>OX352774.1:1746839-2946839 GCA_947095535.1 Poecilobothrus nobilitatus | reverse complement strand
TAATTTTAAAATGCAAATAACCCCGAATATAAAAAAAAAAAATAACAAATACTTAATACAAATAAATGAGCATATGATATTATTATCCTTGTTACACAGGATATAAAAACAGACATTATTTCAAAAAATAATTATATAATGAAAAATATGAGTACATTTTTTTATTTTTAATAAAAAAAAAAAATTTTTTTTAAAAAACAAATAAAAAATTGCTTATTTTTTTTTGTTCTTCTTTTAATATTTTGTTATTGTTATAGTAACAAAAGTATTTCCCTCTTCTTCAAAAAGAAGAAATGTCTAGGCTCATTTATACTGTTTTTTTTTTTATTTTAATTTTTAATTTTAAACTTGGAATAAAAATTTTTTTTTTCCTTTTTTTAATAGGTAGATATGTACTAAATACTAGAAGTTGGTATGTGTACATAAATAATAACAAATTTTCCTTATTTACATTCAAGTTTTCATTTAAAAAACACTGAAAAGAAAATATTATCCCTTTTACACGATTATTTTATTTTCTGTATTTTGTTTAACTCCGGAATTTTATACATAAAAAATCAAGGATAAACTTTTTATAAGATACTTTAATATGGTGTTTAAAGATACTTGAAAATTTTATTTTTAATTAAAAAAAATGAATGGATTTTCTTTTTCTGCAAATCAACTTATAAAGAAAGATTTTTAGATTTAATCAAAAAAAAAACACACAAAAAGATGAAATAAGTTAAAAGAAAATGCGTTTTCCGAAGATCTAAAGATTTAGTTTCTTAATGAATTACTTAAAAAAAAAGAAGATGTTACAAAAATAAATAAGATGAATTGTATTTAATAACTTTAAAGGTAATTTTTGCTTTTTATATAAAATAAAATAAACATGACGTTTTTTTTAAGGAAAAATGAATAAAATGAAATGATTTAATTATAATTTAGAAAAAATTTTTAAATTCATTTAATGACCTTTAAGAAAAGCGTTATTAAAATATTTTTAGTTTTAAGATTTTGTTAAAATATATTATGTGAGAATTTCGACGAAAGTTTACAAAAAGAAAATCGTCCAGTTTTTTATTAAAATATAATCAATTAGGTACGTTTTTTTTTAAAATTCTATAATCTGGTTAAATAGAGAGCGGGTGACAATCCTGCACGGCAAAATCCTCCTAAAATCTTGCCTTTTTTTTGTTTTATCTTGCATTACAAAAACTATCTTATTACAAAATCTTTTATGGACAAAATCTTGCTAAGAATTTTTTAAAGGAAAATAAATTGATTGTTGCTTTGTTTCTATAGTACGTGTGTATATAAAAAAAAATATTGTTCGGGTTCGAAGGCATCAGCCCCCATTCCTTCAAAAATAATTATTGTATTATGTATATGAAAATGTGAAAATTTTTTTTTTGTGTGAAAAGGGTTACTATGAGGATATACCATATGTAAGTATTCTTCAGGAAATTCAATGATCAATGTTGCCCTTTTTGTAGAATATATGTGTATGACACATTCTGAATTAAAAGGGATTTTTTCCTAGTAAATTTTGGAAAAAAGATTTCCGAAAGTATACGATTTTGTTGTCATAAGATTTTGCCGCATAAAATAATGTACCAAATCCTGTTAAATGCAATTTGAATAAATTAAAAAAATATATATATTTAAATGAAAAATTAATTTGTTCATATATATCTTAATTTTAGAAAATCATTTTTGGTCAATTGTGAAAAGAAAAATTAAATACAAGATTTGAATTGCTGCCATCACTGTATAAAATTAATAATATATGCAATAGAAAAATGAATTCACATTAAAATAACCAAACAATTTTTTTTTGCAAGTTGTTCACATATCTATTTATTTATTTATATATAGAAATTAAGTACTTACCTCAGATCCTCTAGACCATGCTGCAACAATAGCATTACATGCCAATGGTAATGCATATGGCCTATAACATTGTCTACCTTGTTCTCTAGACATTTGTTCTAATTCAACAGCATTACCTTGGCACTCATATAATATTATATGTTGTAAATATTGTAAACTATTTGCTGAATCAATGACCGGTTCATACTGCAAAGATTGCACAAAAATTTAAAAAAAATCAATTAGTATGAAAGAATAAAAAACTGAATAAAATTTTTTTTATTTGTCAAAAAAAAAACTGAATAAATAACTTTAAAATTCGAAGTAATAATTTTAATTTAAAATTATAAGTCCTGAGATAAAAATAAAACTTAGATATTGCTGTAAAGTAAAGGATATTGTATAAGAAAATTGTATATATGATACCTACTAAAGTATTGTATATCTACCACAGATTTCTTGAAATTTTAATTTTTCAATTTCGTTTTAATGGCTTTGTCATGTTTTTTTCTCTATTTTTCTTTTTTTTTCCAATTTTTTTTTTAAAAAACGAACTTATAATAAATAAAGAAGAAGTATCCTACAATTTTTACTATTTTTTTATAAAAGGATAATAGGATCCTTTTTTTTGCTTTTTTTTTTTGTATTTTCAAGAATACAATTTTCATTGTTGAAGAATGTCCTTTTGCCCAAATTAAGATGATAGAGCTGAATTCTTATATAGCAAAAGAAAAATACAACAGATGAGAGCATCTTAGAAGCATCTTAAAAATGTATAGAAAAGTAAATAGAGAAAGACAGAAAAATAACGAATAAGGACATTATTTTTTTTTTTTGTATATTTTATAATATATATATATATACATATAATTTTTTTTTTAATAAACATATAAGAAAAAATTATAATAAATATTACGAAAAAGTTAAAAAATAAAATTTCTTTTGAAATTTTCTAAAGTATTTTAAATAAAGAAAAATACCTGTATGTAAAAAAAAAAAAAAATAAAAACAGTAACAGAAACAGAAATAAGGTGTAACTAACAAAAGAAAATTTAAAAGATTTCGAAAGGTTTTTCTTCGTCTTTTGGAATATAATACACTCTTAAAGAGAACTTTTTCAAAAAAAAAAAAAAAAAAAAACAAAAAAAAAGTAAAAATAAAATAAAAAGGATGAGAAAAGTCTTGAATAAAATATTTTGTGTATTTAATTTTATTTATTATATCCTGTATATTTTTTTTATTCTCGTCCTTTTGCTTTTTTGGCAAATTTTCTTTGTTATGTAAATTGACCAGGTGATATATTTTATTACCGTCTCTTTCTCTTTTTTTTTTCTAATTCAACGAGTTCTTGTTTTTCTTTTTTCTTTTTTTTTTGCTTTGATATATGAAGAGAAAAATTTGTTAAGATTAATTCACTGGCAGGAAAAAAAAGGACTTAATTTTAAAGTTTACGTACATAGTGAATTGTGCTGAGTTTATATAATAAATATGAAATATATATGTATATATATGATATTGAGTATATATATTGTATATTTACATTATATTATATTATATTAAAATATAAAAGGAAACTTGATTTAAATATCATAGTTTTTTTTTGTTTTTTTGAGTTTCTTTTTTCTTAGAAGAGTTAATAAAATTGGTCCAGGGAAAATGAAAAGTAATAGCACTTCAAAGTGGACTGTTGTTTTGAAAATAAAATAAATAAATAAAGAATAACACGAAAATCGAATCAAGTTGCCTAAATTCTGAGTAGGATTTTTTAATTTTTTTTTTTTTTATTCTTGTTTTGAGAAAATTTACGATAAAATATTTATTTAGAAGAAAATTTAATTGGTGTGTCAGAATATTATACGAAAAAAAAAGACGAATTTGTATAAAGAATTTTAAAGAAAATTTATTAAGGTTTTATTGAGAAAATTTTTCTAAATAAATAAGATAAAAAAAAATGAATTCTAAAATTGTTTTTATTTTTCTCCTTTTATTTCATACTTTCAGACTTAAGAATTCTTAAAATTTAATCAATAAATTCTCTATTGAATAAAAAACAAAAAAGTTAATAGATACTCTAATATTCAAAAAGGGGTCTGGTGGCCTAGTAGGTAAGAGCGTATAAAATACACTGTAAAGACCGAGGGAGTGTGGGTTCAAATCCCACACACGTCGTAAGAGTTATTCCCCCTTACGACATTTACAGCCACGCTTGAAGAGCAAAGGCTGTGTAATTTCCTGTTCACATTTATGTGGCAGAGAAATGCATTAAAAAAAAAAAAAAATATTCAAAATAGGTATAATTTAATTGTTATATACCTATTTATTATCTGGGAGATCAAAAAAAAAAACTATATACATTGATTAGTTAATTATAAATTTCTTGATTTTTAAAACAAACTTTTCCATGAGTTGAAAAAATTAATGTAGAAAAAATCTGGAGTCCAATTCAATGAACAAATGAATGAATTTAAAATATTTTTCAATTTATTTAAGAAAATAAAGTACGATTTTTTTGTGGTTTTAAAAAAAAAACAAAAACTTTTATTCAAAATTTTCATAAAACTATTTTATAACATTTTAACTTCTTCCTTGATATACATCCTAAAATTTATCTGTGTTATAATGATACATTTATATATTAAATGACTTATCTTTTTTATTGTTTCTTTTTTTTTTTTTTTTAAATTAAGAGAAAAATTGAAAATCAGGAGAAAAAGTTTAAAAACAACAAAAAAAAATTTACTTACCCGTATCAAATGATGTTTCCTGTTGATATCCTCTAATTTAAACATTTTACACCAATACAATGTATCATCACCACTTGGTAATTCAACATCTTCATTACGTAATTCTAACATCCGGATTCGATCATCTCGAAGTGGTTGTGGTTGAAACTTTTGCGTTAAATATAACGGCCGATATTCTCTAACAGCTTCTAATGGATTTGGTAAACTTCCGGCTTTAACTGAACCATGTCGTGGTTCTTCATTCGAATACATAAAAATTATTCGCATTGTGTCATTCTGTAACAAACAAAAAAAAAAATTTAATTATTTTATATATGAAAAAACAAAAAATTTGTAGAAAAAAAAAGGAGAGAATTAGAGAAAAAAAAAAAAAAAAACGGATAAGATAAAAATAAAATATTGTAGAAAATCTGTAGATAAAGTTTTGTTTTTAAAACTTTGAAAAGTAAAAACCACAATGATTGTGTCATTTTTCGCGGTTTTTGATAACAAATAACGAATCAACAGCAGCTAAAACAAAAATCATAAAAAACAGTAAAAAAATTAAATGAGAAATGAATAACCATAACATTTAAACTGAACCAAAAAAAAAAACAATATTTCAGTTGGATGCTTAATCACCATTTTAATTTCAATAATAATATTACAAAAAAAAAATATTTTTTTATAATCCTTTTTAGTAATGACTTCGTCTTATTTATTTCGACAGTTTTTTTTTTTTTTTTTTTATGAAAAATCATTTTTTATTTCTTTTTTATAATGCTAAATTATTGTTTCTACGAATCATTAAGTAATAAATTAATATCTGTGGTTCATGTATTTGACACCACGAGACGATATACATTAGTAGAGTAAATTAATTTACCATTAAAAAAAAAAAAACTGCAAAAAAAAATCATCACAGTGAATCTTAACACTCTATTAGCTATTCTTGTTTTAAATAATAAAAATCTCTCACAGGTAAATTTATGGAATTTTACATACCTATAGTTTGATTTGGATTTTAATTGTTTTGGTTTTAAATTAAAATTTTGATTTGATTCGGATTTTACATTATCATTCCGTGGGATTTAATTTATTAAGAAAATTTTATTAGTTTATTTTTTTTTTTTTTTGTTTTGTTAAAAAGGTTGTTAAAAAATCGTAAAAAAAAACAAAAAAATACCTAAATTTTATTTTTTTTTTAATAATCCTTCAGACTAAATATTCTAAATTGAAAATTTGGGGGAAAAAAAAATTGGCTAAAAATATCATATAAATTTTGTCCATTTTTTTTTTTATTCATATGTTGTTCAAGTATTGTTTTTTTTTTTCGCGGTTATTAACAATTCCGGAAACTAATTAAAATTTTGTTTTATCTTCTTTTATGTTTTCTTTTGTTTTTTTTTTTTTTTAGTTTTAGGTTCTATCGGATTATTAAAAGAAAACAAAAAAAAAAAAAACTAAATTTTTTAATATATTTTTTATCATTTGAGGTTTCAGTGGTCATAACTTTATCGTTTTTTTTATTTCTTTTCTTAATTTTTTTTTTTTTTACCATTCAAAAAAATTTTTTATGAATCATAACTAAAAAAAAAAACACAGACAAAAAAAATTAATGATTTTTAATATTGAATCAAATTAATTTCAATTTGAAAACTGTATTAAATGAATGAATTGGTTGGTATGAATGTTCATGTGGTTTTTTAATAAAAAGTGATTCATAAAATTAAAAAGAACTAAGTATAATATGTATAAATATCGATTGCCAATGTGGTTAATTTTGGGTTTTAAAAGTCTGTTATATTTATATATTTGGTGTTTTGATTAATCAAACTAACAATGATTCAAAATGTTGTTTTTATTTTCGGTTAACAAAAGATTTATTAAGGGGAGGAAATTAAATTTTATTTTATGTGGATTTATTCAGACTTAATTGCATTAAATATAGAAATATTTTACAAAAATGTATATTTGAAATAAAAAAAAAAAAAAATAGACTATCATTTACTAAAAAAAAAACAAAAAATAATTTATCAAATTTTAAATAAAATGGAATAAGAAAAAAATTTACATTATATTTAAAAGAAATAAACCAAAATTAGTTTCAATGCACATAAATAAATTTTTGATATTTAGATGATCAAATCTGTGCCATATTATACATAATCTTCTTGTGGGTGCCAACGCATAACAATATTGAAGCCAACACGAAAAAACAGATGAACTAGCAAAGAAAGAAGTCATTCTGAACATTAATTCTCCTGATAGAATCAGTTGTCCAAAAAATGGGGCAAAGTAACGGATCTTTTCTTTGTATGTAGTGAAATAGCAAGAGATGTGGAGAAATATAAATAATTGCACCATACAACGTTCTATGTGTCCCACCTAAGGAGATAACAAAAGGAGATAAAATGAATTGACATCCACATCATACGTATAAACATCGCCAGGTTAATGGCAATCATTACATGCCGGTCAGTTGGGATGCATGCAGCCAAACTGGGAACCCCTCATAACAACTTCTGCACGAGTTGTAAAGAAGCAAATGAAAGTGAAAACCTTAAGCACTTTCTTTGCAGATGTTCGTTCCTAGCTAGAACCAGACTTCTTTCACTCGGCAAACCTTTCTACTATAACCTTAGCGAACTTTCTAAGGAATTGATAAAAGAAAGAATTGATTTCGTATCCAAATTTCTGGGGTTGTAACGAATATGGTAGGCAGTTACAAAATGTATAAGAGATTTTTAAGGGAATTACGAATAAATATAAATGAAATAGAAATAACAGCATTTGGAAATAGAAGCACCTAAATTCTAAAATTTGAAGGATTGGTTAAAAGCCTGAATATAAACTGCGTTTTTGTCATTGTTTAATTAAGCAACTTTTAGCTGTAGGTGTCCTTAAAAGATTATATTCGTTAATCATTTACAGATATTGGAAAAAAACTTTTAGATTTTTTTTATAAATTAAAATTTTGACTTTTTTTTTACGAAAATTTATTTGATATCGTAAACCTTTGCATAATATTATATTAAATGTCAATTTTATTTCAAGTTTTTCACAAATTATTTTACAAAGTAAATAAAAATCAAATCCCCTCGTTTTAATATACATACATATGTACATTCTTTTTTATATCGTTTTTACGATATTTATTTATTTTTTTTTTATTAGGTATTAAATGATTTTGCAAAACTCTTCAAAACTTTCAATAAAAACTAAAGAATTTCAGAAAAATATAAAAAAAAAAAAAGATTAAAAAATGTCATTTTATATTTTTGTTCATTCTTTTGTTACAAAGAAAAATTTAAAGTAAACATTTAAAAAACATAAATAAAAAAAATAAATAAATATAAAAAAAAAAAAATTTACAAAATTACAAATCGTAAATTAAAGTAAAAAATTGGAACTTTATTCCACTTAATTTATTAAATTTCTTCGACTTTTTTAAACAATAAACAAAAATTGAATTATATAAAATGACATTAAATTTAATGATATTTTGTTGACAATTAAAAAAAAAAAAACAAAAACATAAACAAAATGGAAATTATTTCATTATTGTGCAAACTTCTTCTTCACTATGCATTATTTAATTACTTTCTGGATTTTAGTATGAGGCTGTGAAGTTTCTCTCTCGGTATTAAATGATTGTGATGTTGTTAAGTATTTTGGTGGAATCTTTTCTATTTGATGCTGTGAGCTTGGTTAAATATTATGCAGCAGCCAAGACATTTTGTTTTCATTTCCGTTCAATTTCATGCCTGTCATCAATTTTTCTATTAATAATATTACCGAATGCAGTTAATATTTTCATTGACGTATGTGACAGAAATTAATACTCAATTTAACAAAAAATACTCTAACTAAGAACTTTGCTACAAAATAGTAAAATGATGACAAACTCCATATATTGTCATCGTTTTGCTCTTTTTTAGTGTAGTTTTCCGTTAGAGTGTTTTTTGTTTTTTTTTTTACGATAGATCGATAACTTATAATTACTATTGATATAGGATCAATCCTCATCAAAATTTCTACATTTAACGCATCCAAATGAATTTTTGAATTAAGCTGCTATGATTTAAATATACGTGGTTTTATTTCTATAGGTATCTGGATTTAAATTTTTACGTAGCCAGTAACCAAGGTGCAAGTTTATATATTTTTATAGTCCTTCAATGGGGCAACTGTCGATTGCTATGTATTGTGTCATGGAAGGTTTCATATATTTTATCTAAACCGTTTTAATATTTTAACCATATTGTTTACTAAATGGTGGGGTGCCATGCCATAAAGCCATATTTCACGAATATAGATTTATGACACATTCAAATGAATCATAAAGTCATATTGGAAATATGGCTTTTTGACTTATTTAAATGAGTTATAAAACCTTATTTTTACAAAACATTTTGTGTCATAAAGCCATAATGAAATTATTCTCTGATTCAAATATAATTTTTTTTGTTTGATTGATGTTGAAAAATGTTTGCAAAAGCTTTGATGCTGAAATGTGTATGAAAGAAAATACTTAGGAAAGATTTTAGAGATGGTTACAAAATCAGGATATTCGCTTTTTCCAGAATATATATATGTAAAGATTCTGGAAAAAGGGACAACCCTGGTTTCGTAACCGACCCGCAGAACCCGGAAAAGGGCAATCTTTATTTTTTAATAATTTTTATATCTCATTTTTACAGAACAAAGAATTTGAAATTAAGGATGTAAAAAAAAGTTTCAGTTTTTCAAACAAAAAATATTAAATTCTGACTGTGAAAAATAATAATAAATTTTGTGAAAATTTAGACATTTTTATGAAAAACAAAAAGAAAAAGGAATGAGGACTGCTGCCACCGCGTTCAGAGGCAGCAGGTCCCAATCCTTCAAGAGAAGCGGGAAGGGAGTTGTGAAGGGAAGAGCTGAGGGAGGGGTGAAGAGTGGCTCAAAGAAAAGGATTTTAGAGTTGGTTAAAAAATCAGGGTATTTTTCTTTTTTCTGAATATTTACATATAATATGTATTATGTTACAAAATACATATAACCATGTTATTATATGGTTACAAAATCAGGATATTTTGTCTTTTTCAGCGTATTTACTTATATGTATATGCAAGATTCTGAATTAGGAGGGATTTTAGGGTTGGATTCTGGAGTTTAATAGTTTTTCTTTTAAAGTATTTTTAACCGAATAAGACATAACACTATATGGCTTTATCACCTATTTGATAGGTTATAAAGCCATATTTTTAAAATATGGCTTTATGACACCCATCTTACTAAATACCTACATATTTTCTGTATACATATAATATTATGTTTTAATTAATAAGAAATATTGGGGCCTCAGTGGCCTCTAGGGTAAGAGTGTAAAATAGAGAGTGGATAAAATACGCTGTAAACACCGAAGAAGTGTGGGTTCGAATCCCACACACATCGTAAGAGTTATTCCCCTTTACGACATTTACAGCCACGCCTGATCAGGAAAGACTGTGTAATTTCCTGTCCACATTTAATTTAACAAAAAAAATTTTAAAAATTTAAATTTTAAATTGGTTTTTATGGATATATGTATGTCTTTTTTGTATTAAATTGGATACAAATTTTTGCGCTGATTCGTGTTATATAACCAGATATTGGTACGGTTCCGTTTACTATATAGATAATACTTTTGTAACACTTTGGGCTAATATTATAGTTTGAGTACCACAGCCATATTTAGAAAATTTAGTTCCTCTTTCATCTAATTTTGACATTAACACCATTTTAATAATTATATTAACTATACAGCTATATATTAGTTCTAAAAGATGACTTTTCATTTTGAAAACTAATCAATTTGGTAATTTAAAGTGATATTGCTTCAGAGCGCTGGAAACATTCATTTATTAGTGCTATACAGAGAAAATAGCTTTTAAATAAATTGACTTATAAATAAAACCATTGTTGGTTTATTTCTCATGATTTTAGAAACTGTTTTGTTGTAAAGATTCCTAATCATAATTTTTAATTAACGTGATAAAATACGACAAATGACCCCCTACTATTTGATTTGCATATAAAATACCGCAATTTCACTAACGAAAGTAATTGAATTGCAAATGAATCAGAAAAATAAAATTCATTCAATTCTCTATCATATTTTTTTTTTTTTCATTTTCATTATTTTGAGTAAGAATTATTTTCTACAAATCACATATAGAAATCAAATTTGATAACTGATTACTTGTTACTGATTACTTCCTATATCTTTTAAATGAACAGGTATCCAAAGTAATAAAACATAATATGAAACTTCAAACGACAAGTACCTATACATATTTATATAAGAACAAATTTAAAAAAAAAAAAATGTCTTCAAATTTATTTATAAAGAAATGAAAGAAATGAAAAATATTAAAATTTTATCAATATATTTTGAGATGCATATGAAACAATCAATCAAGATTTGAAAAATTAAATCTACAGTAGTGCATAAAATACTTTTGCATTTTCTTCTTTGTGCACTTTAATACTGAATACGTACATATAAGATGTGCACACCTGTTATTCACTTAATGAACTTTTTAAATAAATTTACATATATACATAGATACTTTCTAAACCACTTGAATTAAGTGGAATAAAGTTTCAACTACTTACTGCGGCTTTTATAAAAAATAAAAAATCTTGAGTACATTTTTTTTTTATCTAATCAGCATTTTTATGAACATTTTATTGAGAAAAAAAATTAACTGAAATATTTTCAAAAAATCTAAAGAAATAATTTTTAAGCAAATATTTAAGACTGAAAGTTTTGATCTTGGGACATGAATAAATGTAATAAATATACTTAGTAGATATGTGCATTGTATACTTTATGTCATTTCTTCTTTTTTTTTGAATGAGCTAAATTGCAGTAGTTAGTAGTGCAATGTAGACAAAAATTAATACACTGCAAATAGTGCACTGTTAGCCACAATAAGAATTTTTTTAATTATTAACAATTAATTTAATTATTTTTCGAACTGTAGGAGTTAAAGAAATTACGAATTTTTCCTTAAATCTTAAATTTTTTGAAAATTTTTCATCTTTGGTTAAAGTTTGGTTATTTGTCTCCGTATTCTTATCTGTCCGTATTGGCAACAAAACTGTAGTGAACAATAATAACATTTTTAACCTGCGAGAACTTTTTTTTTAACCTAAAAAAAAAAAATATTTTCACATTTCTGAATAAAAAAAAAAAAAAAAAAATTAATATTAATTTCTTAAGTGGTTTTTAAATATTTTCTTTTTTTTTGTTTATCTCCTTATCTTCTTAATAACAAAAATTTGTCTTTGTCATATAATTTTCTAATAATTTTTTTTTTTGTGAACTTTTAATATTATTTAAAATTTAGATAAAAAAATATAATGTAATATTTATATTAATAAGGAAAAAAAAATGTCATCGCTAAATTCTTATAATAAAAACAAAAGTGGTGACTGGTGATACAAACAAAAAAAAAACTGATATAAATATTAAAAGTATTGGGTTTCCAATTTTCCAAAATTTAAGATAACGAATTCGAACTTATTTGTAACATAAGAAATTAAGTGATTTTTATGTATAAAAAGAAACAAAATTAAGGCAAGGGTATTTTTAAGATAAAAGTTCAATACAATCACAAAGGTTTTCTTTTTCGATATTCAACTAAAATTATCAAAAATAATATTATAATGGACTTTTCATTTTACATTTCAAAATCTTCTTAAAATTATTAAAACAAATTTTGCAAATATATCTCAAATATTTCTAAACTCAAATAAAAATCTTTTAATTAATGTTTGTGATCTTTTTTCCTAACTTTTGCCTTCCTTCACATTTTTTTTTTTTGGTGCTTTTCTCTGCCACATAAGTGTGAACAGAAAATTACACAGCCTTTCCTTTTCAGGCATGGCTGTAAATGTCGTAAAGCGGAATAAATGTAGTGTGTGGGATTTGAACCCACACTCCCTCGGTGTTAACAGCGTATTTTATGCGTACTTACCCATTAAGCCACCAAGGTCCCACTTCTCATTTTAATTACGGAATGACAAATTTTATATACCTACGTACCTACAGACATGATCAAAAACTTAACTTACATTTAAGTTAAAATTAGTTTTTATTTTAAAAGTTTCCTTCTTTTGAGTACAATAAAAATTTAAAAATGAATATTTGATAAAAAAGGGTACGGAAGTCTCAATGGTTTAGTGAGTAAGAGAGTATGGAATATGCTGTAAAACCTAACAGAGCCGAGAGCGTGGTAAGAATAATTCTCCGTTATGATATTTACAGTCACACCTGCTGGAAAGGAAAGGCTGTTTATTTCCTTCTAACATTAGATAATGTGGCAGAGGAATAAACTAAAAGAAAAAGGGTCCATTTTACCAAATAGGTGTTAAAAGAAATTATAATAAACAATTAAACAATTAAAAAAAAATGTTATGTCTCTAGATTTTCTACAAGAATATTTTCTAATAACCACCGATCATGTTCGAAAAAGCAGAATCTCAGTATCTATATAAGACTTTACATCATCATTGTTCTATCCAAAAACTAAATGTATCTAAACAAAAATTATTAAGTTCCTAAAAATGATTATGTTCTAAGTTTATCTAAACAATGTTATTATGTTTATAATAATTTTAATGCATAGGAAAGGAACCATCAAAGAAAAGAAAATTGCTAAATATTTAAATTCTGCATGTCCATTATTTAAATGTTTGCATTTATAAATATTTAAATTTAAATCAATAATAAAAAAAACAAAAAAAACTATTCACATAAATTTTAACAAAACGATGTTCACCTGCAATTTATTTTTTAATATTTTCATTTTATATACATTTAAACAATTTATTTTTAATCTCTTTTTATTATTAATTTTTTTTTTTTGTTTTAATAATTTATTTAAAAGTTTTTTTTTTTTCTTAATTATTTTTAGACAAAAAATTAATAAAACTTAAAAGCATTCCGTTTTGTTTAGTCTTCCAACTCTTGTTTTGTTTTTATTTTAGTTTGAATGGCGTCATTTTTATCTAAATTAGAATTTTTCATTTTCATACATTTTTTTAATGCCTTTTGCTTTGTAATGTTATACTTTTCATAACGAAAAAATAAAAAAAAAAACAAAACAATTAAAAAATGAGGTTATGTTAATTAAAAACCAAAAAAATTAAAAAGAAAAGATAAAAAAAAATTGAATTAAAAAATTTTTTTTAATAAAAAAAAAATGACTTCACTTTAAAATTTGAATTTTATTTAGTTTTGTTTTTTTTTTTTGGTAATGGATTTTTTTTTTCACTAAACAAATGTTAGATTTTTTAGCGAGTTTTTTTTTTTTTTTTAATTAAAAATTAAAATTACAGTTTTTTTTTTTTTTAAATTGTTTATTGTTTTGTGAAAATCAACCTTCACATATCAGTAATTTTCATAATTAAATTATAATTAAATATTGCGTGCAGCATAAAAAAAACAAACCAAAACTTAAAAACCAGATTCAATGATCTCATTTTTAGTACATATACATATACATATTAAATTGCAGGAAATTCAATTGCTACCATATCTCGCAATCACCACAAAATGAACCCTTTCTTCTTTATTTAAAATACGTTAAAAAAAAAAAAAATAAAAAAAATCGCTAAATTTAATTATTTTATTATTCATAATTTCCCATCGTTCATCTCTTAATTGATTTATGCGTTCACATTTTATTGTTTGAAACTTACAATCTTAGTAATTGCTTTTAACATTACTGAGCGATTTTAATTACAAGCAATTAAAATATCTTTTTTTTTTTTTATTTCATCGCCTTATTTATACCATTCCTCTTTAATTTTAAATTTATCCATTCAAAATATTGTTGTATTATTTTAGTAAAATATTTTTTAATGAGTGACTTAAAATATGCATAAATCTATATATATATATATATGTACATATATATGTAAAAGTAAATCTTCTAGATTTAAACTTAAGAAATTATTTGTATAATTATCTAATAGTCCAGAAAAATATAAAAGCGTATATATAGTTATAGTTGGATCATTAATCAACTGACAGTCATTAAAAGAAATGAAAATGGACATGTGATGAAAGCCGACACATTTCATTTTATCACAATACAAACAACAACAACAACAACAACAATAATAATAATAATAATAATTAGAATTTAACTAGAAATAAATTAAAAAAAAAACAAAAAATGATGAAAAACTGGAACAAAAATTAACATTTTTTTATATTACCACTCATTTTTTAAGATAATATTATAGTGTATATATACATACACATACATACATACATTTTTTTTGGATAATTTTCCAATGAAAATTTCCCCATTATAACATGATCATAAAATGTAATATGTTGGTTATTGCTGGTTCACCCTTCAACTTCTAGTTTTTCATTATTAATGAAGTACTTACATATATTACATAAATCTTTTAATGTAAAATTCCTCAATAACTAACAAAACTTAGGCTCATTCAAAAACCACTTTAATTTTCAAAGAAGAACTCATGAAGCATGAATTTTTTTCCCAAGATTATTTCAAATAATTTAAACAGCAGTTAAAAGTTGGCGCTGTATCACTAAATGATTAAAAGCCTCAACCAAATAAAAATAAAAAAAAAAATATGAATTACTAAGTGTTAAAAAATAGTTTTTTTTTTTTTTGTTCTTCTTAATTTAAATTCACAGTTCTGTCATTTAGGTATTTTGACTTTTCAACTTAATGTTTTATGACTCCGGTACATCTTTTTTTTCTTAGTTTTTTGTTTTTCCTATCCCTTGTGTCACTTTTGTAAACCTTTATTTGTCAGGTTGTATATATATATATATCTATCTCTTTTATATTAAATGTTTTATTGGTCATTTTTAGAAAAGTTTTTTTTTTTTTTTTTTTTTTTTTTTTTTTTTTTTTATATTTAGTTACTTAGTATAAATAGAAATGAACTTTTGACCGAGAGAACAAAAGAAAGAGATAGAATATTTCAATCTAAAAACTAAAAGTTAGTTAAATCTGTATAAGAGTAGATTTTGTATTAGAAACAATAAAACTTATGAGTTTTGTTGATGATTTTAAGTTTTAACTGATGTTGTTATTGTGTAAAATAAGTTGATGTAGATAGTTTCTGGATGTTGTTGATATCTTAATGGTTAAAAAGGAAATCAACAACCCTAAAAAACGTTTTTTAATGGTTATTTCTTGTTTAAATTTTTTTTTTTTTTTTTAAAGAAGTAAAAGATTATGATGATAATGATAATGAGTGTTTGTTGGTTTGTTGAATAAAAATTTAAATAAAAGCAAACAATTTTTCAACAACATTTTTTATGAGATGATGTAAATTGGGCAACATAAGGCATAAAAAAAACTTTTAAGGTAATCTATTCTTTAATGTGTTTCACTAAACTACGAGTAGTGTTGAATATTATGATGTTGTTGAAAAAATTTTTTTGGACTTTATGATGATAATGTAGATTCGTCTGTACAAGTTCAAAATCAAAGTCAAATTTAAAAATATTTATTGTTTTGTTTATTTTTGTTTTTTGGTTTTTTTCTTTTGGAAGCAAAAATATAAATATGTTGTATGCAACTTACTTTGAAACTGATATGAATGTATGATGAATAAAAAGAAAAAAAAAAAAAATCAAAACTTTTACAAGTATTTTAAATGATTCTTGTCTGTTTTAAAAACTGTTCTTTAAAATGAATGGGTGCTTGGGTTAATAAGTGGCTAACATAAAATTTACAACAAGCAAGAGAACATGTTAAGAACTGTCAAAAATACAAAAAAAAAAAAAACAAAATACATAGTAAGTATAGAAGAAAATTTGAATGGACTTTTAGAACATAGCAATTTACAACTCCAACTCAAATGATGGGAAGTTAAGAACAAAAAAAAAAAATGGTGTTGTTAGATCTGATAACAATCTTTTAAAAAACATTTTTTTTTTTTTTTTCTTAATTTTGATTTCCCAAAAACAATTTAAAGAAAAATAAAAAAAAAACACAGAAACTAAATTTATTTAAAAAAAAAAAAAATAATGTTAGACAAAAATTTTCCGAGGAAAATGCAATTTTTCTGGTACAATGAATTAAAGAAAAATGTTATGACAGATGGTTAAATGTTGTACAAATAAGTTGAAAGATTTTATTTTGACATTCATTATGAAATAAAAAATGTAATTGAGTAGAAAATTCTATAGTTAATCGATTCAAATAATTTTGTTTTGTCGGAATTTAAAATTATAATCAAGTTGAAATTTAAACAAAGCAGAATGTAAAATGAAAACTTTTTAAAGGTATAAGGAAAGTTTACATAATTAATAAAAGCCGATAACACATACAAAAATACATATAATATTGAATCATAAATTTGTATGCCTTACTTATAATAGAAGTTGAAACGATGCGCAAGTTATACCTGTTTAAAAATTAGGGTTTCCGTTTTTAACTCCTAATAGATCTTAAACAGGAGCAAATATAAAATTTTGCTCTCATATAACGGTGAATTTTAATACTAAATTGCAAATGGATATTTAATGGTAAATTAAATAATTTTTATAAATATATATAGAAAATGTGTTTGTTTGTTTGTTTCAGATTCCCGTGAAAACCACCGGTCCGATTGCTTTTGCAAGAACATTTCTAGGAGCCTGAAAGGAGCTAAAGGATATGTTATGTTCCGGTACATTAATCCAACCACTTGTTCTGCCTAAATGGTTTGACATATTTACTTCAAAATTTGTACAGATTAGCTTTTCAGGTTTACCGAATAAATTTGTTTGCTATACATTAACCAAATTTTTCCCTGAGGATTAAAAAATTTATGTAATCTCCTCTTATAAGGCTATTATTATCATCATGCCATCAGTCAGTAACACATTATTAAACATGAGGTGTTATATACACCTATGTATGTATATGTATATTTATATATATATTACATATCTATTGAAATACCTATCCATACAGTTTTCGATCCATTTTTTACTGTTTCTGACAATTAAAGTCGTACAAGTTTTTTATTTCTACTTTAACAAACTGTTTAAAAAAACAAATAAGGTACACAAATTTTCTGTTTTCTCGGGCAACATCGAGTAGCTCTCCTAGGATGATTTATAAAGCTTAAAAACTTTATTGTTGTTTGACATTTTTTAGATTGAAAGTTAGTTTATAGTTATTTAAAAATAGGGCTTTTATCAATTTGGTGAACTGTAGCTCCGTAATGGGTAAAGCTATGCAGAAAACCCCAAAATTATTTTTTTTTTATAAATCAGATTCATTACAGTTTTATAAACAGAAGGAAAGTTTATATAATTTAAAATATGATTTTATTTGAAAACTGAATTAATAGTGATTAATAAAAATGGTGTAGTGAACAAATACACAAAAGCAATAAATCGAAGAAATTCAAAACAGTAACTTATTATTGACTAATAAATAAAATATTGAAAACAAAAATTTGTATTGTATGAATAAGTTCCATTATTAAAAACCAGTAACATAACAAATTGGTTAAAATGATGATTCACTCCATCAAATTACAATATTAACAAGTATTCCAAGAATAAACTATAATTAAATTTAAATATATTAACTGCGTCTTCTTAAAAAGGAATGCTATTAATTTAAGTCTTTTAATAAGAAATTCGTATCTTGTTTAAAAACAATTAAATTTTATTATCTTTTTAATAATAATAAGAATAAGTGTTTATTCTTTTGATCATTAAATTAATTAAACAATGTCAATAAACTTTAAGAATATTGGCAACACTTATTTTGGGTGACTGTAAAACTCCTGCTGGTTGTTTATAATAATCATATATTGAAGTAAACACCATCTATTGAGAATTGTTATTACATAAATTATAACCAACGGGGTAAAATTTAATAAGATAGTTAAAAATATTTTTAAAATTTGAATAAATACTTAAATAGCAACAAATTTCCATAAATTCTTTTGATATGTTTAAAAATTAAAAATGTGCTAAACTTTTTGAATAACAAATTTTATAATTTTTAGATCAAAATTTAACAACTTTTCAATTTTTTACAAATCTTTTAATCAAAAATGTCATGTTGTGAGTTTCAATAATTAAATGATGTATAAACGTCCGTAAATTAAAAAAAAAAAATTGATTAATTTCGGATGCTTAAAAACAACAACATAATGCAAAACATTTGGGAATATAAATAATTGCAAATAAGATATCTACAGATATTTCAAAATTTCAATTTATCAAAAAAAAAATTTAAAGTAATAATTGAAAATCAAATTAAATTACGAGGGTTACTCTCCTAAAAGAATAGATTGATCTAAAACCAATGATCTTACTTTTATTTTATTATTTTTGTGTACTCTCAAAAGTATCTGTAAAATAAAATCCGTAGATATATTTTAAATTTTTGTTACTAATATTTTATTTCAAACTGTCATCGTATCGTATCTACTCAAATTTAAAGTTAATCATAAGACAGCTATACTTTGAATTAATGATAAGGAACAGCATACAAAGATTGTATTGAGCAAAGCAGATGCATGCCAATATATTTTAAAGCGCCACCATTATATTTTTTTTACATTTTAGGCACATATATATACTTAAAAAAAAATTTATTAAAATTGTGTCACAAATGTTGCACATACAACGTATTTTTGGATCGTTGCTTAAATTAACAATTGAATATACGAGTAATAAAATAATGATTTTATGGTTGAATTCCGGTTTATGCGTAAAAAAAAACTTTTTAAAATATTTTTAAATTTTAACTAAGGGATCATCGGAAACGTATGAATATGTTTAAGAAAATTTAAGTTTAGAAAAAAATTTAAAACCTTAGATTGATATTAAATATAGTTGACATTGTTGTAAACGTTTAAAAAAATTTTTTATGTTGCGGTTGACAAGAACTTAAAACACAAAAACAAAAAAAAAATGTAGTAAAATAGTGAATATATTTAAATAAAAATTAAAATAATTAGCGGGGGCGTATAACTGAATGAAATACTAAGCATAACAAATCTGTCAACATTTATATAGTTTTTTAACATTTGAGGGACAATAAATAAAATTTAGAAAAAAAAATATGAACATTTCTAGTTAAATTTGAAAATGAATGGCTTTTTAATTTGATAATTATTTTATGCTTTTAAAGTTGATTTCCCTTCATAAAAAACAAATTTAATTACATATTTATATAATAGAAATGAATTCAATAAAATTCATATTAAATTGACTGTGAAAAAATATTTTAATCGAATTGAGAATCGTAGGCGATTAAAATCACTTATAAATGTAGCGACGTATAATTTAAATACTTATTATACACGATTGTTATTGTATCCGCATATGAACATAGTTCGAAAGATGTAAGGGTATATAACAAATTTGCCAATAAGTCATTCATTTTAAAATTGAACCAGAAATGCTCGGAGTTTTTTTAATTTTATTTATTGTCCCGAATGTTTGCGCCGTTTTAAATCAGATGAGACGAGGCATTCTTACTCAGGATAAAATTCTGGGTGAAGTGTCCTTCTTTCGGAAGATGGATAGAGTTGGTATTCTGAAATTTTTATCATTTCATTTTAATATACCTGACAGAAGAAATCAGAAAGTCAGGTTCGAGTAGCTGTCATACAACTTCTTTAGTTATACGACCAAAGCATCAGTATAAAACTGATTATCTGAAATTTTGTTAAAAAAAATTAAGTTGAATGCCAACAACTTCTAAAAAATTCAGGTGTAGCTGTCATACAACTGCGAAATTTATACAGTTAATATCTTGGCACTTAATTAAGTAATTTATTTATTTATATTATTATTACATACATAAATGTAATGCAATATTATTGAACCATCAGCTACTAAAGGCAATTATAGGTTTTTATACTATTATTAAATTATACTTATACTAATATTATTTATTTTGTTTATATTATATACTATATATTTACATTATATTTGGTCGTAAGGGGGGTATGTAAAGAAAAAAACACTTACGACCTGTGCAGGGATCGAACCCACACTCCTTCGGTTAATACGCCACACGCCTACCCACTAGGCTACCGAAACCCCCATATACTAATATTATTTATTTTGTTTATATCATATACTATATATTTACATTATATTTGGTCGTAAGGGGGGTATGTAAAGAAAAAAACACTTGCGACCTGTGCAGGGATCGAACCCACACTCCTTCGGTTAATACGCCACACGCCTACCCACTAAGCTACCGAAATCCCTTAATCAAGTAAGTAAATATAAGATATCAGAAATTTTGTAAAAGATGGGTAAATTTTATGGTAATAACATATACTGTAGATAATATATTCGTACCATTATCCTAGAGTTACTTTCTCATTTTTAAATATTTTTAATGATCTTTATAATTAGGTTGTTGAACCACCACTGCAATTTTTTATTAAGTGAAATAAATAAAAATTTGTGAATGAATTATAATTTCTCTTTTTTATTATCCAACCATTCATAAAAGGTCACATACAGTTGTGTAATATATATATATATTAAAATAAATATATAATTGTAATTAAAACTACCAACAACTTTATAATAAAAGCAAAAAAAAAAAAAATTAACAAACAATTAGAAAATGTATTTCATTTTTATTTAAAAAAAAAAAAAACTCAGGAAATATAAGGTGGTAATTAATGTTGAATTACAATATAGCGACTACACTATTATTTAACACTTTCTTTGTGTTGTACTCTAGATATATAAAATTTATATTTTTTTATATTTAGGATGTAATTTTTTAGCAACAAGAAGGAAGTACTAACCGTTAACTATTCATACAAAAATACTTAAAATCTGAATAAAGGATTTTTTTAGGATTAAAAAAATATTTTGGTGCTATTTTTTTTTTTTTTTTTTAGTTATTCAAGAAGTATTTTCTTTCAATAAACAGAGGTTGAGATTTTTTTTGGCTAATATTTGGTCAAATATTATCTTGTTAATTTCATAAATACAAATTTAGATTACAAATCGCCTTTCAATCTTTTCAAAGATTTCTCCTTAATATTTAGGATATACATACATACATAATACCTAACATCAAAATCTTGACTTTTTTTCAAAAATTTTTTTTTTCTTTTATTCTATCAAACATTTGATTTTTTTTTTTTATTTATTTGAAATGTCATAAGCGCGAATAAAGTCATTTATCAAACCGCAGCAAACTAAATATGGTAATCAACTGCAAAAATAAAAAAAAAATAAACAAAAAAAAAATTTTCTACAATTTTTTTATTGGAATTTTTTATTTTTTTTTTTTTAGTACTGATTAATGGTTTATTTGGGTTTGGTATTTAGAATTTAGCTATTCTTTTCTGTACAATTTAATGTCATTTACTAATAAAATTTCCTTCTTCACCTCTTCTTTTACAATTTTACTTTTACTCCTTTTTCTCTTCACTGCAACATTTATGTTGTACATATATATTTACTATTATTTTAATGGTTCTATTGTGAATTTGCAAACAAACCACAACAATACCACTTTTTCTTTTCCTGATTATTCCTTTTACTTCATCTTTTTTTTTTTTTTTTTAATCGTTATATTCATATAATTTTTTTTCTTTTTATTAAAGGGCAATAAACCACAAGTAGTAGTTGTAGGCAGCCATAAGCAAAGATTAATAATAAATACAAAAAAAAAAAAAAAATAGTTAAAATAAATATATAAACCACAATATGGGTGGCACTTGTGGTAGTGATTGTTGGCATGTTTTTTTTTTTTTTGTTTTTTGGTTTTTAATTCATAGGTACAATACTTGTAACAATTTCATTAGCATGAAAATTTTGATCAGCCACCCGACACTAAATACAATACATAACATAATAATTATTTAGCTTGTTCTTTATTTATGTATGTAGGGTGTATACATATTGTATATATATAAGAAAAATATAAATAAATTCGATTTATTATCCTGGTGGTAATTTTTGTTTTTTTTTAAACAATTGATGTGTAATTTTACAAAACCAAAAATAAAAAATACGATTAAATGTAAAGAGTAAATATTTTTTTTTCCCATTTTTCATGTTTTCATAATTTTGCTTAAGAAACTTATAGAAAAAATTTGAGAATCAGGGGGTGTTTACGATAATTTAAAAAATGCTGACTGAGCCAAAAACTAAAAATAAAGTTGTCAATTGTTGACCACAACAATTTTATTTTTTTTTTTCATTATTGTTTTTTAATGTAAAAAAGCATTAATGATTTTATGATAAAATACTGATTGCTGCGAATTTGATTACAAACGTATATTTTTTGATAAAAAAAGTTAAATTTTTTTTTTATTGTTTTGCAAAGGAAAACTATAGAAAATTTATAGAAAATCAAAATTTCCTTTTAAATATCGAAATCCTTAAAATCATTATAAATTCTATTAGTATAGGGCTTAATTACAAGCTAGACTATAATTTTATTATTTACTATCGAACGATTTAAAAATAAATTTATAAAATCACTGCACAAATAAATCATTTATTAAAAAAAAAAACATTTTAATTGCTTATGTACAGAAATTTAACAAAATTTATTTTAAACAGTGATTTTATTACAGCGTCTAATTCACAGATTAATTCTATTCAATTTCAATCTATTATTAGTCAAATTAAATTCATTAGGTATCCATTCATATATATATATGTATATATTCTTAAGATGCAATACAAGAATTGAAAAAAAAAAAAAAATAGCTGAGTCATAAAACCTTTGAAAATAGCTCCAATCAGAAGTAATTTGCAAAAATTTTACGAGTTAAGTTCAATCATTTCATTTCAATTTTTTCTTTTTTTTTTCTCCCATTTTTATTGTGAATATAAAGAAATCTTTAACTATAAAGAGCCCAACAATTATAATCATAGGATTAAGTCAAGCATTCATTGTTTGTTATAAATATTACAACGAATATACAAATTGCAATGAATCTTTAAATTTAATCTTATAGTTTGTGATGGTTTTTACAGATCTATCTTAACTTGTAATCTAGGTATCAATGTCCTTTAAAAAATGCATTTAAATGGACAGAAGATAAAAAAAAAGAAAAAAAGAAGAAAAGCAAGTTTTTTTTTTTTTTGCAGCATAATTCAAATTATTTTACATCGTTTTTTTTTTTCTTTTGTATTGTTGTTACTTTTTACTTCCAAACAAATCTTTAGCTGGTATTCCATTGAAATGTGTATTTGCATCTAAGGATGCATTTATTCAGAACATAGTCCATAAAAAAAAAAAATTGAAAGATTTTTTTTTTTTTTTTTTTAGTAATTAAAAACATGAACAAGTTAAAAAAGTCAATCATTGAGTTTCGGTTCCTATCGTATACCGAAAAAATGAAGAAAAAAGAGAAAAGAAGGAAGAAAAAGGGATTTTTTTATCTTTTTTTTTATATTATTGTAAATTATAAATCAAGGACAGAATATTAATGACTTTTAATTTATTTTTTTTATTTTATGTATAAACAATTTTTTTATGATTTTCATATGAGATGTATTATGATATTATCAGAAGAAGTCATATCATTTTTTAAAAAACTTCTTTCTTTTATTTGTCTGCTCATCGCGAATGCATGTTGCAGTATATTGCATTGTGTCCGTTGTTGTTTGTCGCTTTTTTATTATAATTTTATTTTTTTTTTTTATATTTATTTATTTTTTATGTTTTTTTGATAGTTTTTTTATGTTGTTTTTTTTTTTTTTTTTTTATGAATATGTAATATTATATGACGTGGTTATGCATACTTAATTATTGTAATTTGTTAAATCGATGGGTTACCATTTTCTCATACAATATAAGAAAAAAAAAAAAAAACTAATGAAAAATTTACGTATCGACAAAATATATATATATATAGAATTGATGCAGATAGAAACAGTTCTATAAAATATTATAAAAGTTGTATATACATATATATAAATGTATATATGTATATAGACATATTCTTATAAGATGTAAAATAATAATAGGTAAATTACTGAACATGAGATCACTGCTGTTCTTTTCTTATTTCTTTTGATTGGTGTTGGATTTTATTCTTTTAAAAAATGTTTCACTGTTTTGTAGGATAAAGGGTGCAAGTAAAGGTACACGTAACATTATTTAACTAAAACTACCTACCAATAATTAATATGGGATGGAACTTCATTATTTTTTTTTCTTTTTTTTTGCGATCAATTGATGTGACTACATTTTAAGTTTTTTTTTTCTCCCTTATGAAAAAAAAAAAAACTGTTCAAATTGTTTTTTAACTTATCTTTTCTTTTCAATTTTTTATTAAATAACGACTACAATTTAATATACATAATTTTATAATATTTTTTCGAATTTTTTCAATTTTTATATAAAAATAAATATAAAATACAAAACAAGAAGTTATAAAAAAAATAAATTGTATGTCATTAAATTGTGTAAATTTAGCTTCTGCCTCGCTTTTTCACTACCTATTGTTTTTTGGTTTTCTTTTTTTTTTTTTGTTAATTTAACAATTTCTTTGAAAATTTATATTTAAATACGGTTTAAGATATGCATATATATATACATAAGTTAAATAATAACTCTTTTTCTTTTAATAGTTAACTTTAGTGATTATTTAGTTGAAATTCTTAAGATATTTTGATAGTTTTTCTTTAAAAATAATTAGGAGGGAAATTCTAAGAATTTCTTTACAATTTTTTCATTTTAGATATTTAATGAATGGGAAGAAAAAAAACATTTAAAACTTTATTATCTTATAGATGTACTTAATTACATAATTACGATTTTGTTATTAGCCTATGCATATTCGTATATATGCATACTATTTTGAACATAATTTTTAGTTCAGTAATTTCTCATCGATAAAAATAATAAACAAAAAGGAAGAAGAGTGTATAGTTGACTGTACTAACTCTTGGATACTCACAGGAACTAATATATTATTCTAAAATTTAATTATGTTTCGGAAAATTTCCGATACATTTCTGATTTAATTAAGTATCGGAATCGGCAAAAGTTGTTGCCATAAAATTTGATCACCTCTTACAAATTTTTATGTAACTATAATATATAAATATAAAATTGTGCATGGAAATTTTGCAGTTACAGAATAATACAGATACCTAAATCTGTTATGTTAAACGAACCAAATTTTGCAGAAGTTGTTGATAATAGATATACCTAGCTTAAGTAATTCTATACGAAGTTAAATCTCATAAAAAAAATAAGTTATTTGGCATCTATTTGACAAACCCGACAAACTTATTCAAATTTAATAGAAAACATAGCATTTAAAATTAAAAACAAATGATAAAAAATTGAGGAAACGCCATCATTATTTTTGAAGTTATCGTGAATGAGCACGCACGTACAAACAGACAGACAAAAAGACAAATAGGCGAACACACATAGCTAAATCGAAACAGCATTCAATCATGAACAAGGATAATTATATATATATATATGTATATGTATATTCTTTCCCATATCTAGTTAGTCTTCTTTATATTTGTAGTGCCATGTTCATTCGGGTATAAAAAGAACAAATGTATTAAATTTTTGCTTATTTTAATTAGTCGCAGGAATCATCAGAAGCAGATCAACGAAAAAAAAAAGTTAAATGTTCGGTAAAGATTATTTTCAGAAATTCCATTTCAAAAATATAGACGTTACTAGGTAGTGTAAGCCTTTTGTTATCTTGTATAGATGTAGTCTACCAATTTTCTTACTTTCTTATGCGATCTTTTGCTTTGCTAAATCTATATTGTTAATACATTGCTTACTTTTCAGTAAAGATTTTTAATTTTTTTCATAAAAAGACACACAAAAAACTGATTTCATATTTTTCTAATATAACTGGAATGGAATCATAATAATCACAGGTAATTCTATATTTTATTATAAATATTATTCATATAATCTTAAATTGAGATTTTTGTATATTTGTTTAGACATATGAGTTGAAATAAATAAATAAATAATCAAATAAAAAGATTTTATCAAACAAACCTTTAAATTTTAAACTTTAAAATGGTACTCTCGCCGACACCAAACAGTAGTACTTCAATTTTTTTTTTAAATAATATAATTAACACTTAACAAACTAATTCATACCTTATAAATTAAAAATACAGATTATAAAAATTACTAAATATAATTCGAATATCTAAAACCAGAAAATTAGAAATATTTAGACAGAGCGGCACAAAATCTTGATGTTTAATACTCAATTTAAATCATTTTATTTGTCTTTTTCAATTAATTTTAGAACTTTTTCTTTTTTTTGAAATTTCATATGTACGTAAGTACCTATATGTTCTATTTCAAAAAAAAATAAAATAAAAAACATTTAGATAAGGTACATACTTCCAAAATTTAAAAGTTTTTGACTATATAAATTCTCTTTATAACAAATTAATTTTCAATTTAATTAAAATTAATTATAATTTTGACAGCTGTCAATTTTTGACAATTATTTTGTTTAGTACTAGATTAAACTTTTTTTTCCTCCTTTAACTGTAATTAAAACTAATTTTCATTCAATGGACACTAAAAATTTTGTTTCCCTTAAACATTTTTTTTTTTGTTTTTTTTGAATTTTTTACATAAATATTTGATAGCAATTTATAAATTTATCATTTTTAATTGAAAAATTAGAAACAAAAATTAAAAAAGAAAAAAATTGATTGTCAACATCATCAATATGTCAAAGCTTAACAAATTTAACCTCAATTTTTTCTATTTTTCTTAACTAATACAAATTAATTGATTACAATAAAGTTTTATTAATCATTCATTGAACTTTTCTCATTCTTTTTAATTTTAAAATAACAAAAAAAAAATCATCATAAACTATTATTTTATCTATATATTATAAAAAAAATTTTACAATCATTATAATATGAATATATTAAAGTATATATGTATATATGTGCATGTAGATGAATTTATAGATTCTTTATAACCTAAATAGATCTTAAAATAAATTGTCTGGTGGGAATTTGGTTAAATTAATGGTGACAGTTTCAATTGAAAAAAAAAAAAATTATTTAAAAATGCAAAATAAAAACAATTATGTTGTGTGCTCGCACATTTTTATTACTTTGCCGCCTTTGTATTTTACTACTCAACTACTTTTTTTTTTGATTATAATCGTCTGGGATCTGGAATCTGACAAACTTAAATTATCATATAAGTTTACTGCCTACCAAAATCAATAAAATACAAAACTGGTCATAAAATTGGTGTGCCCATATATAACATTTAATATTATATTAAAAAAAAAAAAAACAATATGACAATGTGAATAATATACAATCACTTTATATCTAAGCCTATTTGTATTTATTTTTTGTATAGATCTGTAGGTTGACTCTATATAAATTTTCATACAAAAAAAAACAGAAAAAATATTCTATATCAAAAAAAAAAAAAAGAAAACCCAATAAAAAACTTATCTAAAATTAATCTTTAATTGATTTTATAAATTGATAATCTCACATTTTCATATATATATATATACATACATACATATATATTGAAAAATTAAAAAGGGTATTTAAACAATTTAATTCGTTAGTTTTAAATTAAAGATAAAAAAACAAAAATATAAATGATTTTGTGGTTTTTTTTTTTTGAAAAATTCTGAAAATTCACTAAAATGTCTGCGGCAAAGAGGAAAAACTCATAAAATATAATATAATATTAGGTTTTCATTTAATTCGTCTTTAAATATTTTCGAATTAATGATTAATAAAACAGTTTTTTGGTTTCGTAAATTGAATAATTATTGAGAATTTCTGGATGAAAAAGCATTGCGCAAATCCATACAGTTAAAAACAAAACTATATGTAATGAATTTTAAAATGTTTTGTATAGATTTATGACAATTGACCTAAAGTCATTTTGTAAAAAGACTAATCATGTTTTTTTTATCAAATGGCATACTATTTAGTTAGGGTGTTCTAAGAAAATATGAACAAAATTAAAAATGTTCTTTGGAAATTAGAGCAATTTTGTGCTTAAGATAAGAGCTGCCGTCTTCAAAATCCTGCTAAACTAACTTTTAAAACTCGATTTTGCTACCCAACTAAAATTTCTCCTAATATTCATATATCAAATGTAGGTAAGTATATCTTTTTGATAAACACTTATTACAAAAATATTTGTTTGGTATATATTAGTTTGTTAGAAGTCTTTTTTAAAAGTGCCCCTTTTGTTAAAAGTCTTTTTGTGATGTGTCTCTTTTGTTAAAAGTCTTTTTGTGAATTGCTCTTTTGTTACAAGTCTTTTTTTGAAGTGTCCCTTTTGTTAAAAGTTTTTTTTTTTTGCAATATCTAAGTCTGTTTTGTGAAATGGCATTAGGCAAAATGTCTTTTTGCAAACTGGATTTATGTAAACTGGTATGCTCCCGTTGTGTATATGTTAACTTCTTAGTTTATTTTTAAAATTTTGTAATTTTTCTTAAATATATATGTACCTTAATTTCAAGAAAAACAAGTACTGGATTTCAACATTATTTAATAGCAGTAAAACTTTGGTGTTTTGATTTTTTAACCCAATTTCAATGGAATTTTATTAGATTTTACTAATGTAAAGATTTTTTTACCTTTTTTCGATTTCTGTTGCCGAGTGTCTTTTTATATATCTTCCTTTATTCTCGATTTTGACTTGCTTTACGACAATTTTGAATAAAAGTTAATTAAAATTTTATTTAAACCAAAAATAGTTGATATTTGAAAGATATTTTCACATATATGGCTTTTTTATACACAATTAGTGCATTTATCTTCGACAAAAAAAAAATTCAATAAAAATTTAATTGTTTTTCAATAAGTATTTATGATATTTCATTAGTTCAGGAAAATGTTGGTAAAAATATCCGATTATTTCTCAAACATATTTAAAAATTTAATTCAATCGTTTTCAATTCTTTTTAGAAATGTTTGAAATCCGAATATTTTTAGAATTAACAACTTAATAACTCTGTTACACTTATTAATATTTTTATTAAAAAAAAAAAATTAAATAAAAATTTTTGTCTAGACTTTACCTTTATTAATGTTTTATTTTTATTTTTTTTTTTTTATTTTAAATTCTTTTGTTAACGGTATAATTTAATAACGATATTTATAAAAAAGAAAACTTTAAATTTTTAAATGTTTTAATGAACCTGCGAATAAAAATAAAATACATAAAATCTGTCATTATTGATATACACCAACCAATGCAAATCAACCATCTTTCAAACAATTTTCATTATATAATTCGAGGTTATAAGAGAAATTATAACCTTAAAATCCACCCTCAACATCACACCAAAAAAATTTAATGAAAGAATATTTTTTTTTTATAAAATTCTTTTCACTTTTCACCTACATTCAATTTTTCATTTAAATGCGAGCTTTTCAATTTCAGTGTCTGGCCGACAAAAAAATACAGGATTAAAAGATAATAAAAACAAGGGTTATTTTGAGGTTAACATTTTACCGCAAATTCCTTGATTTTTTGATTTCATTCATTTTTTACCTTCTTTCTTTAAAAAGATTTCAATTAAAAATACTTAATGAAATCATTTTTAAAATAGAAAATATTTTTTCTTTTTTCTCCTCATTATGTTGCAAAATTTTCTCCCAAAAGAAAAAAAAAAATAATATTCAAAAGTATTCTGAATGGTGGTCTTTCACTTGAATTCACCTTTAATATAGTGACACAATTTTAGTTTTCTTTCGATTATCCTGAATTTAGAAAAAAGTTTCCTCTCTTTTAAAAAAAGAAAAAAATGAATTTCGATTAAGATGAAGAACTTTAGTAAGTTCCAAAACCAAACCAAAGGCAGGTGATAAATAGAATCTATAAGTGAAGGAATTCATAAATGAAATAATTTATTATAAAAAGAAATCGTTATCTAACCAATGATGCAGTGCGTAAGTCACCGGTCTTCAGAACGAAAGGTCTCGGGTTCAAGCCCCGGTCAGGTCAAAAATAATATATAAAATATATAATAAAATAATGTAAACAAAATATTAAATATAATTATAATTTAATACTTGTATCGAAATGGCCCACATGCTTTAAGGTAAAAGGGTCGTAAAAATATCGGCAGATATTTATATCTGGACGATATAGTAAAAAAAAACCAAAATAAATCGTTCTATTTGTGTAAAAGTTTTTTGTGTAAAAGTTTTCACTGCAGGTGTTAATATAACATTTTAAATTCTTTACGACAATTTTTTATTTGATCAAAATTTTCACATTTTAATTTAATAAAAAATAAAAATATTGCAACTTTTCCTTTTTTTATATTTAAACTAAATTAAAAGAAAAATATTCAAAGTTTCCATGATGATATAAAAAAAAAAAAATTTTTTTTTTTAATTTCTTTCTCATCACTGTTTTATTTCTTTTAATAACTATTAAATGTCACAAAACAACGGGATTTTTTAAAATTCCTGTTAAATTTTTCCTAACTACATAGACGTCACAATTAAAAAAAAAAAAAAACTATTCTCATGATCATTTTAGAACAAAAACTTTACTTATTCTTTTTTTAAACTTTTTGTTACTGATTTTAGTTATTAAGTTTTTCAAGCTTTAATCATTTTTTAAGAGTTTATAATGAACAAAATTTTTGCTTAGAGTCAAAGCATACCAAATCTTGTTATCCTGTTTTTGTTCTTTTGTTTTTTTTGCTTTTTAAATTTTTTTTTTTTTTTTTGTTTGAAATTGTACATTATGTGTTATGTGTATCTATATGTTATATATTTGATAATATTGCTGTCACTGTTTGTATATGTCTAATACCTGGATATAACAAATTTCTGAATCATGCATTTACTTTAAATTGTAACTCATCTCTGGATGATATAAAAGAACTGGAGTGAAAAATATCCTCATTCCTTTTCATGACTTTCATAACTAAAATAAGAATAATCTTTTTGTTTCTTCCACTATTTTTTAACCTCTTTTATTCGGAAAAATTTCTACAAAAATAAAATTAATTAACAAACAAAAAAAAACAAGTGAAAAACAAAACAAAAACAAAAATAAGAATAAGAAAAGGATATGAAACTAACTAAGGATGTTTAATAAATGTATATATATATATAAATGTACTTTTCTGAAATTTTTTTTTTTGATTATAAAAAAAAAAAAAAATTTCATGGAAAACAATTTAAGAAACCTCTAATGATGATGTTGATGAAAATGATAAGCATTTGCAACTTAAAAAAAAAAAAAAAACAATCAAAACAAAAAGTAGAAATACATAAAAAGAAAAATTCTGCAAATTTTTCACGATCCTTTATTAGTTATGTAAGTAACAAATACAGTAGCAAAGGAATTTAAGTGTATGGAAGCATTGCTAGGATATAACAAGAAATGTTTTAACTACAAAATTTATATAATAACAGAAATTGTTATATAAACGTAAAAAGAACTTAGATTTGCATCTCTTTTAAACTTCGGTACTAAACTGAAAAAAAAATGTTTATATGTCATCTAAGAAATTAAGCAAAGTTGAACTATTTACTTAATAAGTAATGTTTAAATGTTTCTAAATTATATATGTATATGATGTATGTACATAAACAATATAAATTGTAAATGGTATGGTAACGGTATATTTGATGAGAATAAAAAATAAATTAGCAGATAAAAAATTTTAAAATTTGCAATAAAAGTTAAAAATTACAATAAAAAATAACAGATAATTTTAATTTCATAATAAATTTAACGAGTTAAATTAAAAATATTTTATTTTCATTTAAAATAGGTGTATAATATATGTATGTATATAAAGTGAACTTCATAAAATAACTATATATATATATAGTATATTTAAAATTTATGTAAAACTTAAATACATTATATAAAATTTTTTTTATTTCATATAGGGTTTTCCAATTTGAGTGATATGATTTCTTTTCAAAAAAAAATACACTAAATCAAGTCGTATGTCATAACAAAACTGTCGATTCTGGTGCGAAGAAAATCCACAAATTATTCATGAACAACCATTACATTCATCTAAATTGACAGTTTGGTGTGGTATTTGGTCTGGTGGAATTATCGGCCCGTACTTCTTTCGAAATGAAGCTGGTAACACCGAGAGCGGTATAGATCGATGATAACCAACTTTGTATGGCCGAAATTAGAAGAAGTTGAACTTGACAACATCTAGTTCCAACAAGACGTGCAACAACCGAATTATTGCGAGAAAAGTTTGGAGTTTCGATTATTTCAAGAGAAATTGTGACATTGAATGGCTTCCAAGAAGTTGTGATTTAATACCATTAGACTATTTCTTGTAGGGTTATTTGAAGTCATTGGTCTTTAGCAATAAGACTCTCTTCAAGCTTTAGAAGTCAATATTGAACATGCTATTCATGACATACGACTTGATTTAATGGAAAAAGTGCTTGAAAATTGGGTTCATCGAATTCGTTCCTGATGCAAAAGAATTTGTGGAGGCCATTTGAATGACGTTTTATTCAGAACTTTAATTGTATCGATTGTACTTCACATTAAATAAAAAATATTTGAATTTCCTTAACAATTAGTGTGTTTTTTTTGAAAAAAAATCATATCACTCAAATTGGAAAACGCATTATTTAAAAAAAATTTTTTAAAATACAATTTACAAATACATATAAAATATTTTTTATTGCGATAATAATAATTAAAATGAATGCACACCCAATTAAATAAAGTCAACTTGTTTCTTAACTGAAACTCTCTTCAATTATACAAATATGTAGTTCTAAACATCACCTTAAATTTTTTTTTTCATTAATTCATATTTAAGTACCGAACCCTTTTCCCTAACCAGTTTATTTTTTTTTAACTAAATACTTCTCAAATTAAAGGGAAGTTCTCGTATATCTTTAACTCTCCTGTAAATTACTAATTTTTGTTGTTTTTATTGTTATTGTGTTGTTTTTACCATTATTTCATATATTATAAGCGAGCTAAAAATTCAGAAGTTATAAAATGAACATTAACTAATTTTACTAAATGAAGCAACTTGAAAGAAACAGCATATACCAATTAAATTTCATCTCTATTTTCTTTAAATTGCAATTTAAATACATATTTACTCATACAATTAAAAATTGTACGAAAGGCAAGTATGAACAGTTTATCTTCTTATTAATAAAACAAAAAAAAAAACAAAAAAAAACAAAACAAGAAAAATAATTTAAAGTAAGTAAGATATTTTTGCTACCAATAAATTCTCAGTAGTTACTTTTTTTTTTTAAAATGTCCATTGGAACTCACTTGAAAACTACTGTCTATGTTACGAGACATCTCGAAATCACAAAAACAACAAAAACAAAAAAGCAATCAAACCACAAAAAGAAGATGTGGATAAAAAAAAAAAAAACAAAACAAAACAAAAAACATAAAAAAGAATTCAACTATAATCATGGTGTACATATTTTAATGTTGTTGATTTCTTTGGTTTCTGGTTGTTCAAGATGAAAAGATGAAACGACTTATGTCCCTTTCGTAAAAGTGAAATAAATTTAAGAAGCGACATAAATTGAAGAATAATTACACTGTACACTGGACAATTAGTTGCAATCAGTTTTTGTTTACAACTATAAATATATAAGTAAACATAAATGCAAAATATTCTTATAATATCCCAGGTAGCACAAACATTTTTTTTTTCTGTTTTAAATGTATATTTGATCAAATCTTTTCCCAAGAAAAAAAAAAAACAGTTTTACTTAAAAGTAAAATTTCATGATACAAACAATCAGAAATATTAAACATGTTATCTATAAAATCTATAAAAGTCAATACTTTATAGCATTTTTTCACTTAAAAATTTAAAAACACTAAAAACAAATTTGTAAAACTCCAAAAAAAAAAAAATTATTAATTTATTGCTTCCTGGGATCATTTAAAAAATTAACAGCGGTAGCAACAAAGAGCAAAAGAAAAGAGCATTGCATGCAACTTACGAAGGTAAACGAAAGTCAAAAGCTGATGGCAAAGGAAAAAAAAGAAAGGAATTGTGTAAAAAAAAAAATAAAACATTCAAATTGCAGTTCACAATTTAAATTGAAAAAAAAAAAACAAGGAAAAAGCAATCACTCGGTTCTTTTTTTTTCATCATTTTCTGTTATAAAATTAAAATTGGATTTATATTTTCTTGGAAAGACAAGGACAAAAGTCTGATTGACTTTTTTTATGTTTTATTTGACAAAATATTGTTGATTTTTTGTTTCATTCTTTTTACTCTGATGTTTTTTCGTTTTTTTTCGTTTTTTTTTTTTTTTTTGTTTGATTGTAATTTGCAATTTAGTAATTTCGAAAAAGTCAAAGAGAAAATAAATACTCGTAAAAAAGATAAAAGAAAATATGAATAAGGTAGCTATAGTTACATATAATTGTTGCATAAAGTTGCAATAGCATCAGCAAGAAGTAGCTATATTAAGTGTCGTAGAAGTGAAAATATATTTTTTTTATGAATTACTTAAGGATAAAAAAAAAAAAAATAAATAAGAAACGAATAGGGAGAAAATGCAAATTTACAAAACAGAAAAATTAAAACTTGAACAGCTATTTTAATATTACAAGAAAGTTAAAATGAAAGTCTTACTCTTAAATAATAATTGAATATTTTTTTTCATTTTGTATTATTTGCATTAAGAAGATATTAATTAAAGTTTAATAAGAATATATGCAGGTATTGCAAGAACAGATGAAATTTATATAAATTTGCACTAAAAATAATTATACTGGTTAACCAGAACATGAATAATTTTATGGGGAGAAGAACGGAAACTTTAATTAGGACAAAAAATATAAAATAAAAGTAGGTACAGGTACAAAAAAACAAAACAATGCCGAAGAATACGTTTTGTAATTTAAATAAATTCAATCTTTTTTTTTTTGTTTTAATTGTAAAATTAAATAAAATAAAATAAATGTTTTTTTTTTTGAAGTACTTGAAGAAAAAATTCAAGTGTAATTAATAAAACATAATATTATGTACGTATTTCTACCCAAAAAAAAGTTGCACAGTATTATGCAACATTTTAAAAAAAAATCGAAAATTATTATATCTATTTCTTGTATGTAGGGAGCTTCCATTTAAAGTCTCCATTCTTCTCTGTTTTTAATTTTTATATAATTATGTTCCAGAACAATTCGTAATTGCTTAATTCTTCTGGGATAGCTCGCTTCCATGTAATCTATGGATCTGCCTCTTGCTCTAGATTTTTCTTACGATTTCCAACTTAATCATGTTCTGGTTATGCTCTTTTCGTTTTTTTTTTAATATGTATCCTATACATTTCCATCTTCTTCTCGTTATTTGTTTTATTAGGCGCTCTTCGTTTCTTAGTTACCACAAATCTTTTTTAATGTTTCTGTTAGTTAAAATATACGATATGTAATTATTAGGTTTTTTATTACGGGCATACTTGTATTTTTATCGAAACATATTTTTAAACATTATGATTCCAAATAATATAGAATTAACAATATTTGATTAGTTTAGTAGAATTGAATATGTGAAACCTTTCCAAGAAGGTTCTTTGTGTTAAAGTAACCCATTTTGATTACTTATTGTTGAAGATTTGAAGATTTCTCATTTCTCTTCAACCTTTTGAAGATTTCTCATTTAAAAAAAAATTAATTGACATAGAGTTTGCTTGGCAATCTTTTTTTGCCTATGATTTCTATGATTGTCCCCTCTTATTTTTTCAAGTTTTTGTATTTCTTTAGACAAAATCAATCCTATATCCAGACTTAGTATAAAAACTTATAAAAATAATTTTTTTGCAAGCTAATTAAGTATAGCCTAATATACGTATTAAATACGTATTAAACTAACATCCGAAAGCTACATATACATATTCTGGATAACAATTTCATTGATTTGTTAGATTTATTGTTAACTTTTCATTTAGATCTTGAAATATTTTGCCAAAAAATATTTCAAATAATTTTTTTTAATTAAAATACTTTTTTTTTTATAATTATTTCTCTTATAATACTAAAGTTAGTTAGTTACTAATTAACATTCTTCTAAAAAATTTTCCGATTTAAATTTGTATTCATTATGTTAAGTCCCAATCTGAACTCGAAGGACTATAAATCAATATAATAGTTTGAATTTTTTTTTTTTTTTAGTTTATTATTGTCTGATATTTTCAAAAGACATTCTTAATTAAAAATCTTCCAATCATTTTGGTAAGAATTTTTAATCTCTATTTAGGATACAAAATATCTGGATTCATTTAAGTATACAATTTAAATTTTAAGAAGTAAAAAAAGTTTTTTTTTTTCTCTCTTTTTTTTGTTTGTAAATTATTTAATTAAAATTAAATATCTTGTATAGAAAAAATTTTACGTGTTCTTCCATACAACTTTGGTGAAAAATTATACTAAAAACTTTAGAAAATTTTTATTTTACTGACAATATCAGTTTTTTTAATCTTCACATAATATTTATGTCATTTATTTATGTTTACACGCAACAACTCCCTTTATTTCAACAAAAAAAATAACAAAAAAAAAAGAAGGCAGAAACAAAGACCACTAAAAATATCTTACAATAAAACTCTCTATTATATATTAAGCAAAAAAAAAAAAGGACCTTTAGATACGATTTTTCTTTTTTTCATATTATTTCAATATGCAATAATATATAAATCATGAAAATCAACTCCCATACAATTTTAAAAAATTTAAAACGCATCATAGCAGAACATAAAAATCTGATTTTAAACAAAAACAAATCATTTTTTTGTTTCTTTTGCAACAATTAAAAAATCTTAAAATATGATGATAATAATAATGATAAAATCCGAAAATAATCAACCGAAGTCAAATTTTATTTTTAAGGTAAAAGAAGGAACTGTGAAATTGAAAGATGTACAGTAAAAATCAATTTTTAAATTATAACTAACTTATGTATAAATCAAATATAACTAAAGATTTTAATAATCGTCTCTGGCTGATATCATGCTACTCAGCTACTGCTACTTTAAACGAGAAACTTTCACAAAAGTGTTAAAATATGGAAAAAGAAGCAGAAAAGTGCAAGAAATACAAAAAAAAACACACTGACAATTGGCAGACTAAAAAGAATTTAGAAATTCTACAGATATCATAGTATTTCAATTCAAAATTTTATTAAATTACGAGTTCTCTCAATTCTTAAATGCAAAAAAAAAAATCGAAATTCCAAAAAAACAGGAAAAGAAAAAAATTTTTTAAACTTATATGAAATATTTTTTTTGTTCCAAGATCTAAAGCCGCGAGTTATTAATGAAAAATAAAAACAAAAAAACATAAAGTTTAAAAATTGTTTGGTCAGGTAAAAAAAAAAAAAAAAAACTTCTGTAAATAATTTTAATTGCCATATAATAAACAGAAGTGACGGTAAAATTCAAAGGAAATCTTGAAAGATGAACAAATGTAAAAAAAAAAAAAAATAAAACTGACAGATTTCCTAAAATATGACATTGGAATATTTTACATTTAATTCTTTTTTTTTTTTTTCTTTTTCTCTCTTTTTCACTTAAATATCGTTACAGGTGAAAAGAAAAAAATAAATACTACTGGGAAACAGAAATACTAAAATAAACCTGTGATGTTATAAGTTATTTTATAATTAGTTAATAACACTAAAACAAAAATAACAGTTCTGTTTATTGTCGTAAAATTTAAAATGGCATTATTATTTTTTTTTTTTTTTTGAAAATGTTGTAATTGCTAAAATATATTTTACTTGAATCGGTTTTTTTTTTCTTCTTATTTATAGCCAATTACTACAAAAATTATTGGAGTATTTTTAAAATGAAAAAAAAAAATAGTCCAAAGAATATTTATTCAGTACGAAAATTTTTTGACCCACCCTTAAATTGATTTGTTTTTATTTCAAAATGCAACAAAATATAAAAAATTTTTAGTATATTTTCGGAAGGATAAAACTTTTTTGTAATTTAACTGAACTGGTTGAACGGAAATTAGCGAAATGTCGGAATAAATTTAAAGTTAAATCTTAAATTTAGTTTTTAATTCCTGAATTATTTATAAAAAAAAAAACCAAAATAACTACGAAGCGTATGGTCACACCAAAAATTCTGAACTTTAATTTTTATGTAAAGATTTTCTAAACAAACATCTTTTTCTGCATACCAAAAGTGACTAATTTGAAATTTACTTTTTTTTTCCCCCACTATAGGATATTGTCACGTATCTGAGAATAATTTTCGAAATACTTTTTTATTTCACTCAAAATTATTGGTACACATCCTAACAAAAAAAAAAAACGGAATTCTCAGAGCAATTTTAAAAACTTAAAATAAATTCAAAAATAAAAAAATAAATATAAATTTTTTTTTTCTTTTTATTTTTAATTAAAAACGTACCTAATCGAATTTTTTGTTTGTTATTTTTGTTTTTTTTTTGGTCAAAGCCATATTGAGTCCCCTCTAGTCATTCACTTAATTAAAGTGGACTAATTTTATAAATAAAAAAAAAAGAAACGTCTTCGAAAGTTCCTTGGTCTCTTCTTTCTGGCTCTTTTGCTTCAATACAAGCCAACAAAATTTTATTTTTTAAAAAAATATTCTATTGAAGAAAAATATTAAAAACTTCTAGTCTATGTATCACTATACTACTTGTACATTTTAGAAAATTGGATAATTTACTTAAGAAAAAAAAAAATTAAATTTTCAAGTCCTTATTCCCATGTTTAAATTTGTGTTTTCTTACAGTTAAATTAAATTCCCAAAAAAAAAAAAAAAAACAAAAATAAACTCTTATAATAATTTTATTTTTTTATTTTCTCAAGACATAATTTGGGTCCAAAAAATATCTCATTAACGTCTACTTGGTAATATAAAATGTAAATATTTATAAGATTGACTGACTGAGTTGAAAAATACCGCCGCCATCATTGTCATCACCAATTCAAAAATAAACTATTTAAATGTTCGCTACTGCTAGAGGATAATAGAAAACACAAAAAAAAAAAAAATAAAAAATATTATAGTACCAAGAAAGGATGAGAAGATGATAAGAATATAATATGTATATAAAGAGGAGGAGATTTACAATATAATAATAACCATGGCCAATTAATAGCCTAACGATACACGCGCTTTACAAACTTTTTTCTTTAGTTTATTTTTCTTTTATATTTTTATTAAAACTGGTAATTTGGCATGGTAAATGGTTTCTCTCTCTACAATTATATTTTCAATCTCATCCTCAATAATTTTAATGTTGGTGCGATATTTACCAAAAACATTACTAAAGTAAAGAAAAAGAAGAAAAACAGAACCCAAAAAATGAAAAAAAAAAAATAAACAACCGTTGAGCATAAAAATAAAATAACATTGAATGATAATGAGAATGAAATGTTCAAAACATAGAAATTCAAAAGTCAAAAATTTACTCTGACACAATGTATAAAATAAAGTAAACTGGGAAATCATTTTGATTTTTTTTTTTTTTTTTTTCAGTGAAAAAGTAATAAAAAACCAATTTCGGGTAAAGTTGTTATTTTTTTATTTTATTATTGGTTTTTTTTTTTTTTTGCCTTTTGTATTGGAATGGTTTAAAACAGTGTTTCATACACACCTGAGGCAGGTTGAATATAAATATAACAACTTAGATAAATTTGGTGAAAAGATGAAAAGAGATCGGGAAAGATGGGGAAGAGTTGAAAAAATATAATTTCAATATTCGACAAACTTGAAGAGGAAGCATTTTTTTTTTTTTTTTTAAGAGCTACAAACAAAATAACAATATAAATTTTATATTTAATGGTGAGAGTTTTTCAATGACCAACGACCACGACGACAATGACGACGATGTAATAATAAAACAGAAGCAGCACTCAGCAGACACAGACACAGCATCCAATAAATGAAGTTGCTATTTTGTAAGCAAACTAAAAACAAAATTTTTTATGTACCTATATAATATTTTTATTTTTTTTCTTTTAACTTTATTGCTCTTCCTATCCTACCTCCCTCTCTATATTTTTCTCAGCAGTTTTTTTTTTTTTTCGCTATACATATTTGAATTTGTTCTTCCACTTTGTAAATTTATTAAAAATCTGTACAAAATTTAATATAGTTTGCAATACAAAAAAAAATTAATTTTTATTTTGTCTCCCTCCCTTCTCCGTTTACGCTGTTTTTTTTTCTTTTTATCGTATTCGCTCTTTCATTTTTTACTGGCTTTTTTTTAACCTCTTTAGAAGTGATCTACGACATTTCTTTTTGTGTAGTTTAAAAAAAAAAAATTTTTTTTTTTGATACTTACTGTTATTTTTTATTTTGATTGTTAATACAATAATATTAAGTTTTAAAAAACATTTTATTAAAGTTGCTTTGGGGAAGTCACAACAAAAATTATATAACAAACACTAACAGAAACAAGAAAGAAAAAAGAAAAACAAAAAAAAAAAACTTGAAAATCAAAATGAAAAATCAGAACACCTTGCCCAAAGCGTTTATACATACGTACATGTAGATATATATATATGTATATATATATTTTTATCATTATTATGTTTTGTCGTAATTGTTTTTTAGTAGTTAGTTATGTCAGTTTTTCACTAACAATGTATTGACATTCTGAAAACAACCAAAAATATATTTAATAATTTTTTTTTTTTTTTTTTTGGGATTTTTCATCGCAGAGAAACAACAAAAAAATGTCAGAATTAAGTTTTTTTTTTCTAAAGTGATATTTTTAAAATCAATGACCTTGAATTTTAATAACTTTTTTAAGTGATTTTTTAATAGCTTTTGATTGGTTTAAGGCTTTTTGTCTTGACCAAAATTTTTTTTATTTAATTACAAAATTGATTTCTGGCGTATAAAATTTGTCTGTAAACAAAGAAATGACTATACAGGGATTAAATAAAGTTCTTAATAAAAGAGTCAATTTATACTTTTCCGATGATTAATATCCAGAACAGCTTCTAATTTGAATACTTAACAAAACATGATGTCATCTGTTTTTAAAATATTAATTTATTAGTTACGCTCTGCCGGTTCGCCCATTTGTTCGTGGAAACCTTTTACAACGTTTAAGATAAAGAATTAAAATTTTAGACATAAAATGATCTCATAATAATAAAAAAAAATTTTTTAAAAATTACAAATTCTGATGCAAAAGTAGAAAATTATAAATAATTTCTCTTTTTGAAAATGTGAGCCTTTAAAATCTCTTGTTTCTAATCTAACTACCTAGTACCTACCCTCTTTTTAATATACATTTCGTGTTTATGATTTAATTTCCTAAAAATCTAATAAAGCTCAATAATAGCTCAATTTGCCAAAATATTTTTTAATATTTTTAAAAATACTTCCTAATAAAACACCTATAAACCCTACAGTACTCGTGTACGGGTCTTTTCGACCCAAATCTATTTTAGAAACCAATAACTTTTTTTTTTAAGCATAATGTTTTTCATTTTCCCAGTAGCTGGGTTTTAATATTATCCAAAACAATAATTATTGTCATTTTGTCATTGATTTTTTGAAAATTTTATTAATATTTGCAATGTCAAAAACCGTCTGGGTCAGTTAAATTCCAATTTTCTGAATTCTTTATTTGTTTTTATTTTGAATTTTTTGTTCCAAACTTTACTTTAACTGTAAATAACATTTAAATAAATGTTTATATATTTTAAAACAAACTGTATTAAATGTTTACATAAGACTTGTAAAGGTTCATGCGTTTTGGTATACATTTACAGCAGATGCAATAAAAAGGGTCAAAAATGCAAAATATAAGTATAGGTATAAAATAATTAATGTTTTATTTTGACACTTTTTTTGAATTTTTCTTTTTGGTGAAATAAATTTAATTAAAAGTAAATGTTTCATTATTTTTAAAAACTATTTAGATGATATATTTTATGAAAAATGCACATTTATGAATTTTTAAGTTTGCGTCAATATGACCTAGCGCAAATACTAATTAATATATTGTAAAAATATTGCATGTGTACTGAAGGGTTAATGAAAAGTTTACTAATTAATTCAATCATTCAATCAACTTTATTCTATATTGACAAAGTGATAGTTTTTATAAAAGTCCTATGTATTCTCATTCAACTTAAACTAACCATTACTCATACAAAACTTCAATGAAAAAATTTATTGCTTATGAAATTTGTTCATTAATTAGATTTCTTTTCTACAATTCATCAAAATTTAAAAAAAAAAAACTTTTAAAAAATAATTTTTGAATAGAATTTTTTATTTCTTTTTTAATAAAAAAAAAACTTAAATGCAATAAATCTGATTTTGCAAATGTTTTTCATTTCTAATGCAAAAATCAATAAAATTAATGATAATAAAATTAAAAGCAATTTAAAAGAAAAATTTTTTAACGTTTCTAATCAGAAAGTTATACATAAACAGAAACAAACAAGTTTAATGCAATTTATTTTCAATTTTAAAAGTCTTTTATTAATGGCTTAATACTTCCTAAAATTGTTGAATACGAAGTAGAAAAAAATTTTTTTTTATAATTAAAAAAAATGCAACAATTAAATGCAATTCCTTATAACATTAATAATAATTTTTCCTTTTTATTTATTTAAAATAAAATTACAGTTATATTTTTGTTTTGTTTTTTTTTTTTGTTGCATTATAACTGCAATTTGAAAATGTTATTTATTACTATTGATAAAATGCCATTTCTAATCGCTGTGCCAACTATCATAAAACTTTTTTTTTTTTTGTACAATGACTTTTTGACTCTCTGACACAAAAAATTATTATACATAGAAATACAATCAGTGTTAAATGTTAAAATGTTGAATGAATGTTGCAACAGCTAACACTTTGTTTAGATTATAAATCATGATCCATCATTATATTTTTTTTTGTTGCAATTTTCTTTTTAGTCATTCTAACATGTGTACATACTTTAAATATTTATATTCTTGGTGTAATCTTTTCTTCTAGGAGATTGTAAATAGAAAAGTAATTTTTTCAACAAAAAGAATAATAACAATAACGACAACATTAATTTTTCAAAAAGAAAGTATTTTTTTTTTTTTTAAATTATAAAAAGAAAAGAAAATTTTAAAAATAAATAACAATATGGTGTATATTTCCTCTTCTCCGAAAAGTTTCATTTCATTTCAAGACACAAGTATCTATATCTATAAAAATTACGAAATATAACAGTGCTTAAAAGCAAAAATAATTGTGCATAAATGAGAGAAGTTTCTAGTATTTAATAGTAGAATTTAAATGTATATATATATACAATATTATAATAATATAATAACAATCAACATGCAACATGTATATGCAACTTTTTATATGTGTCAATCGTAACGATTTCGAGACATTATTTATTTTTTTCCATAGAGGAAAAGCAAATGAAAATTATCTAAAATATTTTTTTTTTTTTTTTTCTTTTCATTTTAACATTGGATTAAATTCAGGAAAATTTGCACTTATCAAATTCACATATTTATAGCATTTCTATATATTTTTTAACTTTTATCATACCCAGTTATAATTGAAGTTTGGAACATTTTTATCTTTACATCAGTTGGTGAGTGATCAGAATATTTAAAAAAATTTATTTTCGTATTTTTTGTCCTAAAAAACAAGATTTTCTTTTTCAAACAAATCTTTTTAAAAAAAAAAAAATTTTTTTTTAATGTAATTTCCAAACTATTAAAATGCAATTTTCTTCTGTTTTCTGTCTATGGCTAAAAATACACGAATCTAGGACGTATTCAAGCATATAAGTTTATATGTATATTAATATATAGTATGTGTATACATATGTTTATATATTATCTACGAATATCAAGAAATTTATAATGTTTCTTTGGAATTTGTCTTACTTTCAACAAACATCGAGGCACAAATTGAAAAAGGAAAGAAAAAATGAAAAAATACAGAGACCTCGAAAATAAAACTTTTAAAAAATAATAACATAGTAAAAAACAAAAAAAAACAATTTTTTTTTAATTTTTCTTTTTTTTTGTTAAATCTAATGAAATTGGAACTTACCGTTATGGGAATGTCGTGAGCTGTGTCGCATGTGTCCAATTTTCTTTTAAAACGAAATACTGTATGTGTTTCATTCTCATAACCTAACTTTAGTATATAATCTTGTGATGGATCTACAACTGGTTCTATGTCACCATTTCGTTTCACATGACGATCCTGTAATAAAAAAAAAAATAAAATTAATAAAAAAAATTTTTTATGTAATAAAAATTGTATTTTGATATGAAACTTATTACTACTATTATAATAGTTAAAAATAAAGTAAAAGTAGTTAAATTTTGACAAATTATTACTTTGTAATAAAATTTCAGATATTTTACAATGTATCCTTTTGTTTTGTTTTTTTTTAGTAACAAATAAAATAAAAAAATACAAAGTTTTATTTTTCTTTTTACTTTTTTACTTAAAGTTTTAAAGGTTTAATTGTTTCAAATTTTTTTTAAATCGAATAATACAGTTATAGGCAATATACGTTTTATTTTAATTTTAAAGTTAATAACTATACCATATTAAATACTTAACTTGTATGGTATTTTTTGACATCTCGTTTTCCGAAAAATTGCTAACTAGAATAAATAACATCTGATAAAGATACATAAAGAAACAAGTATACAAACATATGTTTATACACATAATTTAATAAGATAAACAAACATGATATAACGGATAACACGTATATAATTACGCATATCAAACAGCTTTGCGCGTTATATTTATATCTAGTAGAAAATCTATACCACAGTCATCTTTGCTTTATTAAAAGAAAAAGAAAATGGAAATGGGTGGGACACACCCTCAAAAGGCCAGAAAACAATATCGCAGAGACAAAGAAAAGAAAATGGAAATGGGTGGGACACACCCTCAAAAGGCCAGAAAACAATATCGCACGGCAATCTGTGGAGTGGAACCTACAGGGTAAAAGAAAAGTAAGCAGACCTCGTGAAGCATGGCGTAGATCAGTCCAGAAAGAAGCAGAAAACAATGGAAAATAATGGTCATAAATTAAACAACTGGCCCAAAATAGGGTCAGATTCAAAAGCTTTGTGGAAGCCCCATGCTCCCAATTGGAGTAGAATAAGGGGAAAAAAAATTACATACAGGTGTAGTGGTATTACAGAATAAATTATATCGAAATTAACAGTTAATGAAAATACGATAATTAATTAAAATCAAAAATACTTAAGTGTGTTAATGATTTAACACTCTTACTAACGATAAATAATTCGCAATGTATAATAGAACTAATAACAATTTACTATTTTTTAATTGGCTCCAAAAAAAACCACCTCAAAAATCAAAGAGAACACGATATTATTTTTGGAAAAAACATACCCACCCATAGAGTTTATTTTTACATTTAAATCTAACTTTATTCTGTTAGTAATTTGAAAATATCACAGTTTTTGACAAGTTCATATGTCATTTATGTATGTATAAAAAAAAATTCAACATTAGCATTTTATAAACAGCTAAAGGTTATTATTACCCATGCCCTTTCATAATAATTTCTAAATCTATTTCAAAAATAATAAAATATTTCGGAATTCATCTTAAAATCATCTTTCTACACTTTTTACTCTTATTTTACTTTATTCTAAAAAAACAGAAGTCTAAACTTTTATTAATTATTTACGATTATTGGTTAATTTACCTTATACCTTATAATTATGCCAGCTTACACATATACACTAAATAAGAACCGAAATGGGAGGGGAAGTCTGCTTTAAAAAAATGAAACTAACTATTATTATTACAATAAAAGATAATGAAAAAATGAGACAAGGGACTAGGAAGACAAAAAAAGTAGTCTGATATATATATATAATTATATGTACATATATATATATATATATATATATATATAATATTTATATATATATATATAGTAAACAACAAAAATATTAAATTTTCATTAATTTTAATACAAACATTATGAATTTTAGAGCTTTCATTAACATAATGGGTATTATGTACATAAAACAAAATAATTTGTGTATATATAAAGGAGTATAATGAACGTACAAGTGAATGAATACACATATGAGCCTGGAAGAATGTACATACTATAGCAATTAATTTTATTACATTTTAGAATAATAAATTTTTTAATAGGATGATGTTCTTTTGCTTCATAATTTTTTTTTTTTTTGTTGTTGTTTTGGAGTGAGGGATATGAGAGAAAATATACGAACAGATCATATTAGAGTAACAAAAAAAAAAAAACACTACACTACGTTTTCACTATACGTGAAAAATGATTGGCAAAAAAGAAACACTAATGGGACATAATAATAATACGATAATATAATATAAGAGAATTTAAAAAGTGCTGGCACTAAAATTAAATTAAAAAAATTTTTTTTTTGAAAAAAAACGTGTATATGTATAAGTTTAGTTTTAAAGAAAAAAAAACTTATAAATGGTGTTAACAAAAAAGTAGTATAAGTAGTTAATTTGAAGGAAATTATTTCAAAAAGATCTTTCTTTCATCACGTCTTGAGCTTCCGTGATTTTTTAAGTTGTTTATGATGAATGATGATAATATTGTTGTGCTTAAAATCACAAAACATATACCTAAATATATTCATATACTTAATACTCTTAATACAAAATTTAGAAAAAAATTACTTCTCGTTAATTTTATTTACAAAAACAACCTTTGAATTATAATTTTAAAGCGAATTCGCATTCGATACATTCGACATTCGTCAAATTGTGATTTCGAAATTTTTTTTTTTTTCTATCAATTATTTAATTGTGATATTACAAACAAAAAACAAAAAAAAAACCTTAATAAATTTAAAAACAAGTAAACTTTAAATTTTTGGCAGCCCTTCCTCTATACAAAATTATTTTTATGCCCATTTTCTGTTTAATACACAACATTAAAAATAATGGCAAACCTTAAACATTAAACCAAACCCTAAAATTTAAATAAAAAAAAAAAAAAAAAATTAAACTTTAAAGTAAAAAACGTAATGAATCTTCCAAATTCTTATAGAGAAGTATAACATTTGATAATCAATCAAAATAAAATTTTCTTTCATTACCTTTTTATTTTTAACAAAATCATAATTTTTGCCTTTTAATTTTGTGTTTCATCAACAATAAAATTAACGCAACAAAAGAAATAACCAAAAAAAAAAAAAAAAATAAACAAATAATTCTTTTGTCTTCTAAACAAAAGATGAAAAAATTTTTCTTTTACAATCAAAAACAAAAAAAAAAAAATAAAACACAGATTCCTTAATTGTTATTTTGAAATTGTAGAGGCGCTAGGAGTTATAGTCTATAAATTTTTTTTTTTTTTGAAAAGTAAAACAAATAAAATAAAAATACAATATTGTTCTGGCGTCTAAACGATTGTGCGTTTCCCCGTCAATATCACAAATAAAAATTTTTATTGGTTTTCTTTTTCGAAATTGAATATTATTAATTACTTGAAAACGATCCTTTTTTTTTTTTTTTTTAATCATCAACATTTCATCTCTTTCTTACAATCTATTTCATTCTATACTTTGTTTTTGTGTTTTTGTTCTCTTCATTCTTTTGTAGACAAACATACATACGTACACATACTTACCATAGAGAATATTTACATAAATAATTCATACATATATGGAGAATCGTGGGAGCAAGCATAAATAATCATGTTATGTCAGAAAATTGGCTATGAATTTATGTGTGTTTAATTAATTTTCCTTTTTTTTGTAAGAATAGAATAGAAAGAGATAGATATATACAATTTTTGTTAAGAAAGCATTAACAAAATAATAATAACAATAGAAATTTTAGCTTTACTTCGAAATTATATGTAAAAAAAAAAAAAAAAAATTTTTGGGAGGTCGGGTCGGATGAACACTAAAAATAATAAAAAATACAATAATTTTATGGTCCATTGCGATGAGAAAAAATTAATTTTAATTAAATGTCAGATTGATTTTGTGAATTGGAATACAGAAAATATTCAATATTAAAATACTGTTAGGAGTAACGGCATTGAAACCTTGAAATTTTTTTCTTTTTTTCCTGCTTTAAGTTTCTGTTATTGTATCGATTTTTTTTTTTTTTATATATAATTTTGATTTTGACGGATCATTGAGTCATCAATAATTATTATTGAATCCAAATAATAGAAAAGAATTAGGAGGAAAAGGAATAATTTATGAGGGATAATGAAATTTTATTAATGTTATACTTTTAATGTTTTGTATGGGACAACTAATTATATGGGGTGGTTTAACTTTTTAAGCTTGAGATATTTTTCTTTTTTTTTGTTTTTATTAAACGGGGAGTTTTTGAAAAATGGTATATGAAAAAATGTTTTATGATTTTTTTTATTATCCTATTGGAGTCAATTATTAGTTTTTTTTTAAATGAAGGAAAACTAAATAATTTTATCAATTTTTTAAACATGTACAGTCATAATCCAATTAGAAAGTATTTATAAGATCAAAGATTTTAAGGATAAAGATAGTTTCAAATTTTTAAGGTAAGTTACTCTTCAAAACCAAAAAATAAATCTGGAATACTTAAGTAGTTTAAGAAAAACGATTTTAAAATTTTCTGATTTAATTAAAAACCGCGATAAGATATTTGTGTTTATTTTGCAGTTAAAATATAGCCCTCAATTCGAATCCTTTCTGTTTAACAAAATTTTAAATATAAAATCAAGTGCCAACATAAAATATGACAACATAAATTACCCAGTTATATGACCGCTACATCGGAAACTGCTAATAGGATTTGTTCAAATTTAATTGGTAAGGTAACAATTGTATAAAAATGAAATGATATAATTTGAGAATCATAAAGAGGTCGGATGGACGCCTATAGCTAAATCGACTTAAAAATTCAATTCTGTGAGAGAATATACATATATGTACGTATTTTTAAATATCTAACTTGCTTCGTGTCACAAGTGTAATAGAAAATTTATTACACCCTTAGAACTATGTTCGTACAGGTATAAGTGTTCATTCCAAATACACATTTTATAATTCTATGTGATATCCCGTAAAATGATATCTGCAGAAATTGTAAAAAGAAGGACAAAGTTCACATATTGTGTTCATATCCTGTCGTAGCTCTTACAATTGCTCATTATTTTTCTCAAAGCGGTTTCGAAATATTAATTAACTTTATTAAAGTATTTGATTCTACTTCGTTTCTTTTATAACATTAAAAATATATCAAAAAGATTTTACCAAAAAGAAAATGTATCCTATACCGTATCACAGTTGTATACCTTATCTAATTTAAATGTATTGATAAGGACAAACACTTTAATTTAACCTAAAATTATTTTCAAAATTTTTTAATCAAAATTTAAAACAATTTAAAAAGATTATCTTTTACAGAATAAACAAAAAAAAAAAATTATATTCAAACAATATTCTAAAATCAATTCAACTAAAGTTTTAAAGATTTTTTTTTTATTATGTAAGGATTTCTCTACTTAAGTTTAAATTAAATTCCAAAAGTTTATTTATTTTTCTATTTTTCATTCTTTTTTTTTATCAGAAAAAAAAATTTAAATCTAATTTCCATATTTTCTCATTAGAATTTCAAATTTTAATATTAAAATTTAAATTTTCAACACTCCATTTCAATTTTTATATATTAAATAAATATTTTCTACCATTGATTGTTTTTTTATTTTTTCTTGTCATCCCAAATAGTTGGCTTCAATTGGTTTGGTTTGGGTTTGAATTTTGGTTTTTAGGGTAAATTTTTTGACAATTTCAAATTATGGCAATTATTTTTTAATATTATTACAATCTTTTATAATTTTTTTTTATTAATATTTTTTTTATTTTTATTTTTCTCAATTATAAATTTAAGAATTTTTATGCCATAAAAATATTTCACTTTTCCTTTTCCTTTAAATAAGAGCCAACATTTTAGAAAAATTTAAAGAAAAATTGATGTAGAGAAAAGCTTTTAGAAAAAGAAAGAGAAAAAGAATAAATGAAATAAAGAAAGAAAATATTAAGAAAAACTTTTCGTCTATAAGAGTTTATTATACCAGAGATAAGAACATTTTTTTTTTTTTTTTGGAAAACTTTCGCAATTATGTCGTTGTTTTTTTTTTTTTATATTTTATAATTTTTTATTAGATCGATAAAAATCAGTTTTATTTATTTCAGATTTAAACTCTATAGTTTTTTAATTTTTATTATGTTGAAAAAGAATATAAGTTCTTTCGAGCGAGGGGTAAACCTTCAAAGAAATGAAATGTTTAAACCAAAAAGTTGATAAACAATTCGTTTTTGTTGCTGTTCCCATTTAAGTAATGGTTTTTTTTTTTTTTTGTACTTCTCTTCGGTATTTGGAAATGAAATTTTTAAACTTTAATATTTTTGTAAAGATTTTCATCAAAAAAACTTTGTTAATAGAAAATATTCATATTAAAAATCTTGATATTTAATATTATAAGGATGTTTTTAACACAAAAATATTCAATAATAAAATTCAATTTAACTAAGTATAATGTCCGCAATTTCCTCAATTTTATAGTCAATCGACGGTAACAGCGCAAGTGCACTCTGCTCGAATTTCGTTGCAAGTTTATCGATTTTTTGTTCTAACTTATCACTTAAGCTGGTAAATTTCTGTGTAATAATAAATTCACAATTACAACTATTACCATCTTTTAGCCATCTTTTTGCTTTTTTTTTCGCTTCATACAACCATAGGATCTTCTCCCCTACCTCACTGAAAGCAGGATAACTGTTTTCCTCGTAGTCTATAAGCAAGACCAATTAAAACCCCATTCTTTATACAATTTAATTTAATTATGTATAAATATTTATTCAGTTCAAAACAAAAGAAAACCTCATCAAAACAGTTCCAATTATTAGCTAAACATTTTTAAAAAAAATTAATTATCAAATAAATTGAAGCACATCTTAAAATTAAGAATAACATGTTACTTTTTTCAGTTTCACTTCTATATAGGGAGGATATCCACTAAATAATTTATTATTAATATTTGACATATAGCTTTAGTTTCTGTAATTATTACTTTCTCTAAGTTGCTGATACCATGGTTGAAGATATTGTGCGAGATTATGAATCATAATTTTTTTTTCTTTTTATTGGTGCGCCATCTATTATCTTATACAAGAAGTTGTTTTTATTTATTATATAATATTAATTATAATGGATATATATGGATCTGGTACAAAATCTTGTTTTTAGAAAATCTCATTTGGCAAAATGTCGTTATTTTATTTTCACACCTCATGTACATATATATAAAAATATTGTAGAAAAGGAAGCAATCCTCATTTTGAATCCAACTCTAAAATCAATAATAGTAGTGACTTCCCTACAAAAGTAATAAATTTTAACATTTCTCCATGAATTTAGTAAAATTTAGTAAAAGTTTTGTTATTTCTATGGGAAAAAAGTTAATTTTGAAGTTAAGCCAAAAAAAAACAAGATTTTCTCCACCGAGCTTTTGTAAACCAAGATTTTGTACCGATTCCGATATATATATATATACATATATCTTTAAAAAAAAAACATATAGTTGAAATTTTTTTATTTAATTTTTTTATGTTAATATGTAACAAAGATCTACTCTCTCATTTACTGAAGTCTAAATATTTTTATCTAATCTAACTAAGTTTTATATAATATATCAAAAAAGATTTTAAAGAGAAGAACAAAATTTAAATTATATACTTAATAAATTTCTTCTTGTTTCATTTTTTCTATTGTATGATTTTTTTTTTTTGTTAACTTTTATATTTATGTAATACATAACAACATAAGATACATATATCTATATGTTATTTGTAAAATCATGCATTATTTGATATTCCTGTATGTCTCAACTAAATCATTTTGAAATTTTTTTCCAATATGAATTATTGTTTTGGTCTGGAACATTATTATGAAATTTTTTAAATAATATAAATTTTAGTGGCTCCATATTTATATCATTTCTGTTGTAACTTGTTACTAATAATTCAAATTCAAAATTAATAGATCCCATGAATACTGTCCCTAGTTAAATTAATTAGATACTCTTATATGGACAAAAATATATGTATGTACTTACAACTGCTACTAGAAAGAACAACGTTTGCTTTTAATTTATGAACTCACAAAATATTATACTACTGTTGTTCGGACATTATCAGAACATTATAATAACAGTGGTGGTATGCTTCAACTTCATTAAAATCCTTTAAAACCAAAACATAAATGAGGGGTATCTAAGTAACCTAAGAGTAAAGGCAGGCGATGATTGGTTTAAAAAAAAAAAAATTCTTACTTTCACCGTATTCCCTTTCTATATTCTTCAGTATTTGTTATTTTTTAAATTTATTTTATACATTGTTTTAAAAATAATTTTTGTTATTATTGTTTTTGGTGTTTTCTATAATTTTTCATGTTTCTCTCACAGCAGCAGGTATTCCTGTTTAAATTAAAGTATTCAAAAAAAAAAAAAAATATATGTATATTTTCTTTTTTTTTGATCGCACCGTACATAAACGCAACCATTATAAGAAAACAAGAACGGATAAAGCTATACTCGCACACTACACAATACCCTTGATATCCGTCACCATTATTACCATCACTGTTGGGTGAAAAATACATGATGGGGTTACCCACAGTCAAAATTGATTAATGTACTCTTCTCAGAAATATAAAAAAATTGGAATGTATGTAAAAAGAGAAAGAGAACATTCAAGCAATTTATTTAGTTTAAAATATGCAAAAGAAAAAAAAAATTGAAATTAGTTTAGATACAATGATGGGATGACAAACCCAGAAACTTTTTAAACATAGAAGAGAGTGTGATGTGTCGAAAGGCTCCATTTTCTTTGTTTTTTTTTTGGGAAACAAAAATTTGTAAATGTTGACAGCAATTAGAGGTTTTTTTTTATTGTCTTACTTTGCTCGCGTTTTTGTTTATTGTTGCGTTTTGTTGTTGCCGATGATGTTTTATGCCGTTCATGAAAAGTATGACAGAAGGAGGAGAAAAAGAAAATTTTAAAAAAAAATAATATACATAAGTATATATATTTCTGTTGTTTTTCGGATAAAAAATGATTACTTGTTTTTTTTTTTTACTTTCTCAAAATTTACTTTTTCTTGTTTAAATAAAAAACTTTGGTAATTTGTTTTTTATTTTTAATTTTTCTTTTCTTTCAAAAAAAAAATTAAAAAAAAAAACAAGTTAAACAAAAGAAGACTATACGGCTGTGATGGTTTTTTGTTTTATAATTCAACTATAACTTGCAGGATAACTTTGAAAAAAGTTGGCAAAACCATGGATGGATTGATGGATTAAGTTTGATTAATTTACAGATTAATCTAGATTAAATAGACTGCTGTAGGGGTTATTGACATTGGACATGGATAAAAAAAAATTTTAAAATGCTCATATTTTAAGATTTTCAATTTTGTGTTTTTTTTTTTTTTCTTGTTTTAGAGATTAACATTTTTTTGGGTATTCTTTTGAAACTCTTGATTTATTTTACAAAAATTCTTAAATTTTAAAGTTTTTAATTACTTTGCTTTTATAAGGTTAGGAATAATCTGTCTATGGAATTTTAATTCATTCAATTTAAAGTTAAGTAATCTGCAAACATTTGGCAATATATGCTTTGTATATGAAAAATATTTTTTGGTAAAAATAAAATTGATAATGTTTTTATAATAAAAATGGATTTTACAAAACAATTGAACAGTGTAGCTCCGGTTGAAAAAAAAAGATACATAAATATACATGGTAAAATTATTAGTTGGGGTTACCCATAGTATACAATTATTATTCCATACAGAAAGAGTTATTAGTATCTCCATTCCTCTTATTTTATTATTGAGTTGAAATAATCCCTCGAATAATGAGAAAATCTTAACGAAGTAAAAAAAACTTAACGAATTTCCGGATATAAAAATCAGGAAACACTCAAATTTTATTTTCTCAAATGTAAATTTTTCATTAAATAGGTAATAACTTAGGAACCAACATTAATAGATAAACAATCCATTTAATATATTTTTAATATATACTTAAATTTAATTTTTTTTTTTATAATTGTTAGTTCAAATTTATTATTTCTTCCTTAGGTCATACTTAAAAAAACTAATTAATTTCAACCCGTATACAATAAATTTTATGTAACCTCCATCTTTCATATTTAAATAAATTCTGTTTCATTTCTCTCTCTAATGTATATCTATTAATAATATATTATATCATCATACATTAACACAAACATACAAATAAATCAATTCAGATAATGCATAATTTTGCCTTAAGCCATCACATTTCATATATAAATCTTAATCATACATACATATATTTCCCTCACTTGTTGCGTTGTATGTATATCTATAAAATCTAAATACAAAAATTCGTTATAATGATAGCACGTTCATCGTTTTCAAATTTCCTAATATTTTTTTATGAATTTCTAAAATATTATGGTATATATCTAAAAGTCAAGGCCTTTTAACTACCGCAAGAATTAAACCGAAATATAGATTAAGAGAGAAAAAAAATATTAATTAACTTGGATCACAATAAACATATTTTACCTGTATTCTGGCAATTATTAATCAATAAAAGCACGTTTTTTTTTTATTTTACATCTTTTTAAATAAGCCTCGAACTGTCTACATTCTCATTAAAGTTAATTACATGTAGATTAATACCATGTTTTCTGAGCAAAGTTTTATACTTTTATATAATATGTTTTCATGTTAATCACCTGTACAGGTAACATATTCACAAAAAATAAAAATCTAAAAGAGAATCAAATGGTATAACAAGAAAAACAAAAACAGAGAGAAAAGTTTTGAATTGATGAAAACCACAAACTAAGCGCCAAGCTGTGACTAAAAAATTGATATTGGATAAAGGTACGTATACTACAAAGGTACATGTGATATAGAAGTAAAGTTACACTAAAATGAGTTGGTTGTTTTTGTATTGTTTAGAGATAAACTTAATTTTCACTTTTATTTTATTTTTTTTAAAGATTTTTTTTTTTTGTTGCTTTTGTCCAGCTCAGGTGTACTGTCGGAACAATAAATCAATTTTATTAAAAGTTTTCAGTTTATTTTTGAATTCCTTCTTGTTTTTTTTTTTTTTTGTGTATTTATTTAAAATTTGAAATTCGACTAGGTATATATTTGAGGCGCTTAAAAGAAAAGTGGTTCAATCCCAAAAAGAATATGTCGAGATAAATTGGTTTTTAAAATTTCACTTTAAAAAGTAACAAAAGATTTTGAGTGCAGTTTTATGTAAAAAAAAATGTGTAAATATAAATTCTTTATATTTGTATATATGAAAAATTAAGTTTTATACAAAAAAAAAATGTGGAGAGACCATTTTCCCAACAAGGATTTTGAAAAAATTTTGCAAATAACTGTTGAATAGACTTACAACAAAAATAAATTAGTATTTTTTTCAAATATTATTATTTTATTGTGGCCTCGGTGGCCTAGTGGGTAAGAGCGTATAAAATATGCTGTAAACACCGAGGGAGTATGTTCACATATATGTATGGCAGGGAAATACACTAAAAAAGAAAAAAATTATTTTATTCATAGTTTTTTATTATTATTAAAGATTTTGAATGCCAAGATAATGCGACGAATGAATAAAACTGAGCTTGTACTCAAATCTTATATTTTCAAACAAAACGAGTTCAAGTGTAGTTTTTGTTGCAAAAACTGATATTTGAGTTAAACTCACTTTTATGCATTCTATCCTTTTTCAACAACTTGTTTTATACCATTTTGTGCTCCTTCAGCTTTTCTATGATGCAGATCCTTTTCAAATATAAGTTTTTCTTGTTCTTTTATAAAATCTTTTACGTGTTTAATTTGAATTGCAAAAGAAACACTTTTTCTGCAGCTCTTAGTTACTGCGCAGGATGAAAATTTAAATTAAATATTTCATTGAAACTTATTTTTAATATTAATATTCACAATTTAATTATTTTGTTTAATCTGTTTTGTATAAGTCATACATTATACTTATATTTAAATTGGTTGCAATATATTTTCTGGTTTCTGATTTTTCTCTTATAAATGCGATAAATACATTGGCAATGATTTTATAGACTTAGACACTTAAAAGATCAAACAACACGAAATTTAAAATATAATGAATGGAAAAGTGGTCTATAAGAAAAATTGTTGCTTAGACCATTTTTGCTTTTACTAAAATGACATCAGAAGTAAAAGTAAGGAGAATGTCATTTTTATATACTTGTTATTATAAAGAAAAATGTTTCAATAAAAATTGAAAAATTTGTCGATTGGACCATTTTGCTTCTGAGCGCCTTATATTAATATTTTATATAATGAATCTATTTAGAGTGAAAGATTCTGTAATAAAATATACTTATGTAGGTATAGGTAAGTTAATAAACACTGTTTTATATATTATTAGGTAGGCTAAAAATATCATAAAAATTGAGACCAGATAATATTTGTAAGGTGTTTAGTTGTTTAGGTCAGGTACAAACAGGTATATAAGCTTTTACTATTAATTATTTTTAAACGTTTCGTAGTTATTTAAAAAAAAAACTGAAGTTTAGATCAATATCTTTTTGTTTTTTTTTTTGTTGTAAACTTAAATGTAGAAAAAGTAAATAGCAGGGGGGAGTGGGTGTCCGTTTCGTTTTACAAAACAATTTTTCAAAATATTTATGCTAATGGATTTATTTATTGATAATGTATAGACTAATTGCTCGATTTAATTTAAAAAGTATTTTTTTGTTATTGTGCAGTTGTTGAAGGAGTTTTTTTTACGATTATTGTATTTAGTGAGAATTTTAATAATAACTGACAAGGTTAAATCGTGGTTTCTTGAATTTTGTTTTAGTAAATGAAATACAAATGAAATTTGTTTTGTTTTAAATATGTTTTAATTTCAATAAGAAACAGAAGTTGCATAGATTTAAATAAGAAAAAAAAAAATATATGAGTTTAAATGGTATGGGGATATGACTTCAATTCATTTAGATGACAATTTTGATAAAAACATTTGATCAGTTATATGTACCCTATTAAAGAAAAAAAAAAATTAAAGAACTAATTAGTAATTCACTTTAAAAATGAAACTTAAATAATAACAAAACACATTAATATCGATTTAAACAAATTATTTTTCTTAGTACTAACAATGTATGTATTCAGTTTCCCAATTTTTCGTTATAGTTTGTAACTAAATTTTGATGATTTAAAAAAGAAGGAAATAGATACTTTTCAATTTTGAAGTAAAGTAATTTTTGTAAAATTAAATCAAATGAAATTCATTTCAAATTAGACTTTTTTTAAAAGCATATACTTAAAAAAATACATACTTACATACATTTATCTCACCTGTTTAAAAAAAAAAAATTAAATTTATACTTTTTCAAGTCACGGGAATCTTATTAAAATTTTCTTTTTGAAATCGAAAACTTCTAAAAGTAAATTAAATACTTTTATATGAATATATATAAGAACCAGAATCATTTGGGAGTGTTATGGTTTTTAGCAAATTTTTCAAAAAAATGTTCAAAAATTTACCTATTAATTTGACTCTGTTCGTTCGTCCGTCTGTTTACAAAATTTCGACACCGTTTAAAAAAGAGGAATGACCATACATATTGTGACCATACATATTGCTCTTTTAAAACAATTAATGTTGTAGAACAACTTTATTATGTATCAATATTGGTTAGGGAGCTGTAGCCCCTTAAAATTTTGTAAAAGTTTAATTTTTAAATGTGTATATACCTCTGACACTGCTTTACATATTTTACATCTTCTTAAACCCCTAAACGAAAGCATTTTCTATTATCTTTGTAAACTAATATCAATATTATAGTTAATATTTTCTTAAATTTAGTATGTATTTAAATTTACCGTTATGTGAAAACAAAATTTTGTAAGATTTTTCTTCCTTCATAACTCCGTTACGCTTTTAGTTAGAACCTAAAACTTTTAAGAGAACAAGAATTCTTTTTGAATTTTTTTTTACCACCTTCTGCTTAACGCTTATTCGGGCTCAAAAATTGAAATTTTCCTATTTTAAAACAAAAAATTAAATTAAAATTGAAGAAAGTGCCTCTTCATTTTTCACATTTTTACATGTGAAATTGTAAGAAAATTTTGAAATTTTAGTGGAAGTTACAATTCTAAACAGTTTGTATTGTATTTTGGAAAATGTGCGCCTTTAAAAATCGTTGATTTACATTTTGCCTTGTTTTTTTTTTTCATTTTCTTTTCATCTTTTACGGTCATTTTTTAAATTTAAATTTTTTTTTTTTTTTTGCAAAAAACTTAAAAACCAAACAGAAAAATAAATAAAAAATTCTAGTCTAATTTCAAATGTGGTCGTTCTGATGCAACTTTTAATGGAAAACTTATAAAGTTCAAATGCTGAGAAACTTAAAATAGTTATAAGTGAAATTTACCGTACGGTAATATTAACGAACAGAACTTTAAAAATGTATCTAACCAAAATTATTATTTAATAAGAGAAAATTGTGAGTCAAAAGTTTTAAATTTTTAGTTAAATCAACATTAGAATAAAAAAAACAGGAAATACAAAAAAAGGGACATAAAAAAGAGCAAAGAAAGAGAAAATAAGAAGAGACAAATTAGAGCATATAACAGTCAGCAGATGGTCTTTTAAAAAATTTATACACAAAACAGTAACTAAAGTTAAATAGATGACAAAAAATTATTATGAATACTGTTGTAGCATCAATGCAATATTATGTAATATAACGGGACTTTAGGGAAAACGTTAGGTAATGTACTTATAGAAACAAATATATATTTATACAAATATATATTTATATATATATTATATGGTTATACATTTGATGTAAAAACATACACCTATTCATTTTGTAAATGAAAATAAAACGAATGACAGATAAAAAATAAAGAAAATTAAATAAAATAAGAGTTTTGATGATCTAAAAAAGATGAATTTAAAAATTTATAAAGAAAATTTCCGTACAGGAAACTTACTTAGACACTGTGTTGAAACCATTTTAATTTTTGTATTTTTTTTTTTTAAATATTTTAAATTTATCACAGGTGATCATATTGCATTCTTCCTCCACAATCTGTGCCGCCAAGGTAGATACAAAAAAAAAAATTACCTCACAAAACTAGAATATTACTTACCGTCCAATGTTTATAACGGTGGCGTGTTATAAAGCCATATGATAATAATATTTCACGAATACTTATACTTTATCACCTATGGCTTTATCACCCCACCTTAAATACGATATACGTCAAAAGCTTTTTTTAATGTCTTGAAAATTTATGACAATTTCATTCATAGCATATCCCGATAGATTTTCCCTCATCAAGATAATAGAAATAATAGCTACTTAATTATTTTATTTTTTGAAACTATCCTAATCGATGGTGAACTGTATAATAGACTGTGTCTAATCGTTATTTTGTATTCATCTATTAGACATATTACATAATATGTGAATCAAGGAGTATGAAATAGTAAATGTTAACCAGTGGACTGTAAAGACATTTTTTTTATGTGGTTGCGAAAAATAATTTAAATCAAAATTGAGAAATATAAGTAAAATATTTACTTTATAAAAACAAAAATTAATCTGTATTTCATTTAAATTCAAAATTAAAAAATAATTATTTACACGATCTTTATACTTATGTATATATATGTATATACTATAGGTACTTTGAATCATTACAAAAATTTAATCATTTTCCTTTTTTTTTCGTCACTATTCATTTTTTTATGAATGGAAACAAAAAAAATTTTGCTTTCAAGTGAACCAAACATTTGACACAAAAAAAAATAAATAAATTCATTTACTATGTAATCAGTAATGAAGTACATACATACATATTTTGAAATTTTTTTTTTTTTAATTTCAATTTTAAAGAATTTCATTTTTTATTAACATTTCGTTTTTTTTTGTTTTTGTTGTGAGAAGTTTCCGGAAGGCGTAAACATTTAATATAAACTACAATATAGTTCAATTTTAATTAAAAAAAACTTAAAAAATATGAAAAGAATAAAAAACTCTTTTTAATAAATTTTTTTTATTTATTATTTTTTATATATTTAATATTCTTATTATTGACTTTTTAATAACTTCTATAATTATTTTTCTTTGTAATGTTTTTTTTTTTTTTGTGCTTTTAAAATTCTTTTATACAACATCAGAAATTTTAAAGCATGACTTGCACTGTTTAGACTATTCTGAATTGAACTGAAAATGACTACCCGATTTACAATATTCCGAACACACTTTTTTTTTTTTTTTTTTTTTCATATTTAATTTACAAGAATTCAATTAAAATTGAACATAAAGTGAAATTTTTGATATAATAAAATTGAAAATCTATTATAAATCTTATGTTTTTATTATTTTCTATTTTTTTGTGATAGGTGAGAGAATTGATAGGTTCGGTATTTTAAACAACAAATAAAAAATAAGAATCAAATTATAAATTTTTATTAGATTCATATCCGGAAATTGTATATTTTTGAAATTTTTTTTATTAAAACAAAACAAAACGCCATATAAGGAAAAGTTTACTCATGTAATGCGGTAACACGTTTTTAATTACATATATTGGTACATTAATTTTTAAAATTTCAAAATAGGTAATACTAAAGTGTATAAGTAAATATTTTTAAATTATTATTATTAGAATTTATTTTACTCCCACATCACTTTGAATTTTACTTTAAAAACCACAATGTTATTTTTTTTAACATCTTTGTTTAATTTTTTACCAGATTTCCTATAATTTTTTATTTATTTATTTCATAACACCTATAATAACATGAAAATTTTTAAATCGAAATGAAAATTTGACACCTGATCCAATTTGATTTGTGTATGGTGAAAAGATAAAAGTTTCAAAAAAAACAACTCCTTAAAAAATTACCATAGCCATTATTTATAAATATAAAAAAAATTTCTTTTTTAGTTAATCATCATGACTTTTTTTCCATTTTATTTTCTTCTAGTTTTCTTAATTTGAAATCCATATTTGAGAAACAGTTTTCTTCATCATTTGATTAATATAATCAAAGAAGGAAAACAAAAATATCTAATAATTTTTCATTATAAAAATGAAAAGTTGAAATTTTATTTGAAAAAAAAACAACTTTAAAATATCATTTAACATTTTTTCAATTATGTACAATGAACTCCAAATTTAAACTGTCGGTATTTCAGAATATTCGGCAAATTCAGATTTCAGACTAATCGTCTTTCTAGGATAGACATTCAAAATACATACCCAAACTATTGAAATTAAATACATATGAAAAAATTGATTGAAAGTTGCACCCATAAAAAAAAAGAATTGAATTAGACAAAAAGAAAAAAAAAAAAAAAAACTGTGTCAATCGAAATAAAACATGGCACGATAAATAAAAGCAACAACAACATCAAAAAATTAAACATTATCACATAAAAAAAAAAAATTATTATAACCAAATATCAAAAGTATGATGATAAACTGACACGACTTTCATGTAATCACAGAAAAAAAAAAAAAAAAACAAATAAACAAAATTTAGGATCGATTTATGGCGCGAAAAGTGATTTTTAAAACATCCAAAAAAGGAAACCGCAGTGAAAAGAAAATATTCATAAAAGCCAGAAATATATATATATATATATATTATGCATACATATATATTGAATTGAAAAAGAATGAAATAGCACCATGCATCATGAAAATGAGGTTGGGACTCTCCTCTTTTTGTTTTGTTTTTTTTTTTTTGTGAATTTTCAATTTTTATGTTTCTTTTTGATTTTTTTTTTTCATTTTTTTTTAAAGTACATTGAAAGTTTCTTTTCCCATTGTTTATTCGTCTTCTTTTTTTTTATCTTTACTTTAATAATATTTTAGTGTATTTTTGCACTCGATAAATGATAAAAACTTGATTTTCTTTACTAGACAAAAAGAAAAAACCAGAAAAAAAAAATCACTTTTATTGGATACACCTCAAAATAAAATGAAAAATAAAAATCTTTGAGGTTATGTTTAACCAGAGCCAATTGATATTTGTTTTTTTTTTTGGAATTTTTTTCATGGTGTACTTTTTTTTTTAACATTTTCATACCATTATTTGTTCAAATTTAATTTTCATCAAAATATACAATCTAGAACTACTGATTTTTCACAAAGAAGGAAAATTGAAACCGTATAGAAATAAAAAAATAAATTGAAAGCATATTTAGGTTGCCAAAGAAAACCTCAAAAAAAAAAAAAACAAAATTTATAAATTTTTTTTAAAAATTTTCACTTTTAATATTTTTTTTTCATTTTTTTCGAAAATGCAACGTGCAGATTTATAAATAGTGCCAACTTTTAGATATCAGTCTTTGTCAGTGGAATGATGATACCAGAAAATTCCAAGTCGGCTCATAAACAAAAACAAAAAATAAAAATGAAAATTCGTGACACTTTGAAAGAGACAAAGAAAAATAAAAATCTGAGATGAAAAATTTCAACTGTACTCAAAAAAATAAATTTTCTTTAGTTATCGTTTTATCACACTATATCAAAATACATCCTGAATACATTCACTGTAGGAACGTGTAGTCGATTGGTAATAAAACCAAAATTCAATTTTTATTTATTTTATTTATTTATAATATTTTGTGAGCCAAAAAAGATCATGTTAGCAGTTATTTATTTGCTATTATCGTACTCACGTGCATAATTCGAATTTAAATTAAAATGTAGGAATCAGGTTACTTTTAACATGTACACGTCATATATAATATAGGTAAAGCAAAAGTAACCTGATTTTCAATAAAAATTATTATATAAGTAATATTTATTACAAATAATTGAAATTTACTTTTTTTTTAAAAGGTTGTAAGGTTGTAATTACTATTTTAGAAACTTAAGGTAAACCACATAAGTCAACTGCTTAATAGAGCAACTGCTTAGCATTAAAGAGTCTAAACAAATTATTGGTGTATAATTTTAGTTTATTTGCTTATACTCACTGAATTTAGTTAATACGTTCGAGAATTTGATTTCAATAAAACAAAAGAAACTTTTCTAAAAATCTAATAACATTTGAAGGGAATGTATGTATCCTGTACAATGAGTTCCTTTTTCATTCAAAATATTCATTAAGTATAGAATTTTAAATACTTATGCACTTTTTTTATTTGCTTGCAAAATAAACCACTTTAAATAAAAGCATTTGTACAATTATATACCATATAATAATATTATATATATATATATATATATAAGTACACACTTTTTAAATTAAATAAATATTTTAAGAACTAAAACAAAAAAAAAAAAAAAACAAAAACTATTTCAAAGGAAGTAGAGTAGAGTTTAAAAATTAAGATAAAATTAATAATATGAAAAACAAAAAAAAAAAGTTTTTAATTTCTCTTAAAATTAATGAAATTTTTTTTACATTATATAAAGTATATATATGTATATACTTATAGATAAATAAATAAAATTCTTGTACTATATAACTTAACATTATTCAAATATTGTATGATTTCATAGAAAATTATTATTTATTATATAGTACCAATAACTACAAATGTATATCAAAAAGTTTACTTTAATTTTCTTGATTTTCCAGTCCTTTAGAAAAAAGAAAAGTTAAAATAATTCGCAACTCTTAACACCTCCTAAAATCATACATAAACAATTCCAAAACACCAAATGTAAACATTATCAATTTCAATATCCTTAAAATTTTCATACTTATACAATATATATACAACTTTAGTATACCTATATATATATTATATATATACCAAAATGTTTTCATTGATTTATATACCTGACTTTTTCTAACCTCATTTCTGTTTTTTTTTTTTTCCTAAACAAGCATTTGTTTTGCCAAAAACTGAGTAGGTATACTAAAAATTTATCAAAACAAAACAAAAACAAAACAAAAACAAAACAATAAAAAAAAAATAAAGAAAAATTCCACTTTTCAAACTGAAATAACTTTTAACACCATTAAAAGTTTTCCACAAACTATTCAAACAAATAACGGGATTTTTTTCATATTTTTTTTTTTTTGATCAATTTTTTCGTTAGTACTTTTACGAATAACAAAAACATGGAAAATGTCTTCCGCACACAATTGGACCACAATTTTTATTTTATTCTTTTTATATTTTTTAGATTTGAAATTTTATGTACATAACGGTACAATATAACAAAACATAAAAGAAAATTATAAAGATTTTCAAAGATATCCTTGATGGTTTTTCAATTCCGAGAAAATAAAAAAAGTGAAGTGAAAAACAAAGAAAATAAAATATTTACGGTTATTATAGTTTTTATGTAACTGGTATATAATTTAATTTAAAATTAAATGAAAACGATGACTTTATAAATAATAAAAACATGATTTTAAGTTTAGATCGGCAATACAAATAATTATTTTCTTTTTCTATTGAAAATATTTACATAATAATTTTCTATTAATACAGTTATAAAATGCAGTTTGAAGATATTTTATTTCATCTTTTCCTTAAAACTTTTCTATACTTAAATCTGTACTTAAAATTTAAAGTATATACTTAATAATTTTTAATTATTTTAAAATTTCTTATCTATAGAATTTTGGGCAGTACCTATATAAAAGTCTAAATTATCAAAAAAAAAACCTTTTCTGTCAGTTTATATATATATATATTATTTTCATGATTTAACTGCACAAAAAGTGACTGAGAAGTGGAAAAGAGGGCAATCCCAAAAGCAAGGAAAAGTGTTGAAACAATTGAAAAAGAAAACAATGAATGAATAAATGCATTAAGACCCAGATGCATTTTTTTTTCGAATTTAAAAATTTTTGTACTAAATTAAATTTTTCAATCAACTGAACTTTTAATAAAATGTTTCTGTATACTTATATGAAGAACTTTCTTTTTATAATAGAAAAGAGCAGGACCAGCAAGAAAACACCACAAAAAAAAAAATCAAGTTACCCTGCTGATTCTAATTTTTCATTTAAAATGTTTTTTTTTTTTTTTTGTTTTTTTTTTTTTATTGTTGTTAATATTTTCCACTTTTCATTGAAAGTTAGTTTTAGTTTCAATTTGATGGTACCATTTGATAATTGTTTTTCTTTTTTAAGTTTTTTCTCTGTCTCTCTCTCTCTTTCTAATACACTTTCCTACAATAATTTTCTTTTTGAGAAAAAAAAAAAGTAATTTTGTTCATTTTCATAGAAAATGAATAGTTTTCTATTTTCAATTTTTTATTTTTGTTTTTTGATTGTGCAAAAAAGAAAACAAAAAAAAAAAATAATGTTGATAAAGTATTCAAAAATTGAAAAAGTAGAACTTTAATTTGGTTCAATTCAATATTATATATAGTTTTTTTTCTCTCTCTTTCTTTAATATTTTTTTTTACCCCCCATTCTATAGAATATTTATTGTGTGTTTAGTTCTGACTTCTGGCAATTGTTATAGTAAAATTTTAAGAATCAAAACCAAAGTCAGGCCAATAGGTGGTCAATTTAAATTTACTTTTTTTGGGCAGATGATAACAAAAAAAAACAAAATACAAAATAAAATTCTTATAGTAAAAGTTGAATTCCATAAAAAAAAAACAAAAACAAAAAAAGATGTATCCAATAATGTATCTATTAAATAGTATTCAGTTAGTAACAATTGTGGTAAAAAAGTTGTGTAAAATAAGTACTTATAGAAGCATAAATTGTATATTACCTATCTATTTATTGATTATTGGAATTATTAATTTTTTTTTTTTTTATGTTTAATCAATACAAAGCCAGATCCCAAATTTTGGTTATTGCAATGGTTTAAATTTTGAAGATACTTTTTAAAATAATTGCATTGAATGAATGAACAAAAATCAATGGATTAATATTTAAAAACAAAAAAATTTTATTATATCCTAGCAGGATATCTGCAATTGTATTTTTTGTGTTGTGTGAAATTTCTATATATGTATATGTATATAAATAAAAAGAATCAAAAAATGATTACTTGAAACATTATAATAAATAAATTATTATTGTTTTAAGTTGGTTTCCATACTGTGATTTTTTTGGTTATTAAACTCTTACTCATCACAAATAAAATAAAAATTGTATTTAGGTATAAATGTACAATGTATGTATATGCAATAAATTATATATATATATAAAAAATATCTTTAGTACACATTATAATTATATTGAATACAGATTTTCGATATCAATTTAAAAATCATTTCTGTTAAAAAATTTTTATTTTAATTTTTATTTTACACCTTGAACCAAGTCAGTTTTGGCTAAATCGAATTTTTTTTAGAAAAAGGATTAACTATGATATGGATTTAATCACAAGTAAATAACATGAATAGATATTTTAGAAAATAGAATTGAAATTTTTTAAACATTCTCACAATAAGTAATTCTCACAATAAGGCATACAGTTACGTCTTATGTACATATATAGATAAAAAAGAAAATTTAAAAAATATTTCCACTAACGGATAAAGTAATAATTAAATAATTGGAAATTGAGATTTAATAAAAATAATAAATTTTAAAAATATTTAATATTTTTTAAATTAAAAATATTTTTAAAATATTAAATATTTTTTTAGCTTCACGGTTAGAAATTTGCATAATTGTGTACTACCTACTAAAATTTTAACTACATTCATATATTCTTTGATTAGCATTCAAATATTTTTTATTCAATTTGTTAAAAGAATGTGAAAGACACATTTAAGTGACTATTATTTTATTTCCTGGTATTTAAAGTTCAATATTGATCGTTTGATGTGCCATTCAATTTCTTTTAAATATAATGTACGTATATTGTATGATAAAACTTAAAACACACTTTAACGCACTGATTATCACAAACATTTTTTCTACATTTATACTTGGGTAACACGTTAATAATTAAATTTAAAACTCTGATGGATGATTTTAAATTTTCATAAAATAATCACAATATTTGGATAGTAATGTGATATTCACACTTTTTTAGTGTATTGTATATGAAATATCCAAAATAATCGACTAAAAACGGAGATAAAAAAATTAAAGCATTATGAAATATAATAACAACAAGATTATATTATGTAACTGTACACTGAGAATGTCTCTGTAAAAAAGATTGGTTAACAATTGTTAGTGCCCCAACGTTCGAACCAGCAAAATACCCTAAAAAACACTAACATTTCAACTTCATTCAATATTTTCGTCTACAAATTAAACTTTTTTTTTTAAAAAAAAGCCATAAGTGTCCTTGATCGAATGCCGAAAACCCCATTCCGATATTTTCTAAAATGTGAATGCCCCAAACTAACCAAAACCAAAAAACCAACTAACAAAACCAAACGAAAAAAAAAAGCTGTGTTTAACCTACTCTTAAATAATATTCTCTATAACCAATTTAGCAATAAAAGAAATTCTATATTTACTTTTAGTTTATTATACATAAAACTTTTCTCAATTTTTAGCACATTTTTCATAAATTTATGAAAAAATTTCTTATTATAGTTTAACTATGTCCGTTTGTCTGTCTGCCTATCTGTCCGTGTGTTCACAAAACTTTTACACCGTTTAGAATGAAGGAAAGGAGGAATTTTAACCATTTACATGACTATTGATTGATTTTATAAAAAAAAACTGTGGTACTGCAAAAATTGGATTAAGGCTCACTAAATTCAATCAATTAACTATGAGAAATTAACTTCAAATTAATCCCATTATAGATAAGCTTAGCTGCATGCTATTATGCAGCTAACCTTATCTATAATGGACACATTCTTTTAAGAATGAGGTATAATATAGATATGTAGTTGGAGCTATTGCTCAAATTTTCATACTAACCAAATTGGTATTTTAATGAACAATGGCGCTTAAAATTCTTTTCAAATTTAATCCTAGAACTAGTAGGTACTAAGTATCTATATATAAAATAGTCAGAAATTGGAAATATTCAATAGAAAACTGAACATGTAGGTATAAAACTTTCCAATAAATCAAAATAAGTTTTTACTCCTATCAATTTTTGACATTGTGCTACATACATACTTATTACCTTTGAATGCAAAGTGTTCGATAAATTTCTCGTTTTCTCTTCTTTTCTTTTTAAAATACCTCAGTTTATAAGTAGTAAAAAAAGAGACTTTACGTTATAGCCCTTAACTTTTTGAAAAATTATTTTCATTATCTGTCTGTATCTAATTTTAGCCAAATACTATTTTCAATTGCAACTGCATACACCAACAATATTTACATATGTCTTAAGTTCATGTACATATATAAATTTGTAGGAATTTTTTTTTTGATTTCCATTGGACACTGTGATCTCCAATTCAATTTTTTTTCTTCTAAATCTTAATTTTCTTTTCATATTTATGTACGTGGCTTTAATGTGCTGTATAAAATTGGTAAACTCTGCATTCTTAGTGCTTAATAATTGTTTCCGATTTTCCAACATTTAGTCTGAAAATTAAATTATTACGACCAGAATTTACAAAAATATTTTTCAAAAAATTCTGATCATTAGTTATTCAAACATTTTCTACTGCATTCCTTTACTACTATTTTTTTTTATAACAATATTATTATATTGTGTTTATCTACATCAAAATGTTGGCTGTCAATACGTTATGTCACTATATACCGTTAGATATTATATTTGAAAATATTTTTGGTGTTTATTTTTATAATTTATTATAATTTCTACATTAAAATATTTTTATTATTTTTTTTTTTTATTTTGTTAAAAAAAACATTAATTCTTAAATTCTCAAATTCATTCATTCATTAATGTATTCCACTTAAACTGTCAGTAAGTACATTTTTTATAAATACTGTTGTCTCTTTCTTTTTTCAATTTTCTGTTTTCTTTTTGTTACCTATTTCAATTTTGTAATGGATAAAATGCCCAACGGTGTTTTTCTTCAGATATTGTTGTAATATAATAAGTAAATACAGTAATTTTTTTTTTCATTGCAATTACCGTTGGATGTTTGGTTTTGTTACTGATGCTGTAGTTGATATAAATAGTGTTATAGGTGGGTATTGAAGGTTCGCATAAAGGAAAAGAAAAAATGATTTTTTTTGTTATATACTTGGATGCAATAGGTACTATTTAAATGACGTTAAAAAGGTTGTGATGGCGCTCTTGTTTGAAACTTACACTGGTATTGTTTTTTTGGTCGTTGGTTTAGTGTTTGTTAGCTACTGCCTGCCTGTCATATGATGTTATTTAAAGTTTTTATTATTTTTCTTGTTTGTTTGGTTTTTTGAGGTGTTCATTAAAATTTTATGGATATGTACTTTAAAAAAAAACTTGAGAAAAAATTGTTTATTTTGACACCAATTATATGTCAGTTTTCATGCTTTTTAATAAATGCACAATTTTAGGTTATATATACATACATACATGCATACATACATAGTAGATTTGGTGGAATTTAATAGTTTGTTATAAAGTTTAAAGGAATTAAAAAAAATATTTAAATTTTGTGTAATGCAGTTAAACAGATACATATATGTGTCTATGTATGTATTTTTGTCTTTTAAAATTCAAACAAAGATCTGTTTGTATTACAATTACAATGAAGAAATGTTTTGAAGTAAATTTTATGCCTGCATAGGTATATGACTTTTTATTAAAAGAAAAATTTTGATTTTTATTTGCATAATTCGATTCTACTCAAGTTTTTTTTTTAGCTATTAACTATTTTTATTATATATGTAGGTACTTTAATTCAATATATTCAATAACTGTCAATTACAATGACGAAAATTGTCAAAAATTTTGGGATTTTGAAAAAAAAAAAATTAATAGCTAAAGAAAAGAACTTAAATGAAAACAATACAATAAATTTGACATTTAACAATATGAATAAATTGACTACGTCTATTTCTCGACAATAAGTTATGATTATTTAAATTAACTTGTAAATTTCACAAACTAAATTTAAATAGTTAATCAATAAAGGCTACTTGTAGGGGTTTTCCTCATATTCATACGGAATGTCATAAAAGTATTATTAATTTAATATTTATTTAAGTTTTTCATTTACTTTCTACATATTATGTATAGGTACATACATATTTGGTGACATGTCACAGCTCCCTTTGTCATAAGTCCCTAAGGGACTTTTGACACTTTCGGGAAGGGACTTATGACATTTTGGGACTTAAACTAAGAGAAACTAAGGGACTTATGACATTTTGTAAAATAACACAAAGTGACATAAGTCCCTTAAAAAAAAATGTCATAAGTCCCTTAGGGATTCAAAAGTGTCATAACTCCCTTTATGATTTATGCCTTATAATTTCACAAATCGAAACTTTTATTATATATTTCTACATTGGTCTGGTCGCTGGTCGGTTTCAAAATCAAAGTTGTTCCTTTTTTCAGAGTGCTGTATATATGCATATCCAGAGTGCTAGATTCTATATTAGAAAGTAAGTTAAGTTAGTTAAAAAATCAAAGTTGATCCTTTTTCCAAAATATTTATGAATTTCATTTGTGCGAAACTTTGGTTATAAAACCAGATTTTTCAAAATCTTCATATTTTTATTTCAATTTCTAAAATTATTTAATATCAATAAATTGGAGCAAATAACCTGTTTTTGTTATCGTTTTTATCGTTTATTTAAACTCGCCCAATTTTCGTCAAAATCCCTATATTTCTGAGAAAGGGAATATATTATCCCCAAAATTCTGGACCGTTTGGTTAAACTCCTGGAAAAGATTGGATATCGTCATGCATCAATATAACAACTTTTTTCGTCATAATACTCTTTAAGGGACTTATGGCACTTAATAAAATATTTAAGTGTGTTTAAGTGTAAAAGTCCCTCTGAAAAAAAGTGTCATAACTCCCTAAGGGACTTATGACATTTTACAAAGTGTCATAAGTCCCTTAGGGAGTTATGACACTTTTGATGTGCCATAAGTCCCTTAGGGACTTATGACAAAGGGAGCTGTGACATGTCACCACATATTTCATGATTCTTTTTAAATCAACAAAAAATTGAAAAATTTTTAAATTTTAATTTTAATTACATATTAATTTAATTTTAATTAATTAATTAATTCAATTTTAAAAACAAATTTTAAAATCAATACGAATGAAAAATCAAAAAATTTTAATAAATTAATAAATGAAAATGGATATTTTGAATTTAATATACCTTTTCTTATTTTCTTTCAATTCATATACATAGGTACCTAACATTGTATAAGTCTAATTTTATGGTATGAGAAGCCTTCTTCTAAAACTTCAATATTCATTAATTAATAAAAAATAAATTTATTATTTCAAAATTGTTTTTTTTTCTTTTTATTGATATTGTATATCAATATTCTATTTATTATTATATACGAATGTATATGTATATGTACCTAATATAATAAATATGCTCGTACATATATATTTGTATGTCCATTCCAGAAAGAGAGAGAAATAGGGAAAAAAAAGTTATTATCTATCTCCTGTTATATACACATACGCACATATGCTGTCTGTCTATATATATCTGCTATCAACATGTTATGTATATTGTTAATAAAATCATAAATATTTATATTATATATGTATGTATGTATATAATTATACATATATATATGTACATATGAAAGTATCTATAGATATTTGCTTATTAAAATAATAAATAAATATTCTAGAAATAATTACCACCAATTAGAAGAATTCAACCTCAAAATTTGTTTGTTTTTTGATTATTTATTATCATTTTTATTATTGTTATACGTATTTCAACACGTTAGGACTTACAGTAAAAGTCCTTAAGACTTAAACACTGAAATTAAACCGAATCGCGTATTTCATTAGAAAAATTGTTATTTAAAAAAACTGAGAAAACATCAAACTTGTAGATTTGTTTTATACCTATTAATGTTTTTTTTTTGACTTTGACATGACTTTATTAAATCATTTTCTTGAATCCTAAGAACTTATTACCCCGTAAATCTTTATATGTGGAAATTTGTATGGTGCTTATTATTTTATTTTATTATTGTGGCCTTTAACAATAAATTTCCTAAAGTCAAATATCAATATGGTAACACAACTAATATGTAGGTATATAATAAATATGTGTATAAAACAAATATGTATATAAAACATATAAAATCATATATAATTTTTTTTTTTTTTTGATTTTATTTTATTTTATTTCATATATTTGTGTTTGTAAGAATGTTTAAATTAATATTTCATATAATAAACATATAAAAAGCACTTAAGTTAATCAAAAAGTTGCCATAATATAATAAAAATGAATACATATTATCTATAAGTATATAAAAATATGAACATATTATATGTATGTATATAAAAAATCATGTGTATAGTCACAGAAGCAAACACAATCACAGATTAGTCATCATAGAATTGATATTATTTATTTACAAAGAATTTTATTAAAACACGCATAAAAAATATATATATATATATATTTATGTATGTATGTATATATATTTAAGTATATTTTAATTTATGTATTTAAAATCTCTGAGAATCTGGTAACTATTTGGATTACAATAGTTTTAAAAAAAAAAACAAGTAATGAAAAAACCAAAGGTTGTCAAAAAAGCACATTTCCAAAATTTAAAAAAAAAATATTGGATAATCAGTTTTGGCTAAAGCACATATACATAGGTATATTGACAAGTAAATTAATAACAATAAAAAAATTTAAAAAAAACATCGCCAACACAATAGCCGAATGTAAATATTAAAATGTCAAACTTTCGTCAACTTTGGTAACCCCATATTACTAAGAAAAGTTATTAACAGAATTAAAAATATAATGTTGGAGCTTTAAATTTTGTATATTACTTCAAAAAATTTTGACAGATGTTTCAAAATAGAGAATTTATAGTTTTTCACCCCTTACAGTTCTCTAAACGGAAGGCGATACAAAATTTGTTTTTGATATTACTCATACCATTTTTCAAAGATCTAACTCTCCTCAATTAACGTTTGGAAGATATAAGAAGTCAAGAATTTTGCAAAAATTGAGTTTCATATAACGGTATGAATTTAAATTGTTTTGAATTTAAATTTGTTTAAATTGTCGTGTGGCAAATTTTATTTATATTTATTTAGAAAGCTTATAAAAGGAGATATCGTTCGGCATCCCGATTATATCTTCAACCAGCCTTATAGAACTTCTATATAATAACAATATAACAATTTAAATATAGGACATCTTGCAACTTTGAGAGGCTGCAGCTCCGTAACGGACAGACAAAGGGACAGAGTAAAACTAATATGCATATTTTTTAAAAATTTATTTGAAAATGTGTTAAGAACAGAGACAGAATGTATGATTTAATTTAAAAAAAAAATTGTTTTCAATTGAAATTGAGTCTTTACTTTAGAAATTAATTCCTTGGTGCACTTTTTTAAATTTATCAAATGATTTTTCAAAAATAAAACAAAAAAAATTTTTAAATAAATAAAAAAAATCTTCTTAAGATCAGTCTCATACCAGTTCCATATCATCAGTCAGATACCATACTATACCCGCAACATGTTATATGATTTGGATTATGAGGATCATTTATTCAGAACTTGTCATTATAGTATCTTATCAACATTTTTATTAAAAATTTAACAAATCTTTTCAAAATAATTTAAAAAATCAAAACAATAAATAAAGTAATATTTAATATTATTATCAAAGTTTTCTTACAACAAAAAATTCTAATTTCAAGACTAGGTAGAATCAATTTTTCTTACATCCATTGTGCATATAGGACAAAGGTATAAAAAAAACAATAACTAGGTACCTATCTACTATATATTTTTATAATGTAATTTTAAAAGGCTCCCCAAATGATTTTGTTTTTGATTGAGTACAAAGTATTAGGTATGAGAATAACTGAAATTGAAATATTTGTTAACTACATATGTATTTTAAAGTCACCCAAATTAATATTCAATTTACTTAAATTTATGTTTCAATTTCAAATCGTTTTTTTTAGTTTTTTATCATTTTGCTGCATGAAAAATTCTTATTACATACATAAGTACATATAATTCTTATGCATACATACATAAGTACATATATGTTTGCATTTGATCTAGTAAGAAAATTTTTCATCACATGGTATATGGAACCACTTCTTATAATAGATATAATTTGATTATTATTTACTACATACATAAATACTTAGATAGATTATATTTGATCCAAATTAGTAAAATAATTTTAACTCCAATGAAAAATTCACTTTCTTACATTAGGTACCTATTCTATTACACATTATTCTAAATCGTAAATCTATCTGACATATGCCGCGTTTATACCGCAGCTAATTTAGCTAGAGCTAAATGGTTTGACGTTTGAACGGTATAAACACCACATTTTTTTAGCTCTAGCTAGCTAAATCAGCTGAAGGTATTTAGCTCGAGCTAAATATAGGTAGAGTTACGTAGCAACGGTATAAACATCACATTATTGCTACAAATGTCATAATTGGTGTTACAGATGTCATTTTCGAAATTTGCTTATTGGCTGTGGAATCCAAGTTAAAATAAGTTCTTTAAAAGTAATTTTTTTGTTTAATAATATTAATAATTTTCCATTAATAATAATTTTTATTTCTTAATAAAATAATTTTCCAAAATATATGTACTATATAAATCAGAATCTTTTCTTATCAAATTACTATTTTGACATTTGCTGCAATTGTCAAACTCGTTTTGACGTTAGTAGCTCTAGATAAATTAGGTACGGTATAAACGCGGCAATAGGTATAATTCTTACCTATTTAGTTATGTATACTTCTTAAGCTCTTACTATAGTATAAAGTATTTCTTTTTCTTCCTAAGTAATGGTTATAGGTTCATAATTAAAAAACAAAAGAGGAATTACAATGGTTAAAAAACTTAAAAAACTAAACAGAAATACAAAAATTGTATGAAATTAGTTAAAATTAAAAAAATCATAAAAAAAAAAATGTATTTAAGAGCATAATAAAATTATATAAATGTGTTTAGTTATTTGCTAAAAATATTGTAAAAATAAAATATGTCTCCGATACTCATATACTACATATTATATACTCGTATGTATCTACTAATCATCCATGTGAATATAATGTATGCGATGAGATTAAAATGTTCTTTTTATTTTCCAACAATAAGAAATCATAACAATAAACATAATTTTTTATTTATTACAGACAATGTTACCAACTTCTAAAATAGTTGTTTTTTCTTTTTATTGAAAATCAAAACAAACATTTAATATGATAGAAATTAGTTGGCATCAGACGAAACTTCAGTTTATAAAAGATTTTCCTCATAAAAGGAATCATTTTAATATGTTCCATATATGTATATCTACATATTGTACAATAAACATAAGTATCTGGTAACACTATTTAATAAATATTAAATATTATTATCTTTTATTGTTATTAATGTTGTTAAATGTGGCAACGTGTATTGTGTGCAAAGTATACATAAAATTCGCCTATTTGTTTTTGGTCTTTATTTTACATTTTATTTTGTATTTTCCCCGTTTTTCTCCACATTTTCTTTCTTAGACTTTAATAATGGAATAAAAAATTATTATTCTTCTTTTCTTCTCCATTGCTTTTTCTTTATTAGATATTATGTATTATATTATGAAAGGAAACTTTATAAAAAGGAAACGGTTTACAATCGCATAACACCATGTCACAAGAATATTTTTTCTTAGTGACAATATGAAGTCAATTTCTATTGTTTTGTTATTTTTTAAATGCATGACTCAAAGTGAGAGTTATGTAACATCGGTTATCCTATTAAGATGATCCTTGTCTGCTCCCTATTATTTTAGTTTTTTGTTTTATAAAAGTCAGACACCTCAAATAACAACTTTTTCTGTTTAATAGCTTTTTAGAATATACACAATCATACATACATACATATATACATATATTTTAACTCTTTAAATACTTGTTGTAAACTTTGTGGTTGTATTAAGTAAAAGATAAATGACAAAAAAAAAATTTCATAAATGAATTATGGGTTTTTTTTTTGTTTTAGTTTTTAAAAATTCAAAATTAAAATAAAATAAACATAATGGAAAGAAAAACCTAAGTTCACCACACCATCCTCTTATATAATACGTATATTAATTGTATAACTAGGTACATATACATATATACGTATATGAAATATTATATTACATTAGAAGAATTGAAGACATTATTCGGAAAGGAATCATTTAAAGAATAATAACTACCACAACTAACACACAAAAAAAAAAACCACTCATGTTCATATATATATGTATATATACATATATAATAATTTAAATATGAAAAATTATTTTAATAAATTACTGTTATGTGACAGGATATATTAATTTTGCATATGTATATACATACAAAAATATTTTATTTGTTTTTAAAAACAGTGTCGCAGACTGGTAGCTCAGAATTGACTCAATCGATGTTTGTATTTTAATGTTTAAAATTAGAATCCTTTTCTTTGTATTGTTTGTGAGTTTTTAAAATATCGCTACTTAATGGAAATTTATTTTTTATTTTTATGAAATTGTATTGATATTTTTTATTTATTAATATAATATTTGAATGACGGTTTCTGAAAAGTTTTTCTTTAAAATGATTACATATTTTATCTTAAAAATCAGTTATGATTTTTTAAATTTTTATACGTATAGGTAATGAATGGGTACATACGTTTTATTTTAAATAGAAAACAAAATAAATAAATTATGTTTATATTAGTGTGAAAATGTGTCGACCAACAAATTATTTATCCTTGGAATTTTGTGTCTTGTCTTGTTCTTTCATTTGATTTAATATATTAAAATCGCTAGAGACTGTACTTTTTACCCCCCGACCACATTTTTTTTTTTTTAATTTTAACATTTATTAAAAAATGTCTAAACTGTTTTTTAATTTACAAAGATATTATAGGCATGTACTTGCAATGTGTATACAGGTATTCGCAATTTAAAACTTTCTAATCCTGTAATACTCTTTTTAAATTTTTAGTAAATACACATAAGTAATACACAATATACGCAAGTATTTATTTTATGTACTTGAGACCGCTTATTCTATATACGAGTTTAGTATTTCATAGGAGAATGAGGAAAGTTTCTAATATAATCCTTTTATGTATGTTCAAATTTGTTTTTTTTGAATCGCATAAAAATGTTATTAAAAAGGTTTTTACATGCACGAAACGTTAAAGGAAATTTGTTACGTGAAAACAACTGTTAATGAAATTTTTTTGTGCCTACCAGGTAATATATACGTGCCTATCTAAATATAAATATGTAACAACAAAGGTACCTGAACAAAAATGTATAATATATATATACTTATATTATCATATATATATTAATAAATATTCATATATAAGTAATAAGTGGCTTACAATGAGTATAAACAGCTTTTTTTATTCATTATGAGCGGCAAGCCGAAGCAATTGTGGTTACAAAAAAAAACAAAAAAAAAAAAAGAATTGGAAAAATTTAAACAATTTTTAAGAAAAGGAGCGAATGATATATGGTAACAATTTTTTTCTTTTTGTTATCTTTTTTCTTTGTTAGAATTTCGAACATGCTTTTACTTAATTTCAATGTTTTATTCCTTTTTTTTTTTTTTGAAAGTCAAAATCTATCCTGAAAATGAATTATTTGTGTTAATCCTTATTATGACACCCTCAGTAGCAATAATAGGGAGAAATAAAAAAAAAAAAAAATTAAAATACGACGGCAACACCATATCTTTGTTATATGATTTGTTATCCATGTTGTTTTAATATCACTTTTTGAGCTATTTTTTTTTTTTTTCTTCTTATAAAGTTTTAATTTATATTTCTTATTTATATCCTACCTATACCTATAATATATGTACGTATATATGCACACCTACGTATAATTTATTTATAAAGGATTGAGAATGCGTGTTTAATACAAATGTGATGTTTAATTGGTGGAAAACATTAAAATTATTTCAAATGGATTTTCCTTCTTTTTTTTTTTTTTTTTGTTGTTTTTGTAAAGAAACGAATGAATTTGTTGGGGAATTCTTGTTATCCGATGATATAAAAATGTCCTTATTATGTGTGTATTGTATATATATAATATATTATACAAATTTTAAATAGACGTCATTATTTGTACAACATATAATAATAATATTTATTATTCTGATTAAATGAATGAATTTATGAAAAGGAACAGAAAAAAATATAAACGCGTGTTAAAATGAGTTTTGGTAAAATTTGAAGTTAAAAGAAGGTAGCATTTAAAATCAAAAAGTTTAAAGGATTACATTTTTTTAAATTCATTTTAGTATTGTTATTACTTTTGCAAAAAGATTTATAATTATTTCTAAAATTTTTTTATATATAATAATTAAAAATGCGTTGGCTATAGGTTGTTTTTAAAAATAGAAAATTTTCAACATTAGATCTCTAATAGGCTCTTAAACTATACAAACAATTTTTCTATGGTAACTTAAATTAATATTCTCAAGATATCAAAATTTTAAAGTTCTAGCATGGACAAGTATAAAATTTTATTCTACAGTATTTCTTAATGAGATACCTATTCCTCCGCTAAATTTCAAAGTTCTGATTAAGAACGTTTTGAAATACGGAAAAACCAAAAGTTTTTAAAAAAATATTAGTTTAGTTTCACATCACATTACGGCAAATTTAAATATTTAAATTTAATGTAAAAATTGTAACAACTTATGTAATTTTTATATTGATATAAGGCTTAAAAATTTCTCTGTAGTTTAAAATTTTTAGATTGAAAAAATATTAAGCACAACTTGAGATATCATAACATTTAAAATTAGAATTTTTCGAACTTGTATAATAGCTTTGTAGCTTCATAATCTGTAGAGTTCCATGAAAAAAAGTTGTTTTACAAAATTAATTTACTCATGATTCAAATTCCATTTCTTCATTTTAAACTATTTAGAAGTCTTGTACAGACTATTTAGCAGAACAGACAGACTGAGAGTTAAGTGAAAATCAAAATTTTTTTGAAAAATGTGCTAAAAAGAAATAACTTTGAAAAAAAACTTTGAAAACATTGAAAAAATTCCAAAGAAATTAATTTCATCAGGTTCACAAAAATTTTATTTGAGTCAATTTGGTTTTATCATTGGTTTTATTTAATGCATAAATTTTATTTTGTGGGGTTTTTTTAAAAAAAAGTTTTTGTTTTAAATACCTACCAAAAAAAAAACATAATGATCAAAACAACAAATTTAATTCAAGGACATTTAAAGTTTAACTAATTATTTGTCAAGCAAGAAAAAAAAAAAATTAACAGAAAAAAATTAGTTAAAGCTTATACAGACCAATAATTTTTAAATTTTTTTTTCAAAAGCTTCATAATTATGTGACCTAGACTTAAAAAGATTCGTTTAAATTTCTTTAATAATAACAAGGACACCAAACAGGTCCTTAAAACTCCAATTTCACTACATAAAATTAAAATTTTTAATGTTGAAACAGTCTTTGGGTTAAATAAAAAAATGATATACAATTTTTAAAGCTAATAAATCGATGTTGACAAAAGTTTCCAAATACATATGTTTTTTTTTTAACTTTTATCAAAAATTGTATTTAATCAGATATAACATAAAAAAATTTTCAAAATTGTGAAACTTTTTGGGAAAAAATGTATCATGATAAACAATAATAATAATAATAATAAAAAAAAAATGAGGAAGAGTATAGTAGAGCAGACTGTGTCAATTCTGGGATACTCGTACCTATGAACATAATATGTGCTACTTTCATAAAACTTGATCATCTTTTACAAAATTTCAGATGTTTTATGTAAGTAAGTACTTACCGACATACATTGATGTAAATTTTGAAGTACATAAGTATATGTTTATTGAATTATTTTAATTTAGTAAGTAGAAGTTGTATGGCAGCTGTATACTTGAACCCGACACCCGAACTTGCTGGATTTAATACCGGAACTAACAATAATTTTCAAAAGTGACATGGGAAAAATTTCAGAATACGTCTGTTGCGAACGGATCCGATCCATACACTTGAGGCTATATCTAGTTCGACTGCTTTAAGGTGTAAAAATCGTAAACGCAAATTTATTATACCCTTGAACATATGTTTATACGGGTATAAAAACTATAGTATAATAAAGTAATAAATTAATATAGAGAGCAAAAAAACTCGTCAAATTTTTCCAAACAATATCGCCTTCACAAATATTTTCCAATTGAATTGACATTAATGAGAAAAATGCTATTTGAAAATTTGAACCATTCGATTCGATAATAAAAAAATATTTTACATTTTTTGTTTCGGTAATGGAAATACATACATAGTTTTAAAACATTTTTTTTTATTTTATCTTTTTCGAAATATTTTTATTTCTGAATTTCAACTGTTTCACCTTTTTTTTTTTTCTTATTGTATTTTTTTTTTATGATATGAACATTAATCAAAAAAAATTAAAAATAAAATTCATAAAAATTCCCTAAATTATCATTATTTTTATTTTTCATATTTGTTAGATAAATTTACCGTAATATTTATTAATATCTATAATCATACAAACGATAAAACAAATTACTCTATAGTGTGACATAATAATGGATATAAAACAACAACAACAACAACAAAAGAAAAAAAAAGTATAATAAATTTTACAATATATTAAACTTAATCAATAACTCAGAGAGTTGAGCCGAACTGATTCATAAAATAAAATGAAAAACTATATGTAAATATACTATTAGGTTCTATATGTATGTATGAATGTATTTTGAAAAAGTTTTACTTTTAGTTTTTATTTTTTTTTTTATGAATAGGAATCATTAATTTAGGAACACAGTTCCTTTTTTTTGTCCTCTTACTCTTGATATAACCCAATTTTCTATGATACACATATTAGGAATGATTAGAATTAAGGGTAAAAAAAAAAAATTGGGGTAGTAGATTTTGAACAATGAAAAGAACATTTCAGTTTTGAAAAAGTTTTTTTATTTCTAAACAGTCCCTAAAAACAAAGAATGACAGGAATCATTTTTCAAATAACAAACAAAAATAAAACAAAAAAAGAAAAAAAAAAATATTGAAAAAAGCTATTGTGAAAAATATTAGTAGTGTCCACCAGATCGGCTATCACATACTTATGTATGTATATATAAATATCTATTTTCTATCTCATTCTTTCATCTTTATTTTTGTTCTAAATAATATCTTTTGATTATCAAACAAGGGTAAAATTTCAATTTCATTTTGAAATGAAGTCATATTTACTTGAATAATACAACAATATAGAAAAGGACACCAATTTTTCTTTAGGTAAATATATATACTTACATATAAATAAAATAACGAAAATTGATTTGAAAAGTAACATTGAGAGTCTTTTGTCTTTTTGTTTTGATCACATTTGAAAAAGTTTTGATTTTTAATCAAAAATCATAATTTTTTTTTTTTTTTATTAAAATTTATTAAAAAGAAAGAGAAATAGAAAATAAAATAAAAAATAAAATATCCTTTTCTGTCTTTTTCATTTTATTATTTTGTTTTTTCTTATTTGTTTTTCCTGTTCTGTTTGATATGGGGTGACAACGGATCATGTCCTTCTTTTTTATATTTTTATAAATTATTTAGAATTTTAATAATAAATATAAATAAATAATAATAGTTTTTGTTTTTTCCTTTTTTTTGTTTTTGTATTCTTTTAACTTTTATTAGAACCTTATTAGAAAAATTGTAAAAGGATATTAAGGAGAAGGGTTTTATATAGTAGCTATATGGATTTTTGTTTTTATTGTGAGAGAAATGACAATTGCAAATAATATTTAGAGTGAGAAATGAAGCAGAAAATTTAAAATTATGAATAAAAAAAAAATTATTTTCAATGATAAAATCAAAATAACTAAAAGTGAATAGAAATTTTCATTATAATAGAGAATTAAATTGTGTTTTGAAGATTTTACAAGTGACCTTGTTTGTACTAAATACTATACGTTCTGTATACGTAGATATGTGTTTACTTTACTTATATCCTTTAAAATTATAAATTTTTCAAATTTCGATCATTATTTAAGAAAAGCTTTTTAAGGACTCTCCTGCAAACTTTATATCTAATTTATACTTTTCTTTAAACTTGTGCGCTAAATTTTTTTTTTTGTGAATTGCGATATTACACAAAATGTATTTGATACAAATATTAAGGATCCTTAATTTCTTTAATTAATAGTTTTAATTTATAGCTTTCATTTTAACTCTCTGCTTTTATAATTGAAGTGCTAATTACGATATTCAATTTGAATAAAATTAGCAAGCAATTCATTTAGAATTTTTATTTAATTAGGAAAAATTTTTTTTCCAACAAAAAAAAATGATGACAGAAGTTATCGACATGATAAAAGTTAGGTATAGCACGAAACTTTCCGTATTTAATACGTAACTTTAAATTAATTTCCTCTCTTAAACAAATCACACTTAATGTCAGTTGTCCTTTTTTTGTCGAAATTGCAGTATATAAAATGAATAAGAATAAAACCTTCAGGATAAATTTACTTAAATCAAAGTATAGTACAAAAGATTTTTCCCTTCATTTTAGATCATTTTTAGTTATTAGGCCATTTTTGGTTATAATGGAATTTTTAATGCTTCTGATTCAATTCATCATTTCATTATTATATAATTAAGGGGAAAAAACAAAAAATCACTGACTGGAAAATATTAAAAAAAAAAAAAGAAAAAAAATTTTTTAAATTAAAATTAAAAAATACAAAAATAATTCAATTGAAACCCCTTTGGATGATAAATTCATTTCGAAGAAGTAAATTTGAATGACTTGTACATGCTATTTTGGTTTTTTTTTCATTTGCGGATTATTAAACAAAAAAAAATATTAAAGACAACAAAATGAATAAATCTATTTTTGATATTCACTTCTCACATTTAGTTTTACTTTTATAATAGCCAGAAAAGTGTCAGTATTATATTCGATGGTTAAATACCTCATCATAGTAAAATAAAATTTTGATTTAGAACAGATTTTTTGGACTTGCATTGTTTAAATAATGATCTTTTTATTTTTAAATTTATATAAGAGTGCGAAAAAACATGAATACCCTCAAATCAGAAGAATCACAGCAGTTTCTTAATCTTTTACAACTTCAAAAAAAAAAAAATCACTTGGATTTAAAACGTTTTTTTTTTTTTTGTTTCTTATGATTGATTGACATTTAATTTTGCTCAGAATTTTAAACACTTCTAAATTTGTGGTTACTTATATTGAATTATGCTCGAGATTTCAAAAACTATAAGAAATTAAATAAAAACGCTATTGGCGTGATATTATATAGAACAGTACAGCGATAAAAGTTTTTATTTCTTTCAAGCTAAGTAAATACAGTTTTTTTGTTTTTGTCCTGCTTTGATTTTTGGATTTTTGATTTTCAAATCTATATTATTAATTTTTCGTCCCTGTTTAATATCTTTAAATGTATCATTTATTTTTTTTTTCTGCATGTTAATGTTAAATTGATGTTCTGTTTCATTTACATGGGATTCAGATGTTAAAAAATTTTTCATTTGAAAGAGTTTAAATTAAATGTGATTCGATTTGATTTGATTGAATAAATGGATTAGTTAAGTAGCATCATGCTGTCAAAATGAAAATTTTTTGACATTTTGTATTGTATTTTATACAAAAAAAAAAAAAATAGATTTTCATATTTTGCATTTTTCTACTTTCTGACTATGACAAATAAACATTTTATGATGAATTTATTCCTAAAGATTAGAAGTATAGCCATAAAACAAAAAAAAATTCATTCAATTGTCGATTTTAATATATTTCATAAATATCATTTTAATCAGAGGAAAACAGCTTGGATAACAAAAAGGAATTATATATGTATATAAATACATAATGTGAAGTAAATAATATATATAAGAAGGGGTTTATTGGTATATATATATTTTTTTATTTGATAATTTTCATAAATTTTAATTATGATTTTAAGAAAAAAAAATTTTTATTTTAAATAAGTATCAAATGTTGCAACACAGATAATATATAGGATTAAAGTTTCCCAAAATTTAATTAAAATCAAAATAGAAAATCTCAAGATTTATAAATTTTTAATGAAAAAAATCCGTTAAATCTTCAACAGTGCGCGCATGATAATTTTATCATATAATAAATAACCACGTGTTACCCAATTTATGTTCTTATAATTATTTTATTATACTTAATTTTCTTTTAATTTAACCGTATTTGGAAATTTATTTTTAAACCAAATCTTAATTGACTGAATCCTATAACTTTGACGCAATCATTTTAAACTATAATTTATACAATTCCGAGAGAGTAAAAAGAAAATTTAAAAGAAATTTTAAATTTTGAAATCTTCAAAATTTTTCAAATTTTTAATTTGTGGTTTATTAACTTTGACAGATTTAATAAGAAAAAGCAATAATATTAAGCATAAAATGTCATATTAGTCATCATAAAATATCTGTATTTTATTTTTATGATGTTAATAATTTTAAATAAAAAAAAAAATAAACAGACAACCTCTAAACAAACAACATAAAAAAATTTTATAAGGCAGATTAATTTTATGAATTTTTCAATATTTTAAATTCTTAGACATTTATTTATTTTCTTTTTTTTCTTCGGAAAATTTATAAATTTTATGAATCTCAGATCAGTGCTCAGATAATACAGAAGAAAATCAAACTCGATTATTTTTTTTTATTTTCATTTTATTTCATTAAATTTACATATTTAAGTTCTAAGTGGAAAAGTAAATACCTTATTAGAAAAATATGAGGATGAACTTCCTTAAAAATTGTTTTAGTCTTTTTAAAATAAAAATATGGAATGCAAAACTATACCTACATAGTCAATATGGTAAAAATAATTGTTTTTTTTTTTAGTGCATTTCTCTGCCACATAAATGTACCAAGGAAATTACAAAGCCTTTCCTTTTCAGGCGTGGCTGTACATGTCGTAAGGGGGAATTACTTTATTCTAAATATTATATCAATTTTAGGCATTATGTTAAAGTATAATTTAAAGGTATGTTTAGATACCATATTCAGCCAATGAGTCATTAAAAATACCGGTCTTTCATTTAAAAGATTTCCGTTTCAAACCCTGGCTAGCTCATGCAGATTGATAAAAAAATAATGTAGATTTTTCTTATAATATAATATTAATTACTTAAATATATATCATATAATTAAAAAACAAAATAAGTACATATACCTAATAAAAAATAATTCTTGTATAAGATAACAGATGGCGTAAAAATAAAAGAAATATTTTACGTTTCGTAGTACAATAGTTACAGCCGAGTAATCATCGGCTTAATCAAATTAATAATTCCAGAAACTGAAGCTTAGTCAAGTATGAACAATAAATGATTTAGTGGATTTGCTCCTTACAGAGGAGTGGATCTATGTGCCTTATAGATGAGTGACAAGTTTTTTTAATAAATTTACTGCAAATTGAAATTGTTTTCGGAATATTGTCAGTTCTTTTGTTTTACATTATAGTTAATGGAATGCAAGATTGAATAAAAAATAATATATTTTTATTTATATTCCTGTGCAGGAAGAAACAGAAGGAAAAAAAGATTCCTTTGTATTTAAAATTTATATTTTACAGTATTAATACAAATGTACAGTTTTGATTTTTTTTTTATTGCAAAATTATTGCAGATCTTTTCATATTTTATGGAATAATAATAGTTAAAGAAAAACAATATTTTTAAATAATATCTACTCTTTGTTTTTTTATCAAAAAAATAATAAATTTAAATATATTTTGTATATATTTGTATGTATTACATAAAACATAATATTGAAAGAAAGAGATAGCAACAATATAGATGATGAAATTCTCTCCAAATGCAAGCAATTAAAATAAAATCTTATATTAAAATTAAGTTTAAAAAAAAAAAAAAAAATTAAAAGATATAATAATAATAAAACGAATATAACACAATACATTTAAATATAAATACGTTTCGATTAATATTAAGATATATAGATATAAGATACAGATAAAAATATTACAGATACTGATATTTAAATAAATTTTATAATAAAATAGGAAATGCTGAGTAATAAATTTCATGTTGAAATGTCAAACAATATTTAAAAATAATTGGGTGTGTTGTGTTGTGTGTGCTATATGATAAAAAAAAAAATATTATTAGAGTTATTAAAATTCATTTATAGTAAATTAAAATCATGAAAAAATAATATTATAATAAATATATACCTATTTATATGAAGATTTTCATTCTTTGGAAATCTTTTCATACTTCTTAAAATAATATTTAATTTTTTTTTTTCCAAAAAGAATGGAAATTCAGTACCGATTCAGGGGGATAGTCAAATTTTGCTTTTTATTTTTATTTTTTTTTTTTTTGTTCTTTTTTTCTAATCAGAGAATTTTATGAAATATTATATTCAATTAGAGAACATAAATCATGAAATCTAAACATAAAAATTTCATTTTATCCCTGATAACATCAAAAAAAAAAAAAAAAAATATGAAAGACAGTTCTTTAACATAAATTTTGAAAGAAAAAGAAAGGAGAGTCCAGAAAAAAATAAATAAATAATTCAAGAATCCAGAAAAATAAAATATTTTAAATAATTTTTTTTTTTTAATAAAAATAAATTTATTTTTTATTTTATTTATTTAAGATGTTGATATCAAATATCAGAAAAAATTTGTTTAAAAAAAAGAAACTTGTAGAAATTATGATTAATTATTTTTTAAAATCAATGACATCTCTTTCTAAAATGATAAGAATTAGTTTGAAAAGAAAAGAGAAAAAAAATATTATGTATTTTTCCTTTATCTCTTGTTTTTTTTTTTTTTTTCTTTTTTTAATTTTAAAAAAATTTTTTATTTTTCTGTTTTTAAATGAAAAGTTGTCAGTTGATTGTTTTGTTCATAAATTAAAAAAAAAAAAAAAAAATAAAATGAAAAACAAAAATAAAATTTAAGAAAATCCAAAAATAATTGGGATCAAATTAAGTAAATTATGATAAGACTTAAAATCTCTTAATTAGAAGTTGTCACTTTTTATTCTTGCATTTATTTATTTATTTTTTTTTTTTTTTTTGGGGGAATAATTTTAAGCATTTATTTAGATTTTAGTTTAATAAAAAATCAGTCTTTATAATGAAAGTAGTATATCTACTAGACTTTTGAGGGTTCTGTTCTAAAGTAAATTATTTATAGAGATTTATTTCAATTTATACATATACATATATATATGTATGTGTATATACAAATGCATTGACATCATAAGTATTTAAGTACATATTATATGTATAGTAGAGAATGTAAATATGTATAATTAATATGTCACTTAAGTTTTATTATATTTTGATAAAAATTGAAATAAAAAATGATTTAAAGTTATAAAGGAATACCGCCCAGAAATAATTATGTTTTACTCATTTTAATTTAAGGAAGTAAAATAGATATTAAATAAAAAAGAAATCTAAACAGTTTATTTTTAAATTTTCTTAACATTTTGTAGTATTTTACTTAAACTGTTATATTTTTGCTCTACGATTGTATACAGGAACCAATTTTTTATAATATTGTAGAGCATACATCTTTAATATACATCTTGTTTTATTTTAATTGGTGCAGTTAAAAGTGGAAATTTTGGTATAAACAAAAAATGTTCACACTTTTAAAAAAATCACTATAGGTATATGTGAAATTACTAAAGACACGCTCTATTTATTATTATACCTTTATAAAGGTCTCTTCACACCCTTTTATATGGTATATAATAAGTATAATGTGGATTGGCAAATAGTCCTACCCGAGAACACAAAAATACATTTTCATATTTCATTTCTCATATATTTCCTAATGGGTCCTAATGGCATTTATATTTGGAAACTTGAAGATATAACGTATCGTTATGTGATGACGTCGTCTTATTAACTCGTAACCACTCTGCGGAAGTAGGTATATCCCAGTTATTTTCATTATTATCTAAACAAAAAAAAAATTTTTCACTACAAGAAGAAAACTTGAAAATAAACTGCTAGAACAAAAAAATTGTAACTCCATTTCTTACAAATATGTATTCATTTATAAGTAACTATAATTATATTATCTATACTTTTATTGTTAGTTTTAAGGTACAGTTATTAAGCCCGTCATAACTATGCAATAAATTTATGAAAAATGTCAATTAATATTAAATATTTTCATTCTTTATAAAGACATTTTTTACAACATCTTTTTATTTTTTTTTATTTGTTCTTGATTTTGAATAGAAAAGTCATTATTATCGGGGAATTGTGATCATTGCATATATATGGTATGGTCAAGAATAAGAAATTTTAAATTGACTACGCATCTTTTAATGTCATTGTCACTTAAAATTATTTTTAACTTTTTCTTGTTATTCTTTTCTTTTTTCATTACATATTCCGTTATGATTGCATCTTTAAATATTCAATAAACAAACAAACGTACATACATACATTGCATAATTTAAAAAAAAAAATGAAAAAAATAAAAAAAATGCATTCGCAATTTTCAAAGATGGAAATTGACGATAAAAAAAATAAAAATAAAAAATGCGAAATGTTAACGCGCCATAAACTGCTAAAATTGATCACACTATATACTGTTACTGATGTACATTTTATAAAAAGAAGTTCAACTTCATGAAACATGCAACCATACACGCATATAACTACTACTGTTATAACAAACATTTTCTTTCTTCCTTTTAAGGTATACTAAAATAGCGAATACTGATGTTAGATGTTGATGCCGGTTAAATTATGACCGTGTAAAAAAAAAAAAAACATTTTAACATAAAAATTTTGTTTAGTCCATGAACTTTTATTTAACGATTCAAATGGGAATTGATGAAATCGCATTATATTATACAATATACACACTATATTATCATGATCATTATCATTTCAATACTAATATTGATTTTTTTTTTTATCCATATAGAAAATGCCAGCATACACAATTTTAGTGTTTATTCAAACCAAAACCTAGATAAGTTCTTTTTTTTCCTTTAACTTTATTTCCCCAAAGATGGTTAAATTTAAGAAACGAAATTGACGCGCAATTTTCTAACTGTGAATCATAAAACAAAAAATTCCTTTTGGTCACTTTTTTTTTGTGAGTAACTATTCAATCTTATATCTTTTATCTTTAAAAAAAAAATGTATGTGAAATGTTTAAGACGCAATCTAAAACTATATACTTTTGGGGAAAAAAGAATATTGTTGTTTAGAGAGAACAACACTGTATTGCTTCCATTAGAGGATTTAAAGAAAAAAAAAAAAAAAAAAACAGAATTTAAGAACCAGGAAGACATTGTTCAGTAATGTAAGAAAAAAGAAGAATCATTATGGCTATTATTTGCAAACTAACATTTCTTCTGTGCCTAAGTACATTTTAAGTGAAGTGAAGGTTTTATGAATATCATCATACATTTTTTTATTGTTGGCGGTTATAGTTGGTTTGAATGTTTTTTCTTTATGTTTTTTTTTTTTTTTTTCTTAAGAAATTATGGGTAAATTGCAAACATTATAATAAGAAGAAGAAATCATCATTAGAAACCCCCCTTCATAATAATTATCATTGTCATAAAATAAAGGAATTGTTGAATTGGTTTTCTTGTTTTTTTTTTTTTTTTTTTTATAATAATGGGCTAGTTAAGATTTGAAACCCTCAGATTTTTCTAAAGGAAAAATTAATTTTTTTTCTTTTGTTTTTTTTATATTACTTCTATATATTTATAATATCGGCTAGAACTGAACTTATGATTAAGTTTTTTAAGTTAAATGAAGGAAATATAATTTTTTGCACAAAGAAAACGTAAATTCCTTATGTGTTACTTCATGTAGTATAACTTTTGGTTGTAATAATAATTTTTAAAAGTTGTCAATATTTGGACACAATCACTTAAGTATTATTGTAAATTTTTGTAACAACAAAAACAATATAATAGAACCTAATAATGTTATATAACTTATTATAACTACATACATACATACATATAATATATGATAGAGTAACAGAAACTATGCAATTCTTATAAACGTATTCATATAAAGACAGACTGAAAATATTAAAAAATTTTCACTAGAAAATATTTAGAGAAAAACAAATACTTATCTAAAAGTCAATATAAAGTGTAAAGATGAAGTGTTTATTGCAAATGGAATTTCCAGTTTCAACTATATAGTAACATTTTAAAATTTTTTGTTGTTATTTAATTTTATTGCCGGGAAATTTAACAGAATCTTCTAAACATCAACTTTATAATAATAATAATCATCATCATCATCATCATCATCATCATCATATCTTCATGGTTTAACGCTTTGTAGAGTTTACGGTTAGGATTTTTCAAATTATGTTTTTCTTTGCATAAATTTATGTATTTTTAGTGTTTAAAAAAAAAAAAAAAAAAAACTAAGATTTTTATCTCATCAAATGAAAAATCAAGTTTTTTTTTTATTTTTTTTTCTTCTTTTTCTTCTTGATTGTTTCGCTTTTTGAACTTTATGTCAAATAATGTGTATATATATATATACAGTATAGGTAAGTAAATGATTCATGAAAATGGACATATGGTAAGTATATATATGGTATAATTGTAAATATAATAACGAATATGTATTTTTATGTTAAATTACATATACATATACTTACAATAATTGATGTTGTAAATGATTTAATTTTTATTATACCTACATTTTTTTTTTTTTCTTTTTTTGTGACATTAAGATTTATTTATGGTCATTTAAAATTGCTGAGATTTTTGATTTATTATCAGAAAAAAAAGAAAAATAACCATTTTTGTTTTTTTTTTTATAATAATAATTTTAAATATTAAATGTAAGAATAATAATAAAAAAAAAAAATGTATGTCTTATAACAGTAAACTTATTTAAAAAAACGACATAAAAGGTAAAAAAGAAAATTATTTTAGTTTTTCCGTATTATCATCGCATGACTTAATATAAATTATAGTATCATGAAATCTCTAAAAATCAATAATTTTTATTAATTTCAATAATTAATTTTATAATTACTTAAGTCAAAAAGAAAATTGTAATTAAAATTAAATCTAAATGTACTTGCGTATTTTACATATGCATGCATATTAAGTTGCATCAGACATCAATGATGTAATTAATTATGAAAGAACATTACCTGTAATGAAAAATAAAAATTTTGATTTAGTTAAATTTATTTTTATATATAGGTAGGCACTTGATATTAATCTATAATTAATTTAAAAAAAAAAAACATTATCCTAAAATATAATAAGTATAAATACCTAAAGTTTGTTCACACTATAATACAATTAGTATCTGCATTTGTATCCCGATTTGTAGGTATATTAAATTGCATCAAAGTAAATATATACAAATCGTTATATTATGTACTTATCAATTTTCAGAAAATCGTTATACTTTACAATAGTTCACATTATTAATAAACTTTCAATATACAAAATAAGTTCTGATGAACAAGATCTTCCCATTTTTAAGTTCTTCGACAATAATTTTAAATAATAAAAAAAGAAAGAAGAAGAAAACGATGATGGTGGGGGTTAGATAAATTTTTAAAAAACAAGATAACCATATGGGGCTAGCAATATGTTGGTGAAGAAGAACTATTAAAATTAGAAGCTCCAATAATAGTAAAAGATGAATTAATAATTAAAAACATATCCTAAAACTTGAAATAACCACAAAATTACTTTTTTTATAATTTTATAAAATATATGTAAGTATCAATTCATATAAAATTTTGAAAAATTCTTTTGTGATTTGTATGAGTCAATTCGTTTTTTATGAATATACAAAATGTATCAGTAATTGTATAAGGATCTAATGTATGACGATTTAAGGTATGAGGTAAAATATTACTACTTGTATATTTTTAACATCTTATATCTGACAAATCACAAAAAATGTATTTAAATGTAAACAGCAGCTATTTGTATCTATGTACATAAATGATTTCTAATAACAAAAGAAAATTTTAATTGAAATCATTGTTAAAATCAAACCATCTTTGTTGAAAATTATTTTTATTTTTTAAGATAAATTTTTTTTAGTTTCAGCATACCTTTACATCTATTTAATCTTTATACCTATTATGTATGTATGTGATATGTATATGATTAAAAATAAATTTATATCAAAAATATTTATATGTGTCATTATATACATAACTTTTTTTTTTGATTTTGCAATCTAAAAACCTAAATTTAAAGAAAAACAAAAACCAAAAACATTTTCTTTTAATTTGCGACACAAAAGAAATACACATAATATACGTATGTATTATATCTGAAGCCTATAAGTAAAATTTATCTTCTTTCTTTCACCAATCCTTATACTGTATAGCATATTTTTTATACTCTACATGATGAAATGTTTTTGTTTTTTTTTCTTTTTTACATTTTTTTATGGGCGGCATGAATCTCATTAAATATAATAACAAAATCCAATTATCTTAAGATACAATAATATTAAAAATCAACAAAAAATTAAAAAAAAAATACATACCTATGTACATATACAAAAAAAAAAATAAAAACATTAAAAAAATCGGGCGTTAATTTCCAGATTAATGAAAAAAACAAATTGTTAATGATTTATTTTCATAAGAAATCTTTTTTATTTGAATTTTTCTACTTTTCTATATCATAATTCTGTAGACATTGTCTTCTCTTGCTTATTATATTTTTATTCTTTACATTTTAATACTTATACTATACATAATATTATTTTCAATTTTAACAATCACCACAAGATGTCAGCTGGTGTATTTTACACCACAATTTAACTTTGAAAATTTAAAAGAAAGTATAGGTACATATATTATTTATATACCTATACGATTATTAATATACAATGTACATTGAAAAGAGTTGAATCATACTAAAGATATCACCTATATTTATACATGTAGACGCACAGTTATAACAACCTAAATATGAATTCTATCTTGACATAAAAATTAAATTTATTTTATTTTTTTTTTTTTTAATAAATGTTTCTAAAAAGAATATTGGAATCTGTAGTATACAAGTATAGAGATACACGAAATCAACAATGAAGAACATCACTTTTAACCTTGTTTCAAGAAAAACAAAAAAAAAAACCAACAACAAAAATGTAAAAATTAAAAAATTTTATTCTTTTCTTTTTTTGAGGTTAAAACAAAAGCAAATGTTTTATAATCATAATATACCTACAATACAATATGTAGGTACATAAATAAATTAATATATAACATAACATGAACATCAACATAACATTTAGTATTAAATACAGTGATGGGTAAAAAATTAACAAATTAATTTTAAAATTTAATCAGAATTAGTTTAATAAAGCTAACAAGTAACCATGTAAAATTATTGAGAATTTTATGGGCAAAAACTCAGAAGTTATAAGAAGTAGCTGTGTGTCACAATAAATTAGCTACTTAAATATAAAATTAAATCTATAGTAGGTGCCTAATTCTATTCTATACGAATATAAAATCATACACGTGACAGTATAAAAAGGATTTCACTGTAGTTTTAAACATAAAATATTAAAATTAAATAATATTTATTAAAAAAAAATTATTAACAATGGAAATATAATTGTATGTATATATATGTATATTTAAAATATAAATATACATAAATACACTAATAGGTATATACATATATACATACGTTTTTTATATTGTATTATGTTCACGTTGTTTTGTATTTAAATTAATCTTGTAACTTATAAGGTTTGGTTCTGACATTTTAACATTCAAACATATACATATATGTATGTATATTCATGTAAACATATATATATATATATATATATATATATATATTTATATCTACATTATTAAAATTATACATTTTATTATAAAAAAGAGATTAACACATAACCTCAAAAAATGAAATGGAAAGAATTATAAAAAAAAAAGTATATATAAACAAACATTAACAGAAACAAAAATAAAAATAAAAAATATTTATACATACATATATTAAATGTCGACGAATCATCGTTAGCTTTACAGTGTTTTATTTAAAAGAAAAAAAACATTTTTTTTTAGCATTTATCAGTGTCATTAATCATTAAAAAGAAAATTGTAATAAAAAAACAAACAAACGGTTAATAAACTTCAAAGTGATGATAGGGTTAAATATTTTGATTATATCTTCTAAAAACAAAAAAAAAACCTTTTACGAGGACAAACTGAATCTTTTTGAGAAAATTCTGTAGGAATTGGGTATCCGACAATTGTTTCTAATTAGATTTCTAAATTAACTTCTGTGAAACCTTGAAAGGTAATTCGGAAGACATGTAAATTTTATATCATTTTGGAAGCTGTTTTCATTTTAGTTTATTTTATTTTTTTTCGTAGTCCATACGTATCGAAATTTATTCCAACTATTTTGTTGTAATTACTGTGCATTTTTTCAGTTTGTCATACTTACCGTTACCAAAATTAATAAGATTTTCCAGTAAAATCGAACCATTTATCCAATCATAGAACGAAACCCAGATCAAATTCCAATAAAATAGTTCTCAATGTATTTGTACAAAAACATAATAAATAGTTATTGAATATATTTTCAACACTACAGTAATAAAAGGTATTTCAAGATACATTGATCATTGTTTTTATAGATAAGTATAAAGTAGGTACATGAATAAAAGATTGTACTGAACCCTATAATGAAGTAAAATCTTCATAAGGTATCTTAAAAATAACTTAGCACTACTAATAAATACCAATATTATTATTTACCATTACTTTTATATTAAAAAAATAAAAACTTTCATACTTTATATATTGTTCCGATTCTCTTGTTTTTTGTATAACAAATAAAAACACAGATATACAATTAAATATTTGTCCTTAACTCATAAACTTAATTTATTAAAACAATAGAGTATAAACAATTTAATAAATTCATTGATTGAAAATACAATTTTCTCATTCATATAAAAATTTTAAATTTTTTGTCCTTTTCTATTTGTTTTTCTTTTTCCATTCTTTTCATTTAACTTTAACATAAAAATGTTATTAAATTTTTTTTTTTATGTTTTTTTTTTTTATGAATTATGTTATGTGTACAGTATAACATTAACCTGTATAGTTTATTTTGTTGTTTTTATTATTTTTTTTTTTAGTTTAATTTAAATTTTAAGTGAAAAAAAAAAGTTCAGTGATGTGAGAAGTGCGAGTGAATACATTAAGAATATAAATTGCAGATAAATATTGTGATGTGTATGTGTGTTTGTGTTTTGTACTCGATAGTCGATAGGTGTTTTAAATGAAATTGTGTACCTACCTTGGTAATCTGGCAATCTCTGAACAAGTGTAAAACAAAAAATTGAGAATATAACAAACATAAAAAATTAAAACATCATCCGAATGTTATGAATACATTATTAAACAAAAACAATATTGTTAAAAAAAAATTTAAAAAAAATTATTATAAAATTTTTTAACTAATTATTTTCATATTTTTTTTTTTTTTTGGTTTTGTTTTTAATAAGAATGACTTAACAAAACAAATAAAAGGCAACAAACATCAAAAAATAATAATAGTAAAAAAAAATAAAAAATAAAAAAACAATTGTTTAAAAAACATAATAACAGGAAATATTGTTTAAAATAAATTACTATGTATTTTTTTTTATTTGTCTATGTTTAATTAGCATGTAAATGTACACTATGTACTAATAAATTCTGATCTCTTGTCTAATTTCGTAGTGTTTTAATTCGAAAAAAAAATTTACAAAAATATTCGAAATTATTAACAAAATTTCGGATAAGGTCAATAATAATTGTTATTTGTTATTTTAAATAAAAAAATTTTTAATAATTTTTTAACCTCCTTTTTTTTTTTAATAACTTCATTATACTTAGTAAGGTTATAATATTATAATACAAGTATGTTACTTATTTTAGTAATAAATGGAATAATTTATATTAACAAGTGGAATAATTAAAATTTTCGTTCATTATTTTATTGTTTCCTGTAATTTTTATTCTGATGTGAAGCATTTAAAAAATTTATTCGGAATTTCAACTCAAAATAATACTTTATAGGTACTACAAATATAAACTTAACTTAAAAATTAAAATATAAATAAAAATAAAGTATATATTTATATAATGTACTTATATCATATAATTAATATCAGATTGTAATTAATAATAAAATAAAAACAAAATAATTCTTGTACAAGATAATAGATGGCGCAGAAATAAAAATATTTCCGTTTCAGTTTTGTACAATAGTTACTGTTGAAAGTCAATTATGAATAATAAACAACTTTAAGAGCGCCATATACACCTTATAGAAGTGGAAAAGAAACAAAACAAATAATGAAAAAAACAAAGGGTTTTAAAAAAAAACACATTTTCAAAATTAAAAAATTTTAGGTAAAGAGTGCTTAAACAGAAAGAAAGGCAGACGGACAAAGTGAAACTAATAGGCACATTTTTCCAAAAAAAATTTTAGAAATCCGCTAAAAGAACATAAATTATTTTTTGGTCATTAAAGTGAGGTGATGTTCAATGGATTAAAATGCCACACAATCATAAAGGACTCTCGTTATACTCCTCTATAGTGTCCTTCGATGATTTCCACTTACCGTCGCAAAAATAAATTATGTCAAATCAAAAAAGCAAAAATTAATTTCAGCTCGATAAAGTGAGACTTTACAGTTTGGATCATCCACAACTATATGCATGATGGTACCAAACTGCACAATATACTCGACGATCGACATCAACATGAAGTAAAAAAAGTATAAAAATACACTTAATCAATAACAATTTTTAAATAACAAACATATTTGTTTGCACTATAATTGCTATTTTGAGTTTATTTTTCTTTGTTCAATATATGTATATGTACATAATACATATGTATGTATAAGTATGTTAAGATACTGTTATTTAAAACAAATAAATATTTTTTTTCAAGATTAATTTTAATCTTCACATAATTATAGGAAATTTTTAAACTTTCAAATATACAATATACATAATAAGGATATTTACGAGTTGATGCAAAGTGTTCTTGCACAAGTGCAACATTTTGCACTGTAGCATATGTCAATTTTTCGACAGTTAAAGTGCACAATTTGTTGTTGTTTTCATGTATAAAAAAGTGCAAAATATTGCAAGACCTAAACCCTATTGCATATTTGTGCAAGACCATTGCAAAGTTTGTTTATATAATTTTTGTAAGCGCTATAAAATTAGTTAACAATTTAAAAAATGTCTAAAAAATGTGGAAAAAAATAATTTCTGATTATTTATTAATGCGTTTGCGAAGATATACAAATACATATGCGAAATTTTTGGTAGGCATAACATAATTTGTGTTTATATTTACCCAGATACATACATATGTAGGTACTGTACTAACCCAAGTATATAATACACATATTTTTTAGACGAAAGTGATGATGAAGCTGTTGATGAAAATAATAATAAAAACTGTTCGTGTCTTCAATTCCCTGTTTCTTTGCAATTGCCAATAATACTCTTTAGATTAGGATCATCGAGCGAAAGTAAAATGGAAGTGAAGATAGTTCTTTAAGTAGTGAAAACCACCAAAAAATAAATTAACATTTTTCTATTTCCACCGCTGACCACTTTTTATTTTCTTTATTTTTTTTCATTTTTGTTGCCTGCATTTTACTCTTTGTTCCTTTGAAAGAAAATTAACTTTTTATGTAAACAAAACAAGCACATAAGCGCATCATAAACGATATTTGACAGTTCAATAGAATTCAAGCTAGGGTCGTTCATGAGTTGAACTCTGAGTTGGTACAAATATGTATAGCGATGCAAAAAAAATTTGCACTTTTGCATCAACTCGTGAATACCCTTAATATGAATGTATACTTTATACTTTTTTTTCAATTTAATTCAACAAAATTGATTAAAATTCATTCCAAATTTATTAAATTCCTAAAATACTTTTTAACATACATACATACATATATATATAGCTATCTATACGTTTTCGTTTTAGGTATCTACATACATATATATAGTATAATAATTTATTTATTTTTTTTTTGATTTAAATTTATTGACATTCAACTTTTATTTATGTTGAAGTTAAACGCTATACCGCTAACCACTATTTAAAGGACAGTAAAAATTAAATTTGTGATCACAAAATTCAATATTTAAATTTTATAAAATTAGTAATAAAAAAAACTTTTTTTTTGTTAAAAAACAAATTTGTTATGAGATTTATGCCATTCAAAATCACAAATTAACATACTGCTATAATTTACAAATTTTTTTTTTTTGGCAATAAAAAAAAATTAATATTAATATTTTATTTGTATATAAAAAAAAAAAAAAACAAACAACAGTAAAAGAAATTTAAAAAACTTAACAAAAAAAGAAATTAAATTTATTAATAAATTTACTAAAAAAAAAAAAAAAATATTGTAGCACATTTAATTTTTATAACATGACACATTTTTTTTTTTTTTTGTTGTTGTTGTTCCTCTCTTGCAGTTTTTTTTTTTTTTTGAATTTTCTATTCTTTATTAAAATTCAAAACTGATACAAATTACATATTTTGATATTTTCTACTTCATATATCATGCGAGAAAACTGTTCTTAATTTATTTTTTTTATTGTTATTATTTTATTCTTTTTTTTTTCAATATTGTCTTGCTGAGATATTTTGTATCAAGTTACAAAAAATTAAAGTTTGCAAAACTATAAAATATACTCTATGGGTGGCACTTTACTTTATCAGCAAAACTTTGGTGGTTTGATGTATTCAAATTAATAAAAAAAAAAAAAAAAATTGAATGTGTTTGTGTTAAATGTCAAGTAGATGACGCTTTGATATCATTTTAATTCCAAAGAATATTAAGAAAATCATTTTAATAAAAGGTATTTTTACAATATTAATTGATGTGTGATAAAAATCTACTTAAGGGGATCAATATAAAATATAATATTTGAGTTTTGAGTTATCTAAAGATACAAATTAAGGTGACCATTATAAAATTCTTTTAGAAGTTTTGTATAGTTTTTAATTATCTTAAAAAAATTAACAATTAAGAGTTTTTATTTCAAGTCATAGAAAATATATTTTCGTTTATAATCAATGTTAATTAACAACCTAACAAAAATTTGACATTACATTGTTTGCGTTCCATTTATACGAAAAAAGTAGTTGAGAGTAATTAGGAGTTTAGTTGGTATTTGGTAAATAGGATTCTAATATAACATAACCTTATTTACTCCTTCTGAAAGACTGGTGTATTTGAGATTAGAAAAAAGTAGTTTCCTTTATTAAAGGAACGCAAGCTTTATCAACTTTCAAAATGATTATTTGTTGGATATGTTTAAAAATTGCAAAAAAAATTTTATTCATATTAGATAATATACAAAGATACAAACAGTTAATTATCATGTTAATGATTCTTTACTTAATAAAGTAGAATGTGGATAGGTATTAAGAGATGTAACAGTATAGAAAGAATTGTAATAAGACTTGGTGTAGAAAAAGTTTATGTAAGTATTTCATACGGGAGGCATAATTTAGATCAATATGTACTATTTTTCATTTTAAAATATTGGTCACCTCACTAAACCATTCTGCATGATATTTCTTTGGCAAACCGTTTTAGTCACTTCCAGTTCATTTGGTTATGTTGCATGATGACAACTTGCTGTCATTTTTTTTTATTATTTCCTGTTTGAATTTTAGACATCATATAAGATTTCAAATATTGATTTTCATATTAGGAAAGGTAAAAATTGGAATAAATTTTGATAAATTTTAAATGTTCATTTCCTCTTATAAGCCACAGTATCAGTACTACTGTAATTATGTATATAGTTAACATTAAAATTAACCTTTTGTTCAACACTTTGATCGTTGCTTGTTTATATTAGATTAATTATTATTTTCAAACAAAAGAAGGAATTAATAAACTTATAAAACAAATGATATATGTATGTACATATGTATGGTCTACCGGCAAACAAATTTTAATGTGAAACGTATCTGATCCTTTTTAATTGCATGTAACCATTTGTTGCATAACAAAATTCAAAATTTTTATAAGTAAATATATTTAATTTCTGTCAATTAAATTCATTATATTATTTAATATTGTCTTCTTTACATCAAATTCATAACAATTAAATTTTTTTTTTTTTTTTTGTATTAAATATTATATGATACCAATCCGCACCCATGTTAAATTTTGACAGTTTTAAATATTATTGTAAATAACAATTTCATAGATTGTGGCAATTAAGATTTTTTTTTTTGTTTTTTAATGCCTAATTTTATAACTGATAATTAAATACGTATTTAATTTTACCATCAGTTTTAAATTTCTTAGAACTATTATATAATTTTGACGGCTAAATTATCTCCCAAAAAAGAAAAAATGTTTATTTTCTTAAAGCAAAAAAAAAAGTACTAAATTGTTTTGAGGGCAAAAATCGTGCTGAAAACATATATGTATGTATGTAGGTATGTGCTATCTAATTTTTATAACAAATTAATTACAATAATTATATTAAAATAATAACCGTTAATATATCGTATTATTTTTGTTTCTTGTTTTTTTTTTTTTTCTTATAATCGTTTAAAATATTGAAGTTAAGTAATTAATATAATACCAGAGACTACATAGAGATGTACAAATTCATACAAAAATTTGTACTAATTTTTTTTCAAACGGGCCAGCTAAAACTGGCTAGTTTTAAAAATCTTAAAGCACAGAAATATTTAGTTTGTGTCATAGCTAAAAGAATTTAGCGAAAACCAGAATCTTCTGTAAAATCTGGTGTAAAATGATCATTCATATATTTTATGCATTTACAAAATTTTTTTATCCTTGTGATTATTAAACTTTTTAAAGCAAAGCGATGACAAAATAACTTTTAAAATAGAAAAATAAGGCAAAAATGGGAAAATATATTTGAGAAAATATATATTTAATATGTCGAGTAGAAACGTAAATTTTCAATATGATAAAGAAGACATTCTAAATATCACTTTGCAAAAAATATGGAACATTTAGCTAAATATTTCATATAGAAAAAAATTAAATAAAAATAGATTATTTTATAATGTTGACTTTTCTAAAAACAACAAGAAAAAACATTTCAAGGTTATCATTCATATGCATTCAGTATTTCACTACTACAAGCAGAATTTTTTGAATGTATGAAATGGTATATCGTATATTATATGGTATCAGATGGTATGAATGTGATCTATTTTATGAAAATCATCTGATTTAACTGCATTATTTATTTAACTAGATTTAACTGATTTAATATACAGTATCCAGCTAAAGTAATGGTAATTTAAAAAAATATATAAACTACAAAAAATATATATAGAAAAGCAATAAAATAATATTGGCGTTCGAATTTTTTCTAATAATATTTTTAACTTTATAACTTCAGGGAAAAACAAACAAACAAACAAAGTACAAAATTTTTTGTATTATGATTTTATTTTATTTTTTGATCTCATGACTCATATTGTTATATTGGTAACGGTATACCTACATATATATGTGGGTATTTTTTGAAGACAATATAATATACCTATCAAATAAAAATAACTGAAATAAAAAATAATGCTTTCAAATTCTTCTAAACATTTTTTTAATTAAAAATTATTCCAATTAGAAAAGTGGCATGACATTTGCTGGATACTGTACATATTCATAAAAATTATCAAATCATATCAAATTGGAACATAATTACATTTACACAAAACAAAATATAAATATAAATATGTATTGATTTTTGAATCATATTGAAATACATATATAAAAAGTGCCGATAGTATTTATGTGTATTTCTATTTATATTTAATTTTGATTCACACACACTTTCACAATTTAATAAGCATGTAGGCAAGCTGGTTCAAGTAATATAAATGCATAATATGGCATAATGCATATATAATATAAAAATTATATTAGATACTGATCAGATCATGTATATCATAATATGTCATCTGATATCATATGATCATATTCATATATGTATGTTACTTGTTATTTCTATCATCCATACCAATCATACGAAAGTTCATTTATGTACATATATGAAAAAAAAAAATATCCGAGACCAAAATTTGCTTTAAGAAACTTTAAAAAAAAAAGTTGAAAAATAAGACTAAATTTCAAAATCGATATTGTAGCGACATCTAAACTTTTTTGTTGCCATTTGGACATCTCTATGTAGTCTCTGATAATACCTATATTTATAAATTGAATGCCAATGGCATCAAAAATCATTAATTGATTTTGTAGGTAATGATTTGACTTTAAACAAATAAATTAAAGGTTAATTACGTTCATGTGTTTGTTAAAGACTTCTAATTTTTGATTTTGACATGGCAAATATATAACATACATTCATACATAATAATAATTGATCAACTTATTCGACACTTAATTTATTGTTTACCTCCCTAGACATATATTAAGTAAAGAATTTTTTTTTTTGTTGATTTAGACAAGATTTAAAGAATCAATTAGGTTTTACTTATTAGTTATAGCTAACAATGGTTTATATTTTTTTTTTTCGAAAGAATGATATAATTTTTTAAATTCTTTTAAATCATTATAGAATCAAAAGTCAAATATTATTTTATTTTAGCTGATTATACATCATCTATTGTTTTTCAAAATGAAACTTGAAAAATAATTACAATCAAAAAGAAAAAAATTGTAATCATTTTAGATATTATTAAATGTCAAAATATTAAACAATTACAATTCAACCGCGTCTAAATAATGCGTGAAGTTTTTATTTAAGTTTTATATCTATTACAGGCACAGCACAGCGTTAATAAAATAATAAGAATACAGAAAACCGAAACTGAAGCAAAGCAAAACGAATAGAAAAGAAAAATAAAAAAAAATTGTAAAAAGAAGAAGTAGGGAACAAAAATAAATACCAAAAAAAATTAAAATTATTTGATGGTGTTATGTTAAACGCCTGATAAAGATCTCTAGATTCAAATTTTCAAATTATTTTTCTTGTTTTATTTTAATTTTATTTTTTAACTATTGTAATTGCTTTTTGATTCTGAAGAAAAAAACATTTTTTTTTTTTTTTGTCAGATCTATCTATTTATCTATCTGTCTACTGGCCATAACAATCTATTAACAAAATAACCACTATACAACAAACAACAGTGAAAAAAAAAAAAAAACTAACAATTTTTCGTTATGTTTTCGTCTATTCATCGCGCTGCTTAGAATGTCAGATACTCAGATCAGATCAGATTGAACCTTTCTTTACATTTTTTTTTTTTTAGTTTGAGTGATTGTCTAGTTTAAAAGTGATTTTTTTTTTTATACCAAATAAATAGTATTTCTATCTCTTTCTGTCTGATGTACATAAGTACAAATATTGAAAAAGATTATCTTGAAATAAAGTATTTGAAAATAATCATCATTTTTTTTTTTTTTTATTTGTATTTCATTTAAAGTATTTTGGGAAAGGTAAACAAACCTTCATAACTAATCACAAAAAAAAAAAATGAAAACCTCTTTAAATCTAGTTAATAACATTTCATAAAAAAAAAAACAAATAAAAAAGAAAATGAAATTTTCAAAATTACATGGATTTTTTATTTGATAACCATCGCGAATAGGGATCGCAAGTTCTGTTTTGTTTTGTATAAAAATATAATTTAGAAGTGTAATTGAAGAGTGGTACGCACATACACACAAAAATGTATATTTTATCAAAATATACAAATAATACAAATAAAAATGACAGAAAGTCAAATATCATGTCGAGATGATAATTATTATAATTATCAAAAAAAAAAAAAAAAAGTTAAATAGGAACAAAAGATATGAGATTTTAAGGTTTGTGGAATTCCAAAAATTATTAAAATTGATTTTTTTGTTTTTTTTTTTGAAAGCCGATAGATTGGAAAAAAAGAAATAAAAAATACATTTTTTTTTTTTTTTATTTTGACAGCAAAATATAAATTTAATGAATTCAAGTATAAAAAGGCGAAATAAAAATATAAATTGTGTATTAACTGTGGCAGTTATTATTTTCAAAGCTTATTTTTTTTTTTTTGGAATCCAGAATTAATTTTTTGTTTATTTTAAGTTTTATAACTTAACTTACTTTTGGAGCCTTAAATAATATCTGTAATAACATTGTTTTTAGAAAGTCATTGATCTGAATATGATTAGCAAATAGTTAAGTAATTATAGGTATAATTTACCCGAGTATGCGAAATTGTAGGACGATTTTAATAATGGGCTTGCCTGAGTTGAATGTAAAATAAATGAAAAACAAAAACTAAAAATTGATATATAGGTACTATGTACATATTGTAATACTTATTTTCCAAAATTCAATTGTAGAAATTTTCCTGAATGGTATTTTACATTTTTACAAAGTTATTGTATTTAAGTTAAATAATATGGTATTATGTACGGTAAGCACTAAAGATGCAGAAGTACAAAACTATAATTTAAGGTCCTATAAAACTAAAATTAAAATTCTTTCTTAAAATACATAGTATTTACTTCTTCAAAAAATAGTTATGTTCAAAAATAACAATTGCTGGGGTCTAGGTGTCCTAGATAGTTGGTAAGAGCGTATAAAATACGCTGTAAAAACCAAGAGAATGTGGAACCGAATCTTATACTTGTAAGAATAATTTTTTAAATCTAATATATATAAATTAAATAAATAAATATATATTGAACATAAACCCAAAAAAAAGGAAACCATAGTTTTTTATATAAGGAAAACTTTAAATACTTTTTACATAAGAAACTGTCGTTTTGTTTTTTCATTCAATTCCTTAAAGGAATCATTTTGAAGCTGTCGGAAATGGCATGACTTGAAATATCTTTGTTTTCAAAGATTTTTCTCAACGAGATAAAAAAAAATTTGCGTGGAAAATGAATCGAGATTCTACTATTGGTCGTTTGTAATTGGTTATTGATTACAATTGAGGAGGTGACTCCAAATTTAATTGACAATATTTATTTTTTATGTTGATAAGATTTTGATTTTTTCTTTTAATCAAATCGTGTTTTTGTTCTTTTTATTTCGTTTAAAGTATTTTACTTATTTCTATCTTTTAAAAGTTTTAAAGTTTACAACAGTACTTCTTAGAGAATAAATTAATGAATTGTTTTTTAAAAAAAAAAATTTAATCTAATTTAATTAAGAATAAGTATATGTTTTTTATTGTTTCACCTTTAATATAATTTAATCGTGATTTATAAATTCTAATTTCAATGTTAATTTTAAACAACTTTACCCTAAAAAACATAAAAAAAAAAAATACTAACCAAAATATAAAAGTAACTATATAGCATTTTTTCCTTTTAAATCCCTGTTTTCCTGCTCCCAATTCAATTTTTAATCTGAAATCATTATAAATCTCGATACAATATATATATATATACAATGTATATATATACTTTTGCTATATGGTTTTTAGCACATTTTTTTAAAAATTTTGTAAAATTTGATTAACTTTGTCAATCCATTTGTCCATCTGTCTGCTTACAAACCTGCTACACTAAGATAAAAAAATGAAATTTTAGACTAAAATAGATCTGAAAAAAACAATTGCAGAATTGCTTAGCGGTACAAACTGCAAACACACAAAAGGCTTTTCCATCCTCTTTATTTACATTTATTATGCAAATTGTTAAATTCGACTGGTTATTTGTGCAATCTGAAAACGATAAATAATAGAAAATTTCTGAGGCTTTATAAATCAAGCAATATTTTTTGAACATTTAAATTTACCGTTATATAAAACTTATTTTTTTGCGAAATCTTAGACCTGCCGAGCTTATCTCTTAAGCTCTTAATATTAGAAATATGAAATTTTTAAAACAGTAAGAATATATGAACAAACATTAGTTATTTAAAAATTGCCCAATTGAGGCGAAATTTGTCTGCATTTGTTTTTTAATGTGTTAACGGCTTTTCTTAAAAGATAAGTGTTTGCTTAAACTGGAAGAAATTGTTACTTAATTTTGCGAAAAATTAAAAAATTTTATTTCAATTACAACAAAGGTTTGTCTTTTTGAAAATGTCCTTCTTTAAAAACCATTGGCTTTATATACTAACTTTTAATTATTGTTGTAGTTCCTATCACCATTCATATCTAAAACTTCCAAGTCTAAATATAAGAAACAGAATAAATATTTAAAAAAAATTCCTATTAAAGGCTTTGATATATATATAGGTATATATATATATAACTGAACTGATATGTTAAAGTATCTTTAAAACCTGTGTACAATATTTACCTGAACCTGTCGGGTGCTATTTTGAATATTAAAAGACAATAAATGACATAGAAAGAGAAAAAAATTAACTTCTATTTTTTTTTTTATATATAACTATAATGACTGTTTATTCTTTTTTTTTTTCTCATTCCTTTCTATTTTCTATTTCAGAAATATTTTATCGAGATTTTTGTTGAGGTTAGGCATACACTAATGTACCGTAAGATCTAGGATTAGATGAATAGCCATGAAGAAAAGAAACAAAAAATTGTGGTAATAATATCTAAAATACTTGTAGGATTTTTTTTAGGTTATTCCTATGTTCAAAGATTACTAAATTAAGGTGGATCCCTATCTGCAGCAGCAGCAGCAAAACAATTTTTAGTAGGTAGAATGTTTGAATTTTTTTTTTTTGTTAAAATGAAGGAACAGCACCAGTAGCAGTAAACTGGTAGTGACAATAATAGTACGCAAGCAACAGCTACATTTAACTTTATTTTTTCTTTTTTTTTTTTTTTGATTTTATATTATTATGTTTATTGTAGAATTCTATTTCTTATATGTGACACACATAGATAATATGTGATAAAAATAGAAAGGAAGACAAAGATAGAAATATAAAGGAATAGAAGAGAAAAGTAAGGTTTGTTTGAATGGAAGGGAGTAAATAAGGTATATATAGATGGCAAAAGTTAAAACGTGACTTTGGTATAAAAATTGATTGACTTTATTTCTTTATTTATATGTATATTTACTTGATGCTCTCAATGGCATTTTTATGTTATTTTTACGATGTTTCTTTCTATGTTTTTTATTATTTAGGTTTTTGTTTTTTTTTGTGTTTTTTGCTACTATGGAATATTTAATGTAATATGAATGAAAGCATTTTGTACTTATAGAAAATATATACGTATATATGTATATTACATACATTAATATGTATGAATGAATGGTTTTGTCCGTACTTTCCATATCTAAGTATGTTTGAATCTATTAAGCCCAGAAGGTAATCATAAGAGTTGATATTTCTTTAAATTTTTTTTTTCATACTGAAGTATGTTCATTATATGATTTTAAAAGAAGAAAAATAATACAAAAGAAAAGAGATAGAAGTAAAAAGAAAAGAAAACCAAAATATTGTTGTTTCTTTTTTTTAGATAATGGTAATAAACGTAGGTACTTAAAGATTGTCAATTTTTCTTGTTGCTTGTTGCTCTGGAAAATTTGAATTGTAAAATGATTTAGAAAATGTCATATCCTTTTTTATTGTTATGTATAGGAGATTTTTTTTTAGCTTTTAATATGCCTTAATATTAAAGAAATATAAATGAAGTAAAATTATAATATGTATTTAATACAATGGGTTTAGAATACAATTAAATTAAATTTTAGTAATTTTGGTTTTATTTTTTTGTTTATTTAATGATTATTGATTTTTTGTTGGAAGTTCAATTTGACATTAAGAATATAGAGTAGAGTGTAAGTATGTCTATGTTTTAAACATAAAATTTTTTTGCACAAAACTCAAAATTATTGAATCGATCGAATGTTAAAAGACAAGAAAAAACATGTTAATTATTTATAAATTAAATTTAAGAGTAGGTTTTATGTAAACCTTTATTTTTCCTAACCGTTTGTTTCTTTTTAATTTATTTCGCTGTACGTGTACCTTATAATCTTTATTTATTTTTAAAAAATTTTTACAATTAATTGTTAACGACAATATATTAACCACTATTAAATCCATCCAAATTAATTTCTATGGATCCATTTTCAAACAAGAAACAAAAAAAACTTTTCTTAAGTTCTAACAAATAGAATTTTTTTTTTTTTTAAATTTCAATAATTATTCAAACCACTCCAATATTATCAAAATAAAGTTTTTCAAAGTTTAAGACCTCTAAATCAAACCAAACTCTAAAAACAAAATTTATATTTTTAAACGGGGACAAAACTTAACTATATTATTAATTTCATTTTGATTATCATTTATGAACCGCACTAAAATTGAACCCGAAAAAAAAAATCGGCAAAACATTATTACTTTCACTTCAAAACTTTTAAATTTTGTATTGATTACCCTGGAGATTTGCACTCATTTTCATTAGTACTGAAATGAACTGGTACATAAATAAATTAGAAATATTTCTTATGTGTACATGCATACATACATACATAAATCATTATTTCACCTTGAAAAAAAGAAAAACTTATCTTTATACAATATCTATCAAGGTGGGTTACATACATTCATATTATACAAAATTAGAAATATTAATTATAATGTAACGAAAAAAATAAAAATCAACAAAAATAACGGATTATTTTTACTAATAACTATTTAAATCTGCCATATATGAATATTTTTTCTTCTTTCTATCTATTTGTAATATCAGCAGTCACTGTCAGAGTCATTAAAGAACACCAACACCATAGTAACATCACCACAGCAACCACAATATAGATTAATTTCAGATAGTTAAATTTTATTTTTTTTTTATTTTATTTAAAGTGCCAAGAAATATCCTACCATTTTTTTTCAAGTCTAGAATATAATTAAGTAGGCTAATCAATCGATAGTATCTTATAATATTTATATACATACATATATTACCTATAGATAAAAAGTTAAATGAATGATAAAAAAAAAATAAGGAAACTATTCCAATAAAATAAGATTTTTGATAATTTCTTGAATGAAATAATCGATTAGTTCAGTTGTCAATTTTATGGGACCACAAAAAAAAAAAAAAAAAAAAACAAAAACAAAAAATTAAAACACAACACGACGAAAAACAAACAAAATTTCACTATAAAAATATTGATGAGATGAGAAAATGAGATATTAATTGATTGAAAATTAATTTTCGAAAAAAAAAAAAAAAAAAAACGAAAATACCAGTATGCTAAATTAATAGTGTTACCTAATTGATTTAATTTTAATTGAAATTAAATTTCTTTTCCAAACAAATTTTGGTTTTTTTCTTAAATATTTTGATAGTTAATATAAACTTTAACGTTAAAAATAATTATTTGAAACTATAGTTGTAAATGGATGGATAAGTTGGTAACTCTGATTTCAGAATACCTATATTGTATAACTTACCCTAATAAAAGAAAAGTATTTACGTAACGTTTTTTTTTTTTTTGCTTGAGATGATAAGACAAATAACTATTTAATTCTGAAATTCATTTATATGAAGAGAAATTGGAAAAAGAAAAAAAATGAAGTTTACGAATATAACGTACATAAATATAATATTTATATAGAATTTCATTTTCAGCCATTTTTTTTTTTTTTTGGTAAAGACCCACTTTTAGACCTACTTTATTACCAGTATATTTTTCATATACAATATATTTAATAATATTTTGTATCTATAGATTGAAACATAATTTCTCTTTCAATATTTGATGATTGGATTTACAGGTAAAAAAAAAAAAACTTAGTTTTTTTTTTATTCTATTTTTATTTTGCAAAATTATTTATTGATTATATATTTTTCTTCCTTCTTTGTTTTGTTAGTTTTTAGGTTTTTTTTTTTTTTTTGTTCAATTATTATTCCATATTCAATTACTTTGGAGGGTTTCTTTGATTTTTAGGCTACTTTTCTTTCAAATATCATTAAAAAGAAAATTGAAGTATAATCTGTGTGTAATTTAAGTTTGATGTTATGTTATGATAATAATGAAATTTTTTTTTGGAATTCGTCTACCATTTGATTAAGAAAAATGTTTATTTTAATGGCAACATTATAGGTATTTGTGGTAATAGAATTTTTTTTTGTTTATTTTTTATTTTTTATTTTTATGAAATTGAAATCGATATTTTGATTTATTTTACAAAATTGAAGAAAATTAATATACCTATAGAAGAAAAAAAGTTAAAATTAAAGAGAAACTTTTTCTTATTTTTTTTTTGATTGTGATGCAAAGGTAAAAAGTAGAATATTTTGTTAAAATTAAATCAAAAAAATAGGTAATGAGAAAGTCATATTCTGATTATACCATGCTAAATTTAATTATATCTATAAGTATAAATATTAAAAATTTTGATAATAAAGAAAATTACTGAGTTTATACTGGTATAAGTATAGTTTAAAAAAAATAAAACTTATAACTTTAGTTTTCTTTAGGCAAAATATTTAGAAATGACATTATAGATGTTAAACTAAGGTTAAAAAACCACGTCAAAAAGAAAAAAATCGAATTACAATAGATGTATAGACAAATGTATATTGGCTTCTATTAATATATGTAGGTCGAAATTCTAGTTTACCAATAGAATGTAAAATTTTGTTATATATGTACCTATAACCAATTAATTAAGCCTATTTTATTGTACGGCATGCGGCTATAGGGTATTTTACAAATAAACAAACATTCAGAGTATCCAAATTTTACGTAACACGGTTAGTGCTTCTTAATAAGTACGAAATTGCGATTTACATAGGGATCAAGAAATACCTACTGGTAAACGAAGAAATAAAAAAAATATGCACTAAAATATAAGACCCGCTTAGAAGGACACATAAATGTAGAAGCTTCAAAAGTCCTACATTTCAAAAATTTCAATAAGAGCCTTAAAAGAACTAAGCGATAGATTTAGCGATAAACGCAGATCAAATTCACGGAAATCTGAAATTTCAGTATATCGATAAAATGTTAACGCAAAACGAATGGTTATACTCTCTTAATTTAGACTATATAGTTTTAATATCTTAAGACGGGGCTGGTATGTTTAGTGAGTTAAAGTCTCACGGTAACTGCATTGCAAATAGTATCTTTCGATGATTCTCACCATCTTTTACCCAAAGAAAAAAAAACTTTAGTTTTCTTTAAAAATTATATGTATTGCAAGCTTCAAATAAATTCATTTCAAGAATTTAAATGCTATATAATTAAAATATGTAAAAATAAAATTAAGTATAATCAACACCATCATCATAATAATAATAATAATAATATGTAACATAGAATTTAAAAAATACAATCTTAAAGATTGAATTATGAAACCAATCATTTAAAATATGTAAAACAGTAATAAATTAAAATTTAATTCATAAAAATAATGATAAAACATAAAACGTTATTGTTAACATAAGTAGGTAATATCTTAAGTTTTTTTTTATTATTTAACAATAAAAATAACATACTTACGTATACGTATAAAATTATAATAGTAAATTTTGGCAAATTTTTTTGACACCCCAATTAATCATACATACCTACAACAGCAACTACAAATATAAATAAATAGTTACGCAAAAAAAAAAAATAAAAAAACAATATTAACATTTAAAAATTTTAAATATGGAACATCGAATTCCATCCTATAAACAACCATGTTACCAAAATTATTTTTCATGTTTTTTTTTTTTTTTTTTAATTTTTTATTTTATAAATCTAACAGTTGCGCAAAGATAATTTAATTAAAAAATTGAAAAAATACAAGTCTAGTGTTTAAAATTAATTTATAACTGACATTTTTTTAAAATTTGCTCTACATTAAAATATTATTAAAAATTGTTATGAGATTCGAAAGTATTAAAAATGAATGTAACACATAATATTAATGCATCCTAAATCCCTGCCAAAGAAAAAAAAAAAACATATTTCATTCACGGTTTCTCACAAAAGCTCAAAAGCTATAGATAACTAATTGCTGTTTTGCACCAATTTTTTTTTTCTATCCATTTTTTGTTTTTTTTTTTTGTTTTTTGTTTTATCGTGTTAAAAATCATGTTTTATATTTAGACTCAAAAAATTGTCTAGTCTCAATATGGGATTGATTTTAAATTGACGTTTTCAGGTCTGAATTTTTGTTTTAAGTTCGGTTGTATTGTGCATAATTATTCATACATATGTATATATGTATGTACGTATATGTACAGACTTATAAATGACTCAATATTAACTTCTTGTTTAACTAATGTAAATTTAAAATCAGCTTATAAGAAAAATATATTAGTAAATATGTATATGCTCAACAATCAGCCACTTATAAAAGTGCTAAGATTATGCTTTTTTTTTCTATATTACAAAGTCTAATTCGTACAGATTCAAATAATAATTGTTTTATCTACTATGGTGGGCAAAAGTATTTTGACAAAATAGTAAATACATGTTTTGAAGAAAAAAAATCATTAAAAATGATATTAAAAATAATGTTCTTTTTTGGGGATTTCCCTTTTAAATTTATTTTGGCAAAGCAATTTGTTTAAAATAATGTTATTTTATCCCTGAAAAAGGGGATATCCTTTAACAAATTTATTATTTTTTATTAATAATTAATTTTTAGTAAAAAGATAATAAATATGGTAAAAAAAAAGTGTTTAGCTTGTCACTCAGCCATTGCATACAGAAATTTAAAGCAGGTTTTTCTGTTTCAAATACACATATGTACTTAAGTATGTAAAAAATTGGGAGTATTCGACAAATTGTTTGGTATCAAACAAAAAAATACTGAAAAAACACATCTTTGAAAAACATACGAAGATGTGGAAGAAAAATAGTGACGTCATTTGCACACAATAAAAACATAATTCAGCAGATCAAAAACGAATTTAGTTTAAAAAAAACTAGCTAGAAATGCATACAAATAGATTTGAAAAAATCAATTAGTCGTAGAACCATAGAAAGAAGATTGAAAGATTGAAAGAAGGCAATATTGGTACCTACAGTTTTAGAAGAGTACCACATATGACATATTTCTCCTAAAAACAAAATGGTTATCATTATTGTAAAAAAAAAATTATATGTGAGCCATCTGAATCTTAGTAGTAGATCTTGTGGATAGGTGAAAGTTATTTTGAGTTCCATTGTCCTAAGGATAATTATAAGGAAATACGTAAGGAATTCTAAACAGCTCGTCTTACAATCAAACATGGCGGAGGAATGTTCATGTTTTAGGGATGTATAACCTGTAATGATAAAGGTTATTTAATTCCAATTGTTGAAAATATGAATCAATCTAAGATAAATGAGCAAAAAGATTTAAGTCATACCATTATTAATACTAAAAATATTTAACTCGTATAAATTACTTGCCAAAATACTTTTGCGCACCATAGTATTTTGCAGTTTTTTTTTTTTCTACAAAAAATTAAAAACAATTTTATATCTTAGCTTATAAAAAAAAAAAAAACGACTAAAATATTATTTATAACATTTGATTAGTTACAAGGTATAAAATAAATATAAGACAAAAATTTTTTTATACTATTTTTTATAGTAACTAAAAATTAAAAGAGTTATTTGATTATTTTACAAGGCAACGAATATCCGCACAAATCCATAAATGTGTGTTTGTACGAAAATATTTTTCGAAATATATTTTGAAAATAGTTAGAGAATAAATTTTAGTATAACCTGATATAAATACAATTTATATCGACTTACTATAAATCCATTAAGTTGAGTGGTTTCGATTTCAATTTTTTTTTTAATAAAATTTGACTTGATTTTTAAAACAACAACAATAAAAAAAAAAAAAACAACTAAATTACAGCAATTTCAATTTTCAATTGAGGCATACATAGATCATACTATAGATATAAATTTAATTGAAGTAAAAAACGAAAAAAATAACAAAAATCAATTTAAAGTAAAAAAAAAAATTTAATACCTATACGTTCATTGCTGAAATTAATTTATGTTATAATATGTGCCATATTCAAGTATTGCTAAAAATACTTAAAATCAAATACAGATGAAAGAACTGAATTGCAAAATTAAAAAAAAAAAAAACAATCTTAAAATAAAAAGTACAATCCGCAATGAAGCAGCAATTATACAGTTAAAAAACTCAGTTAAACTATGATTACCTGGTTTAATGGTGTAATTTATTAGCTTTCATATAACTTCTTAACTCCATATGTACTTATACATAATATATTATAGTAATATATGATAAATCTTCTACCAACCAAAACAATATGACGAATATGGTAACAAAAATGGATAATATTTTTTTTTTTTTTTGATGGGCCCACGCATTCTATCCAAAAACGTTCAATTAAAATTTATTTATTATAAAAAAAAAAAAAAATTTTGATTTCAAAGAAACTTTAAAATAGATCTGTAACTGAATTTTCATTATGCAGAAGAGTGAAGATGCAGACTTAACTATAGAATAAAAATATGGAATTAAAGTTTCCAACAATCTATCAGATTATCAGAATGAATCTATTCGCAATTTATTACTTTTTATTGATTTTATTTTTTTTTTTTTACTTTTTTAGAGTTGTCTACTGTTTTCTTTTTTTTTTTCTTTGAATTAATTATAGGTTGTCCATGTCTATTACAGAATTGAATGAATTTTTATTGATTGTTAATAATATGCAAATTAAATGGTAACAAACAAGTACTAATAAATTTAAATAGATAACTACAAAATTTATTTAAGTTAAACAAGTTGATTTTTTTTTTTTTTTGGTTTTATAAAACTGTTCTTGTTTTATTTGAAACTAAATTGTAAATCTGTAAAATTAAATTACAGATAAATAATTTTGCATAAACAGGTATTTAATATGAATTTCAATAGAAAATTCATTTAAAAATTTAATTTTGAACTTTAATCTGTAAGTTATATTTAGAAGATATTATAAGTAAATAAAACATAATATAATCGAAGTCATTAGGTCAATAAACCTAAAAAGAATGAAACTAATTTCAATAATTTGCTTGCTTGGATCCAGCTATTGTATAACAAAGTCAACTTACATTATAAGCATTCAAACCCCATATTATTATCAATTGCATTCCCTCTTTCGAGAAAATCTTAAAATTTTAATTGAAAGAAATACGATTCTATATTACAAAATTAATTAGTAGGTAAACTCGATAGATACATATATGTATGGTCCATTCGTTATAGTCAGCTCAATGCGTTATAATCAGCCCCGATTTTTATATTTTTAATTAATTCATAAAAAATGTCGTTTCGGTCACCAGTTTTTGAAAATTCTCTTTCATACCCTTCGGTCTCTGATACCCTTCGGTCTCTGATTTTTTGTCTCCTCCACAAAATTAGTTTATTGGTAAGAGGGTATGAAACGCATGCTAAATTTAAAAAAAAAAACATACTCTTAACGACACGTGGAAACTAGGCAACAGGCGTTGAACGATGCTTAATATTATAATGTACATATATATGTGGTGTGTGTGTGTCAAGCACAGCTATGTATTTCTAAGGAAAAAAAGTTTTTTTGATAATACAAATTTTAAACCAAAAACACAATATGACAGCAATTAGTTATAAATTACTAAGTTTGACAGTTTCAGACGGGAAATAAACAGAAAAATGCTGACTTAAATAATTGTTACCGAGAGTACTGATACGAAATGCAAATGTTAAATAAAAGCTATCCCATGTATTAAAGCAATTATTCGGTAAAATGGTGCTTTATTCTATTATTTCCCAACTTTAAAAAATAATATGTAGGTACTATCTAAATACATAGTAACTATGTATACTAAAGTAAATAACAATTGTTTTATAAAAATGTCACAAAAATATACCTAAAATTTTTTTTTAATTACAAAACTATATAACAAAATTTTTAAAGCCGTGTGTAAATTTTAACATTTTGTTGAAAACAATTAAAACATTTGACTAAAATGTCAATATATCAAAACAATTAACAACAGTAAAAAAATGTAATAATAATTGCATAACATATTCAATAATTTGTATTTATTTAATTTTTACTGACATGTCATTTATTTTTTTGAAAACGACATACGGACGTATAATTTACCATATATACTATATGTCTTTATGTATGTATAAACAATATTGAAATATTGAAATCGATTATTAAATTCAATCGATTTTTAAGTTTAAAAAATTTACCTTATGATAGAATTATTTTTCAGTTCAATAAAGAAATTACACATTAAATGGGGTTCATTTTATAGTTTTTAGAAAATTTTATAAATTCTTTTAAAAATCATTTTTAAATAAAACTAAAAATTAAATAAATAATTAAATACAAATATATCAAATAATTAAAACTAATTTTAAATTTTTTTTAGTTGTTTTTCTTTATTCCTTGCTAACATCAGATACTAGATTAGTATCTGTAAATAAAATATTTAAAAAAAAAAAAATAATAAGAGACACTTCCGAATAATGCCCCTTTATATTAGCGAAAAAAAACAACTAAAATCTAAATTAAGTATTATTAATATTTTCTCTCTTATTTGCTAAGATATTTAATTAATCTCTTTTAAAATATAAATTGTGTCATGTGTGTATAAACACTAGAGTTCAATTATTTATGTTATCAATGTCACCATTAAGCAGCACACATAATTCTTCATAATTAATTAATAAAAACTATAAATAACCCATATATACCGTTAATACAGTTTACGTTACTTTTTCAGACTAAACTACTCTTTTTTTACTCTCAACTGCACCAAACTTTAAGAAAGAGCAGATAGGAGTACTAATTTACCATTTACTATCAATTTTTGTAAAAGGAACCTAAACTATAGTAAAATAAGATTTTTCTTGAAATTTACAAAACAGATTTTGCGATTTGCTAATAAATTATAGAAATTTCTGGAATAAATGAATTTTTATAATAAAAGGTATACATTAAAAATAAATACACATACTTATACATATACTTATTTCCATTGGGCACAAAAAAGGTTTAAAATCCATCAAATAAAATATAAAACCCTAACACCTTGAAAAATTTACAACATAAATAAATCTATAGATGGTCTTATCTAAATTTGACTCTACTATTTATTTCATGATCTTCGTATTACTTTATCATCAAAATGACCGCAAATGAATCTATAAAAATTACAAATGTATTTTACGGGCCCTTTACATCAAATAAACTAATGAATAAACCTTTACAATTAGAACACACCATTAAATTATTTATCGGTAGGCACCCGATTCTTTTACCACTTATGAATATTCAATCATTAAGCTATAAAATTATATCTATTTGTTCGACATCATTATTCAGACCATAACCCTAAATGAAAACTGACTTTAGTAGAAGGAAATTTTGTAAAATTTAATTGAAAAAATATTTTATATTTGAATTAAATAGGTGACCAAATAGACGGTTCGAATAAAAAAAAAAAAAAACAAAAAATCAAACGCAAAATTGAATTTTTATTCAGTCACTAGCCAGTAGCCACTATGTATAAAAACTAAATATATGTAAATACGAATCAGTGTTAAATTGTAAATGAAAAAAAAAAAAAAATTTATTTTTTGCTCAATAATAATAATGTCAACTAATAAATTTAAGTGCATTGGAATTTAAAATGTACCTATATTATACATATATACTGTACTGAATCGATATTTGAAAAATAAAAATAATAAAAAAATCAAAAAAAAAAAAAAAAAAAAAACAAATACTCATATAGTGTAACTAAATAATTTCGATTTATGCACATACGAACGCGAAAAAAAACCGCGAGTACGCAAATATTCAGGTTTTAATAAAAAAAACAGTAAAAAATGTGTTCCAATTTTTATATAAGTAAACTAAAAAATAAATTTAATTATTAAATCAATTAAAAAAATATTTAATGTTTTTATTTATTCTTTTATTCTTCATATTTGCTTTTGGTTTTTTTTTTTTTTTCATATTTTTTAACGTATTTCACGTTTTGTAGACTGCCACACAAGTTTTAAATCGCTAATTGAATACATAACTAATAAAAAACATATACATATATAACGTAAGGATTATTGTATGGGTTATTTTTGTTAGTTATTTATTTATTTTTTTTTTTTTTTAAATATTTTTAATAATTTTATTGTTGGTTTAAATTTTTTTTTGTCTTTTTGCTAAAGAATAAAGGTCTTTGTTGCATAAAAATGAAAGGACTTTTTCAGTCTACAATTATATAAAACAAAAAATCAATATTTCTTAACTATACTTACTTACATATGTGTGAAAACATATCGTTTAAAGTTTTAACCTATTTGGAAATTTTGGAAAAAACTTTTAGGAATTAATAAAAGCAACTTTTAGTTTAAAAACTTAGAAAAACTTTAATTTGCTTAAATCGTTTTTTTTCTCATTAACAAAATTGTATATAATTTTTATGTATGCTTTTTAACATTGAAATAAAAATTGGACTAACACTTTTTAAAAGATTCATTTCTATAAGATATGAGATAGTATTTTAAAAATATGAATATTTCGAAAATTCCATTCCTTTGACTTTTGTCATGAAAAGTTATAGCTAAGTTAAAAGAATCAGATGTGTCCAACACAGAACAGATCGCAGGAACAGGAAAACTTAATATTTATTTTTGCTTTAATATAGAGTTAAGTACATTATATAAGAAACATATGAAACATGTAGGTATATATAGCTTATATTATGCGTATACGTGTACATTTTATATTATATTATCTAATATCTATATACACATTATATGTATAGGTATTTCATGTACAAAATGATAAAATTGAAAACAAAAAAAAATTTTCACACAAAATAAATGTCCGATTAGTAAAAATTACTTGGAAAAAGATCATGTGAAAATGAGACGACGAATCTAAAAATTGTTATATTTTACAAATCTAAAAGTGTTCTATGAAAAAGTTGTTGCCTTTTACTTGTGTCACGACTTTTCTAACTTTTTAACATAATGTTTTTCTGTTTTAAAATATTCTTAAAAAATGTAAAAATAGCGTTATGGTAAAGTGACACTTGACGCTAACGGATTTTTACCAACAGCTTTTCAATTCGAGATATTTACGTCAAAATCTTAAATATATAAACTTTATCGAATTTCGTTCACGCGCCCACAGACAAACAGACATCACTACAAAAACATTTAATTAGGGGTCTCCGTATCGAAGAAATGCGTATATGCACAAAAATAAGGTTTGCAATTTTGGTGTCATCACGATTGAAAAAAAAAAAATTTATTAGTATGTTTCGAATGTTAAGTTAATTTTCATTTAGTTGTAAATTATGTTATGTGCATCATTTTTTTAAACTTTAACAGTCCACAATAACAATTTGAAAGTTTTTCAATATACACATTTTGAAATTCAGTTACATTCAATCAATTACAATTGATTGTATGTAAATTGCAATTGCAACAATGCAATCGTACTAAGATTAAGAATGAATAACTTGACTGAAGGCATTGTAATCTGATTAATTTCGAAAATAAGTAAATGTTGGTAGTGTTAAAATTAAATTTTAGTATTTTATTAGTTTTAAGCTAGCTTTCTAATACTTCTTTAATTTATGAACGTTCTAAAATGTCACAATTGTATCAGCAACATTATTGGATCGCATCATGAATTTTGTAGTAATACAGTAGTGATACAGTATCAATACCACATCATTACTAAAAATGATGCATTTCCGAATTTACCCATAGTTACAAGTTGAATTCATAATTGAAGACAAAATAAATTAGCGTTAAAGTTTTGTGCCACCAGAATGTCCAAAAGAATGTTGTTTGCTGAAATTTTACAATGTTGAACAGAAAACAGTGTAATTAGCGTTTTACACTTAATGCCAAATATGTAAATTATAATTATGATAAAAAAGGTAACAATTTAAAAAAAAACTTTTTAAATCAATTATTACCGCCTATAAAAATCAAAATATCTGTTTTGAAATCAATAAGTAAGGCAGCACACAACAAGTTTTTTTTTTTGTTATTTACTGAAGCCAAACATTCTTTTTATTATGAAACCATATACCACCAATAAAAAAAAAAATATTTGAATTAACACAACTTCTTTAAAATAATGATTATAAAAAAAAATTAAGTCAATGGGTGTTCTGGATGTAATTCAATCCCATAACACAAAACAAAAAAAACAGGGTGCGTTTTTGAGTCTTTAACAGTTTTAATTAAGGATAAAAATTTTTCTTTAAAATTTCTCTAATATTAAAGTGAATCGTAATCCTTTTCGCTCCCGAGTTTTCTATGTCTTAAACAAACCTTTTTGCTGAAAATTTGTTTATATTTTTGTTTATTATTTTTTATTTTGTAAACTCTTAATTAGTACACTCTGTACATTGTTGTTAAATTTTATCCTTTAATAGAAAATTTATATTTAAAAATCATTACTTTGAACATTAAATGCAGTCCAAAAGTATTCCAACAACAACACAATTACCTAACAAAAACAAAAAGAAAAACAAGATTGAAACAATATTCATGATGCTAATTATTCGGTTTATTATATAAAAAAACCCAATCTTTCAGATACTTTTACTACTTTTATGTCTTTTTTTTTTTTTTGTTCTATGGTTTGATTCTTTATTGTTGCTTCTCAAATCCAAACATGATGTATTTTGAAAAATAATATATGCGCCATCATATCCATACTCATAATACCCAATAAAACTAAATAAACCATTGGTAAATTTATAGTTTGCTTGACTTCTTTTGTCGTCGTCTCCTTTTCGTTATTTCGGATATCAAATATCTTGTAAGTTTTTTTCACTGTTGTTTTTTCTTTTTGATTTTAATATTTTGGTGTATGGTTTAGTTTTGTATATAGGAATGTGCGAGAGATAAAATATTGCCCCTAATTTTATATAAAGAATTTGAAAAAAAAAAATTTTAATGTTTTTATTTTTATGACTTTTAGACTACTTTTCTTTCTGTATTTTTTAATTTTTTTTTATTTTAGTGATTTTTATGCGAATTTTATCTACTCAGAACGGATGTTAGTGATTTTTAAAACAGGTATGTATAAGTCTATAAGTATATATGTATATATATTGATACAAAATACAAGTATGTTAAAAAAAATTTATTAGTAGACTTATAATAATAAACTTTGTGGATATTTAAAAGAAAAAAAAAAATAAAATAAAGGTTGAAATAAACAGTTGAGACTGTCGTAATTATAATCTATAGATACAATTATTACTGTGTAATTTGATAAGTTCTCAATGGTGGGCTACAAAAAAAAAAAAAGCAAGAAAAAAAAAACGAAAATTAGAGCGTATGTGAGATATACAATTTACGGTATCAACACATATGATTAAATATATGTATATATAACTACATATATATATACACATATCTTTTTTATATTTAGTGTTAAATCAAAATGAAAATAATAATGAAAAAAGAAAATTAATAAAATTAAATTTATATTTTTTGTAATTTAAGAATTAACAAAAAAAAAAAAAAAGAAATAAAGCAAAATTTAATAAAAAATTTCATTAACATTTGCTTCATAAACAAATAAGATGAGTTCATGATTTCTTTTTATAATAAATTGTTGTTGTCGTTTATTCTTTAACTGGAAATTGTTGTGGAAGTTGACGATGATAAATAATTTTTAATTTCAATTAGGTCATTGGCATCATTATATATATATATATATATGTATGTAGTTATAGTTATAGTTATCTATAAAAGTAGAAAAGCAAAATTTACAAAATTAATTACTGAATTACGTAGAAAATTTAGATTGAAATAATCGGATTCATAAAACATAATATAATTTTTAGGATTTTTTTTAAGAAAAAATATTTTCTTAAAATTCTTATAGTTTAATTATTAAATATAGTTACAAGTCGATAGGTAGCTACTCCGTTTTCGACGTTAACTATATTTTTACTCTCAAACATGGAGAATTTTTAAAATATCTACAACCGAGTAAAAATCCTTAAAAAATGTTACTATATAATAACTTTTCTAACAATTTTTTCCGGATCTGCAAAGAAAATACAGTTAAAATTGTCTTAACTTTAACCTATAGAATACAATTAAGATTTGGATTACTTCGATAACATTAGCCTACTTGCACAAACACATATGAAGACCTGCAAATAAGAATCAATAAAATAGCAAAATGAGCAGCTGAAGTCGGTCTAGAAATAAATACAAATAAGACCAAGATTATGAGAGAGAATACGAACGAACAATATAAGACCAATTGCAATAAAACCAATGACAACTAGAAGCAGATAGAAAAGTTTTGTGGAAGACCTATGCTGCCAAAGGGAATAGAAAAGAAAAAAACAATAGTATACAATTAAAGTTGAACTTTTTCCTAGGATTATAATATCTTTTTATAATTTATTATTATCCATTATGCAATCTAACAACATTTTATTTGTTTTTGAAGATTTTTTATAATATTCCGTTAATACTTTAAGAGCATCATTACCTTTTTTTTTTTGTTAACTATACATAAATTTACAATATTTTTTTTTTTTAACATTACATAATATATAAATTTCAAAAAAATCAAAAGAAATTCTTAAGAAAAAAATTATATTATTAATAAAAAAATATTTTTCGTAAAAAAATAGCCCTGATTTCTTTAAAACTGGAAAATCTGGAGAAAAATATAATAAAAACTAATTCTTAGATGAGAAAAAAAAAAAAATATCTATATATTGAAAAGGATTCCATTGGTGTTTGTGTAAATGAGCGCCAAGAGAATGTTAAGATATCCTTTACAGAATTCTTTTTTAATAGCTATAATTTTTTTTATATAAGTACCTCCGATTTATCTACGAAAAAAAACAACAACAAAAATAATAATGCAAAACTAAAAAAAAGATTGTTACAAAAGAACAAAAAACCTAAATTGTATTTTATTTGCTTAAAAAGTAAAAGAGATAGAATTATTTCTGAGTTGGATAATAAAAAATAAAATATTTTTTTTTCTCTTTTTTTTTTTTTTTCACTTTTATTGTTCATCTCATCTTATAAATTTCACTTCATCCCAATATTTTAAAAAGATACGGGAGTGGGAAAATATTATATTAGGATTTTTTATTTAGATTTACTTTGATAAAAGCTTGAGCCACAGGGTACAAAAAAATTCCCCAAAAAAAAAAAAAAAAAAAACTTAAATAGATATCGGGATCTATTCTAGGTCTGCTCTATTCTTATTTTCTTTTTTTTTTATTATTTGTTTTTTTTTGTTTTTATTTTGTTTTTGGTTATTGTTTTATTGTTAGAAAAGGATAAATTTTATTAAAAAAAAAATATATTTTTTCTTTTTTTGTTTTTTTCCAGGCACAACAGGAATAAAAAATGTCTAACATAGGAAGATTTAAAAAAAAAAAAAAAATAATATAATTTTTTTTTTTTTTATTAAAAATAAAAGAATAAAATAAAATAAAAAAAAATTAAGTAAAAAAGAGCTCATAAAAGCTTTAAAAATGGTGCAATCTCATATATACGACAAAAGAAGAAAATATGTATAAGATTTTATTGTAGTTTTTAAAATAAAATAAAAAAAAAACTTTTCTCAATTGTTTTATATTACTTTAGTTTACAAACAAAGGACATCTTTTTACTTACAATTTTGTTAATTTATTATACGAGAGATTCGTATTTTTTATTCATTTTTCCGAAAAGAAAAACAAAGGTTGGAAATATCTATAGATAGATATATCTATATATAAAAAAAAAATACTTGTTTTTTTTTTTTTGTTATAGAAAATACTGAAAGAGAAAAATTCCATTCAAGTTTTATTTTTAAAGTTTTTAAATGTTCATTACTATAATATTACCTCATTCATCTACGATTCATCATTGAATTCAAATTAAAAGCAAAAAGGAACTCCTATTCATAATATAAAATTTTTAGAATATAAAATACATGAAGAATTAAATTATATTGATCGTATGAGCAATTTTTCTGCTCCATATCATATTAAGTATGTAAGTGTAAAATTGTTCAGAAATAATTTTATGAACTGATCTCCTAACTTATTCTCCTATACAAAATGTTCCTATTTTTCCAATGTATTCATCATGTGATAATTCTCTCTTCTTTAGTTTATGAACAGTTAGTCGAGTTCTTTTAAAACTAAAAAAAAAAAACGATTTTACCTAATATGTTTTAGAAAAGGGACATTTTACAACTTTAATTTTATTTCATTTCATTCAATAAGGAGATTCATCGGAAAAAGATATTTAACAAGCATATTAAAGGCTTTTTCTTAAACATTCTATGACTATGCAATAGTCAAAACCACAAATAGCTGAAATTTTATAAAATACAAAATTTAGATCATGCCATGCAAACGTCAAAGCGTATTTTGTTCACTTGAAAACTGCCTAAATAAATAAATACATATATTGTCATTATTATGACATTATAGCAGTGACATTGGCAGTGTCATTATTTAAATTTCTTTTCAAAATTACTGTTGAACATTTTAAAAAATAAAAAACAAATTCATAAAACGTCGGCTGTCAAAATCATATGAATGCACTCTGATTATAGTTTTAGTACAAAAATGAATCACCCGATCCTGTAATTGAATTGTCAAAGATGTTTATGAAAAGGCTTATACTTTGCAAATATTGCATATATATATATTTTCGAAAAAGCGTATAATGCTGATTTTGTAACCAACTCTAAAATCTCTACTAACTAATTATATATTTTATAGACATTATTGCACAGAAAGCATATTGTTTTAAACACTATACTTATTTTTTTAAAGTCATATTTTTGCGAGTCTTCGTTTTGTTAAAAATCCCTTTGCGATTTTGATATAATTCTTTTTTATCAAATACCAAGCGGGGCCTCGGTGGCCTAGAGGGTAAGACCGTATAATACACTGTAAACACCAAGGGAGTGGGGTTCGAATCCCACACACGTCGTAAGAGTTATTCCCCCTCATAGGAAAGGCTGAATAGGAAAGGCTGTGTAATTTCCCCCCCCTGAATAGGAAAGGCTGTGTAATTTCCTGTTCACATTTATGTGGCAGAGAAATGCATAAAAGGAAAAAAAATATACCAAGCAAATGTCTTTTTGATAAATAAATTTATGAAAACTGTCATGCTCCCTTTCAATATAAACCTTAGGATACAGATATTTCTTGATAAATAAAACACTGTTCAATAAAAGCAAAATAAAAAAAAAATAATCGATAATTTTTAATTTAGATTTTTAATTAATTGCGACATTTTTGACATTATAGTGGATATAAAATTATACTGTATAAGTTAAAATAAATAAAAGTTTGGATGCATCTGAAAGCTATTTAAATTTTAAGAATTATGACAACTCAATTAAATAACGATTTTTAAAATATTTTTAAATAGTGAGTGATAGAAAAAAAAAATATTGTTAAGCTCCTGATGGATTAAAATCATATACTGTACAGGTAGACCTAAATATTCTAAAATATAAACGGTGAAAAAAAAATTAATTTAACGTTAGTAAAATCTTATGCTTAAAATTTATTTAGTGTCATGTTAGTATTAAAATTCTCAGCTTTTCTTAAAATATTTAAAAAAAAAAATAATTTTTTTATTAAATTAATGTGATGAAATTTTTATGTCTTTAGTTTTTTTTTCCAGGATTATTTTATTAGAAACAAAAAACTCACTAAATCCAATTACTAAAATTAATTTGATAGCGTTTTTTCCCTTCTTTTTTATGAACTTATAAAATAATGCTCTGAATTTTATGACATACTACTAGTACCTATATCTAGTACACCTTTTTAACAGTGTTGAAGCTTTTCAATATAAGTACACAAATTTAAAATATATATTAAGTTTTGTCCAATAGACAACTAAATTTATATTTAAAAGTAATGTGGGCGTAATACTTGTCAAAATTCAGCTATTTCTCCTAAGTCCACTTATCAAAAAGTCACAATGCAAAAAATCAAGTATAGCAAATTTCTCGCTTAATAAAAAATTGAAAAAAACCTCTATTTAGCAAAGACTTTCTGTTTAGTAAAATGAATGTGTTGAAATTTTATACTCTTGAAAATTTGTGGATTTCAATAAATTGTTTAGTATAGTATAAATAGTATAAATACATTGTTGTTGAAATACGTAAAATAAGGATTTCAATCTTTTATTCAGTATAGTATAGAAAATTTCTCAAAATAAGAATTTTGACATATAAATAACTCCACTACACCAGTATGCTAAAAGTGAAGGTTCAATGTACGCTTTGCTCTACACGCTTTACACGCTTTGACAGTTGAAATAAATTACATTGTATCTTATGTAACAATGCTCAATGACAAAGTAATCAAAGCGAAACCAAGTAAGAAGAGTTCAAAATTGACCAATTTTCAATTAGATGTTTTGCTTTATTACTTTGACGTTTAAAATAATATTTAAAACGTCAGAGAATTTTGTTTTTAAATAAATATTTGAATTATTGAATTCGAAAATATTTTGTAAATTTTCAATTGTGCAGAATCTTGCTTTAATTTTGCAAATGTACTCTCATAAAGCCCATGTATTTTGCGATCCAAATATATGTCCCGAACCGAAAATTGTCGCTGATTCTTTATTTTTTAAAAGACTTTGTAGCTTTCGTACAATAAAAATATGATGTACAAAATATCACAAATATATTGCAAATCTTCCATTTTAAACAACGAAATAAACAATAATAAAAAAATTAAATTTTCAAATGTCAAGCAATTTAAAAGCGTACATTGGGATTACATTGGGATGATTACTTTGCTTCGTTTATTCGCTTTTCAAAACAAAGCAAACGAAGCAAGCAAAGTGTACATTGGGCCTTCATCCTAAGTCAGTTAAGCAAGTCTGATTCAGTATATATATATAGATTCAGAATATATATTTTCATTTCAACTATCGTTTCTATATAAATTATTTATATATATATGAAAATGAAAATAAATTAATCAATTCTGAACCGTTAACTTCAAAAAAAAAAATCATCAATTTCTGTCTAATATCTTGTGCTTTATGAGAGTTATCATATTTTATTGTTTAGCGTCGTCCCTAAATCGAAATATTTAAAAGAAGGACAAAACAAAAAAAGAAGAGAAAACTAAACTTAAAGCACGTAAAAAGGATAATAATAATTCTAACTATTAACTATAAATAACTTTCTTACTAAAAAAAAAATTTTTTTTTTTTATTACTATGACATAAAAATATATAATGATATAAATTCATATAGCAGATTATTATATTCTATCTATCTTTTCTCTCATTTCTGTTTTTTTTTTTTTTTTGTCTTGTTTTAATTTCCCACGTTTTATTATATTTATTTTTTCTTGTTTTGTTTTATTATTTTTTATTCTTTAGAATAGAAATAATATATAAAATATATATATATGATATGATTACCTGAAAATATGGCTGTCCTCGATCAACCCATCCAATTGCTATATCAGAACCAGGTAATCCACCATCACGTGAAAATCCAAAACCAACATAACCTAATGCACGTGCTTGTACCTCAATTGTTATATCCTGATTAATGATTGTCCATAAAAGACGAAAATCTTCATTTAATTCAACATCATGATCCCAATGGATGGCATTAACACATAAAACAATTCGTTGGGATAATAAAGTTAATAATATTACTAAAAATATATTCCATATATATGTGTTATTTGTTGTTGTTTTTTGTGTTTTATTTTTTGTTGTTATATTAACTGATGATAATAAATGTATTGTAGAATTTCTATAATATTTTCTACAATCATTTTTACTATTTTTATTATTAATTATATCATTATTTGAATTTAAACAATAACTATTTATTTTATTATTATTATTATTATCTATTATTAAGTTTGAATTTTTATTAGTTCTTATTCTATTTAATGAATTTATTTCAGAATCTTTAATTCCTAATCTTGATTCTAATAGATCTTGACTTGTGGTTTGTATTTTTGCTATTGTTGTTGTTGAACCTCTATCAGGTTCAGATTCTATATTTAATTTAAATAAGGAACACATTTTTTTTTGTTTTTTCTTGTTTTACTTTAAATTTTCACAACACTTTAAATTATTTTTTAATGATTAGTTTTTTTTTTTTACCCTTTTCCCCGTTTTGTCACTCGTTTAATTCATGAAAATTATTTTTCAATTGAAAAAAAAAAAAAGTTTAAAGATTTTTTGCTCAATTTAATTGAACATACATGAACCGGCATCAGTTTTCTCAAAAATTTAAAATGAAATTGTAAACTTCGAACCGATTCACGTTGGAATACACGTTATGTGCGTTAAATTTTTCTTTTGTTTTTGCTGAAATTGTTTTAAATATTTTTTTAGGTTTACGCAACAAATTAAATTATTTACAGATGATCATGTTGCCATTAATTTAACTATTACAATATGGAAAAATTGAAAATATCACATATTCATTTTATTTTGTCTTTTGCTTTTTGTAATCCGATTCAAACAAAAATTAATTTGCAAAAAAAAAACAAAAAAAAATTAAAATTATTAAAATGTCCTATAGAGAATTTTTTACGACAAAGTCAACTGTAGCGGCGGATGCAATTTACGCTTCAATATATAATTTTTTATTATTAATTGAAACGTTCAATTCCTGATTTTTTTTTTCCAAATCCAGTTTTCAGATTCAGTTTTGTAGATGGCTCACTGGTTGAAAAATAATCGTCGTCAAATGCTTTTAGTTGTAGTTAATTAGAAAATTCTGCATTAAATCTGCAGATGCTAATGTTGTTGTTGTTGTTAATAAATGTGTTGTTACGTTTGATCATTCTGAAATTAAAAAAAAAATATATAAATATATGAATAATTGGCTGGTGATAAAAGAAATAAAAAAATAAAAATAAAAAAGTATAAATTATTGATTGCTATTTCTATAATTACAAATTAGAGTGATGGAAAATGATGACTTTAATTGTTATATATACGCAATAAAAAGAAAAGCATTTAAATAAAGGACGTTTGTATTTCACGAAGAAGTGGAAGAGTGTAGATTTATCTGTGTCAACTCTAGGATACTCGTATCAACATATTATTATATTATTATGTATACGTTATTTCTATAAAATTTAATCATATTTTAGAAAGTTTATGGTATCTAATTTAATTAAGCACTGAGAAATATTTATGTAAATTTCGGAGTTGTATGACAGCTACCTAAATCTATTGCGTTTAGATCAATGAAATTTTGTAATGAAATTGTTTGTATAAAAAATAAAAAATAAATTTGTTTGTACAAAATATAACTTCTTTTGACAAATTTTGATATACCCAACTTATTTTGACACTAAATTATACTGTATCGCAGCTACTCAATTCCGCCGGTCGGACCTTGCTTCAATTTCAATACGAATGAACTTCGGTTTCAACTTCATGTGGATGGAGGGACGCACATAACAATATCGATTCAGAATTCAATCTTGAGCAAAAATATATACTTAACATATACTTTTCCATATCTTCTCTTTTAAAGTGTCGCAAAAACGTAATGAAATATTTATTATACCCTTAGAATTGCATGGGTATAAAAATAAGCTTCCAGGAAACAAGAGCAGAAAATTTAGAAATAATAATTATATAAAATAAACCGACATTATTAAAGTGTTACAAGCTGTTTTCTTATTTAGTACTGAGTTGGTCAATCAAATAAGTAAAATGAGTTCTATTCATTATTCACAGAGAAAAAATTCTAGTTATAGATTTTTTTATGAAAAGTCGCTAAAACATCTTTAACCCCTCATATCTCGAACAGGTTCCAGAATAGGCCCCCCCTCCAATACAATTTTTTGTTAGTCTCAACATGATACCCGATCACTCATTTCAAAGAAGACCATCGAGTCGGAACCACGCTGTATATAAACGACCTAAATTTGATTAACAAATTTTTTTTACACTTCCTCTTTGTTTCTTGCATACAGAATCGGAGTTAAATTAATCAAGTCAAATGGGTGATTGTTTCGTTAATTATTTAAATTACTAAAAAAAATAAGGTGCATTTGAAACCTAAGTTTCTTCAGTTCTTTCAGAAATTATTCAAAAAATTTTTTTTATGACATTATAAGAACAAAATTTCATTTTTTAAGTTATTATGCAGTACCTACCGATTTATTTTTTAACAATTCAATATTATAATATTTTCTATAGATAATAAGTACTGAATTATTTATTATTTTTCCTACATAACTAATGATAGAATAGAAATTTTTAATGTAAATTTTTATCCATCCCTATTCATGTCAAAATTTGTGACTTTATATCTTATATAAATTTTCATAAAATTAATATTGTAAATAAATATGCATGACAAATGCATATACATAATATGTATATGAATGCGTTTATATTTTAGGTATTCTTCTCTCTATATATAAATTTAGATGATGTGACAAATGCAAAAATACATCAAATCATTATCATTATGATTAATATTATCTTTTATCATAATCATTATATTATTGTTATTTTTATATACTTAATACTATAATATGTAATATATATATATATATGTACAAGGAAAGTGTAATGTTCATTCAAAAAGGCGTTTAATTATGACTTAATTCATAATGCATATATGACTAAAAAAAATTTTTAGAAATTAAATTGAAGATCTGACTATGAGATAAAATTATTTAATGTTTGTAATATAATGAATGTATTATACATAAGAATAATATATAATATAAGTAAACAAGAGAATTTTGTATTAATTAACTTTATAATTTAATGCAAAAATATCAAATCTTATGATGTTTTCATGGCTATATGAAAACAATTTATTTAAAAATTAAATTTTCTTACAATTTATCTTATTTCTTAACAATAAGAGATAATATTTTAGAATATTTCATAAAAGATATAATATTCTATAAGATAAAAATATCCTATATACTTATATAGTAATATATTATTTAAATCAGGGCTGGGGAGTCGGAGTCGTATACAAAATAAGCCGACTCCGACTCCAAAAGATTTTTATAATATTTTGTGTTTTATTAAATCCCTCTTATTCGTATAATCACTTCTTATTCGTATTATTTGTATTATATAAAAATAAAATTAAGGATCTGCGAAATATCAATTTACCCATTTCTAAAAATAATATTTTGTTACAACTTACTTAGGTATACATACTACTCTAAGTTATTTATTTTTTAAACTTACCTACTTAATCAAAAATCAGAATTTTAATTCAATATTTAATCTGTCAATTACAATAAATACATACTTTTTGAGGTGAGGGCAATTCGATTCAAAAATTTAAAGGCACGTGAAGATCATGAAGTTGAAGAAGTTGAAATTGAAAGGTTTGAGCAACTTCAACCATCTTGCTCTACTTCCAGTAATGATGATATAAATTTTGTAAACTATTTGGACAAAAAAGAAGAAGAGTTAAAATTAAAGGCGAAGGCGTTTAAATTTGTAGAAACTACAAAAACCAGATATAGAAAAATGAAATTTAAACAAAACTTTTTAAAAGAACTGAATGAAATAGAAAAATGTGATAGATCGTTCAAATTAGATGACGCTAATGCTATATATCCAGAAATTATTCGTGATGTGGCTAAATCTGTAACAGCAATGCCACCAACACAAGTCAGCGTTGAAAGGTTATTTTCAGTATTAAAATAAGTAGTTAAATCGGATTTAAGAGTTTCTATGAAAAGCGATTTGGCTGAAGCAATTCTGTTCTTAAAATATGAAATGTAAAAATCATATGTATTAATTAAGAGTTTATTATTTTGAAACAGTTTTATGTTATTTATACTTTGTTTTAGTTTTGCGTTGAAGGAATGTTATAAGAATGAATTAAATTATGTACTATTTTCTTTATATACTTAAGTATTACAGGTTCTTTAAGGTTTTTAGGTTTACTGTGTGGTATGTTTAGTATACAGTTTTATAAGGCTGACATTATGTTTTACATAATGTTATATTGAAGAGCCGGAGTCGTTTTTAGAGGTGAAAAAAAATGAGAAGTCGGAGTCGGTAGTTTTGATTCCCGACTCCCCAGCCCTGATTTAAATAATATTAATATTAGAGAAATTTATTATATAAAAATTTTTTTTTTGTTTTAAGATTTATTATTATAGTTAATATAAAATAAAATCAAATGAATGTAAATCCCCTATAATAATTTTTAACCAAAAGATAATTTTGAGTGAATCTTCAAAAGACAGAACATAATGTTTGGTATGATTTTTTTTTTTGTGGATTTTTCTAAGTAATATTTTGAAATATATTATTTACAATTTTATCATAATAATAATTTAATAAGATATCATAAAAGAAAGATAAAAAAAAACAAAAACAAAAATAAGAATAAAAGAAATAAAAGTTATTTTGATATCCTTAAGATCACTGTTCATTAAAGATTTATATAAAACTCTTAATTATATTCTTGTTAACAAAATTTCTCAGTTCATCAATCTTTATAATAAATTCTTGCAATTATATAATATTTCTTTTGCATATTTAAACTGATAATAAATTGATACATTTATGTATGTATAAAACAAAAAAAAAAAACTGATTTTAATTTTTTTTTATTTTAACTCAATCTGGGAATAGTGATTGGAGTAAAAATAAGTAGATATATCTGAGTAAATCTAAAGAATTAAAGAAAAAAATTAATACTATGCCTAAAATGAAAGATAGTTAATTGTTCATAATAAATAAATAATTATTGTTGTTAATAAAAGTTGAATTGGAAAAAAAAAATCCAGTATCTTTAGTATTACGATTAGTAAACGATTCATTTTTACTCAAAAAATATTTTTGTCTAATATTTAAATTTAAACGTAAAAACACATAATATAGTTAATAATAGCATTAAATTAGACAGCTTTCGTAATAACATTAGAGTTATTAATAATTAATATAAATTTACAAATTAAAAATCCAATTCAAAAAAACAAATTAATATAAAAACTCAATTCTGACTAACTACATATATATAATATATACATCAAAGTATCTTATTTAATTGAATTTTTTATTCTTATTCTGAATTTCCTTTTTAAATTGTAGATAATTAATTTTAAAATTCTTAGTTAAGTAATTACTTAAGTAAATACTGAAAAATTTAATATAAATTAAAAGATATAATAGAAAGAAAAACGTAATAAAAGATACAAACAAAAAACAACTCAACAAATTACTCATTGGAATGTACATAATGCTCAAAAATATTGTATAGTTTTCAAGTTCATTTTCATTTAGATTTAAATTACTTATAACTGAATTTTTAATATAAAATTTAACAAAATTTAGGATTCGTAGTTAGTAGACTACTATTTTAAAATTATATAAATTAGTTTCATACAAATTGTTTCATATGCATATAAACATTACTTTCGCTTTAAAGTTTAGTTAAAAGTTTATATAAAGTCTTACTACTTATATTAAATTATCAATTACGTTTTTGTGAATTTCAAAAATGAAAACCCGGAATAATATTGATTTTTAAAATAAACTAAGTATTAGTTATAGGAACTTTTAAAATTATTTAACCAAAAATTAAGAATAGGGGTATCTGTGGCCTATTTAGTGTGTAATAGGGTATAAAATACGCTGTAAACATCGAGTGAGTGTGAGTTCGAATCTTACACACGTGGTAAGAATAAATCTTCGTTAAGACATTTACAGCCGCGCCTGAAAAGGAAAGGTTGTATAATTTCCTTGTCACATTTTTGTGGCAAGGGAATAAACGAAAACTAAAAACAAAAAAGAGAAAAGCAAGGCAAGAAAATTAAAGAATTTTAAAGGTGCACATTTTGAGAAAGACAACAAAAAACATTTTATAGAATTGTAACAATATTTCGATAAAAATTTTTAATTATAGTTTTAAATATTTTTAAAATTTTTCTGTAAAGTTAACCTTGATAACTTAATTTTCAGAGATAATTTCTTCAATTTTAATTAAACACTCACTATATAGAGTGCACAATTGCACTCGAAAATTTAAAAAAAAAGCATTAACATGTACTTTTTGCATAATTTTTGCTTGTAAAATATTTATTTGAACTGTAAATTTAACATGTTGAATCCCATGCTCACCAGTGAACATAAAAATATTCTCGCATTAAGTGCCACATGTATCATATACCGATGAACATCACTAAAATGTTACAAAATTCTGCACTCACCGGTGAATATAAAAACAAAATTACGTTAACTCCTAATGTATTACCGGTGAACATTTTTAAAGGTAAAAAACAGTATATAAAATTGATTCGAGTTTTTGAGAACATTCAGAAATGTTCACCGGTGCTACGAATGGAACTTAACGTAAGTTAATTTTTATGTTCACTAGTGAGCACAAGATTTTGATACATGGGATTCAATGCGTTAAATCAAGAATTGGAAAATATTCAGTTCAAAATTAATGTTCTTAATAGGGAGTCACTTTATTTTAACATCATAATCCAACATAATGATAATACGATTATCAAAATTATATTCTTCATATTTATATTAATTTCACTTCACTCCATCCAATGATTTTCTTTTAAATCTTCAACAAATGTTACATATTATTTAGATACTATAGTTACATTACATATATATACATTTATACATATATTTATTTCTTGTATATAATATAAGTATATCTACAAGATACAAACTTTATTAACAAGAAATAAATTTAACTAGCAAACTTTAGGTAGCAGTTAATTAACTATTCCTTGTTTAAATTGTAAGTATGCATATATGTGTACATTTTAGATTATATAAAAAATTGCAATATATACAGTAGATGCATAAAATCTATTTACATATTGTATATACCTATATATGTTTATTTTATAATTAAATATCTTATAGTTTTTTTTTTATTTTATATAGTATAGATAGATAATAGAAAAAATATGTTTTTTTTTCCCCCTCCTAAATATTTATTCATAGACATAAAATTTATTTCTACTCTATTCAAAATAAATTAATATACATATGTATATACATATATAAAATATATAATATTGATTTGATATGTAATTTCACATATGTACATACATATACATATACTAAGTATATAATTTTATGTTGATTTGTTCTAGGTTATGTTTCAGATTGCATGAAAACTAGAAAACTTCTGAGTTTTTTTTTTTTTTTTCTTCCAACTTACACATGTTCTTCAGGAATAACGAGTGAAATAAACAAAACAAGCTCTATAGGAACACAGATATGAGATAGAATAATATTATAAAAGAATATAATATAACTTATGTATATTAATTTTCTATAAAATAAACTTTGAAATAACATTAAAAAAAAAAAAATTTATTTTTGTTTATTTATTTTTTTTTTCCTGAGTACAACAGCATGCTTTTATTGCAACAAAAGCAAAAGTATAGTATATAAACAGTAGAAACTATTTGTATATAACAGCAGATGCGTTTCTTCTATTCTTTTGGTCACTATCACTATCTTTATTTTCGATATCTGTTCCTCTTTTCTTATTTTTACATGTTTATGTACATATAATATATATATATATATATATATGCATTTTTCTATATATATATAAGAAATTTGTTTAAGTTTCTTCACCCTGAAAAAAATTTGAAAAGAAAAAAGAAACATCTGTATCTACAGATATAATATGTAAAAAAAAAAAATAAACTTCTACATATGGAGTAAAATCCTAGAACTTTTAAATAACAAACTATACATATACACTTTTAATATACGTATAACACTATAAATAAGATTTTAGTAAAACATTTTTTTTAAACCAAAAAAAAAAAAAAAAAAGTTATACTTGCTCTAATTACGATGGAAAATATTTACATGACCTGAAGTGATTTTCCTCCATATGATGTTTATTTTTGTTGTTTGTTTTGTTTGTTATTGTTGTTTTTGATGCTGTTGATGATTATCAAAGATATAAAAAAAAAAAGTACCTAAAGTTTATTTTTTTTTTTTTTGTTTGTTTTAGACTTTTTTTTTTTTGTTTTTTTTTTTTTTTTGTAAATTAGTATGTAAAGGAATGTTCTGAAGGGTAATAAAGAGTTAAATAAAAAGGAAAAAGTTTCAAAACCTGAGTACAATTTCTTCCGTTATTCATATGCAGTTCTCGAAATAATTGCATAAGTTGAAAAATGTTGAAAAATAATAAAGATAAAAACATTTAATTCAGTTTTAAAAAAAATTAAAAGGGAATATGTTAAAAATAAATTGAGCAAACAATTTTAAATTTATTTAACTTTTATTAAAAACAAAATAATTAATTCTATTGTTTAGAAATGAAAATAAAGAATGAGGAAAAGTGCAAAAAGGTTTTGAACAATTGCTATAAAATTAAAAATGATGTATTTAAAATCGAAATTTACAATAGTCCTCTGTTAGGTGGTATTGTGATCATTTTCTAATCGTTAATTAAAGTTACATATGTATGTACAATTTAGCATTTGCAGATTACATAAATAGAAACCATATATGGAGTAGTGATTTCCAAGTTTCTCTAGTTTATTAACTCATGTTTGAAGCTTCATTTAAATCTAAGTAGATTCAAATATAACTCTGTTTATCAAATAAGTAATTCATTTTTTTTTCTTATATTTTACAGATTTTTTGTTTTTTTTTTTTGAAAACTTTAAGTTTTCATAAATGTCTCTTAAATTCATTAATTCTAATCAAATCTTAAAAAAAAAATAGTAATTATTTAAGACTTTTATTAATTTAGTTGTATACGTATGTATACTTAATATGTAATGAAAATTTTGTAATATTTTCTTTAAAGTAAATATACATACTTACATATATACATATTTAAGTATAAAGTGACTTAATTTGTTTTTAGTATTCAAGAAAAGTAAAATTTCATTTAATTTCTGTAAAGTAAAATAATTTTTTGTTTTCATTTTTGTTTTTGTATTTGTTGCATTTATAGTTGGAAAAGTTGCACTTACAAAATGCAATTTTTCATTTTTAATAAGAATGTCCAATGTGATTTAAAGAAATTTTTCAAGATTTTTTCCGTAGTATATATATAGACTTTTAAATCCACAAATCCATATATGTATGTATGTATAGATGTTGTTGATTTAACCATTAATATTCGGAAGACATGAAAAGGAAATAGTAATAGATCTCCTGTAACTTTAAAAGAGAAAAAAAAATAGCAACAATATTAAAGACAGCAGCAAAAAATTTTGTTGTAAAATACAAAATTTCTTTTTTAAAGTCTTTTACTAAAAGAAAATACAATGCAACAACAGCAAAAACAGCTATTAAAAAAAAAATTTCATACTTTAAGAGCATTTCATCGCAACATTTAACGAATTGCTGTTGCAGTGACATCACTCCGTCATCACAAAGTGGATGATAAAAAATTATACATACAACCATTACAAAAAAAAACAACAAAAAAAAAAGAAAGAAGAAAAAATAATAAAAACAAAAAAAAACAAAAAAAAACGAAATTAAAGAGATGATGGGGGGGAAAATGCAAACAAAATAATAAAATTTTTCATTTTCTATCTTTTCTTTTTTAACATTTTGTTTTCTTTGTCCTTTTTTTATGTATATATACATATATATACATACATTTATTTTTTTTCTTCCATTATTATAAGAAGAAATTAAAATTTATAATGAAAAGACAAAATATTTTCATAATTTAATTACCGCTTTAATTTTTCTAGTAAATAATTGTTTTAGTGTTTATTAGGAGAATATTATTATAGCATACAAAAGTATAAAAAGGGGGGGGCCTCTAACAACATGAATTCATAATTAGAAAGAGAAAGATAAAAATTAATATTATTTTTAAAAATTATTATTAAGTACATAAAATAAAAATGTTAATTTGAGATTTAGAATAATCAGAATTGAAAAAGCCCCAAAAAGAGAATATTAAAATAAAAACTTAAGTAATGAAAAACAATTGAGTGTATTTAAATAAAATCTTTAAAAGATTTTTAAAAAATTAATTTTTATGCTATTGTTTAACTGTACATGCTAAAGTTTCGTAACAAAAACTCAAATTAAGCTGGCTTAAATTGGGTAGGGTAGCTATATACAATAGTATAAGAAAGAGCGTACAAAATTTTCATTTACTTAAATTGCTTTAAGTGCGACTAGTCAGACCTTTTATTTTCATAGATTTACCCATTTTAAAATGCATCAGAACGGAGTTAATGGTGGAGATGTACTCGTATTTTCAATTTCGTCAATTATAAGTAATTGATTTTTATGAAATTTAGCTGAAGTTTTTTCACTTCTTCATCTTGTTTTTTGAATTGTCATCATATAAGTATTACAAAAATCCTTTACTGTAAGGTATTTTATATAGATAATATGCCTTCACAAGTTAGATCAGAATAATATTCTTGTAGTTTTTGAATATATTTAAGCCGCTATATCCAGACTTCCCTTATAAGTATTAAAAATAATTATGAATATCGTAAATTTCTTTAAACGTCAACTTTTGATTGGTTTTGATTTTTAGTTATCTTGTACTTAATTTGATTTTTTTAAGAACTCAATGGAGTGAAATTTAAAAGACCACATATTAGAAATCATAATTATAAGTAATAAGGAAACAGAACGAAGGGGAATGATTTGAATTACTACCGATTTATTTTAGTTTTTTTTTTTTAAGTGGGTAAAAGAAAAATTTAAAAAGTATTCTAAACTATAATTTTAACTTTAAAGTACACTTGCATAAAAAATTAAATAAGTGATTATAAATAAGTGAATTGCAGTTGAAGAATTGAAGAACAGTAACATATTGGATCTATCGAAATGTTCCTAAAGAACAAATTTAATGGAATCACGATTCATTTATAAAATCAGGTCTATTGCTTGACAGTCTAATAAAAACTGAATTAGTATCTTCTTAACGCTTCTAATTTATGGTCTTAAAAAATTAATTAATGCTCAAAATTTACATAACATTGAAGAACAAAAAATTTTCCCTAATTTTGTAGAAATGTCCTTCTACCTCAACACTGAACTTTTATTTTAAATAATCCGAAATCAAAACTATCTTATAGATGAGCACAAATTTGTATATAAATTTCCCTTTTTTTTAGTTCAGCAGAACTTACGTATAATGAACATTAGTTCTTTTTATTTAAAAAAAAAAAAAGAAAACCGATTTCATCTAAAGTAACCTTTTTCTAACAATATATTTTATGTCTTAAAATTACATTTCAGTGCACTGAAACTGATATGAAAGTTCGTAATTAAAAGAAAAAAATTAATTAATTTTCAAAAAATCTTAACAGTATCATAAAGTTATCAGCTAAAGAACATATAACTAAGCATATAATACACTTCCGTTTAAAAGAAGAGTTCCGGTTTTTCAAAATTATACACTTAGCAAAAAATAAAATTATTTTGTAAACCATTTTTTGTGAAAAATTTTTATATTATCATATGCATATCTTTATACAAAAAAGGAGGATTTTATTGTTGCCATATAATTTAACTATAGTTATACATTCAAACATTTGATTTTTTATCCACTTTTTTATTAAAAAATAAAAAAATTAATATAACGGAATCATCCCGAGAAAAAAGTAGACATAATTAAATCAACATTGCATGGTCACGATATTTTCAAACTATACAATCAAACTCAAAAAAAAAAAAAATAAAAAGTCATCGTCAAATCAAAACTATCATTCTACTACAGTTTAAGCATATCTACTACCGTTATTTTTGTGTACTACTTAAAAGTGAAATTTTCTGTGTCGTCTTCCTTTTTTTTTTAACTTTAGTAACAAGTTTATCATTCGTGCTTTTTATTATATATTAATTACATATATACATATACATATACTATTATATAGTATATATACATAAAAATAAAAAAGAAAATCAAGAAATTCTATCCAATTCTATCCTTATCAAGTACTTTAAAAATCTACTGCACATGTAAACATATACACACGTGTACACAAAAATCTAAAAATATGAATACATGTCACTAAAATGGTTAATAATTACATGTGCTTATAATAAAAAAAAAAAAAATTATTAAAGACTAGACTGAATTAAGACTGAATTGGACCGGACCAAACCGGACATATAACAAATCATGAATATTAGAAAAATCTTATCATTTCTGGTTAGTTAAATTTTTTTTTTTAACTTTTTTGAAATGATTGTATAAAATCCAATTATAAAACCTTCCTGTTTTAATATAATATATACATACTTACATACATATAAATTTATTATGATATTATATAGATGTATATATATTATATATGAATATACAATATACAATATAGATATGGAATATTTAAATTTTTCATACAAAGTGAATATTGTACAATAATATTTGAATGTTCAGAAAATAGTTTTATGGTCGTCTATCCTAAGATAAAATAATAAAAATCGCAGATTGGACATTGGATTTTCAAAATTTTCATTGTTCATTATTTTTGTTTTTTTTCTTTTTGTTTTTAGGTTTAAAAACCGGAAATTTAAATAAACAGATAGCCGAAAAATAAGTTTTGAAATTGTAGATTAAAAAATGATTTTTCGAATTTAGATTATCTGTTTATTACTATACTTACCAATACTGAGAATTCTAAAAGAAAAGCAATAGTAAAAAATTAAAATTTTTACGGTTTTAAGTTGAGAAAGATGTAAAACGGATTTACACCTACAATGCATGCTCTTGTTAAGCTTTCTATACGCATCAATGTGTTAAAGTAAAGTTAAATGTATTAAATGTATAAAAGAGTCCACAGTAAACGTTGCCGTAACTCAGTTGTGTCTACTTTTAAATTTTTTCTCTTTGTTTACGCATTGAAGTGTTAAATTTTTGAATAGTATAAAAATAAAAGGTAATGAAAAGCCATTATTATTAAGTAAGTATGAAAGTACATTTTATAAATTACGATTTCATTGTAAACACTCTTTTATAGACTGTGTTAAGATAGCGTTTAACGAGAGTATTGGTTTTTTGTAGATGCAGATGTTTACTAAGTAACTAAAAAAAAAACAAAGTTTTATTTCTGTGCTATTAAATTGGATAAATAAATTTATTAAATAAATATAATCTTAAATTCTACTGACTTTAATTCCTAAAAAACTCGTTCACAACAAAACAACAAAATTTTATTTTTTTTTAAACCCATAAAACATTTAAATTGATAGGCTTTACAACTTCCTTTATTTTAATGATAATAACAGATACCCTGTCCAAAATTCTTACATAAACTAAATATATATTTTAATTTATATATGAATAAGTATTATAATATACATATGTATTTATATATCTATATATAATGTATACTTGTATAATAAATTTATCAAATAGTTTTTTGATGATAAAAAATATAATGGAATAACTCGGATAATATATGAAGAACAAATTTTTTTGGGCAAAATTTCTCGACTATACAAAATGTATTTATACTATACTTATAATATGTGATTTAAATATATATATATATACTATACTATACAGATATATATATATTATTTTAAATATGTACATACATTAAAGGAGTCTTTAAAAAATTACAGGAAAAAAGCTAATTCTTTAACAATTTGCTATATATGTATATACATAGAAGTATATATATATATATATATATGTATATTTATATCCCTTCTGATTTAAATATTGTGTGTTTTTTTTTTTTGGAAAAAGAATTATTGTTCATCTGCTTCTTTAGTATTATATGTATATCTATAATATATAAATACTTATACATACATATATACACCTTATTACTTATATCAAATATATGACCAGGATACGCGTTTTTCTCCTTTTTTATATATTATCTCATGTATTTTTTTTTTTTCGATTCATGTTTTGTTTATTTGTATTTAAATGAAAAATTTATTTCTAGATTCTTTGACCACACAATTAAAGCAAAACAATGATACACAATAGAAATTTTAAGGATAATGATTTGATTATTCCAGTAATTATGCAGATAAAATGTATGTAAATGGTAACAATATTTTACATATCTATATATTTAGAAATATATAAGTATATATATACTTATTTACCGGTATACATAGAAGTTGAATATATTTAAGTGAAATATCATTTTCATTATTGTTATTTGATAATTTATTAAGGATATAAGATTTAAATTTCAAATTTTTCTTTTCCGGTTTTACGAATATTTATAGATTTTGGGAGAAGAGTTATATATTTCTATCCAAAAAAAAAAACAATCAATTTTAAAGTATTTAGAAATTCAACGAAATACACTTAAAGTTTCTGCTCTAGTGAACACATTAATCAAACCACTAATAACTTCACTAACAATAATAATGTTTTCTGTATCATTATGTGTAAAATAACTTGAACAATTTGTTTTTCAGCATTTTATTGATTAAAAATAAGTAACTATATTTTATTTGTCATAAGCTTAGGTTGCAATTTAGTAATTTTTCAGCAGGTTCACTTCAGCACACATTGACTGCATTACTAAAAAAGTATCTTAAAATTTACAAGGAGTGTAAAATGAACGTACCATTTTCTTATCGGTAGACATTGCTATAAGTAGAAGATTAGATATGCACCATAATTCTAAATTTTTCAGAGAAATTGTCGCTATAAAGACCGTGGAACAGTTTCCTTGCACCTAGTCCAAGTTAAGAAAAAGGGGAAAATATTTTCGTAATTACTTTTTCCAAGATTTAGGTGAAATCTCTCACATGGATTTAAAAAGGTTTCAAAGCTTGTTTCGCATCCACAAGTGGGATTCGAACCCACGACCTCAAAGACGACCAGAACACTCAGTTATTCACCTTTTATTAAAGATAAGAGTATTTAATCTTTAACTTTTTGTGCGAAACTCTTTTTCTTCTGTCATTTTTAGAAAAAATTTTTATTCGATTCATCAACTATAAACAAAAATTTAAAATAATTTAAATGTCATTTTCAAATTTCAGCTGACTAAATTTTTGTCTTCTGCAGAAAAATTGTTCTCAAACGGTTAATCGCTGTTGAGAGAATTCTCTTTTTTTTTTTTAAATAGTTCAGAAGAGATATGCCGAAGCGCGAACTAAAGACAAGTAAGTGAATTCAAAAAATTAATTTTATTCTAGAAAATTAGTTTATAAATAAGTATTGAACAAAATATCCTGAAAAATCAGAAAAATATCTAAACATGCAATCATAACTCTTTAAATTTTTATAAATTTAATTTTTTCAAAACAATAAATAATAAAAAAAAAAAATATATAGATATTTATTTCGTAATTTTATAAATAATATTTAAAAAAAAATTTTTTTTAAATAGCATTATCCTTTTCTTAAATTAATTTTATATCCTTTTAGCTTAGTTTTTATTCATTTCTTTTGAAAAAGGATATTTACTTAAATTTTTCTTTTTTTTCTTTTTTAACCCGCTCACTTTTCCTCTTTCTTCCGTTTGTTAAGTATATATAAGTTTACTTTAAAAATTAATGTGTAATTTCAACTTGTTTACTTAAAACTTTGTTCTGAGCACAGAGAAAATATAATGAAAAAAAATTGAAACGGAATAACTGCTATCACAATACAATATTTTTGTTTTTTTGTGTTTTTCTGTTTTTGTAAAATGTAAAGGATTAAAACTTTGATTTTGAATTTAATAATACCAAGGGAAAAGGAAGAAAAAATAAAGGATATACAATAATTATATTTATATTAATTTATTGTTTGACTTAAAAAATATGATTAAATTATAATACAAATTTAAAGTTTATTTAGGATTAAAAATTAATATTTAAAATTGTTGTCGTTATTTTTGTCCGTGCTGTTGATTCTGTAAAGTTTTTTTTAAAAGGGAAGGTCTGTCATTTTATTTTAAATTTCAAAAGTAAATATTTAAGTATTAAAAGAAAAAAATAAAAAAAAAAAAAATAAAAATAAACATTGTGATTAGTTAAAAAGTAAAAATAGAAAAATCTCCAAGATACTAACTTTAAAACAATATTCAAAAATTATCTTTAAATGCTAAATAACTTTTAAGAATAATTTTAAACTTAAAATTAATTTACAATTTTTTTGTGAAATAGTTCTATATAAAAATGTTTATGAAAGAGTTTAAGATAAGTTTTTTCATCTAAGTATATAGATATTAGCCCTTTAATTAAAGTTTAACAGGATATGTTTTTTTTTTTTTTTTTGTTTTACAAAATGACCTTAATTTATTTTTAATGACTGGTTATAGAAACAGAACAACCTGTCTTTAAAACCGATATTTTATTGAAAATTATGGGGATTAAAAAAAATTTATTGCGTTAATCTGTTGCAATTTTTTGACCAATGAACAAAATTATATTTTTTTTTGTTGTTTTTAATAAAATTAAGTACGTATAGTGTAACTTTTAAGCTGATCTTAAAGTTAAATTGAATGAAATTTTTTTTTCTTCTTGTTCTTTGACAACGTGATCAATTAAATGATCGTTATTTTTTTTTCGTTAGAGAAAATGTTTTCATAAGGATTTTGCTGTATTCTTTACAAAAAGGTATATATATGTATATACCGATCACCTAACATACTTATTTTTTGCTTTTGTATTTTTTTTTTTTGTTTTGCAAATTTTTAATAACAAATTATTCTTCTTGTGTGGTACTGGAGTATAATTTTCAACATTTTGAAAAGCAATTTACGATAATTTATAAAAGATGAAAAATTAAACAGTAGCATCATTTTTTAACAGGAACAGACAGATAAAAATCAAACATATGGCCGAGTAATAAATCTGGCAATCTGTTCCTTAGGTTCCAAAGAAATATTGTAGTTAAATTAACTGTTTATAGCTAAGATAGTTTTTCATAGGGGCTTACTATTTTCAATCAAATTAAATATAAGTAATATAATTATATGTAAAAGTTATTCTCTATATATTCTCTAAGGCGAAATATAGAGAATATAGAGAAATAAAATTTTTTCAATTGAGAATTTTAACCCCCTAATGCCGTACGTGCTAATTTCATTGTATAGTTTAATTTCAGAAAATTTCAAATCAAACTGTAGTGGTCACCTATTCCAAAGAACAGACTTTTTTTTAAAATTTTAACTATTCTTACTTTTTGTGCCTGACCATAATAAAACATTTTTCTTTTAAAACGAATAGATCAGAAACGAACGAATAGATACGAAACTTCAGAAAAGTTTCCAAGTTTCAACGTATTTAATAACAGCTAAAAATGTCAAAAAAAATATGTATAAAAGAAATATCAAAAAAATGAAACAAAAGTGGACGAATTTTTCAGTTTAAAAAAAAGTGAGCAAATAGAGATGAAAAGACGACGCTTTGAATATAAAAAAAAGGATAAATGGATGACGACTAATAACTAAGTATACAGATAAATCAACACCGGTAATAAAAAAATCCAACTATTAAAAATTTTAACTAATAATCAACTAATTTAAAGTTATACACACTAAATATAAAAATTGGTAAAATTTATAACGCAATCATTCAATAAGTATTGAACATATGTAATAATTACAAGTGTCAAAAGATACATACATAAAAATTCAGCAACGATTTTAAATTTTATTTCGCTTTTTGTTTATAAAAATGTTCGTTATTTAGAGTATCTTATAGAAAAATTAAATAATTTTTTTTTTTTTTTAATTACCGAAACTACTTTTAAATTGCGCAATATTTGTCAACTCTTGCGAAAAAGTTTGTTTTTTTCAAATCATTAAAAATATCTACTTGAACGCGTAATATCACATATTATGTACATAATATAATTACGATAAAAAGTGCAATGACTTCTACTTTAAATAAAGTTGCACTTATTCTATACAAATTGGAGTTAATTTTTGTACGTATATGATATTGGCCCCAATTGAACTTTTCAGATAGAAAAATTGAATAGAAGAAAATCTTCCTACTTTTAATATTAAAATTTTGATATACATATGTAAGTATGTATTATTAGAAAGGTATACTCGAAAAAGTCAATTTGCACTTTAAATATTTTACTACTTCTAAAACAAATTGGTTTTTATTTTGTTGTAAAAATTTAAAACCGTACGGTAAAAAGGGTTTTTTTGTTTTTTTTTTAAGAAAAGAAATCTTACGAATGTGAAAATTTAAAATTTTTCTCTTTAATTTTTTATTCTTTTTGATTTCTTTTTTACTTTCACCTGTTCAACATAAAGAAGAAAAAAAAAATGACGTTTATTCATTGAATTATGTCAATAACAGTTATAAAATTTCAACCCCTATTGACAAGCTCATGTCATCAAATCTGTCTGCTCATTTTTTTTTTTTTTTTTATAAAAAATCAAGCAAGAGATGATGTGCACGAGCACTCTAAGCGTACAGAAATTTACTGGGGCATTGCTAAGAAGACATGTCGAGTATTTCATATTAATCATAATGTATACAATTTAAAAACAAAATGAAAATAAAATTATATTTTATTATTTTTGTACCTTTATTACAACGACAACCAAATTCAAAATGTAAAAAAGAGACAAAAATAGAAAAGTACTTAAAAAAAAAAAATTATACAATTTACTTATACATCCTTGCATCATAGAATTTGATAATATTTGATTTCAATTCGATTTTTCATACAAAGTAGGAGACTGAAGGAAAGAAAGAGATAGATGAGTTGAAGAAAGAAATAAAATAGAAAATTTTAAAATTCACTGAAAATGACAAGAGATTTTTATTTTTTTATTTAAACGGATATATAATTTGTTTATATGTATGTTTATTTAAATATGTACGATAGATGAATATTGACATATGAAAATAAATATATAAACACATATATATATATACATATTATATATAATATATAAAATTTGATATTCGATATATACTCGTAGATAAAAATATACAATTTTAACAAAAATAGATAAACCGCACACAAACATTATTAAAATCAGATGTAAATTATGCCAATTGAGAAATTGTGGTTAAATGTCAAGAAGAGAAACGCCAAGGATTATTTACAATGGTTGGTTTTGATGATGATATTGATAATGATTATAATAATGATAATGATTTAAAAAATTGTACTGTTGTAGAGTAGGCAAATGAAGAAATTGGAATATTGTATAATGGTTGTGGTGTTGGTAAAAAAAATCAAATGCATGAGAATTTTATTTTTCGTTCTTTTTTTTTTTTTAAATATAAAAATAACGGAATAAAATATTATGTTATTTCTGTTATATTATTGATTTAGACATAATCTAGTGGAATTTTTTTCGGTTAATTTTTGAAATTTTTTATTTATTTTTATTTTATGTATATTAATTCAAATTGTCAAGAGAATGCCGCAATTTGAATGTTTCTTAAATTATTTTCTTTTTTTTTTCTGTTTTTTTTTTTTTTTTTAATATTTGTGCTTGTTGCTAGCTAATATAATTTTATTAATTTTTTTTTTTTTTTTGATTATATATTTTGTTTTGCTCTTTTTTTTTTCTTTTATATTTTTTTTAAATTTGACTGTTATTAATTTTCTTCAGTTCCTCTGAAAAAAAAAAAAAAAAATACCTACTCCGTCTCTTAAAAACGTAAAAGTTTTCCTCTATTATTAAAATTTGAGGGTTGAGAAATTAAAAAAAAGGGAGGTTTGAGTCTTTGATTATGATTTTATTTATTTAATATTTTGCAAAGTCAGCATATTTATATTATGGTGAATATGTATTTTTAATGTTCGATTCGATTTGATATGAAGGAAATATGCATATAAATGTTTATTTATTTTAAATAAATAGAAAAAAATATGAAAAACAATTTTTTTCTTCCTTTCTTTGTAATGTATAAATTTTAACTTTGTTTTTATATAGCTGTCTCTTTCCACCATCAGCTATTTACAATATTTTATAGAAAATTCACAATTTACTTTAATAATAAAATCAATAGGGATTCAATTCCAGTAAAAGGGATGATGATAGAAATTCACGCTATAGAAAATTAATATATTTTTTTTTTTTTTATCAATAGTAAAGATAGATGGATGGATGGATAACTAGGATGTGGAAAATTTTATTGTTAAAGATTTTGTTATTATTATTTTATTTTATTATTATTAAAATTATTATTATTAAAATTGTTAATATTAATATTCGAGAATATGTATATACTGATTGGAAGAAAAAATAATTTAATTTTGTTAATGGCTTTTGATTAATACTTGTTTTATACTTTGTTATATACATAAATATGTAGGTATGTATATGTATATATATTATACATTTTATAAAATTAATGATGATATTACAATACGATATGATGAGTTCATATTTTTGTTTTCTGTAATTTGAATATAAAATTCTAATAGAGTTGTTAAGTTACTTATTTTTTTTTTTTTTGTTAGCATAATTTTGATGATTTTGGAATATTTTAAAATTTATTAATTTGAGATATAATTTATTCTAATAATTAGATAATTAAATTAGAAAATATAATATAAATATTTAACCAATAAAATATATGATTTTATTATAATATGTTTGTCTCTAAAAGCTTTAGATTTTATTTAATAAGTATATTTATATAAGAATGGAAGGAATAAGTATGTAATTTAAAGTAAAAACTGCAGGAAATACTCAAAAATATTGTTTTAGATGGAAAAGATGATTAAAATCGAAGATGTAGATAATTAGTATAAAAAATAATAAGATACGAAGTATAAACATAAATACATAAATCAACAATAAGGATTTGAACATATAATATGTAAATGTGAAGTAAATAATTATACGTATATATACATACATACATATGTATGTACGATAGGTTGATGAAAGGAAATACATAATCGAATTAAGAATATTATTGTGTACTTATTTATAATTTATATAAAGTATAAAGTAAAGTGTACTTATTAATATCTTATGTTAATTGCAGTTATATATAATGTATATATATATTTGGAAGTTATATAGCAGTATATTTTGAATTCAACAAAAGATTATTTCAATAGTTTTTGATTATTATGATATTTTTGGTTAAATTAACTTAGATTTTACTACCGTAATATAGTAATATTAAAATAATTAGCTTAAATAAACATTTACGATCATTGAAATCCTTGAAATATTCAATACGTCTTAATATTAAGTTAAATTTTATATAAAAATTATATACTTGTTTAATGTATACATCAAGAAAATCAACAAAAAAAAATAATTTAACTATACCTACTATAGTTAGTTTTTAAGCGATTTTTTAGCGTTTTGATTTTTTGTTCCAAAATTTTAAAAATCATTATCTGTGTTCTATAAGGTCTAAGGAAGACGTACTTTTATTTTAAATAATAAATTTAGTTAGTTATACGATACCATGGTTTACCAATAGTCAACTTCTCGGTTATACTTTAAATGAAAAATGACCTACATAAATGACCTATACATAACAATAATTATATAACAATAATAATAGTAATAATAATAATAGCTACTACAGTGGGGCTATCTTTGGTTATATCATACAAGTAAGGTGTTATATACTGCTGCACGTTGTAATCCACTGACGGCGCTGACTCTGTAGTAAAATAATAATAATATTAATAAGAATATTAATACCAATAATAACAGCCGCTACAGTGACAGTGGGGGTTGCTTTCAATAATTACCTCATGTAGTAATATATATACTATTACTACATGTTGTAACTGTTGTGACGGCTTTAATTATTGTTAGCAAAATAATAATAATAGGCGGATTCATTGTTTCCTTACAGTCCCACTCCCAATTCAATGTTCCGTATCCATTTTCCTATCCTTTCCTATCCCTACTCCCTAGCCAATATGCTGCTTTCGCAGGTAAGGGTTTTATCCCACTATATTGTCTAAAGGGGGAGGTGGGTTTAGTCAGTAAGAATCTGACAATACCAAGGGGAAAATTCTTGGTGTCTTTGGAAGATTCCCACCTTCCTTAGGAAAAAAAAAAAATACTACAACCATTATTGACAATTTAATAAATTACCATCAGTACAGTTTTGAGTAGTTTTATATATAATTGTAATTTTTATTCAATTTTTTAAGTTTTTAAAATTTTTTTTTGTTTGAACTAAAATTTTTTAACATTTTGTAAAATTTTCAATACCTAACATAGAATTATTTTTAAAATTAAATTTAGCCAAAATTTGAAATTGGGGCTAAATCAAGAGGTCGATTTTTTGTCTCTCGGCAAAGAAACACTTCGATTCCCACTCTAACAGGAACACTTATCCTGTTTTATGGATTCCTTGTAGGAGAGTGGGTTCTTGTTCCAACGAGATTAAACATTTGATGCCTCTTCCCAAAGCATTCCAAAGAGAAACAAGGAGAGCAGTACATGAGTACTTGGTATATACATGAGTAGTAGGTCATATAACCTATTATTTGGTGTCAGAGCGTATCATAAACCTGTATTATCATTTGACTGTATTTCATTTGTCGGTATTTCATTTGACTGCATGTAAAACACATTATTAGAGAGATTTTATATTTAAACAAAATCAGAATTTCAATAATTTGTATATAGCAAAAATTTAGGAGCGACAGGGATTTTTAAAATAATTCATATACATAATATTCGTATATAGGTACCGCGCCATATGTAAGTAAAATAAATGCAGACTACTGTTTAGAATCAAATTACCATACAATGATTGGCGTTTAAAAATTAAACTTGAAATAAAAATATAAATTTTTCTTAGCAATTTAGATACATTTATCATTTTATGCTATAAAATATCATTATATAAATACATACATGCATATATAATTAAAATATGCCTACACAGGAAAAGAATATATACATACATATGTATATGCATCTCAATTCCTAAACAATAATGTTGTGATAGAAGCAGCATTTAAACATTATTTTTTCTCTTTAAAAAATGTCTACAACATTTTTTTAATTTATTAATTTTTTTAGTCAATTTTTAATTATTTTTTACTAGATTTTTCTTATATCTTATCATCATGCATTTCTAATTATTAAAAGACCATTTCTTTTTTCTTCTTGGAAAAACGATGTCTAGCTAACCATTAATAAGAAGCAATTTATAAAATGCAACAACTAAGAAGACAAGATTTACTTTGTTAATACAAAAAAATAAAAAAAAAATAAAAAACAAAGAGAAGAAAAAAAAGATAAAGTATAAGATTGTTAATAAACGAACTGTAAATGTGGTAAATATTATGCCTAAGAATATAGAAAAGTTAACGGTTCAATTGCGTACGTATATCTAAGTACGCTGCATAAATAAAGATTTAATATTGTAGATTATGTAGGTAGGTATACGAGTTAGCATTGCATTGCATTGCATTGCAATATATGAAGTAATTAAATTCAATCAACTCTTCTTTTTGAAAAATATTTTTACAGTTTTAGTAGACATTAAATAATGTAAAAATATTTTGTTGAAAACTTCTTGAAGATTCGATTTAAAATTTTTATTTAGAATATTTTATAACTATGGTAAGTAATTAATGTTTATTCTAATGTTTATTATAAGTAAGTACTTGATACTTATTTCAAAATTCATTATATCTTTATATCTAACACCTTCCTTAAACTGTTTGAAATAATCAGCATGGCATATAAAATTGAATAAAATTTTTAAATGATTAAAATAATTTAGCAGAAAATTTAAAGAAATTAAATGTAGCCTAAAAAACTAGTCACGATTCGGTTAGAAATTTTTTTTGATAAATTGGCATGCTGAAAAGGAATGTAAAGAATGCTAAGTACAACGGCCAAGTCCTTAGGTACAGAACTACGTTTTTTACAAAGGTTGAACTCAATTGGTCAAACTCACATAATAATGAAAAAAACCAAAGCTTCTTTACATTCTCGTAATGAGAAAATAGGTTAACTTAATTTAATAAAAACTTGTCACAGTTGATTTTCAAAACAATTAAAGCATTTTGAAATATTTCATATAATTCGGTTAGAAACAAAATCGTAAAATTTTCTAAATGAATACTACAAAAAGTTATGGAATAATAATTTTAATTTTTATTGAATTTTTTTCCTGAATTCTGTATCTACTAAGGTCCAAAACTCTTTAGCCAATGCCTCGTTTTTTTTTGTCAAACGTTTATTTTGAAATATTTTTTTTGAATTGTTGAAAATTTTTTAAACAATTCCCTGAATCCCTGAATAACATTGCAATTTGAAAATTTAAAAATTAAAGAGAATCATGAAATCATAGGCATACCGTGTAAGTAGGTCAGTTATTTTCAAACTATTCAATATTTTTTTTTTTTTTAAAGTCTTGAATAAATTTAAAGAATGTACACTGAATTTTAAACATTTTTTTTGTCCTGTTTCAATTTTTATTTCATTACGATTTGATGAAAATTGAATACTCTTTAAACGCTTTGGTAAAATTGTGATTCTTAAAAGGAACAGCAAAAAAAAAATTACATTTGTACGTATACATATGTGTATGTAACTACATTTTTTATCTGTATGTATGTAATAGAATGAACATAGAATGAACAAAATTGTAAAAAGGGTGACAAATAGTCTTTATTTTATGTACCATTATAATATGTGCCATTATTCCCAACGGTCCAATCCAATGGTTTTTTAACAAAAATTCAAAAATTTATTTTAGTTTTGATTTTTGAAATTAAGTCTTTAATAATTGAACAAAATTGTGAATCACACCAATTCTATATAATAGTTTTTATGTTTTACTCTCTCTCCCTCTCCCTTTACTTCAACAATTAAAAAAAAAAAAAAAAAAAATAGCTAAACGAAAAATTACAATTTTGTTATTTTAATAAAAACAATTTTTACATTTGATATTTATTTTTTGACAGTTGTTTTGTTTTTCTTTAATTTTTTTCTAAAGACAAAAAACAAACATTACTTAATTGCTATTTCCATGTTGTCGCGTTAATTTCGCGTGCGTTCATTTAAAATATAACTTTAATAAATGCAGAAACATATAAACGTATCTAAATAATACCTATGTAAATGATTTTCATCATATGACAATACGCTCGTACGAGGACGAGGTGCGTGAATGTCACGTAAAGTTTTCGAAAAAATAAATATTTGTATATAAATAAATTTTACGAAATACAAACAAAAATTTTCATAATATATGTATATGTATACCTATATGTATGTACATACATTCATAAAGTGATTAGTTCAAAAATAAATTCAAATAACGGTAACATTAATTTAGTTTTTTTTCTTTTATGCAAGTTAATTTTAGTTTCTAACTGTTATAATGTATGCTGCTATGTTTTCTTTTTTATTGTGATAAAAAAAAACAGTTTATGTATGTAGGTATTTACATGAAAGTAAAATCCAAACATCAATAAAAAATAACGATTAAAATAATAGTAATTGTTTTTTTTACCGTTATCACTTGTTTTATTTCAAATTTTTCGTTTTTTTTCTCTTAATGTTTTATTTTTTTAACACCTTGTCAATGAACAAACTGTTATAATATTTAATTGTTTTGTTATTAATATAACCTAAATATATACATACATATGTATGTATATATGTATGTGTCTAATATATGTATAATGTATATATTTATGTTTATAATCAAGTCGTAAGCAAACATACACTTAATTGTCAATTGAACGATATTAGATAACGGAAAAATTTTACACGTGAAACTGAAAATAATTAATGAAAATAAATATGTACATATGTAGGTATATGCACCTATGTATGATAATTAATGAAAATATTTGATTCATAATACAGTATTCATGTGACAGTTATTATAATGAATAAAACTACATACATATTACATACATTACAAATGTATGTACATATACCTACATAATTTCATATTATATTATTTTATTTGTATATATAGTTTTGTGGCTTTATCTACTCTTCCGAAAGATTATTAATAACGGTTCCTATTTATTTTCAGTACAATGGTGTAGTAAACGAATTAAAATGAAAAGAATGTATAGAAGTCGGCAAACAAAATAATAAAAAAAACTACAATAATATCTAAAATTTATTACTGTCTGCGAGTTCACCTTTAATAATATTGAGGTCATCTCTTATACAGTTATTATACCCTTAGATAAATTAAAAACAAAAATATTAACAAAATATAAAGAAAAAAAACAAACAGTAAGTATTAAAAAAAAAAAATATTATGTCACGAAAAAAATGATTAAATATTCCCACAAAGGATCTAAAGAAACCTTAAAAAAAATATATAAAAAGTTAACATTGGTTTTGCATTAAGAAATAACCTGAACCAAGTATATTGTGGTAACAGTTATAGATAGGTATTATATAGTGTAGTGTAGGGTTTGTGGGTGTCAATGATATTAGTGGTATTTGATACAACCACATATACATAGTTAAGTTATAATTTTTAATAGTTTTGGAAATACATATTTTTTTTTCAGTCAATTTTTTTTTTTTTTCGTATTTTCTCCTACTTGAATTTTCTTCTCTTGTTTCTTTGGACCTCTTCGGCAAAAATATATTTAGTGGCAGTTAATTGTCACGCAAATGATTAGTTTTATTGGTTATTTATTATTAGTTTATTGCATGTTAGGTGATAATGTGATTATTGATTTTTTTTTTCTATTCTATTCTTTAATAATAAAATTACAAAGAGTAAAAGAGATAGCAAATAAATATTAAAAACTTGTTAAATACCGGTTACAAATATATAAGCTAAAAATAGTGAATTAGTGCGTGTGTACATATATATATGTATATTTTTTTTTGTTTTTTTTTTTTCGTAGAAATAATAAAATTATTTTTTATGAAATAATATTGTCAATTTTTGGTATTTTTTAATTACAATTCTAATTATTATTATTATTATTACTTCTATTTGTATAGCATAATTATGTGGATAAACATTGCAAAAAAAAGAAAAATTTATATGGTAGTAACTAAATACTAATAAATAAAAAAAGGTAAATATAGTAACTAAAGTACCAAACTATTCGTACAATATTATTCAATTTGTATTGCTTCAATTTATGCTTCAATTTGTATTGTCAATAAATTTTATAATTTAGTTTAAATTAAAGTGAAAATATGCATATTTTATACAAAGTATAAATTTGTTTAGCAGAAATAATAAAATATAAATAAAATTAAATTGTACGAAGATATATATTGAATTAATTTTTCTATTCTTTTAATTTTATTTTTGTCGAACTGCATAGCGAATAACCTATTAATAATTTTTCAATAAAATTTTGATAATTTTTCAGATATTTTATACTTATAGAATGGTGTTCTTGTTTCGAAAAAATTAAAAGTTGAATGCGTCCAAAAAGATTCAAGGAAAACTTGATTTCGTAAATGGCAAAATTCGGGTTACAGAAATTCGTTTGTGAAACGAAAATTTGCAAATGTTGAGTAATTTTTCAATACATGATTGATTATAACTACATAATAGCTGCTACAGTGGAGCTGTCCTTGATTATATCAATAATATTAATAATTAATACTAATAGCAATAATAATAGTTCCTACAATGACAGTGGGGTTGCCTTCAATTATTACCTCAAGAAGGAAGGTGTTATATAAGTACTACATGTTGTAACTGTTGATGACTAGTTATAATCACTATTAGCAAAATAGTAATAATAATAGGCGGATTCATCGATCCCTTACAGTCCCACTCCTAATTCAATGTTTCCACATCCTTGTCCAATCCTTTCATATTCCGACTCTCTAACCAATATACTGCGTTAGCAGGTAGGGGTTTCATCCCACTATATTGGTTAAAGGGGGAGGTGGTTTTAGTCTAATCTGACACTACTAAGGGTCAATTCTTGGTGTCTTTGGAAGATTCCCACCTTCTTTAGGGGAAAAAAATAAATATAATTGCACTTCTACAATATACTTAATAATACATACATATATACAATACATGTTCGAAGAGAACATAAATAATTTCGTTCTAATTGTTCTAATTAATTCCGTAATTCAATTTTTCCTTGCACAAACAATATAATTTAGTACTAATGGCATTTAATTTCTTGTTTGGTAAAAAAAAAAAAATATTATGCTTTTGCGGGTGAAAATTCCACATACTAGTTAAGAATCGATAGTTAAGAATCGTTGTCGTGCGTTTTTTCTATACTTTGATAATCTTTTGATGATTCGCACCTATTCTCACACCTTTACGAATAATCCTTGTCTTTCTAATATCCTTACATCTATTTTAATTGTTTAGGATATTTTTCTGAAATTAACTATTCTCTTGCATTTCTGTTAATATCGTCTGTTAATATCGCCACCCGTCAATCAAATGAATTATTTTAAATCAAAAATAATTTAATTCGATAATGGAAAAAAATATGGGCTTATATGAACGAAATATTCATACATTTACCAATTTGATAAAAGAGCGGAAATTGTAAACCGATACAACATTATAACTCTACTCATTAACTCCATTTGTTATTAACAAATACAGTTAACAAAAAAAAAAAAACATTTTAGCAACAAACTGTTAATTATTTAAATTTAAATTGAATTTAATTCTTTAAAAATTAATTTTAGTGAATTTTAAATATTTTTTTTTTTTCTTTTTTATGCAAGAATTAAATTTAATTATAATGCAAATATCTTAAATACTTACTAAAAAAAAAAAATTTTCAGTAAAAAAAAAACTATTAGCATATAAAAAGATGTTTATTGCTAACAAAGCTGGTTAGTTGGTTTACTTACTAGTTTTTTTTTTTTTTAACATTTTTATTTAATTTTATTTTTGCACAATCCATATATTTTTTTTTTTATTTTCGTTTTAACTTTGCACTGAAAATTTTGTAGTCATCTTAACAAAAAAAAACAAAAAAAAAAAAAGAAACAACAGAAAAAGAAAAGAATGGTTCCTTTGTGAAAGAACCCAGTAGAGACTCCACAAATATTTTCACAACTTTTATTTTACTTCTTTCTACATTCATTTTTATTCTTTTTCTCAACTTTTGTTCTTTGTATTTTACATTTTATAGTTTTGTTTTTGTGTCGGTTTTTGGTTTTGAGGCACTTTATGATTACCGACTACCAAAAAGCAAATCTACTTGCCACAAACCGAAATATAAAAATTTAAGTTGGCAAAAAAAAAAAAAAAAAAAATTAAATAAAAATTCATAAAAATGCTAAAAAAAATTTTTGTTTTTATAGTTTTTGGTCTAGTTAACGACTTATATTTAAATTTAATTTTTATTTTTTCTTTTATCTTCTATTTTTCTCTAATTTTATTATAATAAGAGCGCGAAAACTACCGTTAAAAATAAATAAAGTATAATAAGTATACCATTTTAAAATAACACTTTTATAGTTGTTTAATATAATAATGAATACATAAGTATAGTTGTGCAATAAATTTATGATAACCACATGCATTATTCTGTTTTTGGCACCTTTTCTTTCTTTTTCTTTTTCATTTTTTTTTTTTTTTTTTTTTTTGTTTTTACTGATGTGCATTTGAATATATTTGTACTTATTTAGTAAAACATGCTTTTGGGCGGTATCACAATAATAAGTACTAGCGAAATATTAATTATAAGATTTTTTTTTAAATCCCATCTATGTGAAACACACATAAGTTCATAAATTTATATATGTATGTATTATGTATATATATATTTTCTACAAAAGAATTTGTAAATCACACTAACTAAAGAAAACTTATAGCCTTACAAACATATGTATTTTATTTATTCAGTTTAAAAGATTAGTTTCAACATTCGAAATTAAAAAGAACAAGGCAAAATGTAAACTAACGGGTTTTAAGGCGTACATTTTCCAAAAGACAATTCAAACTGTTTAGAATTGTGACTTGCACCAAAATTTAAAAAAATTTCTTAGAATTTATATACTTAAGTACATAATAAGAAAAAATGTTAAACATAAAGACACACTTTCATTAATTTCAAAGTAACTTTACATAATTAAGGAAAACTATTAAGATATGTAAAATTATAAAGTCGAAGTTATAATTTTTACCTTTTATTTTGAAAAAATGTGTACAGGTGCCTAAGTTACCAATGTTTAAAAATAGCAAATTTTCAATTTTTGAGCCGTAATAGCTTTTAAACGTGGGTGGTACAAAAAACATTTCTAAGGAAACTTATAGTATAATTCTAAAACTACTTTCTTATCTCAAAATGTCAAGTCCCTATCTAAAAGCATGCCGGAGTTATGAAGGAAGAAAAATCATGTAAAATTTGGTTTAAACATAACGGTCATAACACATTCACATCGCAATACTAAATTTAAATTGATTTGTATTGTATAATTGTATAATTTTGATATTGATTTGTAAAGATAAAGAAAAGTTCTGTCGAATGGAGTTTTTAAATTGAAAATAATGTTATGCAGATTTTGAAATACAGACATATAAAAATAGGGCTTTTTTAAAGTTTAAGGTGCTATAGTTCCGCAATGAATGGGGCTACATGATAAAGTTGTTCTAATTTTTTTATGAGACCTATAATATCCATGGTTAAAATTTACTTAAAGGCAGTGCTCTAACAATGTAGAAGTTTTGTAAATATATACGAACGGATAGAATGAAACTAATTGGCACATTTTTTCAATTTTTCTTTGTAAATGTGCTAAAAACAAAAGATGTTAAAGGATCATGTTTATGAGGTGAAAATTTTGCAAAATTAAATTCCAAGGTAATAAATAACTAAAACCTTTTATATATATACATAACTATACGAATATTTTTAAAAATACTAAAATACTAAAATTTATCTTTATAATACCTGAAAATTTGTTTATGGTTTGAGAGAAATCTAAATAAGGATATACAAAATTAAAGTAAGTAGGTTGTTATTAATTATTAATTAATTATTTAAGGAAAAAATTTCAATAGACATTTAGAATTTTAAACTTAAATGTCAATTATGAAATATTCTGTTTTTTTTTTTTTTTTTTTATTTATGTATTCAAGTACTTAAACTTAAAAATAAAATAAAATTTAATTTCTTTTGAAGGATATAATTTAATAAAGGAAAGAAAAATAAAATAAAATCCTCCCACCATTTTTTTATAAAAATAAAATAAGTATGTTGAAAAGTTACCAACAAGAATAAGATTTTTTCTATAAATTAATTAACCCTTATTCTGTAATTAAGAATAAAAAATACCAGCTAAATTTAGTGATCAATAAAATGTAAAATAAAATAAAACGTAACCAAAAGCTTCATCTTTACCTAACATTTTCTAGTTATCTATACTTAATTTACCAAATAGAAATACATATGTATGTAACTTTAGTTCTATGATGGTATTCGTCAACTTATAATAATAAATTAAAACTATTAAATATAGGCTTTTTAGATGGGACTATGCTAAACAGATAAAAGGTGGTTTTATTTAAACAAAATATACTCAAACTTTCTTTAAATCTGTAACCGCCTTTTTAAGCCATTTTGAAGTTTTCAATTTAATTTTCAATTATAAATTTATATATTTTGTATCTAAAACGCATTACAAAGGTTAAATAAAAATAAGAAAAAAAATGTTGGTCTCTTTATTTTCAGTGGTAGTCAAACCTTTATAAAGTCCATGTAACAGCAACAAAAACAAAAATCAATATTAATTATGAAAATTAAAATTTTCTGTGATACTTATATTTTTTTTTATTTTTTGTACATTCTTTTTAGTTTGAAGTATCTAAGTATCTTTCTTTTCTCTCCTTGTAACTCTTTCCTTTCAAAATATTTTTGAAAAATTTGCTTATTATAATTTCACTCTGTTCGTCAATCCGTTCGCCTGAATTGAAATTTTTCGTTATATGAAAATAGAATTGTTGTTTTCATATTTCCGAAATGCTTTTAGTGGTAAACTAAAAGGAGGAGGAAGTTCTCTGAGAATTAGTACAAGGTACCTCAGAATTATATTTTTAAAAACTTTTTTTTTTTGATTATAAAGGGTTTCCTTAAAATTGAAGAAAATGCCTCTAAATTTTCGGACTTTTGTCTTTACATTAACAATTTAAGAATTAAGATTTTTGGTGTAATAGTAAACACAATTCTTAAAATTATTTTTATTGTTTTTTTGGAAAATGTGCGCCTTCAACAAACATTTCGTTATACATGCTGATTAATATTCTTTTATCATTGAACTAAAATTTCAATTTTCTAATACAACATTTGTGATCATTGTTATTCGAGGTAGTCCTTCCCTACACCTCATTCAGCAATTGATTTAAATTCAATTATAATTTTAAAACAAAGTTAAAAGAAATACTCACCATCATGCAATAAAACAAGAAAAAAGGATAAAAATAATTCATATTGTCCTTGAAATTAAAAATTTATAATATTATTTATTTATTTATTTTTTTTCTTATTTTTTTAATCGTTTATGTAAATTGAGTTTTTATTATAGTTATTGTAAATGTTCATATCTATACACATACATATATAATGTAAAATTTAACTATATATTTGTTTTATATAATTTTATTCCTGAATTCTAATGTCCTTTGAGAGTTGAACAACAAAGTTTTTTTTTCTTTTTATAATTATACTTACTTTCAAAAACTTGAGATCATCATTACACAGAATGTAGGAGTAAAAAAAGTGAAGGGTTTAAAGAGGTTCTTCAATTGTTTTTTTATTTGTGTTTAAAATTTTCAAATAATTTTCCAATCATATTATTATAAAAATAATAAGTACATCTTAATTTTAATAGCTATAAATAAGTATACTAAGGATACTTAAATAGAAAATTTTATATTTTTTATTAGAGACAAAAGTAACCTTCATTTATGATTAGCCTTGCTTTTAAATTCTTTTTCAAGTTCTATAGGTTTATTTTATAACGAAATTTAAAAAGAAGAAGATAGATAAAATATTATTAAAATTTTCACAATAATAAATGGAATGAGAGGAAATACTGTTAACATTTTATAAATGGACTTATATTGTTATTTACATTTAAGATATTTTTTGTTATTATTTTTCATAATTTTCGTTTTAAATTTTCTATTAAATTTAAAAAGTGTTAAGGTTGACTATAAATTTAGTTTGACAAGCTTTTGTTTACGCAATAATTTATTTAATATTAAAGTATATAAGTAAGCATGTATATATTTTTTTACTTATGTATTTTTATTTTGATACAAAGTAAATATTTCTTTAAAAGAAAAAAAAAAAACCATTAATTGAAAAAAGTTTGGTAGAAGGAATTGCTAGTGTTGGCAACATGACAAACAAAGAAAAATTCAATTAAAAATTACCTTTTAAATTGATTTTGAAGTAACGAAAATTTACTTTAAAACTTATCGATACTATTTATAACATTGCCTACTCATTTGTATTGTATTGTTGTACTCATTTCTTTTACCTATTGATTACAAATTTTATTATACCTAATAATAAATTATATATTATATTTTTTTTTGCTCAATCAATTACAATAATTTAAATAAGTATAACTATACTTATAGGTTCATTGTTCTATCATTGCGAAAGCTCAAATCTGACAGAAATCAAAGATAATTATAATAAAGTTTGATACTTAAACAAATGTTTAACTTCATATATTGATACCACATATGTATACATAAAACATCGAATAAAACCAATTTCATTAAATGTATCTTTATAGGATAGGAGTCTAAAAAATATAATGAAGAGAAATTAAATAAGAAATCAGATAGAAAAGTTGATGGGTTCTTTCAATTTCGAACAAATCAAGAATATGCACTTGAATTTAAGGATGTGATATAAATTATATAATTTTCATTATCATTTATTACTTATTTTGTCTATTTTTTACAAAAGTAGGTGAGAATAATCAAAAGACGCTATAATTAAACCAATTACAATTAATTAAGCCCGTATAATTAAACCAACTAATTATCTTATTTGCAGTCTAGGGAGTGAAACTATGCATTTGGATATTTTTAAACCCAGATCCGGATACAAGGTTGTATTGCAAGTTGCATACTGCTAGCCATAGCTACCTTCTGGCCAACCCAAGGAAAGTTTATTTAATATTGAATCTGACGATTTGTATACATATATATGAACATAGATAGGATATTTCCAACGCTAACCTCAAGCTCTGATCCGTCCTTTATTAGTACATCTGTCGACTTTTTTCCTGTAATGTCCTCATGTTCTGTGTATCTTGTAATTTAATTTAAAACTTTTAAATATCAAAAACAAAATAAAATAACTAACTATATAACTAATAATTGTTTTGTGTTTCAATATTGATAAGCAATTGAAAAATACCTGGTGTATAAGTATTGAAATATTTTAATTTTGATTTTATGCTAAGTCATTGGTTTTTATTATTTATTAAAGCATAAATAAATATATAACTATATATATATATAGTTATATAAGTAAATTTGTTATATTCATTCCAGATGTTCACTTTGATTTCGATCAGAATATATATGCATACTTTTAATTACAAAACACGGCTGAAAGAATAACGGTAAAATAAAAGGGAAAACTTAATTTTCATATTCTCCCTGTTCCAAGGACATTTAGATACATATTTTTTTTTGAAAATTATTTTTTTTTTACCCCTTTTCGGTTTTGTTTTAACTTTAATAAAAAGTTTGCTGATGTTGATCATGAAAGACTACTTTTTTTATTTTATTTTATTTCACCTTTTTGTTTTTCTTTTTTTTTCAATATTTACTTTTATACTTTTTTTAATGTCCTTATGGTAACTGGAACAATATTTTCAATATCACCCTTTTTTTTTTATAATAGCGTCAAAAATTTGTTTTAGAATTAAAATTTTTTTACTGTTTTTGCCTTTAATCTATTGCTAGGTAAAGTAACAAAACAACTAAAACAACAACAATAATATCTCCAATAAAAAATAATTCAAACCCAACATTCTTTTTATTATCGTCATCTAAACATAACATTCATTAAAAAAAGAGAGACAAATTAAATTAATAGAAAGAAAGAGGGAAATGAAATATAAAACTATATATATATATATGTATGTATATATAAATATCTAAATATGTAAGATATATACAAACATATATATTTATTTTAAATATGTTAAAAACCAAACCAACCACATCCTGATTCCTGAATGAATGGAATGAATAAAATTTTAATTTAAAAAATAATTTATTGTACATAGTGTCTTTAAAACTGAATTCCAAACCGATTTGTATCCTGATAGAATACAAATACAAAATCAAAAGGTAAAAAAATATAATCCGTGTTCCCTTTTCCTCAAAATCAAAAAAAAAAAAAAACAAATTAAATTAATACGCACAATTCATAAACAAAAAAAAAAAAAAAGCATATGAATATGACACGAACGTGACATTTTGCATATTGCATTTAACTAAACTGCACTACAAATCAATTCAAGTCATTCATTTATTTTTTTTTGTTTTTGTTTTTTTGTCTCTTTTACTTAAATTTGATTTTTATCTATCTCTTTTTTTTTTTTGTTCGTAACACATTACAATATTGTAGCAATTAAAACACCAATCAAATTATCATTATATTGTTTGGATTTTACAAGTTTAGGAAGAATTTTTAGGTGATTTTAAATTGTCATTTTCTATTGTGAAATTCGAAACGAACTCGATTTGAACTTAATGATAAAATGCACACAATTAAGTTCTAGCTGGTCCGGTCTATGCTGATGTTCTGTTTGTCAATAATTTGTTTACAATATAACGAGGCGCTTGTTTATAAGGAAAAAAAGGGGTGGAAAATATGTGTATACATATTTATGTATATGTATATTTACATATCTACACATAAAAAATATAAATATATATAAAAATATAAAAATATAAAAAATCTATAGTTTATATTATAATATGTATACATATATATATATATATATATTGTATAGGTATATATATTTTTAAAATAATGGCAATATATTAAAATATGGTGTGCTATTGACAGTTTGAACATTTTTGAATTATGTTGACGTGTTTGGCATTGTTTATTAATTCATTCATTTTAGTTTTGTTCAATGAATAACAGAATCGCGACAAAAATTTATATGATAGGGTGAAGCTATTTATAATAATTTAATAAAACAAAAAAAAAAATATTATTAAAAGATATTGCAGATTAATATGCAGACGCAAACATACAGACATGCAAACAAATACATTTTATGTAAAATTTGATTCATGATTCTAAATAAGATAAGATAGGTACAATCGTTTTTTTTTTTTCATTACTATTAAAATGTGCTAAAATAATGGTTCAGTTTTTCTTTTTACCAATTTACCTTACTTAAAAAATCAAATTTAGAACAGCGTATTATAAATTCGGGTGGTGTTGAAAATCTTTTTTAAAGTTTTTAATTTTTTTTTAGCCCTTTAATAAAAAGAATTTTTGGTTGCATGTATTTACATGTACGAATGCGTTTATGCAAAACTTTTAATCGGAATTACAACAATTTTTAAATTACGTGCATTCACGAACATTTTAAGTAATCGTTATTGAAAAAATATTACGGGTACTTTTGTACGAACATTCAGAAAAATATAAGTAAACTGAAATATACGAATCATTAAACAACAGAGATACATAAGTATCTGAAATGTATAGAATTGGATATTGAATTCATGCATAATATTTCAATCAAATGCAAAAAATATTATGTACAAAGAAAAAAAACGCAAGAGATTACCTAAATGCATATTCGTAGATTTAAATTTTAAATTGAAGAGGGTCGATTTTTTTTTTTTTTTGTATATTTAAAGGGTTTTTTAGCGAATTTGTACAAAAAAAAAAAAAAATTAATTATTTTGTACCAATGTTTTGCCATTTAATGTTGAATATAATTAATTTTCGCACTTCTATAACACCTCGCTGATTTTACTCTTAAATAAAGTGTTAAACACAAGAGTTGAGACACTATAGTTGTACTATAAACTTGTACTATACACTATACACTACACACTATAGTTGTATTTCATTGTTTTTAATTAAATAATTAATTAGCAAGAATTTTAATTATGAATTTAATATATAAATTTTGGTATTAAGTATAGGCAAGGCAATTGTATTTAAAATAGATGTAAAGTATGATCAAGTATAATTTTATTAGAAATTTAATAATTAAGTAATTAAAATAAATATTAAATTTTTTTGGTTATTCAATGCTTTTTATATGCAAAATATTTTCATAATATATTAAACCTTCATTTTAATTTCTGTCATTTAAATTTTTCTTCCCATCTAATTTTTGTTCTTATTTAATTTCAATCTATAAATAAAAAGTTAATAAACCTTAAAACCACAAGAAAAAAAAAATATAAAAATAAAAAACTGACTCGTGTTCTATTTTAAATTTCAATTCAATGGCATTTTTCACGGCCTAATGATTCTAAACTCTATTGAAAAATACAATTTAAATAAATTTCTTCATAATGATGATGAGGAAAAAGAATATTTTCTTTGAGCTGATCTGTGAAACGAAATCAAAAGACACTAAAAAAAAAAAAACTATAAAAAAAAATTTTTTATAAAAATTATGAACTTTTTTTTATCTCTTTTCATTTTATTTTTTTTTTTGGTTGACTTTTTTCCGTCTAATTGAAAATTATTAAAAAAATAATTCACACAGTGTATGTTAAATCGGCCAATAACGTGAAAAAAAAATTCTGTGTAATTTTATTTATGACAAGATCAAGAAAATTGATTTTTCATCTTTCCTAAAACTCTATGAAATGCAAAAAAGTCGCAAATTTTAAAATAATTAAATTTTATTAAAAGTAAAGTAAAAAGAAAGAATATATCATAACGATGTCCTGTTTCTAATCAGAGAGAGCCTAAAATTTAAAGATATTTAAGTAAATACTGAAAAATGATGATTCGCTATTTAAAGTACATTGTAAACCGTTTCAGTTCAGTAACGGTATTTTAAATTTCAATAAACATTAAGTTTTCATATTTTTTTTTTCTTTTCTTTCTCTTTTTCTATCTAACTATCTCTTTTGTTTTTAAAGTTTTATTTACTAAACACTATGAAATTTAAAAGAAAAATAAAACTTGCAATCTAAGTAGTCAGTACCATGAATGATGATGGGGTTATGATGAAATTTCTTATAGTTAGTTCAGAATTTATCCATACTTTACTTTTTGGTTGAATAAATTGCGCGTTGAATGAAAATTTATGTTGTTAAAGTGTTGAAAAAAAAAATTGAAAATAAATTAAATATTAATTTAAAATTTTATGGGCTTAATTTAATTTTTTATTTTTATGTGGAAATTATATTGAAAAAAATATTAAAATTTTCCTCGGTTTTTGTATTATTTAGATAATTCAAAATCTGAATTCTTTCAATTAAAAATTGCTCAAAGTAAAAATGGTTATTTACGAAAATTTTCAATTTCATTAGAAATGATGACAATTTTATTTTTTTTTATTTTTGCTCTACTATACTTACTACAATCTACAATTAAATTATGTGAAATGGTGAAAACATAATTTACTTTACTAAATTATTTTAACACGAACAATATTTTGTTCATAATAAAGAAAGGAAATTAGGTTGAGGGGATGGCATTATCCATTATTAAGATAGGGTTGTGCAATTTAACCAAAAAAAAAAAAAAGAAAAATTAAAACATATAAAATTAAATAAAATTAATAATACAACTATAAATATAAAATTGTTTTAATTAAAAAAAACAAAAACGCCCTTATCAGACGTGTAATTTTTTATTTTACTTTACTCGAAGGACATTAAAATCGATGACAAACAAAAAGAAAAAATTCCTCAAAAATTTGATTGTTTTGAAACCTTTCTGGAATCAAGAATGGGCAGACCAGGTGTACAAGGGATTTCTGTTTACATAATTTTTATATATTCTTTTTTTGTTTTGTTTTCCTGTCCCTAAAAATATTAAATTCACTTAAGCATTTACTTATGATAGCAAAATTATTTTAGAAATTACATACTTATTTAATATTACATCACTATTTATTTAACCTTTTCACCTTTCATTTAATAAATTTTTAGTGGTGGTCCGGTCTGTTCTAAATTGCTACCCATTAATTTTCTTTCTATTACTTTTTGTTTTTTTGTTTTGTTTTGCACTAGAAGTCTGGACATAAGTACTTAATTTCAAAGAAATAATTTAATGCTTATGATGGTAATAGAAAGTCTGAAAATAATTTTTACTTAAAAATAACCTTAACATCATTTCGTTTTTATAGTAATAATTATATTTTCTAGAAAGCACTTACAGATATTGCTGTAACGAAAAAAGAATATTGTAATTCTTTACACAAATTTTTATTTTCTAAATTATTGTTCTTTTTTTTTTTTTTTGTTTTGTTGAAATAATTTATAATATCCTGAAAACCATACAGTTATTGACCAACATAAATATCTGTTCTAACATAGTCATCACATATTTTACATTAAGTATTCACAACCATTTGAAGTCTCGTTCATTTTTAATTATCGTACAACAAATTGACGACCACAATTCTATTGTTGTAACTACAATGAAGCTTTTTTTTAACCCTACTATGTAATATCTAATATATATGAATGTATATAATATGAATACATATATATATATATGTTAGATATATATATATATATAAGTATTTATAATATTCCAAAATATAATAATTATACAATAACTGCTTCATCACATCACTATTTTGGATAAACATGTTTTACCATTCACTAACTAATGTGTGGTATTTTGTATATATGTACATATATACATGTATGTAGAGTGTGGTGAATACAGTACATTATGGTGAGTTAGTTAATTTATTATTTTAATTTCATTCATTCAATGTAAAAAAAAAAAAACAAAAAAAGAAAAAAAAAATTAAATATACCAAGGATTAAAGTAAAAACTAAACATCATTCCCTTACAACTTTACTAATCATGTGATATTTGGCACGTTATGAACAATAGTAACATTTTTATTGAGCGTAAATGAAAAAAATATTATAGAAAGAATCGAAAACCAAATTATTTTAAATAAAAATAAAAAAAAAATTGGGGGAATATGTAAGAGAACATGGTTTAATTTTTCGTTTTTTTTTCCTTCTTTTTTTTTTTGGTTTAATATGAAATGTCCAAGTAAAAATTGAAAATTGTCGCGTCATGTCCTGTTTTATTGTGGCATGCCGGTCAATGCAATAACAATTAGTGAAATTTTCTATTATTTTTCTCACTTTAATTTTTTTTTTTGTTTTTTATTTTAGGTTTTCATCCATTAGAATTTTGTGTTTTATAAATTTGGTAAAAAAAAAAAAAACAAAAAACAAATATGTATGTACAAAAAATAAAATAAAATGCGTTGTGAACAGCGACCAGCGTATGTTCGTTCGTACGACTTTAAAATATTTTTGTACCCTAAAAATGTATCATATTTTCTTTTTGTTGATGATATTTTCATTTATACTGTTCAAAACATACACACATACACAAACAGAGATACAAACGTTTTAATTCACAATTAATTTCTATGGTCTAATGGTATATAAGTGTATGTATTTTATTAAATATAGAAACAAATAAATATTGAAAAGCTCTTATAATGAATGGGTATAGTGGCGCTGTTATTTTTATTTGCTATTTTTTTTATTTTCATTTTTTTTTATTTTTCTATTCACAACCAAATATTAAAAAGGAAAAACTAAATAACAACAATAACAAGATAAAAAAAAATGGAATAAGAGCGAAATATCCAAAGAACTAATTAAGTCATTTAGATATAAAATACGATTAGACCATTAAGAGTACGTGACATAATATTAAAAAAAAAAAAAGAAATTTTTTCTATATTTTTTTTTCAAAAAAACAAAATTTTAGCTTTTAGATCCCTTCATTATTTTTGATATTATGATTTGGAAGGTGGAATCAACTACTAAAAAAGGGTCGTTAGGGGTATAATAGGAGTAAAGGCTAAGTAAATTTATAGTTTTAATATTACTAGTATTCGCCCGCACCTCGAAATTCGAGGTGTTTTAATAAGTAATTGCAATTCACGCAATAACAAATATTCGGGATTTTTTAAATTTACTCAATCATTATTATGGTAGTCCTCAAAAGGACTTTTGTATTACTGTTGTTTTTTTGTTTATTTGTAGGTTGAACTCGAAATTTGAGGTTGTGTGATAAATAACCAGAATTATCCGAAACCAATATTTATAATTTTTTTAATTTACTCTAACTAATAAGTATTTGGTAGCCCTCAAAAGGGCTTTATTTAAATTTATATTTGATTTTAATTCATATGCCCATTTTCAGTTAAAAAACGAAATAAGCAATTTTTTTTTGATTTTATTTAAAACGTAAAAATACAATTTTCAAAAGTTAATGCTTTCATAAATTTAAAATTTCTTTGTAAACGATATTTTTTGAAAAAACACGGTTATTATTATCTTTTATAAGATATCCCTGATCTATTTGCTCTTTAATATAAAAACGAATACCGTTAAATGTTCGTACTCTACTGGCAGCTACATACAATTGGCCATGACCAAATACAGGTTGCGGTAAAAGAATCCCAACTTTATCAAAAGTTTGCCCTTGAGATTTATTAATAGTCATAGCAAATGCTAAAATTATTGGAAATTGAGTTCGTCTTATGGAAAATGGTAATAATGTGCCAGAATAGGTCAAATGAATTCTGGGTATTAAAATACGTTGCCCACATGAACGTCCAGTTAAAACTTCGCAATCTATAGTATTTCGATGCATTCTTTTAACACGCATTCGTGTCCCATTAACTAATGCATTACCAGTATTTAAATTGCGAATAAGTAAAACAATTGCATTTTCTTTTAATATTAATTTATGTGGAGGCAAACCACTTAATGATAAAGAATTTAAGAACTCAATCGGAAACTGATTGCGTTCTCCTTCATCATCTGTTACAATTGAATCGTAACTCGTATAAACGTGCTGTTGTCCGAGTAAATTTTCAAGAATTTGTGAATTTATTAATGTGCAATCTTCATTTTTTGGAGCTAAAATAACACGTCTTAAAATTTCTGAAGATTGAACTGTATCTACAACGTTACCATAAATATCATTAATGATAGAATCTGTTCCGATTAAATGGTTTGGAATTTCAATAGTATCTGGACTAAATTGAGGAAAAATTGGCATATTACCATCACCAATTTTTTTAAGAAATTCAACGAACTCAATTTCGCCGGGTAAAGCTCTCATATTTTGTGATAAAGTATATTTATGAAATAAAGAATACTCGGACCAAGATATTATACAACTTTCAATAAGAGTTGCACGTTTAGCATGAGGAATAACTGGCAAAGTTTGCCGAAAATCACCACATAATAAAATGGTTTTTCCTCCGAAAAGTTTATTTCTACTTTCATTAGATGCAATATCGCATAATAACTTATTAATTAATTTTAAAACAATAAGTGGGCACATTGAAACTTCGTCGATAATAATTAATGACGAAGCATTAATTCGTTGTGCATATGAACTGTTAGCTTTAATACTGGAAACAGATGTTTCTAATACTGGGATTGGAATTTTGAAAACATTATGCAATGTTTTCCCTCCCGGTAATAAAGTGGATGCTATACCACTATATGCACATGATATACATTTAAGATTTAGTGAATTTAGTTTGTGGATTATTGCATTTTGTACAAAAGTTTTACCACAACCTGCATAAGCTGTCAAACAAAACACATTACTGCCTGTATTATGTTGCAAAATTTCTTGAATTACCTTATTAATTATAATACGTTGTTCATTGTTAGCAGACTCATAAATTTGATCGAATAATAAAGAATCAACCTTAGGGTTTATTTGGAGGGAAGGTTGAAGTCCAAAATTTGAATCATATTGTGGAATTGGTAAACCAAGTTCTTTGCAAGATAAATTATGAGCTAATAGTATATCTTCAATTTCCAAAAGCGCTCTATTGTGTGAATTTTTTTCATTAAGGGTGGTTAAAAAATCTTCACAAAGAAAATGTTTAAATTCATTCCACAATTCTAATGCATTAGGAGGAACATTCAACCCGCAAATGAAACCAAATAGTTGGCGTAATTGAAATGGATTTTGAACATCTTTGGCTTCATTCAAACATTCACGCCATTCATTATCATTTGAAGCTATTTTTCGAGCATATGCTGCCTCAACGAAAGTATTATATATTGTACCGTTATAAGTACGAATATCTTCAAATGATTTTGGACCACGAACATGTAATAAAAGGAGGCGTAAATGAAATTTTTCTACATCTTTTAAGGAAACAGAATATAACCTAGAAATTATTTTATCGGTCTTATTTTTTCTTCTTACCCAAAGCTTACGCTGTTCATTCCATACATAATGATAAGGAATTTCAGTATATAATAAATTATTAGCAAAAGGATCATTAACATTTAATTCGAAAAATGCTAGCAGTTTAGTTTGATGTGGGTTTAACCCGACTTGTTCTTCACTTCCTTCTCTAAAGTACACGTTTTGGGCATTAGGCAAATGGCAATCAAGTCGAACAGTAGTGTGGGTTTGATAGTGCATTTCATACTCGAAGATTCGCCAGGCAGCTTCAGTAGAGCCAACATATCGACCATTCAAAAAAGATTCAATTTCATCATAATTAACAACCTCTTCATTCATTCCATTATTTTCATTTACTCTAACAAATCGTACAGTTGCACAGTCATAACCCTTATAAATATACTTATACACATATTTAACACTTTTTACAGTCGTACATACTTCAACATTCAAATGACAATCAAACTTAGCCAACAAATACGGATTATATGGTACTACGTACCGGTTGTCAAGATCACTACCCCGTATATGAACCGTTGTGCCATTATCAGGTCGTTTATACATTGGGTAACCATTTACATTATCATGGGTTGTTTCACAAAACTCTTTGGGAAATTTTTTTTGCATTTACCCTGGTTCATGCAAATGGAACTGGGGTAAAGTGTACCGCAAGGACCATGCATCATATGTCGTTTAACTAAGTTGTGTAAAACCGGATTATCATTAACGTTTGGAATTTGTGCAGAAACAATTTTATCTATTATATTTACTCCGTTGATTCTATCATTACCGTGCAATGTCAATAAAATATGTGCATGTGGTAAACCCCGTTTTTGAAACTCAATAGTATAAATCAGAGCTTGTATTTTCCCAAAGATTTGTTTTTTGATTAAAGAATTTATAAGACTTTTTAATTTTGAGTGGAAAACTCGAACAATAATATCTGGGCGAAAATTAGCAGATTCACCGGGTGCTAAATTACTAATAACTTCGGGCCAATTTGGATTACATGTCATTGTAATGAATAGTGAGGGTTTTCCATACTTTTGGACAATGGCCATAGCATCTAAATAATTTTGGTGCATATTTCTTGGTGATCCAATAAAAGAAGATGGTAAAATAACTTGACGTCCTATTCTATGAATATTATTATCATTATTTCTATTATAAAGATAATCAGTCAAATTATTATAAAGATCGACACGCAGAGACGTCTGATTATGACGCAAAAATTGTAATCGTGTACCTTCTATACGAACGTACATGTCAACAATCCATTGCAAAAATAATTTTTGGGAACGGTGAAGAAAAGAAAAAGTACAGCGAATTGCAAGGCGATAGCATGTATATTGTAGCATTGTTACTTTTCGATTGCTGTTATTTGTTTGGGGAATATTAATATGCCAACCAGGATCACCATTTGGAAAAAGAATTGGATAAGCTAATGGATCAAGGGAAGAATTGAGAATAGAAACATTTCGTATTTCACTGCAATTTCGAGAAAAAGTAATTAAATTACGGTCGCCTGGTGGAGTACCATCTTCAGATCTAAAAATCGTTGCAACGTCAGTTTGAACTGCATCGTTGTAACGCCTTCGATCGTTTTCTTGGTTAAATGTAATATACATTTGAATTTCGGTACTGGTATTGTTTTGATTATTTTGGTTAAGTTCGGACATTGTTTTAAATGATTTAATAAATGGATTAACTAATTGTAAATGATTGGCTAATTCACGCATTATATTTAAATCACACTGACGGTTTGCACTTTCACGCATTCTAAATTGCAGAGCAGCATCTACATCGTAGAAGTATAACTGTGCATACCTTGGGTTAGTATCATAATTTGAAACTAATCCACAAATACGATGATAAAAAACATCATGTATTTTAAAATGATAAATACCATTCAAAACAGATTCATCTATTTTGGCTTCTGAACTGACCATGGCAAATGCAGAATTATATGAGCGAATGTTTTCAAGAAAATTTTTAGATTTTTTTTTGTCATTTATATTGTTTGAATTTCTACCCTCAATTAGAGATTGTAAAACGGAAGAAGAAGTTAAAGGTTGTAAATTTACTTTACCTTTTTGACAACATAAAGTAAATGCAGTTCTATTATTTGAAGTAATTTCTGAAGAAAAATGAAAAGCAGAACAAAATGAACAACGCAATGATAATTGACCTAGGTGTAGCTGTTCAACATTTTTAGGATTTTCATTCAAAGCAGATTTAAAAGAGTCATTTAAGACACCATTTGAATTAGAAGTAGAGGCAGTATTCACATCAGAAGTATTTGCTTCTACATTTAAATTAGAAGTAGAGGTACTATTCACATTAGAAGTATTTGCTTCTACATTTTGAGCATTCCAAAAACTTCGAAGATTTTTGTAATAATTATTATATAGCCGACTACGTTTTCGTCCGATTTGTGATGTTAAATGTTTACGATTGGACATTTTTAGTTTTATTAAAAAATATTACAATATTATTAAAAAAAAGTACGCGATAAAAATTGTATTCTTATTTATAAAAAATGAAATCAAAATAAAAATTGACTTACCAATATTGTATACAAAATAACTTAAAAAAATTATGTTCTTATAATAAAAATGTGTAGTTTATAATTTACACGCACAAAAAATATAATAGATAATTAATTTTAAAAACTAACTTCCAAAATTGAACACAAAAATCAAAACCAATTATATAAATATAATTTTTTACAAAGCGTACTATGTACACTACACTTTGTTTTCTTCTAGATACATATAATAAAAATTATTTAGCATTAGTGATGTAAGATGTTGGATAAATATCGCTTTATTGATAAATCGATATTTCGCTCTCCTTAACATGTATCGAGTATTTGATATTTCTTTCAAGACGAATATCGATAACAATATAAAAATGAGCGTATTATCATAAAGAAATCATATGTACAATATTCATAGAGTATTCACGTAGAACAAAATTTGTTACAGAATAATATGAATATATATTATTCTCATATACATAATATGTACATAGTTATATGTTATATAAATCATATAGCTTCTTCATACTCTATAAAAATATGTATGTATATATGTATTTATATAAAATGACAAACATATATTTATATATATAAACAAATCCATAAAATTTAATAAAGAACAAATTTTTATGGGTTTGTTGGTTCGTATCAAGTTCATAGAAAATAAATCACCTGATCAGTCAAATATTATATCGATATTGTTATAGCTATTCATCATTTTAAAAAGAAGTATATACTTACATATGTAAGTATATAAGTAGTGGCCACTACTTAAGTATGTAAGTAGTGGCGAAGATCTTAAAAAAATGTTATATATAAATTTAGGTACAGCTTTAATTTAGACATATTAAGACAGTAATATGCGAGCAGAGTGCTAATAATAGAAAGTGTTTTAATATATTAGGAGTTTCAAAAGAATTTTATTTTTAACCAAATTAAAACGATTAAAAACAAAAGGGTTTACACAAACAAAATTCTTTACGATTGTATTTAATTAAATAACTGCGCACCACGCTTCTCAAGTATGACATTAATACGGATGATGGTTAAATTTCTTTTAATATTATTCGTTCTTTTTATCTTCATGAACAAAATAATAGTAAAAAAATAAAAATATTTATAAACGTTTGTTTTATAAAATTGAAATTATCTTATCGTACCTACACATGTATGTTCATATAAGAATATCAAATTTAATATGTACATAAATACCTACATATACTTTAGAAAGAATTTCCATTTCATCGTAATATAAAAAACTTATTAAAAATAAATAATAAAACAGAATTACATATGTATTTAAAAAAAATATTGGAAATTTTATTGAAATTTACATGTTACATTTCATGTTTATTCTAATAAAAAATTTGAGCCAATTGAAATAACAAACTATTCATTGAACGTTAACGAACTTTCGTCTATTCGTTAACGAACGAACGATTAAATTCTTATATATTAGATATATATGTATATACCTATATTACATTTTTTTAAATTTATTAAAACAAAAGTTCATTTTTATTTTTGTCTTTCTCTATACGCCATTCACAAATGTCATAACTTACATGACAGGGTGCATGGCAAAATTTTATTCTTCACATAAAAATTAAAAGCCGATTTTTAATATAAAAACAAATTTTAATAAGAAATACATAGTTAAGAAAAATAACAACAAAAAGCAATAACCTTGAAAATTAAAAATAATTTTTTTTTTTCAAATCCAAACAGAGCCAAAACTTCTAAAGTTCTAGGTAACTGGAATAAAAAAAAATTACAAACTAAAAAAAATAAGGAATAAGCAAAAGTACTAAATTTATTTATCATATTGCGAATAATATAGATTTATATTTTTTTTTTGAGTAATATGAAAATGATACATAAAAATTAGTTTTTTTCAATTTTACCTATATATATGTTGTTATACAGCATGAAGAACATACTATATGATTTATATATGTACCTATAAAAACAGCATAAAAAAAATTATTTTTAACGCTAAATTCGCAAAAATTATTTATTTATTTTTTTTCTATTTATTTATTTAAAAAAATTATTATAAGAATTTATTTCGTTCAAAATATCAAAATAAAATAAAATCAATTGGATTCGAACTTTTATCTACGAACATTTTGGAGAAATATTAGTATAGTAAGATAGATATACTGATTATTTATGATTAAAAAAAAATTAAAGTTGGTTGGTAAATCATTGTGTAAAAGAGTTTTAAATGTTATTTAAATGTAAATTAAATCATTTACAGATTAAATATTATAATGATGATGATGATATGATCATATATAAGAATTTATTTCGTTTAAAATATAAAAAAAAAAACAAAAAAAAAAACAGAACTGAATCGAACTTTCAAAAATTAAAAACAATTATTAAAAAGCACACACTCTACCGCTGCACTAAACACTCAACTATAGAATTGAGGTTTATATTCAGTTATATTGTGAAATTCCTACTCCTACCATACAACCAATTTTTTAAATTTTTAATTGAAAAGAGAAAAAAAACAAAAAATTAACGGAATCAAAGAGGGTATATATTATAGGTATAGATTATACATATTATATGATACATATGTATATACTTTACATGGGTTTTTTATAAAAATGGAAAATTATTAATGAAAATTAGAAAATTTTGGAAAAATATTAATTTTGTAAGATGGCTATACTGAATATTTATCATTTAAAAAGAAAAAAATGAAAGTTGGTTGGTAAATCATTGAGTAAAATGGTTTTAAATGTCTGTCATTTACAGATTAAATATTATGATATGTAAGAATTTATTTCATATAAAATATTAGAAATAAAAAAAAAAAAAAAAAAAATAGAATAGAATCGAACTTGTGAACTAAACACTTCTCAAGTTAAAGAAGCGGCCACTCTACCACTGCACCACACTCCCCACTGAAGTTTTGACGTTTATATTCAATTTTATTGTGAAATTTCTATTTCCCACCATGCAAAATATATTTTAAAATTTTTTTTATGTTTTTAGAAAAAAAACAAAAAGCAAAAACAACAAAACAAAATTTAAAATTCAACGGAATAAAAGAGCGTCGTTTTTGAATATGTATATTATAGGTATAGATTATACATAATTATATGATACATATGTATATACTTTACATGGGTTTTTTATAAAAATGGAAAATTATTAATGAAAATTAGAAAATTTTGGAAAAATATTAATTTTGTAAGATGGCTATACTGAATATTTATCATTTAAAAAGAAAAAAATGAAAGTTGGTTGGTAAATCATTGAGTAAAATGGTTTTAAATGTCTGTCATTTACAGATTAAATATTATGATTTGTATTTGTTTTTTTTTTTATTAAATGTATAAAAAGAAAAATTAAAAATATAAAAAAGTATAGATTTTGGTTTTAATATAAAAATTTAATTTACAAATATGTATTTTAAAATATTTTTATCGGATTTTGTCCATATGACTTGTCTTGCATGTTTTTTTGATATTAGTTCAAATTTAAAACATATTTTGTCGGATCATAAAGTGACATAGAAAATATTTTTTTTAGTTTATTCCCCTGCTACATAAATGTGACAAGGATATTACACAGCCTTTCCTTTTCAGACGTGGCTGCAAATGTCGTAAGTGGGAATTATTCTTACGATGTGTGTGGAATTCGAAACCAAAATTGCCACGATGTTCACAGCGTATTTTATACGCTCTTACCCAATAGACCACCGAGGCTTTCTATGTGGCAATTCAAAACAATAAATATTTTTATTTAATCCCATTTTTTTAATAAGAATTTTAAACAAAATCAAAATGTCAAATTGACTTATAAGTAAGTATTTATATAGTTATGTATTTTATACTGTTTTCATTTTAATTCAATGAAAATTAAACGATGGGGATCAGATAGTGTAATAAATAATTCTGATTAAGTATGTAATATGAAATTAAATATTGAAATTGTGATTGCTTTAAAAATTTACTTAGTTAAATTCCGTTCTGATGAAATTATTAACATATATGTATTATATTTGGTCCAATTACTTATGTTTCGAGAAATCTAATGAATCTTCCAAATTACAATATATTGGGCCCAATGCATAAAATTAAGTTTGAAATCAAATTTCAATTTTTCGAAATTGAACTTACGAGTTCAAGCTCAGTTTTTGTTTGAAAATTTGAGATTTGAGTTCAAGCTGAGTTTTTTTGCATTCAAATCAATATTATATTAATTTATCCAGCCATTGGTGCAGTGGTTGACGCACCGCTTCTCATTCATAAGGGAATGAGAGGTCTCGGGTTCGATTCCCGGCTGGATACAATAATTATAATATAAAAAAAAAATTCATATATCGCAATATATAAATACTTAATATATCACATAATATCTCGTACAACCCACATTCCTACCAGGAAACAGGGGTTATAGCTACCTGGCACATTTATGTACCACGGTACCTGTATATAAATAAATAAATAAATATTAATTATATAAGTAGCATTATTTCCACAGAGTTTGAATAAATAACTGTTTCAAATATATATCGTAATGTAACATAAGTCGAATACTTATGTATGTCATTTTGATTCTGTGTATCACTTTGATTTTGTCATCATTTGTATTATATCTTTGATACTGTCATTTTAATTTTGTCCTTCAGTCTTAAGCAAAATATAAGTAGTACCTATATATAAAAACTATTAATGTGTATAAGCTGTATATTATTTAGGTATGGTATTACTCTAACTTACTGACAATATATATTAATATAAGTATATATAATAGCGCTGTTTTAACTTACTCACATATTTATTTAAATCAAGGTAGTAAAATTCCAAATTACCTGTAAGTAAATAAACCAAATATATTTTTAATTAGTATGAGTATATCTGTTATAAATTAAAATCGAATCTTAAGTAACTATATAATATATGTATTTAATAATATATAAAAATGGAAATTGTAATAAATAAGACATAAACACCATTTTTTTTAATTTTGAATTTCAACTTAAAACTTCTTTTTTATTTAAATACACTCAACTAAGTCTTGTTAGTGGCACCAAGGTTTAGTAACTACATATTATACAATTTCCTCCTACATTATAAGTATTCAAATAATAAGGAAATTTTTTGAATTACTTTGCAAGAAATTTATAAACTTCATATTATTTTACTTCGGATAACTTATAATATAAATTGGGCTAAAGAATCTATCAAACAAAGGATTGCAAATAAAGGACTTCACTCTTTAGACAAAAAAAAACCTTCCGTATTACTATGAACTTCGGAATCATTTTTACACCAATCAAAAAATTAAATTTTTCCGAACAAAATTTAAAAAAAAAATTTCTTTTTATGCATTTAAGGAAATATAATTGAAGCAATAATTGGAGTTAAGGACTTTTTTATCGCAAAAAGTTCTTTCATTTTATTTCTGTATTACACTTACACATACTTATTATGGTTTAAATATACTATCAAATTTATATTTGGTTTTTATATTAAAGTCACAAATATTCTATAAATTTGCAGAAAAAAAAAACTATTTATTCTTAAAATCAAGATAAAAATATTAAAAGTAATTTAACTAACCATTTAAAAATATATAAGTAAGTATATAAAAATAGGATAGCAAAAAACCAAATAAAAGTCAATAAAATTGAATACTCTAGATTAGAGAAATTAATATAATATATCGCCATAAAGAGAGAAAGAGAAAACAAATTAGAAAAAACTCTTCTGTTTTTGTTGTTAAAGCAATTACTAAAAAATATTTCATTTCCGATAAAAAACAGAACCTAAAAATAAATAAAACAATAAGAAAATATTGCCTGCGCCTGTGTTTTTATTTTTGATTTTGAAGTTTTTTGCTGCTGGAAAGAGAAAAAAATGTCATAATTATACCCGTAGCAACAAAATTTAGAAAAAAAAAAAAACAAAAAAATTGAAAGGAAGATTAAAGTTAGGGGTAGGTTTAAATCAAAAAAAAAATAAATAAATATTTTAGAAAAAGTTGATTATGCGTATAACCTTGAGGTCACCAATATAACAAATTGACTTTTTGATTAAAGATTTTCTGCTTTTTTTTTCTCCTTTTTATTGTTTTTTTTTTTTTTATTTTTCTTTTTTATTATTTTTGATAAAGATCAAAAAGGAGCAGTTCATAGCTTAAATACACGAAAATATTTATTTGTCCTTTATTTTATTGTTCTCTATGTTTTTCTATATAATATATATGTATACAGATATATAAGGATTATTTATGTTTTTCGTTGATTTTTTTTTTTTGATGTTATTAAAACAAAACAAAATTGTTTTATGTATTTATAGGTATGAGTGTATGTATGTCCTTAAGGGTTCAATACAATAATACTTAATAATGATGGCAATAATTTTTCTTTTTTTTTATTGTTTATACATTTTTTATGTTTTTTTTTTTGTTTTTACTTTGTAAATTTTTATGTAACATACGTGAGTTTATTTAGGAACGTACAAAGTTCTATTAATAATATAGAAAAATGTATATATATGTGTAAATGTATACATTAAATATATTTAAATATCCAACAGATAATTTTTAGATATCTCTGCATTTAGTTAAGTAACTATGTGTATATACATTATAAGTACATGTATCTAATAGATACCTATTCAAAAATAAATATTTTACCACATCCTTTTTTTTATCTTCTGTTTTTTTTTTGTTTTATTTTAAATATTAGACAAATATTCATAATGGTTTTTGATATATTATTTAAATCAAGTTATTAACAAAAATTTAAATACTTTTAAGTATACTTAAGTATATGCAAATGTATACATCAGACTAAGTATATCAGATTTAATATCCTATTTTATCTGTAATATTACCATACTATAACTGTTCAGTACTGAAATACATAAATTTAATTAACAAGTTACTTATACTTAAGTATACAGCTGCTTATTTGGAAAAATTAAAAGAAAATTTATTTCAACTTCTATTCATTTCATTTCTGGAAAAAAAAAATCTCTAAAATCTAACTAATAAGTAGATTCAATTTAAATGCTAGGACCTTCAATTAAAAATGTTTCTAAAAATTAAATGAAATATAGTTATGGAGAAAATTATTTCAAATCAACTAAAAATCCAAGATCTTAAATACAAACAGATACTAAGTTGCAAGAAAAAAAAAATAAAAAAATATTTTGTATCTAATAAGTATATTTGAAGATATAAATAAGTAAATATGAAACATCTTTAAAAGTTTTATTTTTAATTTTATCTACTTATTTAAACAGTAAAAGATATCAGATAATAGGAATTAAAAAAAATGAAGCTGATAATCTACTAGTATTACAAGAGACCCATATAACTAATACCACTACCAAGTTTAAATTGGCAGAAATATTTAAATGAAAGCCTTAAAATTAAAAAATTTTTTTTTTTAATACATAGGTATATGTATATTAATATGTAAAGATACATATGTAATTTTTTGTAGATATGTATATATACAAATGTGTAAATCAAATTGAATTTCAATAACAATAGAACAGTTTGTATTCTTGTTAAAATTCTTTTTTTTTTTTGCATTTAAAACAATTCTATTTAAAATTTATAAAATATAATTATATACTTATATATAAGTATATATATACATATTTAAGTAATAAATATACATATTCAAGCAATACGTACTTATGTATAAATATAAAAACAACACTGAACTTCTAGTCTTTGAACACTTACTTCCTATACCTACAATCTATCTTTTATTCTTTTCTTTGCGTTCTTGTATACCTAGTTAGTACGAACTATAAAGTATATGAAGTACCCATAGATTGCTTTGATAAAATGTACAGCTATACCTAGTTATAATAAGTTACAAGGATATAATACAATGTACAGTTTGCGTATACTTATATAGGATTTAGAGATATTTCATGTAACAAAAAAAAAAAGTATAGAAACTACAAGATTTTTGTTTCGATATCCTATTAAAAGTTAAATTTAATGAAATAAGTTTATTTTTAGGAAAATTTTTCGAAATTGGATCTCCTTCCCGTTATTTTATTATCAAATACATATATGCACATAAGTATATGTGTACATTCATGTATAAAAAAAACATATTTAAAAGATAATTTAAAAATAAATTGAATAAATATTTAATGAGTATTGATTGACGTCAGAGACATTCTGTGTATTAAATATTTATATGACTTTGGATAATCTATATATATATATACATATACTTAACTATAAAATATTTTTTTTAATTTTTTTTTCGCTATCCTTTAAAGTAGATACATATATACTTATACTGTTACTTTCACGTTATTTAAATATTAATTTAATTTCTTCCGGGAAAAAAGAGTAAAATTTATTTTTTTTTTAAAAGTTTTTGTACTGTTTTTAACGAATTGTTTTAAGTACTTAAAATTTCAATGTTTAAAATTAGAAAACATTAGTATTAACTACTTATAGTTTCTAGAAGTATATATTTTATTTATTTAAAAGATTCGAAAATAATTTTGAATAGTTATTTTCTTTTTTCAATATCATAATAATTTTTTTTTTTTCAGCAGAAAAGCAATGAAATTATTTTAAAAATTAAAACACTAAAATCTAAAATATCTTATATGTAGTTAGTTACTTAAATAGTAAAGTTTAAAAATGAAGATACCTATATTCCGAAAGTGAAAGGAGAACCTTAGACACAATTTATATACTTAATTAGATAAGGATCTAAAACTATCCAAGCGTAAAAATTAAAAAAAAAGGCATTTAAACGCCCTTTGATGTTATAATACGAACTATTAAATGACTAGCTTCTGACTATAATATGAATAAAGCCTAGAACAAAAGAAAAGAAAAGAAGTAATAATATAGTAACCGAAACAATATTAAGATGACTTTACTGCGACAAGTAGAAATCATTCATAATTCGTCACATTAAACATCAATTACTTAACAAAATTTTATTTTGTATTTACATTTTTTTTACGAGTATAGCTGGGTTTTGATGATTCCCACCTATACTCTAAACAAGAGTAGTACGAGCCAGTGGTGAAACTACGACAATTGCGCCCCTAGGCAAAAATTCACTTTTCGCCCACTCCGCCACACAAGTTAAAAAAAGAAGCCAGAAATTTGCGTTTCACTAAAAATTATATTTTATATAATAAATTTTTTGGTATTCATAACAATTTAAATATTGCCAAATGATTTTTTTTCTTCTTTTTGCCGATTGAAAATCGTTTATTAATTGCGTTATTTCGAGATTTTTTGAATCTTCAGCTTCAATTGACAGCAATGCCATATATTTTAATCGATCCTAGCCAGGTAATTTTTTATTATCTTTAGTTTGGAGAAGGATCTTTCGGCAGAAGCGACAATTACAGGTAATGTGAGAAAAAGTTGTAGCGCCGTAAAACTTCACTAAAGGACGAGGCCATATAGCTATGTGTTATTTAAAAAAAAAACGAGGAAGAATACAGTTGCCTTAGCCAACTCTTAGATACCCGTACGAACTGTTAGTATCTTCATAGCTTATAAAATTTTTTTAAAATTTTAGTATTTTAAAATAGTTTGGGAGAATTTTATATTTTCTAGAAGTATTGGTCGTACATATATTCAAACTATATGTTTATACATTCTTCAAAAGTAGATTCTAACCTTCCACATAACGATCATATAAATGACCAAAATTTGGTTTTAATATAACGGTAAATTTAAATAGTAAATTACAAAATATTGCATAATTTTCATATTGCTTTATGGAGATAACAAAATTTGCGGTCTTCTAGTGTTTTTAAATTGTAAAAATACTACGCAGAGCCTGAGATACATACATCTGAAAATAGGGCTTTTTTTTAGCGGACTGTAACTTTGAAACCCTATACAATTAAAATAAACCTTTAATACACGTAAAAATATATTGCTGGAGCTTTAATTTTTATATCTTGCCAAAGAAAAATATTGTGTACAGGTGCCTAAGTTACAGGTGTTTAAAAATAAGAAATTTTATAGTTTTGACCCCTTACAGCTCCGAAACGGAAGGCGATACAAATATTTTCTGAAATGACTCATACTTATTTCCAAAGACCTAACTTCTCTCAAAACTTCAAGCTTCTACCTGTAACCGTTTGGAAGATAGAAGGAATCAAGCATTTTGAAAAATTTGAGTAAATTAAGACACCTAAATTAACCGTAACCATAACCGTAAATTAAGATGATACCTTATGCCAGAAATATATATTTATTGTATATATATTTTTAAAGCTAATAAAAACAGTAATCGTTTGCCGTTTTCAAATTGAATATATACCTAATACAACTTGTGTTATAATAATTTAAATTTAGAGCTTTTTTGAACTTTGGGGAGCTGTAGCTGCGTAATGGGTGGGGCTACAGAAAAAAGTTGTTAATAATAAAATTAATATTTTTGTGATATCTACATCAGCAGTTGAAATTTTATGGCTCCCTTTCAAAAAAAATGGGATCTAAAAGTTAGGTGTTCGAAAGCTACCCGAAGTTTTGGTCGGATCTCAACCAAAAAAATAGGGAATCTCAAAATCTCCTTCTCTTTACAAAATCTTGAGTGGAAAATATAGACTTTTTATTTCGTCGGAAAAAATTCCCACTACTACTAAATATTTGTAAAACAGAGTAAGAGAACCTACTAAAAGTCGGAGATCCAGTGAAGAGAACGTTGAGGTAATATTGGGATCATTTATATAAAATGAATTGCTATCTATTTTGCACTTTATCGAGAAATCCCAATGGCGCTTTAGAAGCTTTTCCACAAATATTTCAATTATAATTCATTTTAGGCCGTATTCGAACGCTTTGTAGATATTGAGAAGATCAGATTTTATTTTTTTTTTATATTATCAAAACTAAATGTATATGTACTTATTGAAAATTCTTTAAAAAATGATAAAATTTAAGTCATTCTTTTGAATTTTGAAATGAAATGATTTAAAATTGGTACATTAAGCTATAATAAATATCAACAATTAAAAATTAAAGAATTTAATTAAAAAAATTTAAATAAATATTCAATTAAAAAAGCAAATTAATAAAAAAAAGAAGGAAGAAAAACCAAAAAATTAAAATAAAAAATAATTATTGCTTTTAATGAGTAAATAACAACAAAAAAAAAAAAATAAATAAAATTTAATGTTAAAAACCAAGTACAATTTTTTTTAAAGAGATTTTAAAAGGTTCTTTTATAATGGGATGCTTTTTTGTTGTTGTTGTAATTATATTAAACAGGATAATGATAATTTTTAATATTTTTTTTTATTAAAATAATGTTATATATATTATAGAATCTAGAAATGTATTTACAGATAAAAAAACATTCTTGTAACATACACATTCTCATGTATACTTAAATATATATACTTAAGTACATCTACTTATACACATACTTTAGTACTTTAGTAATAATAATTAAATAAAATAATAATAATTATTATATATATTATTATCGATATATATATATATATATATATATGTAAAATATCCTTAGAAAATTATTTTTAGAATTTAAAATAGAATATAAGTAAAAAAAAAAATACAAAATACAAAAATTAAATTTTTCTTAAATTTTTTTAAATTTTCTATAATTAGTAGTCCTTATACGTATATATGTTATGTATATATATATATACTTATTATAATATAATAATTGATTATACTCAAATAGATTTTTTAAAAGTATAACATATAGGGAATTTTACAAAAGGAACTTTTTCTAGGTGTTTGTTGACTTCCAGAAACTACAAAATTATTTTTAATCGTCTTTTTTAAATATTGATTATGAAATAGAAAAGTGTTATATATATATATAAGTATAACTATATTTATAAGTATTTTATATATACATACTTATATACTTATACCGAATTTTCTCTCTTTAACTATCATGTAAAAGCCAATGTTCTTTGTAAAAAATTTAAAAAAACTAATAAATAGTTAAGTATGTAAGAAATTTTTCTTATCTTACATATCCTTAAATATTTTTTCAAATTACGTAAAAATATTATGCAAAGTTAATAATGAACCCATATCGATTCAATTAATGCCGAAAATGCTTCTTCTTTTTTTGTATCTCTACCATAATATTCTTATTAGAAAATATTTTTAGCATTTGGTAAAAATTTTTTTTAAAATTATCATATTTCTTTTTTAAAACAATTTCTTCAGTTCTCATTTAAATTAAAAACAAGGGTATGATATTTATTTTTGTGTTTTCATTTTTAGTGATCCTTAAAAAAAACAAAAAAACTGCAAAATTAAGACAATAAAAACAAAACAAAAAAAAAACAGAATGTTAGATAATTCAAAAAAAATATATTTCTAATTTTTTATTTTAAATTATTTCAAAACCTAAAGAAATTTAAATGATATTATGTTGACCAAAAATCTTTAACCTTCTTGCTCTATAAGTTTAAGATTTATTCTGACAAAAAAAAAAAGAAATGTTGTTGCTCTTAAGTACTTATAATGTTTTAAATATCAATGAAATTTGAGGGTAAGAAACAAAAAAATCCTAAGAAAATTAAAGGTTTTAATTAAGAAGAAAAAAACGGATCTATGACGAAATTCCTAATCCCAAAATTCAAATTCAAAAATCCAAATCCCAAATTCCCAAAAGCCAAATTTCCAGAATCCAAATTCCTAAAATCCAAATTCTCAAAAGCCAAATTCTCAAAAGCAAAATTCTCGAAATCCAAAATTCAAAAACGCAAACTGGACAAAATTCAAACATAAAAAAAAAATCTTATACTTACTTATTACCTAGTATGATTTTTTTTATGTTTAAATTTTGTCCAGTTGGATCCATCTTTTAAAATCGTTTTGATAAATTGATTTAAGAAAAAATAAATAAATTTATCAATAATGAATAATACAAAAGAATTTATTAAAAACAATACATTCTACTTTGTTTATCCAATGAAATTCTAATTTTAACACAACTTTGATATTACAAATTCAATTTTTACTTATTCTAAGGGTAAGTAATACCATAATTTTACTGCGTTTTTTTTATAAGTGGAGTCGCCGTTTGTAATTTTATTTGCACTTTTTGTGAATTTATTTTTGGGTTTTTGAAATTTGGATTTTTTAATTTTGGATGTTGGGAATTAGAATTTTTAAGATATTAGGGATTTTGTTTCATTTGGATTTTGGAAATACGGATTTTGTCGGTTTACCGAGAAAACGTTATGCCACCAACTTTATAAAATAAATGAAAACAAATTTTGAAACCCTTTGCCTTCCTTAGTAATTTTGCCTAAAAAAAAAAGTTGTATTTATTTTTTATATAAAATCTCATTCATTCGTGTTTTGTTACTTATTAAAACACCCTCCAGTGCTGTTCATCCATAAGAACAACAACAACAATTTAAATTTAATGGGATTAAATATCAAATTCTCTTGGTGTATCTGGTTCTCATTTAATTTTTAAACGATGGGCAAATTTCAAAATGCCCTAAGGAAAAGATAAAACTTTCTTTAATTGTAATTTAGTCCTGCGTTGGGTGTTGTGGCGTTTTATACACCACAAGAAGAAATAGATAAAATATGAAAATAAAAATATATAGAAAAATCTTTAGAAATTACTAAGAAAAATTTTACATTTAAGATTAGACAAATTACAATAAGAAAAAAGTTTACTTTAGTTTTTTTAATAACCGTGGATGATTTTAAAAGATTCTAAGCCGTTTTAAAGAAGAAAAAATCAATTTCTATTAAGTACTTATATGTAAGTAGTTACTCTTTTCACTCTTTTCTTTATAAATACACAATTGTCAACATGACAATATTTTCGCGGACATACTTGAAAAAGAAGGATAATGATAAATCAAGCAACGAAGTGAAAAGTGGTCAAAAAATATTCAATTATCCTTTTGCATATATAAGTTATCCTAGTTCCTAGCTCATTTTAAAGGAGATAGCAAATATATTATTTATAGAGAAAATTTTTCTTTTTAAAGATTTAGTGTATAATTTTCTTACAAATTAGCGCACAAACGGAAAATTTACGTTAGTTATGTATTATCAATTTTTTCCCTTAGAAAATTTTTTCACTTATTTTTTGTTTTGTTTACTAAAAGAATCAAATTTAAATGCAAAGCAAAAACATATTAAAAAAAAAAAATGTAAAAATATTTTTTAAAAAATGTTCGTTATAACTCTGAAAACTTTATTCAACCGTGTAAAACCTGATCAAATTCATAACGCAACAATACAAATAACTCTAACAAAGTCACCAACATACAAACAAATGATGAAAAATTATGGAAAATCGTAAGCTCTTATCTTCCATTTCTTTTTCTTCTTTTTTTCAAGAATTTCCATAGATTGTAAAGAATAAAAACCAAGTCGAATATTATGTTTCCAAGGCACGTTCAAATAAAATAGATACTTTGTGTATTTAAATTATTTTAACACACCAGGTAAATTGTGGCAAATCAATAACCAAATGAATGCGAAAAAGAAAAGGACGAAAGTTAAAAAAAAAAAAAGAAAATATAAATAAATAAATAAACTGTAAACAGAATAAAATTTGTTTTCTTAAATTAGAGAATAAAACAAAAGTAATTGTGTGGAGAATTGTGCAAAAAAGAAAAATTGAATACCTATAAAAAAACCACCATTTTATTTATCTTTTCTCCACATTTAATATTTCAAATTTTCCTTAACAATTTTTTTTTTTATTTATTTTTCAAATAAATTTTCCATTTTTTTCCTTTCTTATATTAAAATAAACGGTAAATTAAGTGAAAAATTTTCATTTTCAAAAAAAAAAAAGAAAATCAAATTAGAAAAGTCAATTTTTTTTTTAACAATTCGATTTTGAAAAATTTACATAAATTTTATCTGTCTATTGATTTTGTTCATTTAAAATATAAATTATTTTATTTTAATAATTTAATTGTTCTGCTATATAATTATAATTTAAATATAATGTTTATTTTCTTGATTTAATGTAATAAAAATACCTGTTAACATAAGTCTGAACTCTGGAATAAACATTCCTACGAATATCACCTAAATAAGACTTGGGTATAAACATGGTTACTAACTTCACCTAAATAGTGTAGAGTCTGGAATAAACATGCCTATACTAAGATCACTTAAATAATCTGAAATTTATTTAGTATAAACATGCCTACTAACGTCACCTAAATAGCCCGGACTCTGGTATAAACAACATGCTTTTTATAACATCACTTAAATAGTCTGGAAATCAGTTAGATTTTTGTAGCAAATTTTGTCAAACCGATCACTTAAACAAGTTTTACACATATAAAAAAGCATCAATTTTTTTTAAGCAACTAATAAGTATAAGTAGGCTTTTTTTTTATGAACCAGTAGAATTGTATGAATTTTAATTCTATTTCAAATTTTAATTTAAGATGCGATTTTATATTTAGTAGTTAATTTATTTATTTTCATTTAATTAGAGTATTGAAATCCTTAGGTATGGGATAGAATAATGGTTTGAATAAAGGTGAAATAAAGGTTTGGTAAAAAAGATAACTGTGCTGGATTAATTTTGTATATCAGATCAGATTCTAATGGATTTATAAAACGCCTTCGTAAAAATTAAGAATAATACCTATTTTATTTTATTGTAAGTTATAAATTAACCTTTGGTAGGCCAAAATAAAATAGTAAAAGTGTATTAACAAACTATAGGGAATGATCAAAATAACGCAAAATAGAGGAATTAGTAAAAAAACAAAACCAAGGTTTATGAATTGTTCTTGTATTTCCAATAGAATACATAGATACATATACCGTTGAAAGGGCCACCATAAATCTGGTAATCTGAAAGCAGATGGAAAATTTTGAATTATGGACTTATGTGTATTGAAGAGTTCTGAGAGTAACTATCATGAACACAACAACGACCAAATATTTCCACTTAACAAGTACTTAACATAAAATACAGACTTCTGAAGAAAATAAGTTAGTTAATACTAAGTCTATCAAATATTTTAACAACATTGCCAGATCATCAGCTAAAATGGTGAAATTAGTAATGAAAGGAAGAATGAATGGAAAAAGAGGGAGGACCCGATCTTCTACACGTTGGTCAGATCAACACGTTGGTCAGATCACGTCTGTCAGTTATTAACAGGAAAAACAAAGTCAGAATTGACTTACAAATATATTGCCACAAAATAATATATTTAACAACAGAACGTAAGGAATCTCATCATATAGTTAATAATATCACTACACCCTGAATATAGGGTATTTAAAGGAGAAGAAGATTAATAATTTTAACATTCAACTTCCTAACTAGATATGTATATACATAAAAATTTTAAAACCAAAAAAATATATACATACTTAACAAATAAATAAATTATTTTATCACTTCCTTGTTTAATTGAAAAAAAATCTTGTTATATATTTTTCCATTATATTAAAACATAATAAAACAGATTTATTAAGAAAGAAAAAAAAACATTTTAATAAACTGTAGTTTTACCGTTTAAAAACTTCAATTAATTCCCACTTAATTTTAAGTCAATCTATAATTTAAAATTAAGATTTCTCACAACTATAAACAGATATCATAAAATAAATTTATTAAAAGTCTAAAAATTTTCTTAATTGTTAAATTTTAAGGTTTATTAAGAGGAAAATTCCAAAAGAATAGGTTTTAGTATCGAAATTCAACAACAATTTTTCATTCATGGAAAACACCTGCATTTCTATAAACATTTAATTACCAATTCATTATAAGTAGTATTAAAAACTATACATAATAAAAATACGTGCTTAATATTAAATTATACTATAAAAATTTAATTTACCTTTAAAAACAAAAAATTAAAATAAAATAAAAATATTATTCCATAAGTATATATAGGTATAAAATTGTTCAAATTTCGTTTTTATCCTTCAGTAATTTACAAAAAACATAAATCGTCATTAATTCAAATTCAAATAAACTTTTAGTGTCACTTTTGTTTTATTATCACTATTTCCTTCTTTTTTTTTTTTTGTGCTCTCGATAGTGAAACTTTTTTTTTTATTTAGAAATAAAACATTATAATGACCATAATTTTATATATGTATATATATATATATTTTTTTATTGATATTGAACACTGATAATAACAATTATTATACTCGTAAATAATTACTTTTTTATTGGTATAATTATTACCTTTTTATTTTAATACTTTAAAATAATATTTAAATTTTTAAAGAAAAATGAAAAAACATAAAACCATAAATATTGAATTATGCTACTGAATTTTAAATTTGAAAAATTTTATTATACAAAAAACCGACAAAAAATAACAGACATATAAGCTTCTATTTAAGAATTTTTTAACTTTTTTTTTTTTTTTTATTTTAAACTTTAAAAATCACACATCAAATATAGTAACACTTTTTTTTTTTTTTTTGTGAATGCTTCAAACCAAAAATTTAATAATTTATTGTTAGGAATTTTGTAATAAAAAAAAAAAAATGGCTTCGCGGTTTATTTTGAATATTTTTTAATCGCGTAAATTAAAATTTTCAAAAAAAAAAATGAATATTTTGAACTAGAAGTAGGTACTATTGGAAAAAATCAATTTTTATTACAAAAGAAAATATTTGTTTAAAATCTACTTAACAGTTAAATCACGATTTATTTTTATTTATTTATTTTCTTTAATTTTTTTTTTTTTTTGTTTTTTGAATTGTGACAATTTATTTATTTATTTATTTTTTTTTCTATAAACATTTGAAGGTATTTCTTATGCATATTTAATTAACATTCTTATTTAACACCTGTATGCATTCATAATATAACCCGAACAATGGTTTCGGCTATTTTCCAAACTTTTTTGTCATAGGTACCTCTTCTAAGTATTTATCAGATAAAAATAATTAACTTTGTGTTTTTAGAATTTTTAATTTTCAAAATCAAATTTGTAGATTTTCTTTTATATTGATTTACACCGACAATTTTTTTTTTTTTGTTTTTTTTTTTTTTTCACTATTTACTTTATTATGTACAATATACTTTGATTTTTATCTTTAATTGAATTATTTTTCTTTTTTTATACAAAAACTAGAAAATTTTTGAATATTTCATTAAATAATTATTTTTTTTTTTTATCTCTTTAAAAAATTATTTATTCTTCTTAAGATTTCTTAACTTGACCCTCGTACTGTCCTTAGGTTGTAACCAAGTCATAAATCATCGGATATTATTTATTTATTCTTAAGATACGTCTTTAATTCTTTTTACAAAATAAATAAATAAATAAATATTTTATTAATGATCTTTCTTCACTTATTACTTTCTATTCAATATTCACATTACAAATGTATATGAAATACAAAGGAAAAAAAATATATATTTTTTTTTTCTATGTATTTTTAATTACAAAAATTTCGAAAATTTTTTTTTTTGAAAAACTCCAATACAAATTCCGTTATTTTAGTCTAACCGATTCGAACGCAAGTTATATACTAAAATTCAATTCAATTTTAGGTGAGTGAGCGTTTCATATGAAAAAAAACGATACCTTTTGTATTTGTTGTTGTTTTCTTTTAATTTATGATTTTCTTTTGTTTATTTTCGGAACATTTGGAAATTTTAGATTGAGAGAACATTACATTACACAAACACACAGCACATTCAAACAAATTACAAATTACAATATAATTATTGAAGAGGAAATTGAAGTGAAGAACTTGAGGAAGATGAGGAAAAGTGAAAGAGAGAAGTTTCCCTCCTGATTCCAGAATTAATTTCACAAATCACAAAAACAATTCACATACAAATACAATCACATATTCACATATGATTGAAGAATGGTACGGAATAACGGATTACGTTTACGAAGAATTACGATTTAGAGAATTCATTCAACATATTAGAAAAAAAAATTAAAAGAGAGGAAGAGAGGAAACCTTTTTTATGATTTGGGAATGGGAAGATTGGGTAATGTTCAGTCAGTTAATGTAAGTGCCTTGCTTCAGTTGCTTGCTTGATATTTAAAAACAGCTGAATTATTTCGCTCATATAATAGTGTGGTGTTTGTTCTTTTTCCGTTTGTTTCCCGCTTACAGTCACATCACAGATAACAGTCTAAACTGTTATTGTTATTACTGTATTTAATTCATTATTTGGTTATCAAAGATGAAAATTTATACATGTTTTTTTTTTTTTTTGTTTTTTGAGAGTTTATGCTATACAGTCTCACAGAAAGTTATTTTTGTTTGATGTATGTATGAATTGTGTGTTTGTTTATTTCAAAGATATGTTTTCATCAAAGGAAGAAAGTAAGAAACACTCGTATTATAAAATCAACTAATATTCCATTTTCTTTTTTTCTTCATCGCATTTATTTTGGTTTTTTTTTTTTGGTTCAATTTATTTATTTTTTTTTTGGAATATTTTTACTCTTTACTTTTCTCTGTTTTTTTCTTTTTTGTCTTCTTTTAAAGGGCCCTTTGATTTACTGTTTATTGATACTTGATGATGACGACGAAGTTAAATTATTTTTTTATATATATACAGAAAAAGAAAGGAAAGGAAAGAGAAGGGAATAATAGTGGTGTTAGAGATGATGCCCTGAGAATAAAAAAAAACAAAGGTAAAGTAACGTCTTAATTACAATTTTTTATAATAAAATAAATAAATTTTTAATATTTTTTTTGTTTATTTTTCGATGGTTTTCTTTTTTGTTTTTTTTTAGAAAAAAGAATTAAAATTTATTTGTTCAGGTTTTTGAATTTCTGGTTCGTACAAAAACAAAATTAATGTATTAAAGAATTTTGTAATTAAATTAACAAGGAATTCGGTTTGAAAAATTTATTTATAAAAAATTTCAATTGAAAAATATTTAATTGATTTTAAAAATTATGATTGGCTATAAAAAAAACAAGTTAAATTCGTTCTAAATGTTTCCTTTTAGATTTGAAAATTTAAGGGAAGAAAAATAATAATTGATAAATAATGTGCCTAGAATTTAGGACATAAGAAAATTATGTTTTAAAATTCTCAAAGAACAAAATAAATTAAACAAAAATAGATAAAACGAGGAAGAATGGAGTAGAGTAGATTGGTCAACTCTGGGATACCTACTGGCATGAACATAATATATGTTGTATCCATAAAACTTGCTCATTTTTTATAAAATTTCATGGGTAATTATGTTGCAAGATATACAAGCTATCTGAACTTGCTGCTCTAGCACAACCAAATTTTATAGAAGTTGTTGGCATGCAACTTAACAACTTTTTACGAAATTTTAGACATCAAGCCTCAATAGACAACGGAGTTATTTCTATGTAAAAAAGGAAGTTGTATAGCAGTAATTCGAATCTGTCGGCCGAATTTGCTGGATTTAAATAGCGGAAATAACAATTTACAAAAGTGACGTTAAAAAATTGCAGCCTCCTAGCTCCTTAATTTTTTGAGTTATGGTGCGGGCGGATGTACATGGAGTAATCGACCCAGAATTTGATTTTGATCAGATTCATAGACTTGAGTATATTGTTAGCTCGGCTCCTTTAAGGTGTCACAAACGTAATGGCAAATTTATTATACCCTTAAACATACGTTTACAAATTCTGATTTTAATATCAATTCTGATTTTATATTACATAGTAATTTATATTTATAAGGATTTAAGAAGGTTTTTTTTTTTGTTTTTGGGCAACAAGCTTATAATTTTACCTATAGCTATTGATCAAATATTCCTTTTTCCTTAGATGCTTTTAAATGGTTTTTAGTATAATTCAGCTACTAATTACCAAATCGCCAGTTATTAATCAGCACTCTTATAGTAATTGAGTTTAAAATTCATGAGATAAAACCTATGAATAATAAGTACCTATTTTTAAAGACAATTCTAATGTTCTACATTTAAACACATTAAAAAAAAAAAACATTAAAATTTTCTGGTAAATTATATTAATACTAGGGGCCCTGTATAGCTTGGTTTGTAAGTATATTTTACCGTAACATCTAAATTACAAAAAATTCGTATGGAATGCAAAATTTCTTGTATCCAAAATAAAACAAAAAATATTATGATTCTAAACATATATATATGTATGTTATATGTTAATGTAGATTTTGTAATAGAAAAATCGTATCCAAATATATACTTGTATTCAAAACTTAGCGGAATGTCATAATACGTAGTGTGTGGCTGAAAACTGCAAAATTATAATTATAGATTATTATTAATACAATCTGTCTGCAGTATGATTACTTGTAAACCTAAAATAGAAGTTTTTGCTTATACATTATATGCTTAGCTTAAATATTTGGCAACTCAATCATTTACCTTATATACCCTACGCTTTACATTACATGATTAATCAGAGTGAAACTGCAATGCCGTGAGCTATTTGGGCTAAATTTAAAACTCATTAATTGCTTATGATATTATTTAATTTACAATTTCGTATTAAAATTTATTTATAAAATCTTAAACATATAATTAAAATTAAATTAAAAAAAAAAAGAAAATTTCTTGGAAAATAATATTCATTTTATTTTCTTAACAAATCGTTTTAATAATTTTACAAATTAAAGAGAATTATCCGAGATTAAAGAAAATTATCACTAAAATAAATTATGGATAATATTCAGACAGTTTGTTTACAGTTACAGTTACAGAACATATATTTTTAACTTTAACTTAATTTAATGTATCTCTACCAGCATTTTTATATATAGTTGATGTCCTGGAATGAGTTACAACTTTTTGAAATTTTTTCATTATTTCTGATTTTTGTTTTTTCTTTTTCTTTAAGAAATGTATTCATCAACAAAACGGTCATTAATCATTAAATTTTAAATAACTTTTAAAAAAAAAACATTTTTATATATATATATATATATATATATATACTTATTATATTTTTGTTTGCTATTTCTTTCAAAAGAACTTTAGTTAAATGTAAAAACATACTTGAAAACAAATTTACCACGAAAATTTTATTTATGATAAAAATAAACATTAAAAATATTATTTCTGAAGTCTGAAAAATTTTTTAACTTCTATGAAGGCAAATAACATAAATAATATTTTTCATAAGCTATATATACATAATATGTCTATGTTTTTTATAAATTAAAGATAAAAAAATTTTTTTTTTTGTTTTAAATTTCCTTTAATTTTAATTAATTAATTTTTCGTTCTGATGGAGTGAAATAAGAATTTGAAATGTTACCTTTTATTTTGTATTTATAAATTTTTGATTTAAAAGCGTTAAATGATTGTCTGTATACAAATGAAATAATTAAATATTTTAATATTTACAATTATTATAGACATTAATTAAATAATTTGGACTGAACACACCCACACGATAAGCTTTAAGTTAATAGTTTTTGTCTTTTTTTTTTTAGGTTAGGGGTGGGAAATGAGAATCTAGAAAGGGAACGAATAATTGTTTTCCTTGCAATCATTAAAGCAGTACTGTGAGGAGTTTCATCCTAAACCCTAAACCATACCTTCTGTGACAAGTGATAAGTGGTTGGTGCAATACGGCCCTTATCTGATCTGATACTTAATGTATTGTGGATGTACATGTCGAGATCGTAAGGCTTTGTTCATTTGAATCGTCTAATAAAGTTTTTATTGTTAATGAGTTCTGTTGCTTCCGCGGTGATGGTGTTGGACAGACGAATTTTATGATTGATTGCACTATTCTTAATCTGACGTAGAAATTTTCAGATCCCTATAAATATAGGTATGCGAACATACTTCAGAGCATTAACTATGATTCCTAATATTTTATTTTGGATCATTGGAAAAATTTCAGTATGAAGCTGTTTAGTACAACACCATAACTAAATACCTTAAGCGCAGACTGAACTTTAAAATTTGATTGTTTATAAAAGCTTTATTGTAAGTATATTTTTTTGACTTACCTCCGGCTTGTGATAATTCTTTCGCCGAATATCTAACTCTTCTCTTAAAATTACTATGCAAATTCGATCCTTCTTAAAAAAAAGAATTAAAGGTAAGTTGAATTTTTTTATTATAATTGATGTAAAATTAAATATTCAAAAAACAAACATTTAAGAATCAGACAATTAAGAACGTTTATTAATTTCTAAATTTTTTTTATTTTTATTTGAACTCATCATTTTTTTAATTCGAATATATTTTCTGGTTTTTTTACGCGCTATGTAGCTAAACTACAGAAAGAATACATTTATACAGTGTTGATGTACACTTGACGAATTGAGGCAGTAAACGATTAAGGAAAATAGGATAACAATTGAAAATTATCCTAAGGTTCTGTTTCAATAGTTACAAATTGTAGGAACATAATCGACGAAGGCGAATACATTAGATGGAAGCACCTTCTCTCTGTTATGTTCGAATTGTTTGAACTAGAGAACTAGAACTAGAGTACAATTCTTTACGCGTTTTTGAATCCTTATCGAAGTAACTCAGTAAAGACTGTGTAGCGTCAACCCAAATGTGGGAGTTGTACTTCATCTTAGCATGAATATATGCTTTATTAGTCAGATCTCTAGAAGCAAAAAAAAGTTTTACAACGAGAAAGAAAACTCAAATATTTAGTAACATTGTTCATCCCACAGCATCTTTTGTTAAACTGCATGCTTAAAATATTAAGATTTTCCGACAATTGAAGAATTTTTGCTTGAAATTGCAGAACTATAGGTCAAATTAATCACACAGCTTTGAGATTTATAAATGTTAAACCCAACTCTGTTACTGAAACAAATTGATTCAAAGAATTATTTTAAAGACTTTTCATACTTGACACCACTTCACTTGAATTATATGCTGCATTTATTGTAAAGTTTAGGTATAGAATGGCACATATCCTTTCATTTATTGCAAATGCTTAATTAAATAAATTATATTTTTATGTTTGAAGGCGGTTCAAATTATTAACTCCTACAATTATGTAAATATTTAAAAAAAAGCAAACAAGAATATTGCTTTGATGTAACTATGATAGCATTTTTAATGACTTTCAATAAAATATTATGGTGTTATATTAAATAAATTTATTTCATTTCATATATAACATATTTTAGTTAAATATTAATGGGAATTATTTATTTAAAATTATTAAAAATATAGTTTTAATTAATTTATACATATATATTTAATTTTTTTCACCTATAATAATTATTCCCTATTTTTTAATTAACCTCAAATCTGAATTTAATATACCCTATAGATAAAGTCATATTTTTGTATTATAAATATGAAATATTATAAATTAAGGTCAACCGCATTTAAAATATAACCGCATAAATATTCGTAAAATGTTCTCAAAATGAATTTAAATTAAACTTTTTGTTTTGAAATAATTATTAAAAATAATAAAGAATAAAATCTAATATTTTTATATGATAATATGTACATTATTTAAAATCTCAATTTATTGCCAATGTAAACTATGACACTATGTATCCAGCATAATCAGGAAGAGTTGTAAATTTTGTTTCTATTTTATACTTTTTAGTATTTCATTTTTTAAAATTCATTTATTTATAATAAGGTTTAGAATGACTAACAGTTTTAACGTTCTGAATTTAAAAACTTAAAGGCTTAGAGACTAAAAGCATTCCTGATATACAAACTAAACCATACCAAACCAAACCATGGAACGTAAATATAAGTTTCATGTATAATTATTGTAAATTTCAATAAAAAACAAAATTTTTATGGGTACTTATCAGTTGAAAACTTTCTCTTGACAGCTGGTGCCATTTTATCAGCGGACATTTCGCAAACAAGACATTTAACAAAAACACTTTTGGAAAAATGGACAATTAGCAAAAGGATATTTGATAATTTTAAAAACTGGACACTTGACAACTTGGTCACTTGGTAATTTTGATACTTGGCAATTAGGACGCTTGACAACTTGGACACTTAGTACCTTCAACATTTGCAAACTTAGACGCTTAATAACTTTTAGAAGTGGACATTTTGCAACTTTTAACAATCACCAGTTTAATTTGTAACACTATAATTTCATTGCATAAATCTGTGTCAAAATAGTTAATATCGAAAACTCAGCGATAAGCGCCTACATAAATAAAATTCGCTAAATGTCTAAATGTTAAGTGTCCATTTTGCTAATTTTTTTTTTTGTTAAAGTTCTGTTTTGATAAATGTAGTTTTGGTAAGTGCCTTTTTTTTGCGAAATGTTCAATAATCAAATACTCAGTTGCATATGTAATAATTTTCTGTCGTTTTCGCGTTTTAAGATTAAAATAATTTTTAAACAGAATTCAAAATATAAAGATTGTAGTGGTTATGGGGCTAATAATTAATATTTTTCATAAAACCTATCTTTAGTTTCTACAGTCTACCTACACCATAACTATTTGGAAACAGACACACCAAAAGACGGATGAAATAAATACAACAAACAAGTTCTTCAATTTTTTGGAAAATGTGTTAAAACTGTGTTTTATTTTAACCAAAAATGTTCATATTACGAGTATAAAACAAAAAGAGTTCGGTCTGCTTCAATTATTGAGTAAATTGTTTAAACCGAATTCTATTATTAAATCCTTTACCGCAATGAAATTCTTAAAAAATTTTTTATTTTTATTTATGATTGGGTTAATAAAATTATAACTTTTTAGCAAATTAAATTCCATTTAAAATATAAATGATTTTTAAACTGGAAAAACACCCCTAAAATATAACAAACATTTGATTTTATTAAAATGAATATTTTATTAACAAAAAAAAAAAAGAAAAAAAACAGTTTGCAATGTTTATTTTTAATTTTAAAAAACTATAAACATTTTTAAAAGATTCATTAAAATTAATTAAATTATTTTTTTTCAAAATTTTTTCTTACTGATATTTTATTATTTTAAAAATTTATATTTAAAACAAAAAAAAAAAAAAAAAAAAACAATGAAAATTTTCAGAATAAAATTTTCAGCTCATTAATAATTTATTTTAAATACCAGTTATTTCACCTTAACAAAAAAAAAATACAACAAAAAAAAAAAAATTAACCAAAAATAACAAAATTTTAAAAAGTAACCCTACATATAATTTTTTTTTTTTTTTTTATTGTTTTTCTTAATTAATCAAATTTATGTTCGACAAAATTTTTAAAAATTCCATAAAGAATATAAAAAAAAAAACGAACAGGAGGAAATTAATCAATCAAGTGCAGATTAATTAATATTTAATATTTTGATAATTCTTTTATTTTACGCCTAGATTTTTTATTTAATTAAATACTTATGTGGGAGCTGGAATTTTTATGATGCAGTCAATAAAAAGTCAATAAAATTTTTTTTTTGTTTTTACCGTTATTGGAGGAAATTTCAGGAATATTGTTGATGCTAAAAAAAAAAATCAGATTACAATTTATTAACACTAACAGCAGACAAAATATGTATGTAAATGTATATATTATGTATGTACATACATATATTTAATTGTTAATAAGATCATAATGTTCTTCTCATTACTCTTTCGTTTCTTTTTCTATCATCATTTTTTTAATTATTGTATTATAATTTATTCCATTTTATTAATAAGTGTGTTAATTATTTCCTTTAGAGTTTTTTTTTTTTTTAATTTTTATTCATGCATCATGAAAATTTCCTCTAGTGATGGATTAATAATTTTTCTTTTTGTTTTATTTTTTATTTTTTGTTTTTTTGCATTGATTTTATGGAAAACGTTTCTCAACGCCCAATTCAAAAAGTTAAAAAAAAAAAAAAAACCAAAAAATCGTGTATTTCAACAACAATTTTATTGTTTCACGCGATTTAATTGATACAAAAAAAAAATACAAGAGTTTAGTGGGTTTCACTATATGTATGTATACATATGTTATAATAATATGTATATAAAAACAATAACAGCTTAACAACACCAACTAAAAAAAACATAACTTTTATATTTAACAATTATTGCACATCAATATTTTAACATTTTTTTGAATTAGTTTTGTATTGTTGTTTTGTGTTGTATTGTGTTGGGCATTGGTTGTTTTATTCAATGTAGTATAAATTTTAATTATTCCACAACCAGCAGTGATGCATAAAATTAATATTAAGTGAGACAACAATAAAAACAAATTTATTCTCTTACTTTTTTTTTTTTTATTTTTATTTTTTAAATTTAAATTAACAAATTTATTATTTTCAAAAAAAAAAAAAACAAAAAAAAGCCAAAAAATGATAAATAATTAAAGATTTTCCATCCTCTTCATTAAATTCATTTATTATATTGTATTTAGTATATTATGTACATATATATACATATTATATATGTATATGTTAAGTTATTTAAAATAAATTAAAATCTTGTTAAAAAAAATTTACAAAAGTACTGCATAAGATTAAGAAAATTAAAAAGAGAAAAATATATTATTGTATATTAATTAAAAAAAAATAAATAAATAAATATATATGATATCTATGTAAAAGAGAGAAAAAAATTAAATAAACGTCACCTATAATAAACGTGTAGGATTTTATTATGTTATATTTATGTATTTAATATCTTATAAATATTCATAAGGAATCAATGGAAGTGATTCAAAAATTGATTCAAAATAGTTTATTTTTTTTTTCTTTTGTGGCAATAAAAAAAAAATTATATATATATGCATGTATATATACTTTATTTATTACAGTATTCAACAAAATTTCAAAAGCATTTAGTCCATAATCCATTATTTAACAATATTGAAATAATGAATTTAAAATATTTGATACTTTTGTAAAATAGGGAATCAAAATAGAATTTATACTTGAACGAAAGACAAAGCAATAGGAGTTCATCAACAATCATCAGCAAAAATGTAAAAACCATATAAAGAACCAAAGAATATTCAAGTGTAATAAAAAATTGATTTATAAACAATAACATAGCAGAAATGGTGCCGTGTCATAGCCTCAGACATCATAAGCCCATAATGTTGTAACCCAAAATGGTGGAACAAAAACACACAAAAAATGTTGATGGGTTTTATGACCTACCAAAATTCATATAAAAATTGTGGTGTTTTGAGTCAGTGCAAGTGAGTAATAGTGGCATAAAATATTGGTTCATCATATCATAAATTTCCGGCAAAAAGGAAGTGATAATATGATATGTATTTATTTTCCATAAGTTGAGGCTTATTTTGGACTTCTGGGCTTCGGTAATATGTTCAACGGGTACATTTATTTTCTTTATTTTCTGGCCAACCGTGCGTGCGCGAACGGATATTGCCGCGCGCAGCGATCAGGCGCAACCGGCGACGCAAAAGCGGGGCAGGTAGAAAATAAGAAAAATAAATGAACCCTTTGAAAATATTCGGATTTTATAGTCGATTAGTGCCTTAAATATACATAAGAAGTGCCTTGATACCGCACTGATGTCAATATCAAAATAATATTCCAGTTTGTATTTTAAAAAAATATAAAGAAAGTAATAAACAAAAAATAAATAAAAGAACACATTTTATTATTACTTAAATAAGTTAAAATTTATATGGAATGAAATAAGACCCAAGGCATTAAAGTAATAACCAAATTTTCCATCCAAGGACTTCATGAAAACTCAATAAATTTATATTTTATAATATAAAATTTTGGTTTGTATAGCATCTGAAAATAATCGCATATATAGCAAATAATGCGATTATGCCAAAATGTCTTATAATAAATTTCTTAAAAGTTTTTTGTTAAGTTTCTGAAGCTAACATGTAAAATAATATTGCAGTTAGCTTTTTTGTTTCAGAGAAAGTTCCTAATTTATTTTGTTTTGTTATTTTTTTTTATATTAAAAAAAAACAAATCCATTAAAAAAAATAAAGAAAAGCGTTTTTAATTTACCTACTCAGATTTTTTAAGTGGATCATAATCATCCCATCAAAATCACTTGTGGTGTTATGACTCACTACCGATGGGACATAACACCATATCAAAATTATTGTATTATAACCCACTGTATGTGAGTTATAAAGGCCATAAATATTCAAAATATTATGGGAATACGACTCAGGAATTTACTGGGACATGTCCCCATTGTGGGTTTCTGGCCTGTGGGAGTACGACACGGCTCCAGCAGAAATATGTAACAACAGCATCAGTTATAAGCGAGGGAAACATATATGTGTGTATAACATATACACTTTGTTTTAGAAGAATATAGGTAAAGGTCGAAAGTAATGGCATGTCACTTAGGAATAGGAATCAAATATAAAAATTTGATTAGATATTAAGAATTTAATTTCTTTTGCGGAGATCAAACAAATCAATGTTTTCTTTCATTAATACCTACAATTGATTAAGGTTGATACTTGATACAATGTGTGAAAGAAATTTTTATAATTTTTGTTACCAACACTGTACTAAAGGAAAAATATATATAATATAATACATATGGAAATGTAAAAAAAAAAATATACATTTTTTAATTGTGTTAATTTTCAATCACGCGTTACATGCAACACACAAACAAGAGAAAAAAAACACCAGAAAAAAAAAATGGCGTTGACATTAATTTTAATATAAACACCAAACACGTCCAATCTAAAACGAAAAACAAAAAAAAAAACCTTCGACACAGTGTCCATTAATTAGCTGTTTGTTTTCTTGTTTTTAACTCATTTTAGTTTTTAATTTTTTTTTTTTTTTAATTTCTTAAAGCATAAATTTTAAAATCAAAACAACAAAAATATAAAAAAACAAAACAAATTTTTTTAGGATATCATCTTTAAACTAACTTTTGGATTCATCTATAAGATACCCATAAATTTTCATTTCGTTATTGATCATTATTGAAATATTATGCAAATTTTTCATCTCGCCAGCTCTGTAACACAGTTAAATCTAAGCTAAAGTATTCCAAAAAAAAAAAAAAAAACTTAAAACAAAAGCGTTTTAATTCTGTTATTTCAATTTTTATTTATGTTTTTAATTTTTAGATTTTTTTAATTTTTTGTTTTTGATTGTAAGCGGTAGTGCACCTTCACATCACCCTAGGAAGCCACAACCTGTTAAATAGCAAACAAACAATAGTGACTTAGGTAGCACGTTTCTCTTTTACACTAAATTATTTTTGTGAAGTGACAATAATGTATAGACACTAAATATGTATTGGAAGTATCTATGGGAATATTTAAAGTTCGTTGGAGTAAAATGAATCCATTGATTTGTTGGAGTACAATCAACCCGTTTTTTATTTACATTAAAATATCAAAAAAGGAAATTTTATTTTTAGTAGACTTTTTTTTTATTTTATATTTTTAGGTAAATAGAATTTGGGAAGTGTTTCAATTTTTAGGTTAAGTTCTGTACATTTAAATGAATTCTATTTCATTGTTTCTAATAATTACAATAACAAAAAATTTTTATCTTTAATCATTTTAGTATCAGAATATACGACTACAGAATTGGAATACATTTTTAGATTGAAATTGCTGTGTAACAGCGCACAGTCTAAAGTTATATTTAAGATGATGACTGATAAAATTTATTCTATTTATTCTCCTAAATAAATCTTTACAATATTTTTATTTTAAAGATTTAAACTTTAATTCAAATTTAATAAGAAGCTTTCAAAATTTTTATCCTTTCTCAATTTTTAACAGTTAGGAATATATTCAAAATATGCTTTAGCAACATTCATACAACATTCAACAACATCGGGGTGATGATAGAACGCCCTTGAGAAATCAAGCCCGCAGACTTTTTGAATTGCAATTAAAGTCCATAATTAAAAGGAATTAAAACACACGAGCCTAAATTCATTTTGAATTAAGAGCCACGCTATTTTTTTGGTATTAAAAGAATAGAGTAATACAATATGTAGAGCAAACGCATCTCTAACTCTATTTTAGTATAATTATACCATTATAATATTTTTTTTTTTTTTATAAAATAATTGAAAACCAACTTTGATTTAATTTTAATAACAACTTTATTTCTAAATTGTAATTAAAAACAATTAAATTGGTGGGGTGCTAAAAGACCTTTTCCAATATAGCCTTTAAGGCATATTTCAATGAGAAATAAAGTCTTATTCGCGAAAGGTCTCTTACTTACTTGAATGTGGCATAAAACATTTTTTTTTTAATTTGAAGTAATAAAGTCTTTTTGTTATTGAATTCCAAATTTTAATATATAAATTTAACGTGGTCTAAAATGTAGGTAATAAATATTTAGGAAGGACTTTAAAGTTTGTTACAAAATCAAGATTGGGTAAATATATTATGTATATGCGAGATTCTGAATTAGGAGAGATTTAATAGTTAGGTACAGCAGTAAAATAAAATCCAGTCAAATATAGACTGGAAAATGAACCTAAAGCCCATCACCTATAGTGGAATTAAGAATTGCGGGCGTTAATTTAAAAAATAAAGCAATTAAAATCCGTGGGCGTTCTGTCACTGTACATTGCATTATCAGACTTTCAAAAGACGTTCAGCAGATCTTACATAGTTTCCAATAATGACCGACACATATTTGGAATGCATTTATTTGCATTGCATTGCATTTTTTAAAAGGAATTAGTAAATAATCTCACGCAGAGTGTTGGTATGGTTGTGTGTTTAAATAAATTCAATTTCAGAGAATATGCTAAATTTTAAAATGTGAACATTTTAAATTTAAGAATATTTTATTTTTTTTATGAAAAACATAAAAAAAAAATTATATGTTTTTATTATACAATTTTCGATTTATGCTTTCTTTTTCGTTTCTTAAATTTTTGATAATTCTAGAATTTTAAAATCTGTTATTTTGTCCCTTTCTCTTTCTATCATTTTAGCATTTTTACTCTCTTTAACGGTGATATTTATGAATCTTTTAGTTAAGGTGATAAAAATGGGTTGTGAACATATAATTTTTTTTTTATTTTGCATAATTGTGGTAGCGTTTCTACCCATATTCAAAAAAAAAAGAGAAAATCAATAAACAAAATATACAAAAAAAATGTTGTAAAAACATTTTTGTGGTAAATATTTATGGTAATTAAGTTTAGTGAGAATATAAATTTAATTAATTTTTTTTTTTTTTTGGTTATTTTTATTTGTCTTTTCTTTTGTTTTTTATTTTTGTAGAATTAAAAAAAAAAAAAACTAAAATTTTGAATCTAATTAAATTTAATGATCAGTGAAATATAATACTTTTGTTTTTCTTTTGTTGTTTTTTGAATGATTTTCGTTTAAATCAATGATAAAAATGGCATCAAACATATGAAAGAAATCTGAATTTAACCTCCTTTAACATTATGTACCTATATATGCTACATTTTTTTATTTGTTTGAAAATATTTATGTGTTCTATGAAACATTGAAATACAAATCAGTTAAGTTCTTTTTATTTTTGTGGAACTAACAATATAACTGTTTACAAATGTTTGTGTAAAAGTAGATTTGTTTATATAGATGCCGTCTATGTGTGAGAAATCGTATGTAGTAGTTAAATCGCGGGTCTTTTAATCTAAAACCCCGTAATAGAACCCCGATTAGATGGTATACAATAGCAGTACTGTATAGCAGTACAATAGCAGTACTGTAATACAATAGCTATACAGCCGAGTAACCAGCATAATGAAACTAATGATTCCACACACTTGATTTGGTCTAATCTTCGTGACTTTGTGGATCGCATATTTTTATTACAGAAATGAAAGGTAAAAATATAAAAATATATTCTTATTTCAAGTGTTAGTGGAGTAATATAATACGATTTGTATTATTTTAATATTGTACGATGTACGCTAACTTATGTTGAAACAATCAGTTAAATGTATAAAACTGAGCTTCACCTCAAAGTTCACATTTTCAAAGAAATCTACGTTTTATACTTGAGAAAAACGTATTTATATGAGAACTACTTATGTAATATAAAAATGTAATTTAGAAAAGCGAGCCATAATAAATGATAAAAAAAGCGGGCAACAAAATTTTAAACTGGTATAAAATATATAAATGTGAACAAGATGTTATATAAAGGTTAAATAAGGGCTTTAAATGTTAAAGGCGTAAATTTTCAAAATGCTATAATAAATATACTATTAAACTACTTCTGGAACATAGTTTATATATTTTTTTAGAATTTTTTATATACATATGTAGCGGGTATCAAAATTTTGGAAAATTTTATTTTCACATATAGATAAATTTAAATACATACTAAAAAGTTATACTTAAAAGTACTTTAAAGTTAAAATTTTGGATGGACGGTTAGAATGCAACTATAAACAAATTTTTCAGTTTTTATGAAAAAAATAAAGTAAATGGAGTATACATCCCAACATCACAAAAACTGAAATTCTCAACGACATTAGATCAAAGTTTTTTCATAATATTTATTGCCTTTTTAGACAACTTTAGTAATAATTTCTTGTTGTTTTAAATAGCCGTAACTTAATTGAATTAAAGTATCATTTTTTTTTTAATTAGAATTTAATCAATGACACTTTTTCTTTATGTAATTTTTAAATTATTTATTAATTACTCTAAAAATAAAAAAATGACTGATAAAAAATAAAAATTCGAGTGTACTTATTGAAATTTCTTTTAAGAAACTTTTTAATTAATTAGTATAACTTAATTTAATTAATAAAAGATTAATATTCGCATACTACATAAATTTTTAATATTAAAATTTCTTTTTAATTAAGTTCTTATAATCTTTTTTTTTTTATAAAAACAAATAAAAAAACTAATTTAATAAATTTTAGCTTTATAATTAAATTTTTTTAACAACTTTATTAAAATATCTCCTGAAGCACCTCTTTAACCTATATATACTTATATACATATATGTATATAAGTAGGTACATTCAACAGAACCGAACCGAACCGAACCGAACAAAATGTCTCAATTATCCCTTTTCTGTAATGTAAATCAAATTTAATTTCCCAGTTCTTTGCTATAATACTGTTTTGTTTGCTTTTTATTTTTTTTATTTCTTTTTTTAGTTTTATTCATTTAATAAATTAAATTAGAAAGAGAGAGAAAACAAAAAAAAAAAATAGTCTTTTGTATTACAATAACTTTTTTTTTCCTCGCTTTTTCTTTTCAAACAAAAATTTCCTATTATTGTTACCTTATGGTCTACCAAGCCTTAAAAAAAAAAACTTTTTTTTTTTTTTCTTTAAACTTTACAACTAAAATAATATTGGAATCATTTGTTTTTATAATCACTGAAAAGAAGGCATTCAGTTTTTTTTCTTATAAAATTCATTTTTAAAATTAGAATCATATAAGAGGCTCTTTTATTTTATTATAATTGCCTTTTATATGTATTTATGTATGTAGAGTATATGTCTTTTACTTTTAATGACAAAAAAAGGGAAAAAAAAAAATATCAAACAAAATAGAAAGAGTAAGAAAATACCCTTTTGACATACATTTTTTATGATTTTTAATTATTTATCATTTTTTTTTTTTTTTATTGAAAGACAAGAAACTAAAAAGGAAACCTGGCAAATAGTATTGAGCCTATCCCGACAGGATAATTTTTTTTATTTTTTTTTATATAATACCACATAATACTAATAATATTTATATACAAATATAATATGTATTATGTATATAGACAAAATTTTCCAATTTTATTTTTTTAAGATTTATTTGGGTCAAATATCATACCACCACCAATTCCTATAGACCATATTATAATATACACCACTACTCAGCTACTATATGACTATCATATCATATCATTTGATTCACTTGTTTGTATCGTTTGTATAAAATTATATTGAAATTGTACTAAATGGATATGTGATATCAAAAATTACGACTTTTGTAGCCCTCTTTTGGGTAAAATGGATATTAAATTTTATTTTATCATACACAATAAATTAAATTAAATTACGATATAACAAAAAAAAAATAGTAAAAATTAAAATCAAAAATTGTAACCATACAACCATACAACCAATAGATATCATAAAATATTTTGAAAGTTAAACTTGGTTAAACCTTCACAATATTTAAAATGTTAAGAGGTTTTTTATACGTCTATAATATTATAGAGGGTATGATATTTATATGTACACTGACTCTAGAACTAGAAACTTTTTAAATAGAGAAATCCTTTATAAATTTATAAAAAAAAAAAAAAAAAACCTTAAAATTTAAGTGATTTTCAAAAGAAATTTTTCTTTAAAACCAAAATTTATATAATATTAAGGTGTATTCATAATAATAAGTGCTTACTAAATTTGTGGATGGTTATGTTTGTATCTCTTTTTATTGCATATCGTTTTATTATCCATTAGAAACGTGCTATGGTTTTAAAAAAAAAAAAAAAAATTGTTTTCAAAAATAATCTTAAAAGAGTCTTCAATGTTTGTTTAATTTAAAAAAATAAAACAAATTGATATTCACATTTTCTGAATAAGTTTTTAAATTTTAAGGTTATGTTATTACTTTGTTTACTTAGTCTGAGATGATAATTTGTCTATCGAATTTATAAAATATATATATATATGTACATAGGTAGAGGTACATATAATTTAATATAGCCTGTAATTAAGGGAAAATATAAGAAAGTTACATATATTCTTTTTTAAAAAAAAATGTTTACTAATACAACGTATATTTAATAAGATAGAAAGAGACAACCACAATTAATTCTATTATATTTCAGTGATATTTTTTTTAATCTTTCTAAAATTATTCTATACTGGATGAAATTTTCACTCTGCAGTTGGGAAGTTGGTGAACAGCATAGACATACACATACAGGAGGCATGCTGTTTTCCTGGGAAAAAAATCGTGACTAAAAAAGTCTTGAAAAAAAATATTTTGAAAAATAAAAATCTTGAATTTAATCTTGAAATAAAATATTTTACAAGATTTTATTTCATCTTTTCAAAAAAAATATTTATTTTTTAATTAAAAAAATAACAAAATTAAAAGTTTTTCAACAAAAAAAATAATACCAAATTAGGATTGCCCCTTTTCCAGAATTTTATATATGAATCGGGATTTCGTTACAGAGACCTATTATGTTTAATGAATTTTAGTGACGTGCTTAAATACTTGATATTTAAGCTCTCAAAAGAATACGTTTCGATAATTTAAATTTTAATTAAAACTATATTTATATATTATAATGTATTTTTAAAGCGATCGTATCGAAATCTCGCGAATCAAAATCTCGTGTATCAAAATCGCGTGTTTCACAATTTCGTGTTTCAAAATCTCGCGTTTTTGCGATATTTTTTAAAAAATCTTGCGGAAAACTACAAATGGTAAAAAACAGTATTAGGAGTTATGTACAGTCCAAAAGTACAGTAAATTAGGAGGGATTTTATAGTTGGTTAGAAAATCAGGGTTTCAATAATTTGTTTAGTGCGGGTTTGATGATGGCAGCTCCCACTATTTTAAAAGTTTCTTTTTTTTAAATATGTATGTAAAAAAATATAATTAGGGGGATGTTATAAAGTTGTAATTAGATTTAGGGTATTCGCTTTTTTCAGAATATTTATATGCGAATATTATATGCGAGATTCTAAATTGGGAGAGGTTTTAGAGTTGGATTTAAAAGTAGGGTTATGTGCTTTTCCAGAATCTTTATATATATATATATGTATATATGTAAGATTCTGAATTAGGAGGGGTTTTGGAGTTGTATTGTATATACAACATTAATTTAAATTTGAAAATTTATTTGGAGATTTTTTTGGATTTTCATACCCACCCCACCTATTTAATTAATGAAAAACATTATTTCATTTCAAAAGAGATTTTTACACGCGAGATTATGAAACGCGAGATTTCGTACCCAATCCATTTATGTTTACTTTTAGTAAGAATAATCTATTACGTATATATTTAAAGTTTGATATACATTTTTCTAAATAACAAAGTTAATTTTTACTTTCTTGCATAATATTTCACTAAACATAAATATTCAAAAATCTTCTAAGAATCATACAAGTATAGCGTAATGCCATCTTGAATTACAATTATTTATTTTTGAAATCATTATTTCAAAAATAAATAATTTTAATTCAAGATTTTATTTTCAAGATTTTTTTGTTCATGATTTTTTTTATGGGTTTCAGATTTTTTTTTCAAGATTTTTTTTTCAGGATATCGATGAGGAGCCACACATACACAACGCTAAGAATATCGGAGTGGAAAATTTAAAGTAAGAGAAGTAGGAAATTAATACCATCCCTTTTCGGTGTTTAGAATTTCCAAACTTTTGTTGTTAAATTTGGCAATAACATCCAAAGTGTTGCTAAGAACATTCTTCTGAAGTATATAATAAACATAATTATATGTATGTATGTATATATAAATATAAAAAAAAAGTTATTTCACAAGATTTTTGTAACTTGTTTTATAAAGCAGTTAAAATTTTGAAACAAAACACTTTTTTTCAAATAAAATATTTTCTGATGAAAAACGCTACAAATATACATACATACATACCTATTGTTAAAATTATAACAAAAATTTGATTCTTAAGCTTAAGCTTAATTTTAATTTGTTTTTGTTTTTTTCTTTTTATGTTTTTTAATTAAAAGCTTAAAAAATTTAAATATAGGTTATTTCTTTAACAATGTAGAAGAATAAAATAAAGTTTAAAATTTTTACAGATTACATTCTAAAAAGGGGTTATTGTGACAACATTTAAAAATTAAATCTTTTAAAATCTTATTAAAATCAAAAAAGGCAGGTGTCATATTACTGATGTTCGATATTTGTCTTGTTTTATATAAGTAGTATTAATACAAAACAGTTGTGTCCAACTCTTAAACCCAAAAAAAAAAAAATAAAAGAACTTATACATAAATTATTTAAACCACATGACTTTTTTTTTGTTTGTACCTATGTATTTGGAATTAAGCGACACTTTTCATGCGTTTAAAAATTGAATAAAAATGGTAATAGCTTTTCTTAATCTTTTTATTGAAATGAATGTTTAATTGACCTTAATCTTCATTTAAAATCTATTCATGTGTGTTTATATAAAAAATACTTACACTGATTTTTTTTTTTATTTAATTAAATTGCAAAGTCAACGTTTTGCAAAATTTGCAAAAAAATAAAATTAACTATCCGTTAAGGCTTTCAACTAAAAATTTTAACAATCCTTATTTTAATCATTTGGCTCTTTTTCTTTGTCACCACCGGACCCACCAGAACATAATCATTTAATTATCTTTTTTATGTATGGATTTAATATGTAAGGCATTACTTTATTTCAATTATTCCAAATATGTTATAAAATTATATTTTCTCATTGATTAACGGTATTCTATAAAATTATTTAAATAAATAAAGTTTGAAAGTTAACAATTTTATTTAAAATTTCATATACCCTGTAGGTTTCATTACTATATCTTCGAATAAAAACTTTTAATTTGATTTCCTAAAGATTTGATTTGTTTTCATTTGAATAATTTTTACCTTATATTTTACTTCTGTTTCATTTGTTATTTTCCGATTGCCCCTCGTAATATTCCACAAATTTATTAAAATTTGTTAAAAATGCTAAGAATTAAAGCTCCCAATGGAATTGAAAATTTATTTTTATTTAATAATTTATTTTATATTCATATTTTTTGAACAAACAAAAATTAAAAAAAAAAAAAAACAGCTAAATAACAGATTTAATAAAAAAAAATATAGAAAAAAAAAAAAAACAAAAAGAATAAACATAAGAAATGTCACAATCATTTTATATTTTGTCATAAATCTTAAATTTTACTCAAAACAAATTTTTTTTATGTATTTTATATAATTTTATTTTTATTATTTGTAATTTTTTTCTTTTCACATTTTCATTTCCTTCATTTCTTTTTACTCTTCTCAAAATCAATTCTTCTCTTTGCATTTTTGACTATATTGGTATTCTGCTGCTACTTATTTTCTTTTTTCAGATATAATCTTAATATTTCCACTGTCAATCAAATGTCATTTAAGACCTATTATTTTTGTTTGATCCAAAAATTTTGATAAAATGGAGAAAATGAACAGAACAAAAAATTAACAACAGAAAGAGAAAAATAAAAATCATAGAATGAAAAAATCTAAAAAAAAAGGAAAGAAAACGTAATAAAGAAAAAATAAAAAAAAAAAATTAGAGAAAGAATAAAAAAAAACAGCAGAAATCATTTTATTTATTTGATTAAACTTGAATTTCATTGACTATAATTTGGGTTTCAAATGTACTTATAAAGATTGAAATTAACTGATTGATATTATGTTCTATATTTTGTAACAGTCCGTCCAGATAGTTTCATGCAAATTCAAGTTATGTTGAGGAAAATTCATTGTTAGCAATTATAATCAGATTTAACATTTTCAAAAAAAGGCCTCGGTGGCCTAGTGGCTATAAAATACGCTGTAAACACCGAGGCAGTGTGGGTTTGAATTCAAATAAGAGTTATTCCCTCTTACGACATTTACAGCCACGCCTGAACAGGAAAGGCTCTGTAATTTCCTGTTCACAATTATGTGGTAGAGAAATGCACTAAAAAAAAAAAAAAAAAAGTTTCCATTTCAATTTTAAGCTTCTGACTTGAATTTGACTTCATTAACAAATTTTCAGTTTTGTAAATCTGACAGAGAAAAAGAATAAACAAAACTTAAAGTGATAAAACATTAAAAGCGCTGCAATTGTTACCAAATAGATAAAATGAAAAAGTGCCGTTATTTAAATATTTATTTAGCACCATTATAATGCGTAAATATAAAACAAAATTATTTAAAAAAAAAAAAAAAAATTAATAATTTTGTATATTTTTTTCTTCCATTACAAATAATAATAGAAAAGTTAAACATAAAAAAATTAAATTAATCAAAATTTCAAGAAAAAAAAAAACACAAAATCAACATAAAATTCATTTAACTTATGTACATTTATAGTAATATTTTGAATAAGTGTCAAATTTTATTCAATATATATACTATATACATACATAGATACTCGTATATATTTACATGTTTTAATATAATGTATGTACATTTTATATACAAACTAATATTTTTTAAATACAATGAAAATTTGTATACATAATTTAATGGGGTACCCATCTTTACTTTAGCAAATTGTATACAATTTAGATGTGTAGAAAAAAATTCTTCTTGTTTAATTCTTTCTTTTTTTATGTCATTACATTTTTTTATATATATGTATGTATATAATTTTTTTTTTTAATATTTTGAAGGAATGTCAAATTAATTTTGACACATTTAAGTGTTTAATGTATTATAATGATACTTTTATTAAATATATAAATATACGCTTTTATTTGATGCGTCAAGTGGGTATGGAAGTTGATGGCATCAGTAGTGGTGGTATGAAATAAGTGCAAAATATTGTTGATTATTCTTCAACAATATAGCAACAACAGCAGCTCTCAATACCATATGTGTTACCCCAATTCGTTAATAAAATTAATTTTTTATTATTATTTTTTTTTTTTTAAATATCTTATCTCATATAATATCTTTTACATTATTTTATTATTAAATAATAAATATATGATGCATATTGTTACATACATGCGTACTAATATACTTGTAAGTAAATAAAAAAAAAAAATTCAATTGTTATAAAAAAAATATCATTTAAGTTCGTTCTTGAATGTCATCTTCAGGCTGCTTATTATAAAGTTCTAAAGCTGAATGTAAATTTTTCTATTTTTTTATAAATGAATTTTTTTTTTTTTTGGGGGTTTTTTAATAAATGATGAAAATGACGATGATGATGGGAAAAATAAAAAAATTAAAATGTGTTAAGCAACGAATAATAAAAAGAATTCGGTATTTGTTTTATTTTGAAATAAAATTTAAATTTGTCATCACATTAAAAATTTGTATGTAAGTGTCTGGCACAATATGACAAGATAATATCAAAAAAAATAATGATACTTAAATATAATTTTGATTACTAAGCAATTAGCTTTTTTCTTTTTGCATTTATTGCTTAATAGAGTTTGTACAATTAATAATACTCTTAAATTATAGGTATATAAAAAAAACAAAAATTAAAGAGAAATTTTTTTTAAAATACACAAAACGTATCCTAATAGTAATTATAATGAAAAGTTAATGCAATCTATAGTTTTTATATCTCTTAACAGATATGTTTCATGAAACAAACAAAAAAAAAACCATACCAATGACGTCTGAGTTAATGTATTTGGTTATACCATACCTTACCTTATGATTTACCAGGTCATCCACAAACAATACCACATTCTCTCTCATCGATAACCGATAATCCAATAATAGCTATTAACAAAAATACGAAAATGGAGCCATCTAGCCATCTAGCATAGCAAACTACATATGTATATGAATTTAGTGATTATAGTGAATATTCAAAATTAAGCAGATTATTAAGCATATAGATCAAATTATTTTGGTATAAATCTATATATAGGTAGAAAATGATTTAGTGACATTAAAACTACTGATTCCTTTTATTAGTAAAAGAAATAAAAGATAGTTTTTTATAGCAGTAGAAAATTTTAATAAACAATCAAAGCAATTATTTATAATGTAAAGAATGTTAACATGTTAGATCGGTTGTCAAATAGAGTTCGTCTGCATGTAATGTATTTTAAGTTAAAAAAAGAAAAACGATATTTTAAATATTTTCAAAATTTGTATTGTAAATTTTTAATACTTTTTTAAAATTTGTATTTGCAAAAATTGAAAATAGAGTTTTCAGAAAAATCGAAAACCATAGCCAAAATAATAAACTTTTTTATTTAAAACTTTGTGAGTAATCGCATAATAAGGTAAAAACATTTTTCTTTTAAGTTCAACATTTGAAAACCTAAACAATATTTTTTTAAGGAAACAACGTCTTTTTTCTGAAATAATTAGTGAATTTATTCTGAAATCGTTAAAATCATTATAATTCAATTGAACAGTCAAAGTTTGTCATAATGCAATCTATTCGATTTAATTTTATAGCGCCTACTGATCGTGCATATCCTTGAGGTAAGGTAAATCCTTATGCTAAACCAAATAGTCAACCATAAATTGCATTTGTGACCGTTTTCTGGTTTGTTTCGACAATAATAGTTATGTATGTGTATATTTAAAAATATTAGATTCTTCCTTTAACAAAGAACTTTGTAAATAAATTATATATAAATCACTTACATATGTTTATTTGCTATTTAAATTTTATAAAAACAAAATTTCAAAAATGTAAATACCATCATTCGGAAAGAAATAACCAGAAATGAATGAAATATAAACCATTAATGTTAAAACAAAGAAATGAATGAAATATACGTAATATATACGTCAAAATATTCGACAGTAGCATTCACTGGTACTATAATACTACTTTTATTTACGGAAATATGCGAGATGAGATGCAATTAACATATGGTTACCCTATCTGTATTTGTTACAGAGGTGTGTAGACTGAGACAAAAAGAAAGTTAATAGGGAATAATATTTGATATTACTTGCATAGGTTAAAATTTCAATCCCATCTTTAGTCCTTAATAAAGATTTTTCGTAATAGTATAATGAAATAATGAATAATAGTTTTGAAGTTGTCTATATATTTTATAATATAAATGGTGTACAGTATGATTACTCTGATAAAATGGATCATTGTATCGGTTTTAGACGTAGACCGTGATTAAAAATAGCTTATACCTTATTTACATACTTAATACTATTCCATGTTTATTTTTTTTTCCATATACACAGTTAAATTTTCAAAATCGTATTGTATTTAGGTTAACAGGTGATTATAACCTAAAAGTTTATAACCAAATTTCTCATAGACATAATCGGATGTCTTTTCTTTTTTTTTTCTTTTTCATCTGAATAAATAAGATAGTTTAAATGCATTAACAAAAATTTTCAACTGTCTTTTTCATAGCATTTTTATTTTAATTCCATACTGACCGATAGCATTAATACTAAGCTTATTAATAATTTCTGTTAAAATTTGATGAATTTGTTTTTATAATTAAAAAAAAAAAAAAAATATTTTCTAATTTAAAGATAATAAATTACTGTTTGTTTTTTAAATAACAAAAAAAAAAAAAAAATAAATTGATTTCTCTTACCATCATAATATTAAAATTTTTTTATAGCGTTTTCTTTACTTCTTTTTTTTTTTTTTATTATTAATAATAATTTTTTTGACAGATTTCAATTTTGAATTGCTCGAATAATATGAAATTTGTCACCATACAGCTCCTTCTCTTAATCATTTTATTATTAAATCTTTACACAAACAAAAAAAATAAACAAAACAAAAACAACGTATAGAAATTTTCTTTATTTCATATAATATAAAAGATTAATTTAATAAATTTGAATATTTTAGTCTTCATTAATAGATTTAAATTATACTATTAAACCTTTTAATTTATTTAATTAATTCTCAAAATTTGAATGTTAAGTTTGATGGCTTTTCAAATGTTGAAAAATTTCCAATTTAAAAAAAAAAAAAAACAAATAAATTTACAAGTTATTTTTTCTATTGTTTGCTATTTTTTTTTTTTTACATTTTTATGCTAAGTTGTTATAAAATAAGAAGTTAACTGAAGTATAAATTTAATATTAGATTTGTAGAAACACGTAAAACGTTTTTAAATATTTGTATAGTTTAGATGACAAATGAAATAAACTAAAAATAACATTTTTTTTCGGCATTAATGTTAAAATTATAAAAAACGAGAAAGAATACAGTTACCTTTGTCAACTCTTAGATACCCGTACGAACTGTTAGTATGTTCACAGCCTGTCACTCTGCTTACAATATTATTTTTTTAATATTAGAAGGGTTAAAGGATTTTGCAATAATTCAGTTTCGCATAACGGTAAATTAAGACACCGTATAACACAAGTATATCGTTTGGAATTTTCAGATTGAAGATATACCTTATAGAGCTTGTGTTATAACAATTTAAATATAGAGATTTTTAGAGAATTTACAGAAAAATCAATATTAACATAAAATTAATATTTTTATGATATCTATCAGCAGTTAAAATTTCATGGCTCTATTTCAAAAAAATTGTGGAGATCTAAAAGTTAGTTGTTCGGGAGCTGTCTAATAGTGAAACTAACAAATTGACATGGTAAAAATTTCAGAATCCTAGTTCATTGATTTGTTAAGTAATCGTTCGGACGCCCGTACATTGGCGTACATGCCTTAATCGACTAATTTTTTTAATTCTGTTCCGATCTAAATACTTGAGTCTATATATCTAGCTCTGTTCCTTTAAGGTGTCACAAACGTAACGGTAAATTTATTATACTCTTGAGCTATGTTCATATGGGTATAAAATGCTTCGACATTGTTTAACATTTAGTATTCATTTAAAAGCAAAAAGAGACAAAAAAAAAAACTAATAAAAAGATGGTGTTAGTGATCTGATCTAGAAAATATTTTTAAAATTTTACTTGATTTTTTGATTTTATGAATTAATTTATAATTTTTATAATATAAACTGTAGATATATTGAATGACATTGACATTTTGATTTTGACGTTTATATATTTTACTGTTATTACAATTAAACTGTTTGTTTATTGGGTTAATTTTTTCCTCTTTCCTATTTAAAACCAAAACAAAAGACTACTAATTATTATATTTCAGTAAATAAATAAATTAAAAAAAAAAACAATGGTTAAAAATTACCATATTTAAAAATATTCTATTCAAAAATTTAAAATTAATTAGCAATTTATAAGCAAGTTTTTTTAATGTTTATTTCAATTTTGTTTTAAGTTATTTAAACTGATAGACAACTTTTCGAGAGAGATTTTAATATTTTAAAAGCAACTACCATTTCTAATATTATTGTCAATTGTCAAATTTGAATTTTCGGCTCGTTAAAAGAAAATTATTCTTACAGATTTCTGAAGAAGATTAATGAGTTTCATTAACATTAGTTTTATTTAAAAAAGAAGTTACTTTATAGGAAAATTTTTAATTTATATACCTACTTAAAACCGTTATTAGTTTATACATAAATTACATACATTTTTTTTTCCTGTGGGAGGTGGGAATCTTCTAAGGACATCAAGAAAGTCCCTTTGGTATAGTGTCAGATTCTTACTGACTAAACCCACCTTCCTCTTTAGCTAATATAATGGGATGAAACCCCTAATTGCTGATGCAGTATATTGACCGGGGAGTAGGGATATTAGAGGATATATTTTGCTCAAGTTAAAAATTACAATTAAAATAAAGGGGAAGAGGGCTAAAATAATTCACTAAATATACTGAGTTGCAAATTCGTTGCAGCAGAATAACTAACACAAAAAATCTAAGGCATCAAGTTCTAAAATTGCTTTCATTGTTTTTCACTAAACATTAAACTGGATGAATGTTGGGTTTGCTTTTAGTAGATTTTGTACATTGTGCGTAGATAATTTCAGTAAATAAATAATTTTAAATAGTTTAAGTAATAGACAACTCACCATAAAATAAATTTAATATTTGATCTAATATTTTATTTAATTTATTTTTATTTACACCAAATTAAAATATCTAAAGATCTAAATTACTTTCTTTTTGATTCCTTATTTTCTATAAAAAAAATTTTTATATACAGAATTTCAGAGAAATTTTCTTAAAAAAGAGTATTAAAGGTAACTTCAAAATTAACTTGTAAAAGGTGGCCAAATGACAAATGTATTAACACCGTAAAAACTTAATGGATTTTTGGCAAAATTCTTAAGTAGTGAATTGTCACTAATTTTTATTTGAAGTTTTTATTGTATTTTTCTATATAACACTTTATTAATTTTAAAATTTTCAGTTCTTATGTTTTTTGTTTCTACTTTCCCTTAAATTGTACAAAATTTAAACTTTTATTCCTTAAATATGAAAAAATTTAATAAAAATGTTAATTTATAATTTTTCATACTAAAAAAAAAAAAATCTATAGATACAATATAATAAAGTACTAAAGTGTATATTCGGGATGAAAATAATATGCTTGTATACATTTTAGAATAAAAAGAAAACTAACTAAGAAACATGGTAAAATAAAAAAAAAACAAAAAAAAAAGTAAGAAAAATCTTTAGATTTAAAGAAATTTTTTGCCAAATTTTCTTCACGTTTTTAACAAAAACAAAAAAACATTTTTCTCTTATTTTCTTCATTTTTATTAAATTTAATAAAAAAAAAATACTGTATATATATATACATATAATATATTTAAAGGACTTTCTTTATCCTTTTTTGTTATTTAACTATTGTTTTGAAGCTGGCGGCGAGCGCGATTTTTTTTTTTTTTTAGTTTCACAGAATTGTAAATAGTATTTTTGTTTGTATGTGTTAGCTTTTATCGTTTTTTTTTTTTTTGTTTTTGTAGACTTGTTTATGTATTTTTGTTTTATTTAATAAAATGTTTATAAATGTATACATATATACAAATATATATGTATATTTTATAAATAAAATAATGAGGTTTTATAACAAATATGTACATAAAAATATTATCTTATGACCTCATTTTCTTTTGTACTAAATTTTTTTCATTTTTAGGTTTGTTTCTGTTTTTCATTCGTTTTTATCCAGTTTTAATCTAAGAAGAAGTGAAATATAAAGAAATAAATTCCCGATAACTGGTGAATGAATTTTGAATTTTAAGCTTAAACATTTTGGGTTGGTTTTAATAGCATGATAAGTTTTCATCCAAAATCTAATTTTTGATTAATTTTTATTAAAAAAAAATAAGTATCAGTTTTTCAAAATGGTTTTTTCTTTGAACCGAAAAAAGATAAGTTTTGTTTCTTCCAGAAAAATAAATAAAAAATTTCCATTTTTCACAATTTTACTCAATAGTTCCCTAGTTTAAACGTTATTAAACTTTCCTTTTTCTTTAAGATTCATTTCATAAGATTCAAAATGTGTTTTGGAATACATTTTCATCAAAATTTGAACGTATACAGTTCCATCAATTAAATGATATCTTACCATGCCTAGGTGTCAAATCCTAATTAGAACTAAGGGTTAAATAAATGAAGAGAACTGCTAAGTACCAATAATTTCCTAAGAGTATTCAGTTTTTAATCATTATTATATGAAGGAAAAAAATGTTTATTTTTTTTATCAATTTACATTTTATAAGAGATTTTAACTTACACGTTCCAAGCAAAATTTGAATTGAACTGTTCTTACCTGAAAAAAAAAAATAAAATTATTTAAGATTATTGAGAAGTACTTCAAATAGGAGCTATAGGATACCAGTATAACACTAAACATAAAAGAAATTTATTTTAAATCAATTTAAGCATAATATCCAGATCTTGTTTTACATCAAATAACGTATAAACGTCAGATTTGCATAACCTAAACATAAATAAAAAAATAGTTATATTTGGGTTATATTAAATAAAAATAACTCTCGGCTTAAGAATCTTGTAAATGGTTATAAAATACTTCCCAAATATACCAACCAGTCCCGGTTCCCCAGTTTAATCCAATTTAAGTTTAAACATTTATTTCGAAAGTAATACTAAAATAAGTGGTAAGCTAAGATTTCTTTTATTTACAGGATTTTTTTTTAGATAAAGTCGTAAAATTTTAACAAAACTCATTAACATTCTTTTTAAATCAAAAATACAATAAGAATGGAAACTTCATTATCAGATACAATTTATAATTCTTCAACTTTTTGAAAAGTTCATTAATTGATTCATTTATAATTGTCGAATTCTTCTTCACCTTTATAAATGTTATCAAATCATTAATAATCATTCTATTTCTTTAGAAAAAGGATTTTTTAATGGTCCCCAAAAAAGAAACCTATAAATTGGTTCCGTGAAAAAAAAAAAAAAAAAAACTTAATAGTTATACATACTTATAAGTCTCCGTTTGATAAATTACCCTTTTTTGGAGAAAAACAAAGAAACAATAAAAAAGAGAAAACAAAAGGGGAATTGAAAGCGATCCAGAAGCGCCATATTTGTTTTTTAAATTATACATATACATATTTTAGATTTTCTGCTATTCTATAAATTTAAATTTAAAATTTTTATTTCATTTTTTTTTTTTTGTCCTAGGAAAAGTTAAATTCCTGATTATATAATCGAGATCCATTGGAATCTCATCACCATCATCTGTGATTTTAATAGCGTTTTTTTTTCTTTGTTTACAATCATCATCACAATTTTGTAGATTTGGTGTGTCATTTATAGTTGGTGCGGTTGGAGGATGGTGTTGTATCAGTGCTCAGTATTTTAGGTTGTACTTTTTGTTAACCTTTGTAAGGTTATTTTTTTTGAAATTTATTTTTGATTGGAACCCTTTTCTTATTTAAACATTATAAAAACGGTATTTTATTTACTTTACAATAATAATAACAGCTACGGCTTTGATAGTTATATTTAACAAAAAAAAAACGAAAGAGACAGAAAATTAAAAAAAGAAGACAAATAATCGATGATAGGAATACCCTAAAATAAAAAAAAAATATAAGGAATTCAACACTTTATGAAAGACAATTTTTTTTTTATATATTTCTGTTTTTGATTATGCGTTGTGCCTTTTATTAGAATTTCAAATTTTAACATTGTTGCTATAATGTTGTTGTTGTTGTTAATTTTATATTTAATTTAGTCTGATGATATGTTGATACCTTTTTTTACTGGTGTCAAAATTTATTTTTTTATCTAAGTTTTTATTTTATTATTTACATAAAAAAAAATGATTTTAAGAGACTTAAAGAATTAATGTAACCCAATATTATGGAAATATAGTTTAGCGTATGTACAACGAACGGTGTATAACTGAATGGAGACAAGCGATGAACGTCAATAAATAAAAGGAAATGATAGGAATGAGCTATTGCCTTTTTATATAAATTTTGTTTATTTCTTCGTTTGTTACAATCATTTTTATTGGCTGGTAAGTTTGTACTCTTCTTTTTCATGTTAATAGAAACAAAAATTAAACATTCATCCAATTTTTAGATTTTATTTTATTTTATTTTTTTTTTTTGTAATAAAATTAAATTTTTGTATTATTATGTTTTTCTATTTTTTATTATCAACACTTCGTTTACATTTATGCTGAAGAAAAGGATATCAGTTTACAGCAATTCAGACGTTAGAAAAAAAATGTATTCCATCACGTTCCACTAAAAAAGCATGGATATAGGCAATCAATGGTTTAGCGTTAAAAAAATTTATTCAGGTAACAAATACAACAGTAAATAATAATAAAAAATAAAATAAAATTGATAACGTCATTGCAAGAGAATTTTTTGTTTTTTTTTAAGGAACATACGACGTCTTAGAGACGTCCTAACATTTATATGAATTTATCTATATATATGTATTATAGATATGTATGTGTACATATATTATGTTTTATATATATAAATAAAAATATTTATAGAAAAAGATGAGCATATTGAGTCCAAAAAGTGATTGAATTACACAAAAAAAAAAAAAAGAAAACAGTTAAAGACCAAATGAAAAAATTTGGATGATAAAAATTTGACATTTTTTATAATCAGTATACGTTTTTTGATATGATTTGAGAAAAGTTATCATAAATAACTAATGTCTGCCTGCTGCAATCAAATATTGCTACTCTGACTGTGAAGTTATAAAAAAACAACATTATAATTTTAGAATTTCTATATACATCTCGCCTTATGTTATATTCACATTCATCTAATATTTATTGATTGAGATTTTTACTGGTTTTTAGAATATTAAAAGTTTGCGTGTTATTTTGTTTTTTTTTTTTTTTTTGATTGATTTTTTTATGGATTTTCCATCTTTGGTGGTACAATAAATAATATAATTGATTGAAAATGTTCAGTATATGAATATAATTTTATTTTGAAATAATCTTGTTTCATTTTTTGTTTCTTTTAAATTTAAAAAGATTCAATTTCCAGACATTTTATTGAAACCTTTTTTAAGTATTAATATCAATTTATAATAAAATAAAATGAAGTATGATGTTAAGTAATTTTATGCCTATAAATAAAAATAAAAACAAATTAAATTTTAAGAAATTAGGTAATTTTTTTTTGTTTTAGTTTAGTTCATTTAAAATTCTATAGCTAATATAATATGAAACTTTTTTTTTAGAGTTATTTTTATGCTTTTTTCCTAACCCAATTGTAATATATCGCAATTTTGAGTTTCTTGAATAAAAAAATTGTAAAAAATTGAAAATTCTATCACTGAAAAAGTTGTAAATTTTTGTATACAAATACCACACAATATCTGACACTTATATTTGTAAGTCATTAATATTATTAAATTACGAACATACCTTAATCAGACCACTTTTGGCATTGCCAGAAATTTAACACTCAGCCATAATGATGACTATCACCTTCATTTCGATTTATTTCTCAACTCTAATTCTTTCAATGAAACCTTGTTTCCTTGTTTTGTGAGAATGACCCAAATTTGATTTTGGTAAAGACTAATAAATTGAACTTTGAATTAAACATCTTTTTTGTATTTAATTTTATGACCTTTCTCAACAATTTTAATGAACAGTAATTTACTGACCTGTTATCCACTAATCTTGAGCTATTTCTTTAGTTTATCTTTTCTTAGGTTGTCTTTTAGAGTTATTTCTTTCATACTTTCTTCACAAACTCGTGTCCATAAATTATGAATTATACTTGAATAACTATAATCTTTGAGTTTTGACATTTGGAACATCAATCTTCGAGTTTTGGCATTTCCTGCATTGAATCGGTCCAGAAAACAATTTTAAGTTTCACCATAGGTTAATTTTACCATGAACTATTCCAACTCATCTTCCACCTTACATAAAACTAGACTTTCGGGAATCAATCATAATTCGCTTCACTTACGTCGATTAGTGGTGCATTAGTGGTGTTTGTATAGTAGTAGAAAATTTTGTAATATTTTCGTACTTCGTAACTCTAGTTTGTTTTTGGTTCTTATTTCTATTCCTACTTCTTTTTACATGATACCCATACCAAGAAAAGGTTCTTTTATGCAAAATTATTCTAGGTGTGAGAAAGAGGGAAAGAAGTTGAACGGAAATAGAAAGAAAGATAGAGGAGAGTTGGTAGCGAAATTGGAGAAAAACATGGACAGGTTCATAGATGAATAAATGTTTTCTGAACAATAACGTCGCGAATCAGGTATTGTTCAGGTATTTTAATGTTGTTGCAGCAGCACTAACCCATAAGTGAGAATTGCATTAGATCTCCAAGAGAAAAATAAGCATTACAGCGAAAGAGTAAACCTAAAAATTTGGCAGCTTTCTGCGCTGTATCAAAAATATGCTCATTCCATAGCATTTTTTAATTTAGCTCCATCGCTAAAATATTTAAACTTGCAGACTGCTGTATGCTGTCTCCTTGAAAACGCAGATTAAATTGGTATTAGATTTCTTTAAAAATCGTAATATATCACCAGAGTGCTTTATTCGGAAAAACTATGGATTGGATTAAGGGTAGAAAAGTAGGTCGTTGATCAAAAATTTCTCATTTTAATTGGCGGACCAAAATTTCCTGGGATTTTTACTGGGGTAGTAATTTGTTTTCAATTAACAAAACTTTCTACCTATATAAAATTTGAATCAGTACTTCCTCGATTCATACGCGACGTGTCTCTATTCACTAGGCTACCGACTACTATAATACTTTTTTAATAATTTTAACTATACTTTTTTAGAATAAATGAATTATTATATGTATATATAACATGTTCTGGTCAAATTCAGGTATTTACTAAATATTCTCAGGTATTTACTAAATATATTCAGGTTTTTGCTAAATATATTGAGGTATTTACTAAATAAATAATTCATTTAGTGATTTAGTTTAGAATTTATTTAGTAAATCGGAATTCCAAAAAAAAAACCACGAAATTATTTATTAAAATCTGAATTCATTTAGAAAAACTCTCAATTCCAAAAACAAAAATCTCAACTTCTTTAGTAAAAATCTGAATATATTTAGTAAATACTGAAAATATTTAGTAAATACCTGAATTTGACCAGAAAATGCTATATTTACATATATTATGCACTCTATCTATATGAGCTATTAAATTCTTTTGGAAATTTCTTAAATAGATACAAAAAAAAAATTAAAATATTTAACTTTAATAAAATTAAAAAATTCATTGGAAAATATTTATATAAATATTAGATACTAAAATATATAAAATTCCACAAATTAGATTAAAATAAATATATATAACATTTTAATTATTTCCAACTACATATTTTTTAGAATTTAAAATAATGATCAATGATTGTAATTTTATATTTCAATTTTGTTTTATTTTATTAAACTTTAAAAAAAAAAAAAATTATTTAAATACATAAATTTGGTTTTAATTATAAATTTTGATGTAATGTTGATAATAAAAATAAAAAAATAATTAAAATAATGTTGTTATTATTTGTTTACAAATGATTTATTAAATATTAAAGTCTTAATACTAAAATAATAAAAAATGAATGAATTCATTTGAAAATCATTACCTTTATCTTATTTATACTTGTATCATTTAATTCAAATTCAATTGAAAAATCATAAATTCATTATAATTTATATGTACATAGGTATGTATGTATGTAGATATATAACATAATTTTATTTAATTAGAATTGAATCAACCACTCATTTGATATTGAACGTTCCTGCAGTTTAATGTTAGTTGAAATTTTTTATTATTTAATAAAAAACAGACAAAATTTTTTTTTATGATAATACAGTTGTTACTTTTATTGTTCTTACAGTGAAATATTCTTTACTTTAATATTTTAATTTAAACTAAACAAATTACAATTTATATAGAAGTACATAAATATAATATACAGGGTGTTTCTGACTTGAGTACCCATACTGCACTCTGTGTTTGGGGGGTTAAAATAAACGAAAAATGTATTAGAGTGGTGGGACACTGTTTTTGAGATATGAGGCTATTATTTAAAAAAAAAACATATTTATTCTGAATATCTTACAGAATAATAATTAGGAAATAATTTGATTAAAAGAAAAACTTCATAATTTTTCTTTTTTCAACCGATTGAAAGTATAACACACTTTTCTACTTATTCTTCATATCTCGAAAACGGTGAAAGATAGAAAACAAATTATTAAGTACAGAATCAAAGATTTGAAAAAGTCCTTTCTTTTGGATGTTTCGGAAGAAAATTAATTATGAAATATAATTTTGTCGTTTTAAGGCATTTCAAACCTTCATCGTCAAATGTATACCCCTTATTGGCTACGAAATACAGTTTTATAAAAAAAATTATGACAAAACTAAGTATCAAGAGAGAATGGAAAAACACTTCTGCCGGCTATAATCTTGGACTGGTTTAATGATGGTTTAAAACATCAGAAGAAACTGGGTTTGAAGTAAAAGGGCCAGGAACCAAATTCTCAGAATCATTGGCGCAGGGACTAAAGGAACTAAACTCACAAGCAATTAAATTTAATTAGTGTGGGAGTGCTTAGTGAAACTTAGTGAAGCAAACCATGGAATGAAAAATCAGGGCTCAGATAATCAAAGGAGCTTCTGGGAAACTATAACCGTAAAAAATATGATAAAATCATAGGATTTAGTAAAAATAAACGGAAAATTCTAACAGGATTCCTGTTGGGAAAATGCTGGCTATTGGAACACTTAAAGAAAGTTAGAATAGAAAATAATGGTACATGCAGATTCCGACAAGAAAAAGATATGTGCCAACCAAGATATGTGCACCTAAGAGCTTATTGGTTTGACAAAGATGAAATGTCAACAATAAACCCTGCACAAATTTTTACTTTCTTAAATGCAGTAGGGCTGACAGAAGTATTATAAGTGGAGGCAACAGGAAACGGAATCCACAACACGGAATAACAGGGAGAGCACAATATATCTACATGAAAAGGTCGAAGTGTCATTTGTCTCTTTATCTCATTTACCTCTTAAGTAAGAACATAATCTAAATTTTGTTCGTTTCAAGATGTACATAAAAATTAAAGCTAGAAATTTACTCTCCGAAATGCATTTTTTTTTTTGCATCTTTCTATACAAGCATACATTTAAAAGTTATAGATTTGTTTATGAAAATCTATTAAAAATCTTTAAAACCTTATATTTTGCAAACGGTGCAGAATATACCCTCCCTCTACCCAATACTATTTTTTTGTTTGTTTTAACATTGAGTCCAATCACTGAATGCTGTTCAGATACTCGAGTCGGAAATACTATGTATGTACAATATATATACAAGTATATAGAATACATATTAATTAGTATAGTACCTATACATAATATTTGTACTTTAAAAAATTTGAAATTTTTTAAAATTTTGTAACGTTTATTATATCGTATCTATAGATGTACCTATAAAAATAAATTTTCTCTAGAAAAAAATAAAAATAATAATTGAAACACCATATTTTTTACTCAATACACAATACCTGAACAAATAATCAATGGTGTTCTATTTCGTATAATAATATCATAAAATTAAATTCAACAAAAAAAAAAAAACGAAAAATAAAATAAACTTTAAATATCAGTTTAAATTAAAAAAAATGAACTGTAACTATATAAGAAAAGATCGTTATTATATTTTTTAGGAATACAAATTCTATCCCAGTTTTAAACATTCAATTTTTATTGAAAAGTACGAGTAGAAGTTAATACAAAAACTAAAATGTAAAAACTAATAAAAAACTTAATTGAAATCGTTTTTTTTTTTATTGCACTAAAATTGGAAACAATAAAAAATTAACCTGGAATTTATAGTTAAAGTATATAACAAGGAAAATAGATATAATAAAACGTTTAATTCAAAATTAAGTTTAATTTTTTTTAAATAAATAGGTTCTCTTCAAAAGCAGTTAAATAATAATGATAAAAAATCAAGCAATTTGTTTTTAAAATGGGTAAGTTTGATTCTGATTTCTGGGAATTGCGATTCTTAAGTTTTCATATTTAAGTTTCAGTAGAAAGTTTTCGTATTTTATTGCAGGTTATGTTTGAGAGTGACTGAAATCTAGAGATGTAAAAAAGATATAGTGATCTAAAATCCCGATTACAGAAACATAAAGACGATATAAGGTACTTGAATAATCTTTTGGCGACTTAGAAAAACGAATACCGACCCCGAAGTCTCGATACTCCGAAATTCGAAAATATTGGGCTATATTGTTAAGAAAATAAGATTTGTAGACAAGGTGTCACAGAAAAGTGAAAAATTTAGATATATTTAGAATAAAAAATTAATGCTATTCAGAAATTAAAAATGATCTGAAGATGTAAGTTTAGGTCCTAAAACTCAACTTAATTTACTTATACTTACTTTCATAATGAGTTGAGTTGAGTTGAGTTGTAACTATAAACAGTGCGTAATTAAATGGTATTACACATAGTGCTCTTTAAATTAATTTTGTACTTAAAATGAGTCTTCTGGATTTTCATGCAACAAAAGATTTAGGTACTATGTTTGAATTACGTGCTGCGTCAAGAATAATAAAGAAATATACTACTCGAATATGGTTCCAAATGTATAGTATAGAGTACCAATTTATTGGCTATTAAAATGTTTAGTTTATTGTCAATTGATTGGAGTATATACCTCTGATCGAATTAAATTTCTCTATAATTTTTTAATAAATTTTTGTTTATTGGAATTTTATTTGAGTAATTTAATATTACCTTTTTTTTCTATATTTAATCGTTAAAATAAATTTAATGCGAGATTTAATTAATGCTTGCGGTGAAAAGAAAAAAAATTACACAAAAATATATACATGTGCTTGTTGTATATTAATTGTCAATAAATTTCAGGAATTCAACAAAAAAAGAAAAAAAAGGAAAAAAAGACTTGGAAAGGAATTCTAAGAAACATCTATCCGTATATAATCACTTTGCATCAATAACTTAAATTTTATTTGTGAATGTTTTGTTTAAATTAAAGAGTTTTAGTATGTTTTAAATATAATTTAATTTTTAATTATCAATTAGAATAATACACAAGTAAATGCATTTTATTGATATATTAAATAAATATTTATTGATAAGATAAATATAGGGTGTTCAAAATTGAGGTATCATTTTAATTTTAATAGGTTCCGGTTAATAATGAAAAATTATGTCGGCCACGTGGCCGCCTCTACTACTTCGGCAGGCTTCCAATTTTTTGCGAAAATTCTGAATCACGTTGTTCAATAAACTGTTCTCAATGGTTGAAATCTGCTCGATAATGTTGTTTTTAAGCTCTTGAATTATTGTGGGATTATTGCTGTACACTTTCGATTCCACAAAACCCCACAAAAAAAAATCCAACGGTGTCAAATCGCACGATCTTGGTGGCCACATCACTCCTCCTCTACGAGAAATAATGCGATCTTCGAACTTTTCCTTCAAAAGATCCATTGTTTCTCTTGCTGTGTGGCAAGTGGCATCGTCCTGTTAAACCACATATTCTCTACGTCCAAATCATCAATTTCCCGCCACAAAAAGCTTCGGATCATCTCCCTGTAGCGATTTCCATTGACCGTAATCGCATTTCCATTTGCGTTTTCAAAAAAATATGGTCCGATGATTCCTCCTGACCACAAACCACACCAAACCATAACTTTTTGTAGATGTCCTGGTTGCTCTAAGATAACTCTTGGATTCTCTTCACCCCAAATGCGGCAATTCTGTTTATTGACGTAGCCATTGAGCTGGAAATGAGCTTCGTCGGTGAAAATTATTTTGTTAAAAAAATTCTCATTTTCTTCTTGTTTTTCGATTGCCCAAGAAACGAATTGCCGACGTAATGCATGGTCAGTTGGTTTTAATTCTTGCGTCAGCTGGATCTTATAAGCCTTTAAATGGAGATCCGATGCAAAATGTTGAATAATGTGGATGGCTTGGTGTTTAATTGCTGCGAACGATGACGAATGGAAGTTTTTGGATCTTCTTCAACACTTCTGCTCACAGCTGCTACATTCTCGGTTGAGCGGCCACTACGTTGATAAATGTTGCCTCTGTTATCAAGAACAGATCCAGTTTCTAGAAATTTATCAACCATCAGCTTGATGGCACGATTTGTTGGATCATTTTCTGTACCAAATTTTGTTCGAAATTTCCTAATTACATCTTGAAAACTTTTACCATTTTCAAAAAATGTTGTAATAACAAAAACACGTTGTGCCTTCGTGTAACGTTCCATATTAACTAAGCGGAATGTATTGACCTCGTATAAAAATTCCAGGTAGAAAAAAAATGGCGGCAAAATCAAAATGATACCTCAATTTTGAACACCGTATATATAGGTATAATTTAGAAAATTATGTGAAAAGATTTCACTTGAAAAAACCAATAGTATGCATAAGAGAACATTGTTCGAAAATGAAAAGTTTATTACAATTAATTGAACTTTTTCATTGTAATCGTTACATACTATGCCAAAATACAACAAAACAAATCTCAAAACAAACAAAATCTCTTGAACAACTCGATCTCGTGAACAAAATCTCTTTTTTTTAGCTTAACTTTAAAATAGATTACGTATCTTCGTAAGAAATATTATTCGGAGGAATTTTAAAGTTGTATTCAAAGTCAGGGTTCTCGCTTCTTCCAGAATATTTATGTACAATATGTATAAGCGGATTTTTGAATTAGAGGGGATTTTAGAGATGGATTTAAAAGAATGGTTTACACATTTTTCAAAATATTTATATATTTGTATATGTGAGATTCCCAATTAGGAGGGATTTTAAAGTTGGATTCAAAAGAATAGTTAACACATTTTCCAGAATATTTATATATTTATATATGTGAGATTCTGAATAAGGTGGGATTTTCCAGTTGTATTCAAAATTAGGGTTAAAAAAAACGAGATTTTGTCAAACGAAATATTGTAAAAACAAAATTTTGTCAAACGAAATTTTGTAAAAGCGATATTTTGAAAAACGGGATTTCGTACCAGACCTCTTTCAAATAGATGATTGGACAAGCTTATATAGTATTTATTATCTTATATTATTTCTATTTGCATTGATACTGTCGTATTTAATACTGAAACAAATACTCTAACGTTAATACTTTTTTAACAGCACGTCAGCACTTATTCCACAAAATAAAATTTTTATGTATAAGTTGTGGATGTTTATTATGGTGGTTGGATATGAAATTGCAAAGAATAAATTTGAATCGTCTCTTTTTTTCGCCAATTAGTTACTTATATGTATATATTAAAATATCCAGTGTCTATACACTCTACATTAACTTCTAATTAAAAAAAAATGGCAATTAAAAAAGTTTTGGTTCATTAAAAGTTTAATTTTGTTTTTTCTTTTCCGAAAATTTACCAGAATTTAATTTTATGTCGAATAATTGCTTATTTAATTGTAAACAATAATTGCTAGTAAAAACAATTAATTTATAGATGATTGAAAACTGATTCATTAAAATTTTATTAAAAAAAAAAAACAAAAATAAAATAAATAAATTTCTAACTAAAATTTAAAAAATTTTAAGGATCTGGTTTCCAATTACTATGTACGTATTAAAAATTGTTCAATCTAAAGTTTATTTTATTTTTTTTTTTTTTTCGTTTTAATTAAATCTTAAATTTTCTATCTTTTTCGTCATTAACTTGGTACTTCTTACACAATTTTTCATTTCATTCTTCATTTCCCATTATCATCTTGGATATCAGAGAAATGAAACAAATCAAGTTCATCTTAAATCTTCAATTCACATTGCCGCCCTTACATTATTTTATCAACCAACTTCCTTTCTTTTATTTTTAATTTTTTTTTTTATTATTTTCGAAATTTTTTATTGCAATGTTAATTATATTGTTCCTTGGGTGTTTGTTCTTTATTGATTTATATCATATAGGTGTATATTTTTATATAGATACATATATATATATATATATATTATATAGATATACAATATGCCCCCTTGCGTACTTCTTAATTTGTTCTAATTCTTATACTTCATTTTTTACGACTTTTTTTTTTATCTTTTAACATTCATCGTCAATTATTGCTTGTCGAAATCAAAACTTGTAAAAAAAAAATTTATCAGTACAGGAAAATAATAAAAAAGTTAAGAAAATAATAAAATATATATAAAAAATAAACCAAAAAATCTGTTTTTTTTTTTCTGTATTTTTTAATTTTTTTACAACAAATTCTCACATAATAAAATTAAAGAAAAACATAAAAGTAGTGTCGTGTGTGTTGGAAGTAATTAAAAAATTGTGATTTAAATTCAAACTGTTCTGTAGTATGGGAATATTATACGAAAATTTTCTTAGAATCCAGCCATGACCAACCAAAGAAAATCTTATACCAAAAAAAAAATTTTGTTTTTATCAGAATCAAGTTTAATTTATTGTTGAAAATATAAAGCAGATTGAATAAAAGCATCACAAGATTATAGATTAAAATAATTTAGAGAAAAATTTTCATTTAAATGATATAAAATCATTTATTTTGCATCTTTCTTAAAATTAATAGATCGTCTAAGTTCCAAAAATTAAAGAAAATTTGAAATTACCGTTTTTTCTTTTTGAAAATCCCTACTGTTCCTTTACGTTTTTTCCAAATTAACTAAATATCCTAGCAATAGCAAAAACCAAAAAGAAGAGTAGCCGCGATTTATCGCCCTTCTCAAATAATTTACAAATCAAAAAAAAAAAAAATAAAACATAATTTTTGGATGCTTTTAACAATTTCAATTTAATTTATATCCATGATTTCTAATATCTAAAATTTCAAAAAATAAAAATTCTTTTTCTATTTATGTCTAGCACCTTTTTAATCAATTCTATTTTATTATGTTCAAGTTTTTCGTCTCTTTCTAATTAATAGAAATTTTTAAAATTCACAAGACGATGACAATAAGGTGTTAGGAAAAATAAAAATTAATTTTAAACAAAAAATCTATAAAATTTTTATTTTATTTGATTTAAATTTTTGTTTTTTTTTTTTTTAATTACTTTATTGAATGGTGTATACGCACCTTATATCAATAAAATTGGGGGCTCATAAAATCTCAAAAAAATTTGGTATGTATAGAAACAAAGATATTGCATTTCAAATAAAAAAAAAAAGATATTTTTTTTAGTAATGAAAATAAGTGTTGAAATTTTGGTAATAAAATAGTTAAAAATTAGAATACCATAATATTTCAAAATTTATTTTATATCGTTATAAAAATCTAGAGCAGGTTTTATAGGTAAAACACTATAAGAATATGCAAACGATCGATTGATTTGTAAAAGATATTCAAATTAAATTTAAATCTATATGTTACCAGATACTGGATTAAAAATATAATTTTATAAATAACTATATATAGTATATATATATATATATATATATATATATTTTAAATAAGATGTAGGTAGAGGTAAATAACCAGAATTTCATTTACAAATTTATGAGTTGAATAAAATATGGCTAAAATATGTATTGCTTTATTTAATTATTATTGATTATTTGCCAATAAATTTGATCGATTCCAATATTTAAAAATCTAATTATATAAATTGAAATGAGTTCAATATAAATTAAATTTTTTTGTTGTTAAAAAGTATAGAATAGAACGGGGAGCCGTTAAATACTTTAGTATCAAATTTTTGATTTCATTGCACAACTTGTATTTAAAAGATAAAAACCGAACCAATAGTACTCATGAAACTCAAGGCTTATTTCTTAATTTAAATAATACATGCGGTTCTTTGTTGTATACATTTAGGTTGACAAACAAAATCAAATAGAGAATTATACAAAACTATAAAGGGTTTTTAAAGATGTACATTTCAAAACGAAGAAAAATTGTTAAAAATCAAGAGGTAAAAATTTGTTTTAAAAGTTTTAGTCCCCCTAAATTTTTGAGAATAAATTAAAAAAAAGAAAAATTGAAAAAGAAATTAATATGATTTATTTTGCAAGTATATAATTAAAAAAAATTAATTACTTTTATGTTTATTTAAAATTTTTGTTTAAAATATAAATTAAAGTAAAAATATATTTTTAAATTTTTATTAAATCTATAGTTTTTAGAAAATAGATCTGCACATTAAAACAAAATTTTTTTTTTTATTCTCTTAACGTAATTTTCTAAATTTTTTCCTATTTTTAGCTCAATTTAACAAAATTATGTAATATATATATATACATATATTATCAAAAATTTTATTATATTTAACTCAGAGTGAAAAGAAATTTCAACCCTTTAATCTATTTTACCCAATAAAACTGTATTACTGCCACCTATTTATATAATATATATAAATATATACCTATAAATATTTCCCATATACCTAAAGGCAAATATCCTGCAAAATCTAAAATCCTGACGATACTTCTAATATTCACCTAATTTTTTTTTTATTATTATATACGTTTATATACATTTTATTTTTCACATCATGCATCCATAACGGTAGAAGATCCTATTTTAATTTTTTTTTTTTTGCTTTTCTTATGCTCTTCTTAACTTGGTCACGTACACTACACACATGAACGTACATGTATCTATATCCAATAATATATATATATATATATATATATCTCATCCTAAGAATCTGTGAATAACTTCATAAAAAAGTATATGTACGATATCTGGTATCTTAAGTTAAAAAAAAATTTTTTTTCCTTTCTTAATTCTTCAAAAAAAAAATAAAAATTCTTACATTTTTTTCTGCGTTTTTTCACTTAAAAAAAAAAAAAAAGAAATAAATATGTTCATATGCAAATTAAAGTTTTACTCTATTTTATTTTATAAAATATATATGTGCAAAAGAGATAGAAATATAGTAAAAATCAATAATTTATCTGCATAACTCTACTATATAACTGTGAGACCTCCTCAATATTTTACTAACACATATGCCAATAAAAAAAATAAAAAAATTAAATTTTTATATTTAGATTGAATATTAAAAATAACGGTTTATAAATTTAATATTCAATAAAACCGTAACATTTAAGCCAAAAGATATAACCTTTTTTCGGGAACCAAATCCTTTTTCTATTAACAAAACTGCAATCTGACAGACAACCAATTTTTTTAATTTTTTCCACACATGTGTTTGAGTCAATATGTGTTTGTTCGGAATGGAATTAAAAGCTTATGCTTAGTTAAAAATAATAGATATATATATATTTAAAAGATATACGTATATAAACGTATATATATATATTTAAAAAATATATTATAAAATATTTATTTATAATAAATTCGTGTAACATATTATACGTATATGTATGTAAGGTAGATAATATGCGGTACATACAAATTTCTAATGTAGAAAGGTAGATTGAGGTTAAATAAGGATAACATTTCTATATGTTCTTAGTTACATACATTTAAAGGGTATAGACATTATAAACACGGTTTTTTCTTTTTTTTTTTTTTGTTTATAATTTTCAATTTCTCATCATCCTGATTAAAATTAAATTACATTATAATTTCTTTTCAAAATCCCCCAGGCTCAACTTTTTTTTTTATAGATATCGAATGTATAGATGAAGACCTCTATTCTCTATAGAAAACAAGTAGAAAAAACAGAACAAATAAAAATGTGTGTGTTTATTAAAAAAGAAAAAATTAAAATTCTTTAAAAGTGATTACAGTGTTTCACATGTAAATTGAAACTTACATTTTGAATGTGTAATTACAATGATTGGAACTTATATTTAAGTTTAGCATTTTAAAAATTGGCATTAGCATATTGGAAACTCTTATATGAGGAACTGTTATGTAGAAAAATAAGATAAACAATTAATAAATGTAGTTAATTTGTATAGCTTCAACATGAACATACGACTAAAAAAGGTTTGGTGCAAATTAGATTTTCTTTAAATAGAAAAAACATAATCACTCTGTTATCCCTTTATTATTTGTTTGTTTACATTACTATATTACTCGATTGAATCTTTATAAAGATACAGCCATAGGTGTAGTGTGCTTTTCTTTTCAGATTTTTATTATTGAAACAAATTGTTATTTAGACTTATATTCAATCTTAAATATTTTTGTTTAAAAAAATTGGAAAAACAGTTTTATTTCATACTGTAATTACTATATATACTTGAAGCAGCTCTTTTTGTATATTATTATATACTTATATAAAATTAAAATCTTATTACATAAAATTTAATTTGCATAATACCTAAAACTGATTAAATTTTAAGTATATATACCTGTACAAACACAAACATTTAATTGCAAATTGCTTGTACTGGTATAAAATTCAAACATAAATACATACTTAAAAATATAGATTTACATGTTTATATAAATAAATAAATAAAATAATAATATATGATTATATATATACTCATATTTAAAAACGATTCTTTATGTTTAGAATATGTATGTATAAACAACTTCCAATTATATTATGTAAAAGTTTTTGTTTAAGATTTTTCATTATATTGGTTTTATAATTATTTTTTTTTTTTCTGGAGCTAAAACAATTGGTATATAGGATCGATTTAGCTCCAGCTCCAACAATTGGTATATTGGGTTAGCTCCAACAATTGGTATATTGGATTTTGATCGAACCTTAAACACAACAACAATTATTTAACACCTCAATCCAATTTTTATTTTTTATGAAATTGAAAAAAAAATGTTAAACACATTTTATTCATACATATATAAGCTGTTTAAGAGTTGAGGTACTGAACATAGAAGAAAGTAGTTTTTTGGCAAATTCCTTACAATTCCTTCGCATAAACGTTGTAAATTTTGTAGTTTTTATGCAGTTAGCAGCTAAAATTCAAATAATTTTTAAATTTTTTTTTGTGGAATTATTTTGAACTCAAAAAACTTTTTTTTTGCAATTTTCACGCAACAATTTTTCAATATCGAATTTTAAAATTAAGAGATTTTTAATTATTTTGTTTATTTAATTTCACCTTCACAATGTTTTCATGTTTTTCTATATTTTGTATACGTTCTTAATCGAATTTGATTATATATTCGATTTTGTAGCCATGCTCATCAATAAGAAAAAAAAATTAAATTATAAAGTGGTGTTTTCTATATATCCTTGAAAATCAAAGGTTTAAACATAAAAGTAATTTATACATACGTATACATATGTACAAGATCATGTAAGAAATTTTATTGAATATTATAATATTATGTAGAATGAAAAACTTTTAAATTGAAATTTTGAATTAAAATATTTTTATACCTTATACTCACATCAAATACATACCACAATAATAAAAAATTGATTTATGTCATATTGAGTGAATGAATGTTTTAAAAAAAAAAAACCAAAAAAATAATGAAAAGAAAAATTCAACTCATTGAAAATTATAAGGAGTTTTTCATGCATCAACAATTGTATATACATATCAAAAAAAAAAAAAAATACCAATAAAATTTTTTTCCCTTTCTTTCGTATATGCACATATTTACTATTATAGAAAATCATGTGAAAATATTCAAATCATTAACAAAAAATGTAAAAAGAAAATCTAAACTGAATCCACTTGAATACTTTTGCATTTTTCACAAGCAACCAGAAAAAAAAAAACTCCTCTGCAATATTGAATTGTTTTGTATAAAATTAAAAAAGAAAAAAAAAGAAAATAAACCTCTTCACAAGTTCACATACTTATCTGTACCTATACCTCTACTCAGGTATAATGCGAAAAAAAAACACAACAAACAAAAAATATTCATATAAATTTTCAATTTACCGTTTCTTTTTCACTAAAGCTACCAATTTAAACTTACGAAAGTATGTATGTATACTGTATCATGTCCCTGGGAACTAAAATGCAAAAAAAAAAAAAAAAGAAAATAAAAATAATTTCCATATCGAAAAATTTGGTTTCATCTTAATCGGAAATGTGTTGGGACAATGCACTGTTTTTAAAACAAAAAAAAAAACAAAAAAAATTAAAACTACTGTAATGCTCCTGTTAAAGTGACAATTTATTTTTATAGTATGTACTGTACAGTGTAGACATTAAAAATTTCATGAAGAAAAATCATGTGAACAAGAGAATAATAGAGAGAACAAAATGTAAGTTGTTGTGGTAGTGTTACGACCACTGTTAAAACTGTTAAAACTGTTTTGTATTAAGTTTTATTTTTTTCGTACCTACCTACTTTTATATTTTTTAACAGTTTTTATGTTATTAGGTCAAAGGTCATGATGTCCTTTTTTTGCATACTGATGTGTTTTTTTTAATATTTTTTTCTATTTTTTATTTTTTTAAAATTAAAAAAAAAAAAAAAGTAATATTGAATTGTTTTTTCTTTTTTTTTTTGTATTAAAACAAGGTTAATAGGCTACTAAACTTATAACAAAAATAATAATGAAAACACAATATAAAGTTTACAATTGAAATATGGAAATTATGAAAAAATAAAAATGTAAAAATTTGTTTTGAAAATAAATTGTTTGGTTTTTTTTTTATTTTTTTTTGATTTTCTAAAATTATTGTTTCAGTAACTCTTAAAAGTGAATTATTTGAAATTAATTCAATTTAGAAAAATAATGTGTCATACAGGTAAATATATATAACTATAATCACATAATAATACATACATATATATACGTTTAATAATACATAATATAAAATTTAATTTGCAATTGTGGTATATCCGAAAATGACACTGGAAGTGGAAATAATGAAACAAAATAATGACTGTGTGTTATACAAGTATTTTGATATGGATGAAGAAATTTGAATCGATTTCAATGCGGTAATATTGTTTTTTTTTCGGTCCGATACTGATGTGTTTTTTATGTTCATCGTTTCGGTATAATATGCTAAATAATTAATTTTAATTAATATTACGACTGATATATATTTTTTTTTTTGTTTTAATATCATTGTATTTAAAAATGAATAAAACCGGAATTGCCAAAGGTTTCTAAATTTAATTAGGCCTAACATTGATTCTGAATGAGATTAAATTTTTTGTAATTTTTTTTTTTTTGGTATTTTTAGCTACTAATAAAACATTGCATAAATTCATGATATTTTGTTATAATTCAAAAGTGAATGAATTATTTATAAGGCTATAAATTTTTAATTTTCAAGGATATTGAAAACCTAGAATGTTTTTAAAATTTTTGTAAACAATTTGACATATAAAGTTTGATATGTTTTGGGTTTTTATATATGCATACTATATTTTGCTCTGGCTAAAATCTATAACATTCCATTGGACGCTGAATAATTTGTCCATATTATTCATTCGTTTTGAAATTGTGTTTTGTTGGTTACTTATTTTCCCAAAACATATATAATCAAAACTCTACTAATAATGAAATGACGATTTAATAATTTAAAAAAATAATTAAAATATTAAAAAAAAAAATGTTGAAACTTATCTTCTTTTCAGAGTCTTGTTCATAGGTTGGTTCAATGTTTCCTTGTTTATGAATTGATTTTCAAATAGTTGGGGAAAAAAAAGTTTTTTGTAGAGAGTAATGGAAACTTGCTAAAGAAAAATTAAGTTGAGATAGGTGGATAGGATATGGGTTGAATAGGACATACAATTTAAAAGCCAGAGAAGATAATTGAATAGCAAGGAATGCAATGCAATGCTATCCGCATGGATGCTGCAAACTAGGTTGTTTCAACAACACCTGTAGACACATAATTTTGCAAGAAATGTCGTCAATAAATAGCATATGGGAGTACGTTAAGACAACTGCTCATACAGGGTTAGATGGAAATACCTAGTAGACAGCCAATGCTTCTAGAGGGTAACAAGGAAAAATTTTTATTGCAATATTTCATTTTTTTTTCTTTTTAGTACTTTTTGAAAAATATTTGAAAAGTTTCCTTATTAATCTCACGCGGTTAATCTTTTCAGGATAATAAGAAAAAAATAAAACTCAAACGTTATTGTTTTGGTAATATCTTAATCGTTTTCTAATGAATAGAGTTTTGGATAAAATTGAAAGAAGTACCTCTGGGTTTTTCACAACTATTGTGTTTTACAGAAAATTGCATAATTTTTTTTTTAGTATAAAAATAGAAGCAATTTTAGAATCATTATTTTATATTAACATTTAGAAAATGATATCCACCTTAAAAAATCCTTGGTTTTACAAACGACTTTGTTTTTATTTAACTATTATAAAAATATACAAGTAATTTGTGTGGTGTTTTAAAAAAAAAGGATATTAATACAAAAATTCATTGAATCTGACTTTTTTTATTTTCAATTATTGTAAATTGCATTTTTTATTTTGTAAAAATAAAAATTAGAATATTGATTTTTTATTTATGGAAGAAAGTTTTTAATTTTAATTTAAATTTTTGTTGAAATTTTAAATTATTTTTTATGAAACATAAAAAAATTTAAATAATTACAAATAATTAAAATTTTAAATTTTATTCGAAAACTGAAGTAATAAATATTTTTAATATATGGTCAGTATTTTGACTTCTGATTACTAATTACTTACACTTAAATAAAATAAACGAAATATAGAGAAACAAATAAATTATAATAAACATATTTTTTTTTTAAACAATTTTAAAAACCGATACTATCAACAGTATGCACCATCCCTATGCAATATTTAACGTAACACTTTTAGACTAATTTTAATTTTGTTTATTTGTAAGTAGAATTTTTTAAAATTCCCAAATTTGTTTTGCAATTCGATATTCTAATTCTATCTAATTCCAAAACCAAATTTTACTTTATTTGTTTGAAATGTATTAAACGCTTATTAAAATCAAGCGTTTAGTGAATAACCGTTGTGTTGTATATTACCTAATGTCAACAGTTGAAAGAAGATTCAGCGGTTGAATAGTCTGAATGTTAAATCACCTAATTGCTGTATTTAATAACTATATCGTCAACAACTAAACGAGATCGTATTGTATATTTCAAATTTTTCAACCATTGAAGCAAAATTTTTAATTCTAATATTATTTAAATCTTTTAATGGTTTGATTAAATTTTAACATTGTTTTTTGATGTTTTATTTTTATATATATGTAACTATTAAAATAATATTGTAATTTAAGAAACATTATGTACTCTTATACTTTTGTATAAGATACAAAAGTTATGGATGCGTTTATGATTAAAATATGAATTCGTTCATAGCTCCAAGACAGTTATTTAAAAAAAAAAAACCATGCGTAAATCAAGCTTATATAGAAAAAATTAAATTGTTTCATTAAAAATTTTGAAATTGTTTCATTGAAAAGTAAAGTAATGAATGCATAAATATTTTTATTCAACAAAAATCGTCATCAGATTGTATTGCGTATTTTAGCAACGCTATACATCAACACAACATCGTATCGAATTTTGACTCAACCACAAGTTAATTCAATCATTGAACAATCGTTATATTGTCAAATGCGCGCTTTAAACCTGATAGTAATCACTAAGTAATGATGTTCTAAAAATATTTTTAACTATATGCATGCATATATGCAATATATATATTTTAGTATATAAGACAACCGTATAGCATTAAGTCTAAATCTCATAATCTCATACCAAAAAAATATTTTACCATTAAACGTTTAAAATTTAAACTTATAGATTCATATTTATACTTAAAGATTCATATTTATATTCAACAATTTTTTTTTTGTATGATTATAAAAACAATGTAAAATAATTTGCAAATTTTAAAATTCGATATTGGATTGAATTAATATTATGATTTTTACTGCTACTCTTTTCCTTCAACTTCAAAATCACCCAACCTGCCTTAAAATCCTATAGATATCTCAAGTGTATATATGTACATAAGAACTTTGTTTTTATTTTCTTTTGTATAATATTTTATGTGCAAATTATTCCCACTTTATTTAAGAAATGAAACAAAAAATGAATTGTAATATATTCTGCCTTTTATTTGATTAATTTCAAATGCACCAATAAAAGAAAGAAACTGAAACTGTGCAAATATTGATGAAATCGTTAAATAGTTATGTATTGACTGTCGGTATAGGTGAAATTCACTGCAATAATATTTACAATATGAATCGTACTTTAAAGCATTTTGGTTTTAAATTGAATTTGGAGCTTTGAAATTGTTACCTCAAGAAATTCAACATATGCATAATAATATCAAAAAGAAAGGTGAGATAAAATAATCAACACTTAAACCAGCATTTAAAAGAAGTATCTATATACATATAATATTCATACCTGTAGATATTAGATGCATCTTAAAATGTATAACAATAATTTTTTCTGCTAACTTATTGTTTTTACAATATATTATCAATTTGTAAATTTTGCATAATTTTATTATGATAGTATTCATTAATATTCGTTTACTACATTTTTATTTTATTTTTTTGTACCTGACTGTATATGTATATGTTGTATTTTGTAATGTTGCTCTAGTAAATAACGTCACCCTCTACTAATAAAATTCACCATATCAATAAAAAAGGCATTAAAAAACTCATCAAAAATTTATTAATATTTATTTATTTTATTTCAGATTTTTTTTTTTTATATTTTCTTTAGAGTTGTTAACCATTTTTGCATTAAAGTCAAGAGTTTGCCACGCTCTTATCCTATTTTACCTTTTTTTTTTTTTTTACGTGTATGTATTTTAAAGAACAGTCAGTCGATAAAAAGTCAAAAGTATTCAATATATGCAAAATATATATACATATTATATATATATATTATGACTTGTATTCTTTACCTATAAAATTTGCATTTTATGGGAGTTTTTTTTTTGTTTTCAATCACATAAGATCTGGTAAAAAAAATTCGTATATGGGTTTGGATTGAAACACGAAATGTTATGATAACCGTATCATATTTTCTCATATCATTTTTCATATATGCATATGTACATAATATTATCAATATCAGTATGAGCATAATATAAGTACTAAAATCAACAACTGAATAAATTCCTTTGGTGTTTTTTTTCCATTTGTAATATTTACCAACCTTTTCAATAAAAAAAGCAAAAAAAAAATAAATAAGGTTTTTATTTTAGTCTGGGTGGTTCGTGTTTGAATATTCCTTTTCTTTTTTTTTTTTATTTTGTTTTATATTATCTACTTACATGTATATGGATATTATGTCTGTAAAATTATATTTTACTTGTTCGTAATAAACCGATCCATAAAAATGAGGATAGACCTATCTTCATTACTCATTTGTCGACATTGATGTTTTTGTCGTATATATCAAAACAACAATAACAAAAAAAAAAAAACAAACGCGCTAAATTATCCGCGAGGTAGGTAATATTACGCGCTTTTAAAAAAAAATAAAAAATAAAAACTCTCATCACCTGCGGTAGCATAAGTAATAATAAACATAAAAAAAAAAAATATTGAAATTTATGTGATAAAATTATGGAAGTTATGTAATAGAGTACAGAAAAATTAGAAGAAGAAAGTGTTTATATATGCATATAGCAATAAATTTTAATAATATGAATATTTGTAACAAAATCATCCTTAAATATTTTTAGAAAATATCCTAACATTTTAAATACGTTATGAATTAATTTAAAATATAAAATTGGACTTTCAACTTTGAAAATCTCCTGAAATTAGCGGTGAAATAATTTTAAAACAAAACCGAGATTTAAAATTATTTTTAAAAATTTTTAAATAAAAGCAAAAGTTTATCTAGAATAATTTTTTTTTTTTTTTTGCTTGAAGCACGTTTTTCAAACTTAAAGATAATAAAAAAAAATGTTAAACAAAGTGAGCAAAAAAACAATCACAAAATCAAATAACACCAATAAAAGCCGTATTTTAACATTAAAACTAAATCAAAAAATGTTAACATAAGATTAAATTGTACACGTTTTATTTTAGGAGTTGGAACTTAAAAAAAAAAAAAAATAAAACTTTATAAAAGACATGTAAAATATAATGTTTAAAAACTGCTTTTAAATACATAAATAATAATAAACAGGCTTTTACAAAAATTAGGCAAACTAATAAAAGATATGATGAATGCAATTTAGGCTTAAAATAAAATATTTTATATTTTTGAAAGCGAAAAGGTTGCAGACTTATTTTGTAACTTAAATGATGATAGTTTGGTTAGTTGATTGTAATAAAAACTTTTTTTTAAAGCATTTAAATTATGTTTATCCTTCTTTAATTATAAAGGATTGAATTTCTTTGTAATTTAATTGGATCTTTTCATTTCATTCTTACATTTTAAACTCTAACAAAAATGAAAATAATATGGCTATTAATAAACACTTAGATTTTTATTTTTTTTACTTGATGAATTCAAAAAGTAAATAATTTTTTTTTTTAATTTTGTAAAAATAAGCAATAAAATGTTATTTAAAGATTTTGCTTTAATGATAATCCCATGTATGTATGGTGAAATATTTCTTTATTCATCCAAATTTAAGTTTAGTCAACGAAGAAGTCAAATATTATAAAGTTGCTTTTAACAAATAAGTGAAATCACTTTGTATGAAAAAGATGAAGTACTTTTAGATCTGCTAGAGACTTACATTAAAAAACATTTGATAGAATTTAGCCAACCAGAAAAATCTGAGATTGAAACTATTAAGGTCCGAAAGAGCTTTTTTTAAGCTTTTTATAAGTTGTATGTGAGGTATCATTGAAAAAATACTGGTGAACTCTACAACTTTCGTTTGGTGATCATAGTTCAAAAGCACCTTGCTTGCTTGCAGTCTGTTTTTAATAAGTTGCAGGAAGTTTTTAATTCCTTACCATAAAAGTCAGCGATACAATACTATTTTAAAATGCGATATCATTAAAAGCACACATTACTATAGTATGTTATAAAAATAGAAAATGTATAAAGTCCTTATTTTGTGACAGTAAAGGTAGATTTGTTGAAAAGCATCACAGAGTGTGGAAAAAGTATCTCTATGAATGTGTGAACTTTTAACTCACTAAACACCACCCTTTTTCGACCAAACAATAGGTTATATATGACCTTTAGTATTTGTGAACAATCAACTTCTGAATTTTCTTCTTTCCTTATTTGTTAGTATTTTTTTCGTACTTTTACTTAAATCTTATTAAACGTTTAACGGTAAAATTTATTCCGTTTAAACATTTTTATTTAATATCTACTTATTTATATTATAATTTAATTAATTACAAAGCTATTTAATAAAAATTTAAAGAGAAATAATACCATTCTGATATGTATTTAATACGAATTAAAAATTCATAAAAAAAAATTTCTTTTTTGTAAACCATCTATAATTAAATCTAAAATCATTATAAGTCATCAACCATAAAATTAACTTTCTTTCAATTTTATTTATGACTATTATAAACTTTCAATTTATTTGTCATGCGGCATGTGTCACTTAAATCCTTATACATTTTCATACATACATAATAAAATAAAAGTAAAAACATTTCATACATAAAAAGTTCTGATATGAATTCAAAGAAAAGGATATCAACAAATTAGTCACTTATAATATTCATATGAATGTCATTTAGATCAACACTTTTTTATAATAATAATTTTCATATCCTTCTTAACTTTTCTATAATACATTCCCTTAACTAACTTTCTACATATGTACATACATATAATAATTTTCATATTATTTTTTTAATATGTATTCTTTTGATTTTTCTTAATTCTAATTAAAAAAAGGATCAATATTAATAATTTTATTGTAAAAATAATATAATCCTTTTAATCAACTTTTTATCATTATTGAAAATAAATTTTATATTAAATTCAAAAGTTGTATTTTTTAAAATTTAAATTTATTCCACCTTTAACGTAAAAAGAATTAATTTAATTCCACCTTAAAAGTTTTTTGTTTTAATTATTCATTTTTAATATTGATTAAGTGATTTTATTTAAAAGTATATAAATATATATTTGTATGTATGTATGTGTATCAGCTACTATAATCAAGAAGCAATAATATGACCTTCTACGAATACTTACATCTTATAACTGACTAATTATCAATTTCATATGTGGGTGGGCTTAATTTTTTTATTTATTTTTTTTTTTTCGATTCCACCTTAATAGAAACTTTTTTTTCCATCTCTTTCACTCTTTCATTATGGAAATTATGGTATTAAATAATAAAATTCAAAACTTTTACCATAAATTTCATTCTTTTTTTTCAATCAATTTCCCAAAAAAAAAAACAAAATTTTTTTTTATTATTTACTAAATAGCTTGTATTTTGTTCCAGTTTATCCTTCCATCCAAAAACCATACAAGTCACAAGCATGCAAACATAAATTTAATATTATATAGATGATATATTAATGATTTATTGATTAGGTATGTTTGTTTATGTTTGGTTGTGTGTGTGGCTATTATAGATTGATTGTTTATGACCGATCATTTGATTTGACTTTTTAATTTTGCTGGTTGTATATGTATATATACATATACATACATATATTGATTATGCTTTCTTATTTAAGCTCTTAACATATAATAACTTGAATGGATTTAATAGTCTTAAACAGATGTCAAACAAACAAAGATACAAATAAACCGAAACAATTGCCGTAAAATGTTTTGTATATAAAAATAATAAAAAAATAAAATAAAATTTATTGACCCGCAGCACCAAACCATTCATTCAATTTGAAGAATTTTTGAATATTAATTAAAAAAATAAGAAAAAAAAAAACAAAAAAAGTATGTTGGTAGAAGTTTCGCTCGATGGGACGCTCACTTAATTATTTTACACATTATTATTTCTTTTTTTTGTTTTTAAATAAACAAATGAGATACAAATTAAATTGAATCAATAGATATAATATGTATATTTAGGTTAGAATTTTCTCAAAATAAAAATTGGACCCCATTAAAAAACAAAAACTTTTGAATCTTGCTGAGACATTGGATATTATGAAAATATTTGGTTAACTTATGGAACGTTCAATTGTTGCGGTAATTAATCAATCGTTTGAAACAATGTTTTTTGTTCTTTAATTGTTTTTTAAATATGTATGAAAAATAAATAAAATTTTGGTTTATACCCTAGCTAATGTTATGAAAATTGGGTTCTAACATTTACATTAAGACACATATTTATTTAAAAAGCGTTTAAGCATATGAATGAAAATTAGTATTCTGTCAATAATAAAATTCTCATAATGTCAATTTGTTTGATTATTATTAATGACATGGTATGATAATGAAAATTAAAATGGAGAAAGGTCATTGCAAACTAAATAAAAAAAAAAAAAATATATAAAAATTGAAGGTTGCATATACATATGTACATTGTTTCAGGTTTTTTGTTTATTTTTATCACTAATAGTATATTTTTTAGTATAGATGAAATCAATTACGGAAATTTAATAGTTGATCTGTTCAATGTTAGAAATAGAAGGTACTGATAATGATAGCCATAATTAAAAAATGTTAAGAATTTTTTTTTTATTCAGTAGTGATGAAACGTAGTAAGTTTTTAGAAATATAATATTCTATTATAATCTAAAAAAGGTACAAATTCGCTTCATAATATAAGTATTTACGTAACTGGGAAATCAATTCAGTGGTAGGGTTGGAACATCTAAAGAAGTTATTTGACATATTATATTAAAATTTAGTATTTATTTTAATTATTTAGTTCCCTTCTCCTTGATAAATCTTCGCAGGATTTGTCATTAAGAATTAAAACAACGAAGTGTGTAGTTCATTATATCAACGCTGGAATACTCGCACCAACATAATAAAGATGCTATTTCGATCAAAATTAATTATATTTTACAAAATTTCAGATGTCTGGCTTATTTAAGTATCAAAATATGAGGACATATATAAGTTTTGGAGTTGTATTACTCTTCTCTTGAATAGAAATTTGTCTGAGGTCATTGAATTAAAACTTAATTTCTAAAATTTCAGATACCTATAGCTTAATTAGGAAATAATTTATGCTTATATAAAAAAAAAAAATTGTATGGCAGCTAGTCGAACCCACAGATTGAGCTTGTTCAAATTCAATAATAAATCTGACATTTGTATAAAAATGAAATGGTAAAAATTTCAGAATCCTGCCTACATTATTTTTTGAGTTATCATTCCGACAGACGAACGCATATATGTAGATAAAATGACTCAGAGTTCCTGAGCCAGTACTCTTCCATATCGCAAATTTAATGGCAAATTTATAATACCCTTATAGAACTATATTCGTACAATGACTTAACATCAATGAATTTAAAAGCAATTTAAATTTTTATTGAATATCTTTTATTGCATATTCTAAAATTTCAATTTAATTATTAAATTAAATCCATATTGGCATACGCACAAATCACAAAAAAAAATTCAATTAATTTCCTTTTGTTTGTTTTAAAAAAAAATAAATTTTAAAAATTAAATCCAAAGAAATTTCTCAATATTAATAAAAATTAATAATTTCATATTTTATTAATTTAAAACAAAAAAAAGAACTTTTGGAAAAACTTTATTTATTCTCTTTTTTTCTTCAATATTTTAAAATATTCAGAAAATTTTAAGCCAATTTAAATAAAATTAAAGAAAATTTTATTTTAAATTTATTCTGTTTAAACCAAAATAGAAAAATTTCAGTTAAATTTTTTTCTTTTTGAACAAAAACAAAATGTTTGTAAATATTTTATTTGTTTTTAATTGGAAAAATAAATATCAATACATTTTCTTAAATTGTATATATATGTACATATATGAAAATTATTTACATTTTCAAACAAAAAAAAAAAAATAAAAAAATTCCTTAAAAATTTATGAGCCCCTTGAGATTTTAAGATGAAATAATAAAGTTTTACTTTAATTTAACACACACATACCTATCTATACTGATTTTACTTATATCTCTTTCTTCTTATTTTTTTTTTTTTCTTATATTTTTATTTTATATAATTATATACAATATAACTTTATTTTTCACATATTATATAAAATATATTAAAAATATAAATTTGTATTAAATTGTGCAAAATTGACTACATTTACGGATTTTCTTTTCCAATTCAATATCCAGTCTTCAATGAGCAATCTTCTTCTTCTTCTTCCCTTACCATTTATGTTTATGTTACATGAATGAATACAGAAGTTGACTCAATACTAAAAATAAATTCATGTAACATTTAACATTTAAATTACGGTATTAAATTAAAAAAAAAAAAAAAAAAAAAACAAAAAAGAGAAAATCTTTAAAATTTTTCCTAGACTTTTTAGATATTTCAGATATTTTCCTATTCTTTTCTGCCTCACAACTTTCAAAATAACCAAGTTCAAAAATCGTTTTCATGGTCAAAATACTTTTCCGTTTGCATTAAAATTCACATATACATAATACATTCAACTTTCTGTCCTTGCATTAAAAAAAAGAAAAAAGAAAAGTTCAAGAAAAATTCGGGAAATGTAAAAACTATATCTAATTTTCCAAAAACAAATAGATTTTTCTATTTGTTATAAAAAAAAAAAAGAAAAAAATCATATACATAATTTAAAGTATCCCTTACGATTTCATTTCCATCACAATTCAAATGTTTTGGTCCAATGTTAACTTTTTGCCAAAAAAAATATATTTCTTTTTTTCTTTTTTATTGGATTTGCTAGACCTATAATCTCTTCCTATTTATACTTTCCTCCTTTTCGTATGTTAAATGAGAATGTACTCCCAACCATATACAAATAGATATACTAAAGAATCACATAATGAGAGAAAGAAGCACCTCCATGATGAGTAAAATTTGGTGCCGAAATTTTGTGAAAATGAAAAGGTTCTTGGATATTTGAGTATATAAACACTAATCGGATAAAGTGGACTGAAAAGAAGTATATAATATAAATGAAAAGAGATAGTGGTAGTTATTATCCATAGTATTCAATATGTTTTTAAAATAAATGAGGGGTATATTGGTAAAGAATGAAATTGGAAAACTTTTCTATATTTACTTTTTTTTTGTTTTTGTTACATTTTCTATTTATTTTCTGTAGAATTTTCTTGTGGAAGGACCTAGACGCGACGACATTGTAATAAAACAAATAGAAAAAGAGTCGGTCTGCTCCAATGGGTATTTATAATGTACAATATAAAGAAGAAGGTGAAGAGGAAGCTTGGTTGATTGCATGGCAAAAATATGTTTTACTTTGTACAAAAAAAAAATAAAAAAATAAAAAAAAAGATCCGAACATAAATAACAATTGGAAGATTTTTTAAGCTAAAATTGTCTAAAGTTTAGTTAGAGAATATTTTCATTTAGTTGAAATTTAATTTTCTTTTATGTGTTTTTTTTTTTTTATATATATATATGCCCTTCCTTTCATTCCCCTCTTCCCGCTTACACAAAATGTTATAAAACAAAATTTGGAGGATCCCATGGGTTTTTGTAACATATCTGAAGCTTGGGATCATTTTGTAAAGTTTCTAATGTAAAATAATAATTTACAAGCTGGACTAAGTCAAATGTCTAAATTTTGTTTTTACTTGAAAAACTTTTCGAAGAAAAGAAAATAAAAAATTAAAACAAAGGAAAAAAATAAAAAGAGAAAGTGAAATATAATTTTGTTCCTATATACACTTTCTTCATGTTGTAATTTTAAGGAGGATTCTTTCGGGGTTTTGCTTGTTGGCCTTTCAATTTACGATTTGTATTTGTTTTTTTTTTTCCCCCTGAAATTTGGCTAGGTTTTTTGTCTTTTTTATATTTTGGGACAATTGTGGCCAAATATTTTGTTGGACTTTTAAAAGAAAACAGTAAAAAAAAATAACACAGCTAAACAGTACACTTATATGTTTTGTATTTTTCTCTGTTTTTAGTTTTTTTTTTCATTTTAGGGTGGGTGATGTATTTTATGTTGCTAAACATAAATGTTTTGAATTGTACTCGAGGGAAATTAACAGGGATTTTTTTGTGGGTTTTGTTATTTCTATATAGGTTCTATTTTTTATAATTTGTTGGACATTTGAATTTTTTTTTTTTTTTTTAGTTTTAGTTTTTATATTTCATTTTAATTATCTACATGACTGTTACGATGCTTTCTTCTTGTATGAAAAAAAAATGAAAAAAAAAAAACAACTAAAACGAAAGAAAGAAAAGAACGATTTTGTATCAGTATAATATGGTATCTGATTCTATTTTCATTCTGGTTGTGTTAATTTATTAGGGGTAGTTAACATTTTAAAAAAAAAAAAAAAAAGCAAATAATTTAAAAGAACAAATAAATTATTAATGAAAAAAGTTTTTGACATTTAAAATTCGATTTTTTTTTATTTTAATAGCAAATTATTTGTCACTTGAGAATTTGTAAAGTTATATAGACCGTATTTGGTAATGGAGGCACTTTAAACTTACCTTAAACTTTTTTTTTTTGTTTTATTTTTAATTATTCCACTTATATTAAAATGTCATTGTGTATCTGAAAAAAAAAAAAAATAAGTACCATTTTAAATTAATTAAGATTATTTTTTTTAATTTTCTAGACAATCGAAAAAGAAATATAATAGATTTACATATTTTTTTAAAATTTTTAAAATAAATTTAGTGATTTTTAAAATAAGTATTGTTTTTAAATAAGCAATTGTTTGAACTTTGAACCTTTCACTTGTTTTGTTTATAGAACTTGTTTGCTACACCTGGTCAGTTTTCACTATATTAAAAGAACATATTGTTAGTTATTCGTGTTCTTATAAAACAATCGATTATTCAATTCAAAAATCCTCTTGTATTTAAATTTATCCCTTTAATTTAAGTACAAAAATATATATATTTTTTATATTTCATTTAACAAACATTGGATACGTCAAATCTTATATAGAATTTTAGAAGAACCATTGTATTCTGTTTTTACATTTTTTTCTTGTTGTATTTTTAATAATTTTGTCTCTTTCTTTCTCTATAACTTTTGTAAATCGTATTGTATTAAATCTTTCCTATTTTTTACTTTTAATCTTTTTTTTTTTTTTTTTGGTACCTAATATAAAAAATAATATATAAATAATATTTGTTATAAAAATATATTATACATAATATAAAAATAACTTATATTTATTATTTATTGCATTTTTTTTTATATATTTATAATGTATATTAAAGCTCTTGGTTTTGTTTTTCTTAGAATTGGCTAGTTATTCCTTTTTTTTTACTTTTTGTGTATTGTTTTCTATTAAAATACAATGAAATTCTCATTAACATTATGCATATATCCTGGTTGGACATTCTTATACTAAAAGACCAAGTATATATATATATATATGGATATGTATATAAATGTACCCTTTGTATTATATAAGTTTATAATAAGAAGTACATTAACATCAGCAGTAGTCTTTTGAATAGTTTTGAGTTATGACATGTCCATTTGGAGCAGACTTTTTATTCTTTATAATATCTCATTTGTTAATACAATTTTATCTAAAAATATAATATCGAAAATGTTGCCAATTATACAGAATTTACAAAGTCTACCATTATAATATTAGAATGTATGTACTAATATAGAAACAATGAACTTAAAAGTAAAATTAGGCTAATTCGAAATGTTAGAAATAAACGCGAAAAACTCAAAAGGAAGCTATTTATATAATTATACATGTTATTTTCCTGAAGAAATATTTAGAAAATATATTTTGTTGAATGAATAAAACTGAGCGTCGAACTCAAATCTAATTTTTTTAAAGAAAATCTATGAGTTCAAGTGTAGAAGTTGTTTGAAAAAGTGATATTTGAGTTCAAGCTCAGTTTTATGCATCGACCCATTAGTTGTATAAAACATGGACCAATTATAGGTCGAATGCATAAAAATTGAGCTGAAACTTAAATCTCACTTTTTCAAATGAAAATACGAGTTCAAGTATAATTTTTGTTTGGAAAAGACAAATTTGAGTTCAAGCTCAGTTTTAATGGGTACAATTCATTGTTAATTTTGTAAGAACTAGAAAATACTAGAGTTATTTACTAGAAAATTAGATGTATGAAATTGCAAAAACAAATCAATCACACTAGGTAGAACTTACTGACAGAGAATAGTTTAAGAAGCTAAGGGATTGTGGCACCGAACAGTGCGACTAAGAAAGGAGAAGGAAATAATTTTCCCAATAACAAAAAATAAATAATGGTAAGTTATAATTAAAAATATTATGTTTTCGTTTTTGACAAATTTAGTGCGGAAAAAAATGCATCTTATATTCGAATTATCTAACAAAAAATGACTTTTTAGAAACATGGCAATGCTGGTAATAACCATTTTTTTTTTAAATTTTCATTTGTAACATCAAAGGATCTGAGATCATTTCATAGTACATTGCAAATGAATAAGAAAACAAAAAAATTAAATTGGTAGAATAAAAAATTGTATCTGAACGATTTCTATTGACATTTCTTTTATTTTTGTTTTTCTGTCCCTTTTGCTTTTGTATTTATCATCTGTATTTGAATACCACTTGCATATTGTTGGGAAAAAGTTCAATTCTTTTAATAGCAACTTTTGAATACAATATATTGAATATAAATTTATTTTTATTTAATACATTTTTATAATATATACATATTACATACATATATTAATCTTTTCCTATATATACAGGGTATTTCAGGAGTAAAGTACTTCACTTCTTCTTCTTCCCTTTCAGAAGTAAAGTGCTTCACTTCTTCTTCTTCTTCTTCATTTTCGGGAGTAAAGTGCTTCACTTCAGGGAAAGATAGAAGAGATCAGAATAAGCTAAAAATTGTTCCTAATTGGAGGGTTTATTTTTACCGATTTATCGTCTTTCTTGTAATTTGTATCATACATTTTACCTTTTTCAAGATAATTCCTTTTAAGTTCTAACAAGGAAGATATGACATTTAAAAAAGAAACAAAGATATATTTTGAACACATCGTTATCTTATAAATCGTTAAAAATATGATACCCCTCTCCTTTGGAACAATTTTTCACTTCTTTTGATATACATACTATATCACTCCGCGAAGTTATGCAGTTATGTTTGCTCTTGAAACATCTTGTATATATTTAGAATATTTTAAATATATCAAAATAAGACTAAAAGGTATAATTTTGGATTTATTTATTTATTTTTTTTATATTCTGCGGCTGGATCTGTACTAGTGTTTTCATATAATATGCAATAGGTATACACTATATTTATTTATAATATTTTATTTCTTATTTTGTTTTCTTTTTATATATAGCTAGAGTGTGTTCCTCTTCTAACTTATTGTATTCTTCCTTTTTTTATCTTTAAATACAGATATACGTTAATATCTTTATCTAAATGTACTACTTATGATTCTTTTTCTTTAGAATTTCTTTTCTTTTGAATTCGTAAATTATGAGAGTTTGTTATGTTAGCCTTAGGGCATCATAAGAATTGTATTTATATGAACAAATTATGTAAAAAGATGAAAATAAGATGAAAATGAAAAATCACAATACAAGTTATGAAATTGAATATAACACGTAAAAATATCTCGCACGTATATACATATATACATATGCATACATATATAATATATACAATTTACATAGAATGAGAGGCAAAAAAAAATGAATGCATCTATTCTTATAGCTACATGTTATTGGAAGGAAAAGAAGGTAAAAAGGTGCAAGAAATCAACAATGTAAAAAAAAAACTGGCGAATGTCAGAAAGAAAACAACGACTTAAAGTGTTGGCTTTAACACCAACCAAAGTCATCAGAGGTATCTAATATAAGTTTTTTTGTTTTGTGCAAATAAATATTGTATATAAAAAAAACAGTGCTCAATTTTAATTACTAATACAAAATGTATAAATATATGTAGTTAAATCATTAATTTAATCATTTGCTATGGAAATTATGAACATTATTTTAGAAATATCCAATTCCCATAACAAAAAAAGGATTTTAGATTTTTAAAATAATTTCCAGAGCAAGACACAAACTAAATTTGAACTCTTAGGCTAATATGCCTGGCAATTTGAAATCTATTTTCATTCCTTAACTCAACTTCCTCTGACCAGGCAGTACATTAGTACTAAAGGTCGTATAACCTATTGTTTGATCAAAAAAGGGAGGTGGTGTTTAGTGGGTTAGAGTCCCACACACTCATAGAGGACTCGTGCTCGTTTACACTTCTCTATACTGTCTTTCGATGATTCCCATCTACCCCCGCAAAAAAAAAAAAAAAATTTATTAATGAAAGAAAATACTTTCAAACTTTAAAATGGAAAAAAAATGTTTTCAGGAAATATCTCATCGAGATTTTCATATAAAAGTAAACTATGGTTAATCATAACATTTATCTTTCAAAACTATGGAAGCTAAAACTAAACTTCAAATTGATATTTCGGTCAAAATTAACTTTTTAGTTAAATTAAACTGTAAAATGAGATAATATTTAAAAAACATACTAGAAAAGTTATTTTTAAAAAGACAAAATAAATCAAAACTGATCATATTTTTTATTTTTACTTTCTTCGATACCTGTACTAAAATGAACTACTGGAAAAAAAAAACAAAATATTGATATAATCTAAATCAAAATAAAAATAAATGAAATTAAAAAATAAAAAAATAAATGGTAACAAAAGGTTGCCGGTATCTTTTCAATTCTATTCAAAGAAAAATACACACATTTTATTTATTTATTTATTTTTTTTTTTTTCGAAATAAATACCAAAAAAAAAACTAAAATAAAATGAAAATATTCAGAATTATTATTATGAGATATTCCTTAAAAGATATTATATACATTTACTAATATAAACTGAAGTATTATATTGCCTTTTTTAGATACATACATACATACATACGTTTAAATAATGCAGGATTTCTCTTGTCACTAGATGATATCGTCTGATAATGATCAATTTATTGAATTTTTTTTTGAAAAAACGAATAAAAAAAGGAAACTAAACTTTATTTCTTCTCTTTCATCGTTTTTCAATATATGATTTGCCTTCTCATTCTTTCAATATTTTAAAAGACGTCATAAAAAATAACATAAAAAGTGTGAAAAGAAAATAGTCCTTTGATACTTAAAATACATACGTAAAAAAAAAAAAAAACTGTATCTGAAGGATATTATTATTATTATTTTTATTACAACAATTCTTATCATGAATATATGATCTATATATAAAATTATAGATATTATACTTATTATTATCTTTATATACATATATACAAATTCTTATGTGTACATTTTTTGTTTATTTATTGTATTTCTTTAATATTGAATTATAATTTTTTCCCCTTATTTTATCAATGATTTTTCACGATTTACGTTTTTTAAGAGTTTAAGACGCCATAAAAAAAAGTTTTTTTTTTTTTTTTGCCTTATTTTCGAGAAGAAAATCTTTTTCTTTTATAGAAAAAAACAAGTATATAAAAACAAGAACCCTCTTAATATCAAATAAAATATTTAAGAATCCTCAGGTAATAGCCTAATTCCAGGGGGTAATCTTTGATGTCTTGATTAAGTTTTGAGGGTAAATATTGATCAGAAAACGATTTTTTTTTTTTGTAATAATAAATGAAAAAAATAATAAAATTGTATTTTAAATTTAAATAAAATGAAATCAATTTTTAAGTTCATAAGTTTAATTCTTCAATACCGCACACATGGTAAACGTGTTAAAGTGTATACATATTATTTTAATAATCATATCTATACAATTCTTTTTATAGACAACTAATTATGAATGAAAATTATGAAAATTAAAAGTGATGGCTCTTTTGAATTTTTGAAAGACACTGTTAACTATTTACTTCTGCTATATCCTACGTACATATTTTTTTTTTTTAAATTAATCAACAAATAAATATTTTATTTTTACTTCCTTTTCAGGTAAAAGTTACCTACGACAATGATTCCTTTGTTTTTTTTTTAAAAAATCTATTCTATTGCAAAAATATTTTTTGATAGGCGGGTAAAAATTTGTAGCAGTAATTTCTTCTTTTACAAAAAAAAAAAAAAGGATATCCTTTCTTGTAATAAGGACAATAAATCTATATTATTTTTTATTACTTCATTAGTAAAATAAATCTTGATTAGCATACAATGGAAGTTTTTTTTTTAAACCTTTAAAATTCAATTTTTTATGGTTGTCTTAGATCTTGGTATTAAAAATTGAGTTTTCTTAAATTTTAATTAATCAGTAATTAATGATCCTTAATGTCGTGGAGGTAAGAGTCATAAATTTAAACAAAAATTATTTTTTTCATGAGATTTAGCCATGGTTAAAATTACATTGCATCTTCTTAAACGTCGTAGAAGTTTTGTAAAAAGGAAGAAAGGTGAAACAATTTTTTTTTTTAAGAAAGGCAATTAATAATCTTGTTTTATTGAAAATATTTTCTACAGTTTTAAAACCAAAGATAGTTTAAACTAAAATCCTTTTGCCATTGCTCTTACATGAGTATATTTTTTAATTATTTTTCTAATTGGCGCAACAAAATCAACCATTTTTGGAAACACAAATTTTTACATATATATATGTAATGTATGTATTAATTCTTAGTGTCATATTATAATTTAAATTGATTATATACAAATGATTATGATTATTTTCTAATATTATACGTCCCAAATAATTAATTTTCGCAATAAAAACAAAGGAAAGAATCAAAACCATATCCTTGAAATATTTGATATGACAAGCGAGTTGACGTGTTGTTTTAAATGCGAACAAAATATGTATCAAAGGAAGTATACAACATCATATAAAAAAATCTAACAAATTCATAACAAGAGACAAAACCGGAAATCCATTATCATTCAAAATTTTACACTTACATAATAGGTACAATATATGTGTATACTTATAACTTCTTATGTAATAAAAAAATTTAATTCTCTGCAGGTTTTCTACATACAGATTAAAGAAGCGAAAATGAACTAATGGTAAAAATGAAGAGTAAAAACAACTTTATAAATAAATAAAAAATTCAGAACAGAAATCAAATACCAAAAAATCATCAAAACATTTTACGGTTGCTACCAAACAAAAAAAAAACAAATAAAGCAAAACAAATCTACTGCCATCCAAATGATTTTATAAAATATCAGTCAATATTTCGCTGATTTTTCTTTTTATTTTTTTTATTTTATTTTAACGTGGGCTTTATGCTGCCAAATTGTTCGGTTATGAGCGACATAAAGTCGCATAATGTGATAAAAAAAAATCACTTAAAACAGCAACAAAACAAAGAAGAAAAACAAAAAAATTTAAAATCCAAAAAAATAAAAATAAAAAATAAGGAGTAGAGTAAAATTATAACGATTTTAATCGTAAGATCATTCAGGCCACAAAAGCAAAATTGTTTTTACTTTAAATAACTGTCTTTCATTCTTATTCTTTCACATTATTATAACTGATCAGGTTATCCTTGTCTTCCCCACTTAAAAAAAGTATACATTTTTTCATCTTCTTCGTCAAGTAATATAAACTCTTATTATCTTTCCGATGAATTTCCGATACAAATTGTTAACACCGCTAACAAGAAAAAAAATCCAATAAGTGTATTGAAATAACCGTAAATAAATCCAAAAATTGCGAAATACAAAAAAAAAAAAGAAGGCAGAATGTAAAAATAAGGGTTTTTAAAAGCATACATTTTCAAAACGTTTATGTAATCATAAGTTCCTCAGCATAAAAGCACCATTACTCAGCACTGTTAAAAACAGTTTAATGTTGGAGATTACATACATATTTTTTTTTTGTTTAATTTTGCAAAAAATCATATAAGATACTTTTTTCTTTATGTTGCGAAAACTCTAACTGTTTAGTTAAGTTTCACAAGTTCTGCTTAAATATAAGCTTTAATTATTTCGAAAGATGATAAAGTGTGTGATATCTAAAGAATTTATTTTTGCTTACTTTTAGAACTGAACTTTTGCAATTTTCGTTTGTAATTTTTTTAACTTCTTTCAAATCTGTAAATTTGTAGCTTTTAACTTTTAAGATTAAATGGTTTAAAAAATTTCGAAAACGATTAGATGATGATTAGATGTAAACAATATAAAAATGAAATTTCAGAAAAATATATTCTGTATTTTGAGTAAACCTTGGCTTAACTTAGATTTATCCTTTGAAATATATAGCACTTTTTCCAAATTTGGAGATTCTAATGGTGGGACTACACAAAAAGGTTTTTTTTTTTGTTTTTAAATGTGCTCTAAAAACACCTGAAATTGAAATAAATTCAAGATTTGTTAATGTTCAAAATTTTGAAGTTTTTTTTATTTATATTTTTTCTCTTTTTAACTTTTACTCTTTTTTGCCATCAGAAATAAAAAAAATTTCATATCCTTTCTTTAGCTTATGAAGTAAGCAACAAAACAATAAATATTTATAATACGAGCATATACGAATATACAAATATAATTATATATGTATATGTATGTGCTTTATTTGTATGGCTATGTGGATATAAAATTCATAAGAAAAAGTAGAACAGGGTAAGAAACAACATAAAAAATATAGGCCCAAAATTGGTTTTGGTACAGAAAAAACAACAACAACAAACCTATCATCGTACATAATATGTCATTTTTGGCTGAGGTGATACTTGGTGAAATGGGATCATAAATTATGAAACCATTAGGCATTATTTCATGCTCTGCTTATATCACAAAACACAGCTTTTTTGCACAGTTATAATATTATAAAAATATCTTTACTTAAATTTTTTCTTTTGTTTTTTACATTTATAAAAAAAAAGTTGCCAGATATAATTTATTTTTTTTTGTACTTTGAAAGAAAATTAAATAGATTCCATAAATTTTTTTTATTCATACTTTTGAACTAGTAAAATATAGATATCTCTAGAAAATCATTTTAATAAATTTAATTAATTTTTATTGAAGACAATAAATAAATACGACTTTCAGACAGATTTTCTTAAAAATTGTGGTAAATTATTGGAATATTCGAAAAAGGATTCAGCTTGCCCAAAATTATACGATTTCATTATGACAAATAAGTAAAATTGATAATAAAGATTAAGTGTTTTATAACAATATTAGAGTATAATAGAAGCGAATGTAAATGTAGGATAAGTACAAAGATTAAGGCGAATTGACCTTTTTCTATTTTGTGCCCAAAAAAGAAATGAAATTGTTAAAGTAAAATTTCGAATTTGAATTTTAAAATCAATTCAAATAATTAAAACTATACATTTTAAAGATACACCTAGTAATCCCTAATTAAATTAAGTTGGTAATCACAATTGTTTAAAGAAAATGGGGAAAAAGTTTAAATATTCGTCTTGTAAGTTATACGAATACGGTGCTAAATATCTGGGTTAAAAGGAAAACTTTCACAAATAGAATTCTTTATAACAACAAAAAACAAAACGACAATCAACAGTGTCATGAAGGACAAAAATAATGATATTTAAGGAAATTCCTTTATAGGTACCTTTAAAAAAATAATTTAAAGGTTTTATGCTAAAAAAAAAAAGTTTTGTTTTTGGGTGACAGAAAAAGATCAAGAATTTTTTTAATATTTTAAAAGTAACCCTATACATATATTTAATATCTACCATTTGTTATAAAATTCTAACTCTGTGTTTCATATTCATGTAAGTATACTGAATTGTTTCATAGTATTATAAAATTATTAAGGGTCGAATTATCAAATCTATATAATAGAACCTTTACTTTAGTTATGACTGGAATACGTTAAAAGTATATTATAGGTATGATAAACCTTTCTTTAAATAGTTTTATACAGGTAACAACAATACATATAAATAATGAAGGAAATGGCGAAAATATATTACAAATAGACACATAGACTGTACATATACAATATAGATATATGGATGTTGTGGATGTTACAGTGTACAGCTGACACCAATTGAAAAAAGGTTGAATTTGTTTTTTTTTTTTTGTTAGGTGATACAAAAGTTATACAATGTATATTTTAAGTACCACGTGTATATATTTACATTAATTCTTTTTTGAACGTGTTATGGTTATAGAATTCCATTTATATATTACTTTTAACTTGAATTTATTTAAAAATTAGTTATTTGCTTTTAGAAAGAGATGGAAATATTTTTAAGGATATCTACCATATTATATTATTACCAAAGACGATATAATTACCTAAGTAGCAAAAAAAATGTCGCATTTCGAAAAAATTCCATATGAGGCAAAGTATATGATGTTAAAGTATAATAAAAGAAGTTTTTAAATGTAGTAATAAACAAAGTTAAAGATTAGCTGTACATAAATAAATCTTCAAAAATATTGGTAGGCGATTTTCTAATTATTAAAATTATGTTTTGGATGCATTGTATTTAACTATACTTGATTACCTGGAGTATTTGTTTATTAGTTATTATTTCATTTACAAATGAAATCATTATTTTATTGAACTAATAAAACCGTTTTTAAATGCAAAGCGTGCATATTTTATGATTCTGAAGCCCTTAACTAGAAATGTTACCTGTAGTTTTTAAATAAATAGTAACCAACATTGGCTAACCAGCATCAGTTACTTATGAACAAAAGAAGCATTAAGTCACGCGTCAAATCAATTCTATTTAAAAACAAATATATAAAAGTTATTTTCTTAAAAGAATTAATTGCAACAAAAAAGATTTCATAAATAATGGAGATATCGCAAAATACTTTTGAATGTTCAACAATTGGATCAACAAGTACAACACCTTCATATTTTGATCCGGAAAGTGAAAATTATTTGAAAGAGCTAACGAGAGATGAGCTTCTTGAATGGTTGGATATTTCCTCATCGTCAGACGAAGGTGATTCTCCTTTGATAACAAAAAATGAACCCGAAGATTCTGAATCTTCCGATAATTCCGATGAAAGTGATAAATCATCTTCTTCCAGTAGTTCAACGGATAGTGACAGCAATTCAGAAAGTGATACATCAGAAGATGAAGAACAAGAAAAGATAAGAAAAGTACGTTTTAATTTAAAACCAAAAATATACTTAATGCGCACTTGGCGTGTTGCTCATAGATTAGCTAGGAAAAGTTATTGGGAAATAGTGGCTCGCGATCGTTACAGATTTAAAAGGCGTATTAATGAAATTGACAGTGTGGTTTCGATTATATTAAATTCAATTCATCGTGAGAAAATTTATAATGAAAGATTTTTAAATGTTCATTGTATTGGAAGTGTAGATGATGACGTTGAAATGTTAGATTTAGAAAAATTAAAAAGGCTGAGTATTCGATAATGTCAACTACTATGAATCATGTCAACTACTATGAATCATGTCAACAATTATAAATCATTAATCAAATGTAATGCTGTAAATATTACATGTGTGTAAATATTTGAATAAATTATAGATGTATGTAAATATTTGTAAATTATGTAATTAGATGTAGCTTTTAAAATTAGGCTTAAATTGGTTTTATATATGTGACGAAAATATTTAATATATAATAGGTCATAAAAATAATATCAAAATTATAAATATTTTCTTTTTATTTATTAAAACTATATGTTTACAATTATTTTGAAAAATTTAACCATTAAAATATTTATTGGTGTGACAGTTTGTTCGGATTTATTGTTAATATAGCCTGAGTGTTCAGTAATTGGCGATAATAAACAAAACGTGCAAGGAACTACAAAATTTGCAAAACATTTAAGGTTTGGTTTCCAGTAATTGTGACTAAAAATAAATTTTACTTTCATGATGTATGTACTAAAATTCGTCAATATACGTCTAATATAAAACTACCATGAAGGTAAAGTACATTTTTATCTATTGATTTTATTTTTATCTAATTTTACAACGATTCACACAAAAATAACCTTAAAATCAAATAAAATTTAGTGATTTCACTTATCCTTAAAATACTTTCTAAATTGTGCAGATTTAGATAAAGACTCATATTATTTTCATAATAAAATATGAAATGAAAAATTTAAAAATGTTTGTAGCTCATAATAACAACAATATCTTGTTAGAGACGAACTCCACTTTCAATATAATTTTTCATGCATTTTGACATCCCAATCAATATGTACATATTATGTACAGTACATATTATTTTATTTCTGGTATATTTTGGGACATTCCATATACACCTACTTATAAATCTACTATATATATATATTATAATAATTTGTTCTAAGATTTCACGCCTCTGAAATATTAATCCGAAAGTAAAAATGTAAAAAGCCTGTATTAAAAATTTTAAAATGAATCAAAAAATCTTTTTATTAAAAAAAACGGTAAAAGCAAGCAAAAAAAAATTTTAATCATCTAAGATTCAAGTATTTTGCAGGTACAAAACAACAAATTACTCAACAAATGTTTTATTTTTTCGTTGCCTCATCTATTATTTTCTTTACCTTTTATTTGTTTTTTTGTATATAGAGATATACAAATATATGTAGGTACTTCTTTGTTCAAAAAATCATCTTTTAGAATTTTCATCGGTTCAGACGCTGATTATATGGTCTAAGAAGCATTTCATATCGGCTCATCAATTTGAACGATTTAGGTATACATTTATTTATCAATGGTTGTTTTTGTTGCTATTTGCAGCATTGTGTAAAATTTATTGTTTGTTATTTGAAAAGGAATCTATGTATGTATGTATGAATATGATTTGTATTTTTTTGTAAACACACACGACCTTAAGCACAGTAACTTAATCATGGATTAATATTTCAGGTATACTTACCTGATTTGTGTGAGTGTGATTTGGATGCTGAAAATATTTTAAGGAAATTCATTGTGCAATTGGTATAAGCAACTCTGTCAAAATTAGAAATAATGTAAATATAACAATCAAGTACGTATTTTTTTTGTTTCAGGTTATTAAAAAGTCCTTAAGTCTTTAAAAAAAACTTGTCTTATACAATCATTTTTAATTCCATATCGAATTACATTCGTTGCTCATTCTAAAATTTTTTCAAACAAATAGCGATTGTAAATAAGATGTGAATCAATAGCAGATAATGTCATAAACAGGAATAAAAACTTCAGGTAACTTACATAGCTATGATATTGACATTATTTTGTATATTTTCTCACCTTTTTTTTTCTGTTTTTGAATTATAATGAAATTATTTGTAATTGGAAGAGCTGATGTTTTTTTTTTGTTTACTTTAACTAAAAGATTTTAGATTTTAAACACGAACTTTTTTAAAAATAAATAGAAAATAATCAAAAACAAAAAAAAAAGAGAGAAAAGAACAGAAAATAAAACAAATTAAAGTAATAAAATAAAAAGTGTCGGAAGTTGTCAAAATTGTTTTGTAAATGCTACTGCTGCCATCATGCGTTTTATATTTAAGTTTTTTGTTATATGAATTGTAAATTTTTTGAAAAAAAAAAAAAAAATTAAAGAAACATGAAATCATCATCAAAAGAAAAAAAAAAATTTATTTTAACTGACCGGAGATTAAGATCTAAAAATATATATATGTATTGTTTGTTTGTTTGTTTTCAATTGTTGAAGAAAACATGCAAAGTTTCAAATCGCCTTATCATAATTATTTATTTTTAGTCCCCCGTATCCATTTCCTATCATCTGAACCTTTCGTTCTATAGAATACGGATATTAAACACAAAAAATTAAAGAAAAGAAAAATGAAGTTGTAGCCACTTCCGATTGGAAATAAACAGAAATTTTTACTATAAACTAAGCAATGAAAATTATATAAAGTACGATGTATTTAACTTCTTTATAATTTAATTTTTTGTTTTTTTTTTCTATTTTATATGTAACTGTAATTATGATTGTCGATAATGACACATTTTCTTTTTTGTGGTAAATAGAAATGATAAAAGAGAAATTTGCGTTTGTCATATCTTTTTGTAAATTTTTTGACAGGTTTTTTATTCTATGGGCATAAAATAGAACGATTTTTATATTCATAGTTATTTAAAATTAAAATAATTGATACATTTTCTTTATTGAAAATGTACAATTAAAAATGTCGGAAGATAGTCGGAAATTCTTTTTTGAAATGGAATTTATAAAAAAAAAAAGTTTTGACATAACACGTGCCTCTTTTCTATTGAACACGAAGTAAAAATACTTTTTTACAGGATGTCTTGTAGAAATGAAGCGTTCAGAAAGTTGAATTGTTTTATTTCAATTTTGTTTTGGATTCTAAAAGAACAATGTATAAATTAAATAATACATTTATTTAAATAATTAGAATTGCGTTCATCGTTACAAATAGTTTTAGTTTTAGTTATTTAAGCTATTCAGTGTTGATAGCGTACTTATGATCAATTTGTCATAGCTAAAAAAAAGACGTAATGTAAGGTCAAGAATGACAATATTCAATTTTATTATAAAATATAATTAATTCTTTAAAACATTATTTATTTATTAATAAAATTAATTATATTTATTTGATTTCTTTTTTAATTTAGTTTTATATTACAAAATATTTGACTATGCAGTTGACTGTAAGCAAAAATTAACGACAAATAATCGACTTTTAGTTGATATTTTAATAAAAACTACAACTAACAACAACGACGGATATGCAGATATGCAGTTAACAACACCGACAAATTTATTAAATCCAAATTTGAATATAAGCAAGTACATATGTATGTACATGCAAATGGCTAAAATTAATCACCCATATTCTCGAAAACTCATCACTGAAAAAATGTATCACGTCGCGACTAGTTAAAAATGTATTTCTGGAAGATGCACGATTAAAATTTTTATTATGTTGGTAGAACTTTAAATTTGAGTGCTGTCAAATGAAAATTTTGTAATATTTAAATGTAAACAAAAATGTATAGGTAATAACAAAAGATAACAAAAATGTAAATGTATACTTTTGTGATTTTTGTACTACAATTATAAAACAAATATTAAACAAAATTCTTAAATATAATAACTTAAAAATAACTTATATAACTAAAAATTTGCAGAGGTGATACGTATCATTGAATTATTTTGCAGTGATAGAAAATGGCTATCGCTTCGTAGGAAAAGTCTTGTAGAAACACCACGCACGATGCTTTTGATATCGCGTCAAATTAAAACATCACTTTTGCGTCTTGCAGAATAACAAAGCATTGTTTCAGTGATATTCTTCGTATGGTCTTCAAGAATGTGGGTGAATGTCAAAACCTAATCTTGTGTTAAAAACATTGCATTTAACTATTAAAACTCAACATTTTTTCTTCATTAATGACTTTAGGAATAAAAAAAAAGAACTGTGCATTTATTAGTTTTGAAATGTACCTATAACCAGGTTTTTACGTTATAAAACACGGCGTCTAGAAGTCTGAATCGCAAGATTTTTTACTATAGAATTATAGATACATATTTTGATATATCTTACCTACATTACATACATATGTATGTATTTTTAAATTAATTAAAAACAATTTTTTGTTTTACTTTTAGGTAATGTCCATTTTATAATAATAAAAATTACAAAAGAAAATAAAAATCTAATTTTGGTTTTATTAATATCTAGCCTTTTGTTTTTTTACAATCAACTATAATTATTTATAATAAAATTGTATCATGTATTTTAATAAATCATTAAAATTATGAGAATTACAACAATTTTAAAAAGAACTGAAAAACAAATAAATAATTTTATAGCATCAAATTATCATTTTACAACTGGCGTCAAAAACATGTACTAACACAATTAATAAATTAAATTATAAGAAACCACAAACGTAACCTCAATAAAACAATAAAATTAATAAAAAAAAATTTCAAATTATTTCGGTAAATAAAAAATTTTTAATGACATTTAAATAAAAAAAAAATCATTATTATGCTGTCATTATTTTAATTATTTTTGTACACCTAATTTCGTTTATTTCTTTGAGTTTTGGAAAATAATAAAAACCGTTAACTATAAGCGAATTTGTCATCAAGTAATAAAATGTCAAAACTAGTAACAGTGTTTTTTTTAAAGATATTTAAAGAGAGCTTTAATTTTGCTTTCTGGTATTGAAGATTATTTCGAAAATAATTGTATAGTAATAATGATGATAATAATAATCACTAAAATAAAAAAAAAAACTTTACAATGTTGATATACATTATTAATTTACAGTTACAATTAATTTCTTAAAAATATTTGTTGATTTCTAAAGATGTCATATGGTTTGTCATCAATGCGGTTAAAAACAGTAAGTGCCAAAAGTAATTTTTGGACTGAGAAACATTCTTAAAGTATACTTAAATGAAAATAAGAAAGGGTTGTTTCTTATAATAATCACTATTCTATTACTTCTATAATCATTATGTTATAAAAAAATTGAAAACCGGTATAATTTTTAATGTCATGGTCCAAAAAACATAACATTTAAAACAGATAAATAAAAGTTTGATAATAAATAGCCATTTATAAATAAAACCGCATTTCTTCCTAATTCTTTTGTTCCTTTTGTTTTGTGTTTAAAACAATTGGTTTTCCCATCAATAATTTTTATAGAGTTTTTAAAGGGTTAATATGACAATTTCAATTTTTTTTTTGTAAATTCTGTTGGTTTTTAATGTAAACAAGCTCAATATGTAATCATTTGAGCATATCAAATGACATGATTGCCAACTGTGTTTAATTTTATAACCCTTCTTTTTAAAAATATATACATACATATATTTTTTATATTTCGATTTATATCATTATGAACAAATTAAAATTTTTTTTTTATTGTTTTTTAATTGACCTTATATTGTTAGAATTTAGAAATTCTCTTAGAAATAAAAAGAACACGAATTGGTTCGGGAAAAAAAAAATATAAACACAAATAAATATTAAACCGACACGATAAAATATTCGTAGGTAAAAAAAAAAAAACCCAATAATGACAGGGTTATTAAAATTAAAAAAAAATAATTAGAGGAATAAATACATGAGAGACAAAAATTACAAAACGTTTGCATTATAATTTTCTGTTAAAGAGAAGATAGAAGAAACCGTTTTAAAATTAAAGAATTCTGCAGTTCTTGTCTTGTTAATTTTAAATATTGATGTTTTTTGAAAAATATGCAGAAACAATGGTAAACTTTGTTTTTTACTCTTCATATTAAAAGGTATATATTTCTTTTCAATTAAATCTAGGAAATTCCCTTTGATTCAAATAATAAATTTAAGGGGACCAAAATAAAAAAAAAATTACACACGCAATGGAAGTTAGTGGTAGCATAGCATTAATAGAAGCCGCAATAGTGGAAGGAGGTGTATTCGAATAAAACCAAAACCCTATAGTAAATAGGAAAAAAAAAATTTAGATCACAAAATTACATACTTGGTTTTATTAAGTTCGATTTTAGGTATTATTTAAAATTTAAAAAAAAGTGAATATGTACACATTTACATCTACTGTGCAAAACTGTTGGAGTTTTAGTGCGTGTGTAAAGTTTTGAAGGAAAAACCGAATGTTCCGTTATATTGGAATAAATAAATACAAGGACTTTGATCGTCATTAAAATATGTCATATTATATACTGGTACATAAATGAAATTCAAAGTATAAGATTTTTTAAATATTCTCGATTCTGAGGTGCTACTTCAGATCCAAGAAAGTAAATAATATATACATATGTACATACATATGTGTAATCTAGATATTTTTTATTATTTTCATGGGTCTAATTATAACATATATTTTCCAAAGTACCTCAAATTTCAACATTTCTTCATAAACAAAAAAATAAGTTTGATTATAGCCTTTTAGTTCTTCCTTTATTTGTATACATATAATATGTATGTATACATAATGTATCTAAAATAAACCATATTAGTTGATCTCTATTGTAGATGATAAGGGAACCGAATTTATTCCATATTTTGTAATATTTATTTGAAAAAAAAAAAAAATAAAAAAAATGAAGAATAAGAAGCAATTTTGAAAATTAGGTTATTGTTATACTGTTATTGTAAGAGGCAAAAATTTAAAATTATGACAGGACAATGAGTAAGCTTTATTTTTCCAGTATGAATAAAAGGCGCAAAACGATGATTTTTGTAAATAATTGTTTTTAGGTATAATAGGTTCGTTTTTTTTTATTATGTTATGTGATTTAGTTAAAACACACATTTGGATGTTAAAGATTTTTTTTTTTTTATTTTTGCGTAATGAAAAAATAAACGAGAAAATGATTAATTTTATACATTGAATGGATATACTTTTTTTTATTTTTCTATTTTTTTATTCGTTTTTGGGCAGCTGACGGATTACATAATTAGCATTTTTCCATAAATTTTTATTATAATGACTGAGGTGTGAAAATATGCATATTTTCTTTTATTAAATATCATACAGAACCACAAGCATCATATATACATTATGTAATTAAAATATATACATACAGATATACTTACATATTATGAATTAATAAAATATTTATATGTACATAATAAGGGATGAAATAATAATAACTAAAAAAATTCTCATTTTTTTTATAATGACAGATGTAAAGTAATTGGAACTTCAGTTTTAAAACATCAATTTTTTTTTGTGCGGTTACTATGATTGATTAAATTTAGGTTTTCTGTCAATTAAGCATAAGATTGTTGTGATGGTTATGAAAAAAATTAATCAAAGTAAAGTTGCCTTTAACAAAGATGATAAATAAACAAGGTAGAATGTAAACCAACGGTTTTTAAAAGCGCACATTTCCGAAAGATAATACAAACTCTTTAGAATTGTAACTTGCACCAAAATTTGAAAATTTCATATAAGAAAAAATGTGAAAATAGGATTTTATTGCAATTTCGAGGGGCTGTAAGTCAGGAACTCTATATCACTAAGAAAAATCGTTAACACAAGTAGAAACATATTATTGAAGCTTTAATTTGTATGTCCTGCCAAAGAAAAATTTGTTCAGGTACTTAAGTTACAGGTGTCTCAAAATAGCAAATTTTCAATTTTTGAGCCCAAATATTTCAAAAACAGGAGGTGGCCCAAAAATATTTTCTGAGGAAATTTATACTAATTCTAAAAGTTCTTTCTTACCTTTAAAATGCAAGCCCCTATCCAAAAGCGTGCCGTAGTTATGAAAATAGAAAAATCGTGCAAAATTTTGTTTTTACATAACGGTAAATTTAAATATTAAATTTAAAAAAATTGTACAATTTTGATATTTGAGTTATAAAGGTAAAAACAATTCCTCTCGAATGGTGTTTTAAGATTGAATGTTTAGAAAAACATAAGATATACGCATTTAAAAATAGGGCATTTTCAAAATTTGAGGAGCTGCAGTTTCATAATGAATGGGGCTACATAAAAAAGTTGTTCTACAACATTTATTTTTTTATGAGACTTACCAATTGTTAAAATTTATTTTCTCTATCTTTAACGGTGTAGAAGTTTTGTAAAGAGACCGGCAGACGGGCGGCCGGACAGAGTGAAACTAATAGGCATATTTTTTTGGAAATATGCTAAAAAGTATAATTATGAAGATAAACTGATTCATATACTGGTTCTTATATATTTTACAGAATTAATATTATTGCATAATACAAAATTTTCATAGTTTTCTTGGCTAGAAATCGAAATAAGTGGCTTTTGTCTTATTCAGAAATTGCTAATTATATTATTTCAGAATTGGTCTATACTAGATTCAATTATCGATTATGACAGAGGGTATATGTCCAATATGTATTTTTAATTTTGGCGATCTTATAATATAATGTGTATTTAATATATTGTGATTTGTTTGTATTTATGAGTAACTCTTCTAAACACTGTTTTCAATTATTCGCAAATTTATGAAAGTTCGTTGATTTTTATTACCCTTTCTAAGATATTTTTAAAATTAAAATTAAAATTAAAGATTAAAATAAACAAACTTAAATATTTTTCATATTTTTTGTATTTAATAATTCTTTACACTGTTTATACCTTTTAGATTCAGCATACATTTTTAACAACACATTTATATATTTCTTTGTCAAACATTTATATTTTATTTTCTCTTTAAAGTTCAACACTGTTCTGAATGTTTTTCCCATTCTGGAAATTTTTTTTTTAAATTTTATTACATTCCTAAAATGGTGCAAATAAAATTGGAGTAAATCTTTTTGTTCTTCTTTCTTTTAAACAAAAGTCATTTCAATTTTAAATTGTTTTATTGTCGTTATTGCTTCTTAACCGTTCTCAAATGCAAAAATTTTATTAAAATATAATATTTTAATATTTTTATTCAATTTTTTTTTTTTTTTTTGTTTTAATATCATATTATTTATTATTTTATTTGGTTTCGATTCTTAAAAGTTAAAGCAATTTAAACATTATTCTTTTTTTTGTTTTAAATTACATTAGCATTGATTTTCATCATTATCAATATCATTATAATCATAAGTGGAAAATTTTATCACTCTCACATACAACTAAAGAGAAAGTAAAAGGCATTAGTTTAGTTGAACCCATTTTATCCCACAAACAAATAAGTACGTACTTAAAGTTTTTTGGTTAAATAAAAAATAACCAAAAATACATCTTTGCCATCTCACCCTGACATTAAGTCTCAATCCCATTCAGCAAGTAGAGTATATTATGATAATAAAAGTCCTCAAAATAATTTTATTTTATGGATTTAACTTTTAAATGTGTGGATGTGAAAGAAAATACTATGTCTGTGTTAAAATGATTATGAGATTTTTGCTCCAACAATAAAATTAGTTTATGAATTATTTTGTAACTTGACAATAAAAATTTTTTATTATTTAAAACTGTTTCAACTTTCACGAATTTTACATTAATTTTCTTTCATATTATTAATGGTTTATATGTATGTCTACTTAAACTAATTAAATATAATCTTTTGCTTTTAAGCTAATTGTAATTGAGTAAATTTTGTATCATTAAACTTTTTGTAGATACTTACCTAAATAAAACTATCGCCCAAATTATATTAGACTTGAGATAAGTATCACTAAAACATTCTCATCGAATTGGGGTTCAAACTTAAACCTCTTGGAGCTTTTAATTTTGTTGCGATACAAGATCCTGTAAATAACAATGCAAAATTGCTTTCTATCCCACAATATAATTAAAAGTTTTACAGTGCGAATTTTAATTTGATGACAAATTTTGATGATACAAATCACAAGTCTAATGTGATATGTGGGTGTATAATTTAAAAAGTGACAACCTAATAACCATATTATGTTGAAAATAACGTAGCCGTAATTGATGAATTTTTTCACAGTTACAGTTTATAAACTTAACAAAACTAAAACTGTTACTTGGGTTGTGTCTGGAGTTTGCCTGTAAATAAGTATATATTTTATAATATCACTTCAATATTTTTGTAATTTAAGAAAAATCGAAAAGTGAAATTTTGAATATTTTACATTTGTTTGTAATATTTTTTTTTTTTTTATCAAACTTTTTTATTATATTGTTCAAATGTTTGTCGTATGTTTATGGAAAACCAATGAGAAAATAAACGAGAATTTGCATTTGCCATTTCCTAATAGCTTTGTCTCCGTATAATTTTGAATATATGTAAGGTAACTTTTTACATGTTTAATTTGGAGTTTGAAATTTTCCCCCAATTTTTTAATGTTCTGTTTCAAAAACTTTCCTATTGGGATTTGTTGATTTTTACATTGTGCTTGTTTTGATGTTTCCTGAAATCTCTTTCTATCTCATTTTAAATTCCCTGATGCCATTTAAAGCCCTTTCTTTTTCATTTTGCATTTTTTTAAAAATTGTGAGAAAATTTTGTTTTCCCTGCTTTTGCAACTTAATAATGAGTCCCAAAAAAATGAAAGAAAAAAAATACAAAGGTTCTAAAGAATTTACGATATGAAAGACAAATTTACAGAGAGAATGTACGAAACTTAAAAAAAAAAAAAAAACCCTAGTAACGGAAAGGAAAGTTTAAACATGAAAATTGTATTTTAAAAAGTTTTATGTTTTATTTATAAAGGTTCAATATACCATTTACTTTTTATATGTAACTTAAAGATAATATATACATATACATATTTTAAAAATGTTCTTTACCTGATGTAATACATAATATGTATAACAACAACAGAAAGGATTACATAAAATTTGTATGCATAAATTTATTTAAATATAAAATGAAATATTTTGCATTTAATAGCTGAATCCTTTTTTGTTTTTTGTTTTTTTTTAAATTTTTATTTCAGGGGATATTTTGATTTTCCCCTTTTGTTTTATATATGATTGTTGTGGTGTTACTGATGACTTTTTTTTTTCGTAAAAAGGTTATATAGTTATAGGCAATTCTGATGGAAACCCATCAAATTCGTACAGTTATTGGGAATATTGAAGATCAAATTCTTCAAAAGAATTTTTGTTTTTTCTTTTGGAACCAAGGGAAAATGGTCTTTTTTTTTGCTATTTTTTTTAGTTTGTTTTTAACCAAAATTAAATTATACAAAAAAGCTAAGAAATCAAAGAAAATATTAAATTTTGAATAATCCCTTAATATTTTTCTTTTTTTGTTTCCTAAAATCTCTTATTTAATAAGATTTTCCATAATAACATTTTGATATTTTTGTTTTTTTGTTTAAATTTTTAAAATTCAAATATTGAAATTAATTCCATTCACTATAGAAACAAACAATTTATTGTTTTAGATGAAGATTGAGTTCAAAAATAAAATTTAATTTAAATTTTGTTTTAGTATTACCGATTTAATCTGTATAAAATACAGAATATTAACTTAATAAAGTTTAAGAATATGAGAAAACAGGGACGGACAATGTTTAACATTTGCCGCTGTAATTAAATAAAATTTTGTATTTTGAAGTTAAATGAAAAAGAAAAGGTTAAATATAGGTTAGACAAGACTTTCAGATTTTAACTTATCTGAATATTATCCATTCTTTACCTATTACCTATATATACTTCCAAAATGTAAGTTGTTCTTGTTCATTAAAAATTAAATTTTAAGATTTCAATAAAAACAAATTTTAATTGATGGAATTGTTTTCGTAACTTTCATTAAATATTCTTGCAAACCACCCAATTCAATATAAAAATCGTTTACCCATATTAATTGTATTACATATGTATATAATACTAAATTTTATATACTCTATAAACTATTTCGAAACACCTACATTATTTTATAACCTTTATTTTTTGTTCAGTTAATCATCATTTTAGTTCCTTAAAAATATAACACCTTCTTTGTATTTTCTACCAAATTATTTTTGCTTTTAGAAAAAAAAGTTTCTTTTAGCAAACGAAATAATCAAAAATAAAATTTAATGCTCATGCTCGTCCCATAAATCGATTTAAACTCTTTAACAAAAAAAAAAAAAAATTGTCACGACTTTAAAATCAAAAAAAAAAAAAAAAAAAAAATCGAATAAGACAAAATATTGAAAAAAAATTAATTAAATTAAATAAAATGGCAAACCCTTCAAAAGTGATTCTCAATCAGTGTTGGAGTGTTTTTGATCAGCAATAGAACACATATCATAAATTCAAAACAACTAGTATAGCTAATCTATAATATTCAATATACATACATACATATATATATGTATAACATATAATATATAATTTTAAAACAATGCAACATATTTTATGCAACATTTTTTTTTATTGAGTTTCAAAAAAAAAAAAAAAAAAATTATTTAAAACCGTGGCATATTCTCTATGATTTCTAGGTATGCACTCTAAAGTCTGAAATTTTTTAAGGTTTGATAATATGTAAAAATAAAATTTAAAAACATAAAAAAATTTAATGTACTTTTGTTGAAGCTTAGACAATTTAAATTTGATAAAATAAATCTTTTTAAGCATTTTTTGCATTGAAGACCTCGAAACAAAAACAAAAACTACACTACAAAAATAAGACCAACATTTCATCATCATCACCTTTTATAAGAGAATTAAACTGTAGATATTCAACTCCCTGTAAATCGTTGATTTTTACTCCTTTTTTTTTTTTTGTTCATTTTTTTTTATTTTTTGTTCATTTTTTGTTTTTTTTTTAAATTGCAGTCAATGTGGTTTTATTATTTTAAAAGAAAAATTGATGAAACACCAGACATTTTTTTTTTTGAATAGAAATAAAAAAAATTAAGGAACAAAATATTAAAAACCATAAAACTAAACACAAAATGAAAAACTGCAAAATATATGTCAGTATTCATAAAAATAATATGAGTGTTAAGAGTTCGATTAAACATTAAAATATTTTTAATGGCAATAAGTTCGAAAACTTTAATTTACACATTTTAATATGAAAAAGAAAATTAAAGTATATCCTTCCATCCGATTTTTAGTTAAGAACAAAAGTCGAACTTTTTATATTAAAATGTACAAAATCAATTTTGTATTAAAATCCTAATCCTAAAATAAGTGTCTCAACTATTGAACTTTTTGATCGCCCCTCCCAAATTACTTTTTATTCAAAAAAAAAAAGATAGGCAAAATACTTAGAATATCACAAATAAAATATATAAGAAACTGAAAAATAAAAATTCAATATAACCAAATATTTAAGTTCTTATATATGTATACAAAATAAAGATTCAAAATAAAAATAATAAAATAAGAAAATTAAGAAAAATTGAAGCATATATATAATAATAATAAACAAAATAAAATAAAAAATAAAAAACACACATAGTAATGATCACAAAAAGAAAAACAAAAATAAAAAAAAAAATAAACAAGCGCAGATTTTTCCGCGATAACATCGTGTCACGTTTTGCAATTTACACATTCATTGCACCCATTGTTTATAACACATTCGTGAATTTTAAAATGATTTATAAGACATTTTTTTTGTTTTTGTTTCGCTTGTCTTCCAAAACTAACTTTCATTCTTCAAAACATTTTAGGAGAACAGAATACTTTGAAGATATGTTTAAAAAAATTTATTTTATAGCTTAAGGAAATATTTTCACCTGGATAGATATTTGTTTTTTTTTTTGTTTTTATAAAAAACGAATATTACCTACCTATCTATACCTTAAAAGATTCTAAAAAAATTTTGTTTTTTTTTTTTCTGAAATATCGCCTAGGTATTAATAGCGAGAAAAATAGAAACACAAAATCACCTACATCAGGGTAAAAATAATTTTCTTTATATTTTATTCCGTTTTTGTTTTTTTCGCGATAGTTTTGTATCAATAAACATTTTTTTTTTTCTCTCACACGTCTGTCCTGTCATTGTTTTTAACTTCGCCATTAATTTTAAATATTTTTACAAATACATTCCACAAAAAACAAAAAAAAAAAAAAAACAAAAGAAAAAAAATTAAAAGTATCTTAAAGTTTTCTTATCTATTTAATACTTTTCGATATAATTTCTTTATAATAATATATTTATTAATGTACATTTGTATGTGTATTTAAGTATATATTCTCATAGATTACAAACTCCAGCTTATTATAATATCATAATCCCTTTTCTATCTAAAGAATATTTATATTGTATATGTAAGGAAAAACACCAATGGAATTGTCCAGTTCAATTTCGTCTGCAAAATTCATGTTCATTTTATTCTTTTTTTTTTTTTTTTTTTTGTTGTTACATTATGGAGATTTATGAAATCATTGTTTTGTTTCTTAGCGCAATCTAACAAATATTTTCTACCATATATGGAAAGATTTTTGTTTTCGAGCTAAGAAGTGAACAAAAAAAAAAAAAATATTAAAATATTAAAATTGCAACTTACATATCCTGAAATTGTTTTTTGTGTAATGAGCGTAATGGCATTACAATCCAAAATTATTTATGTCCCAAATTAATTTCTCTCTTAATTTTTCCTTTTGCACTTTATAATTTTAGGTAATTTGGGTGACTAGGTAATTAGGTAATAGGAGTAAAAAAATATTTGAAAAAAATCTTGCATGGTCCAATTCCGTCAAAATGATGCAAAAAGTGATACAATGATATCAAAAAGTATGTAAGTTAGTACATTTTCTTAATATTATGATATAATTTTGAAAATATATTAAGGTCTGTCTTGAAAACTATTTATACGAGTCAAATGTCGGGATTATTTTCAAAACATATCGACTATTAAGAAAGATATAACAGGGAATGCTTTAAATATGGAAGTAAAAAGATTGTTTTTGATATTGATTTGTGTTCAATTCGAAATAACAGAAAATTATTTTATATAACTTTAGACCATAGGAATAAAATATAAAAGAGTTCAATATGGTACAGAGATTAAAAAAGGAAGAATTAAATAAGTAGGTATACGTTTATTAGCTTTTCTTTAAAAACAGATTTGCTTATTTCTTAATAAATTAGGACTTATTTCCGTAAGCTTTTATAAAAAGAATATTATGAGATTTAATATCCATTTTACAACATAAATATTTAAATACACAATATATATATACATACATATATATATATAGTTTTATAATATGTTTTATATATATACATTATATATTATAAAAGATTATTTTCATTTTTTATAATTTTTTTGATCTTTACTTTTTTTTTTAATTTGAAAGAAAATCACAAGTTTTTTATAATACAAAAACAACAGCTTCAGTAAAAAAAAAAAAAAAAAAAATAGAATAATTCACGTAAAACACATTCTGTGGCCATATCATACGTTGCTTTAGGCTGTGAAAATGCTAATAATTTAAATAAGTGGAGAAAATAAAAATGAAATACATAATATTATAAATGTAAGGCATTCTTCAGAAACTGAAATAAACGTTTCTTTAGATTACATTGTTATAATTTGGAATAAGAAATACAAGTAACGAATAAATAATGGGTGATACTTGCTAAACATTATAGATCCATTTACTTGGATATGTATTCTCAATATTGTGTTCCTCACTTTAATAAAAAATTAGAAAAAAGTGATTAAATGGATTAGAACAATCCCAAATTCGAATTTAATTATTTATCAAATTGTAGATAGAAGTTTCTATTATTTTTTTTTTCTTTGCCAATTCTGAGGTAAAAAATTTAAAAGAGTTCTAAAAAAAAATGGATTGAAATAGACCATATTATTATATTTTAAATGACTAGCTGACCCGGCGAACGTTGTTCCGACTTAAACTAAAATGTAAATTTGAATGAAACTGATTGTTTAATAAGAAGGAAATTAAAAAAAGTATTTAATACTGTATTACTTTGATACAAAAAAACGATTCTTGTTTTGCTAATACGTGCATCAAGTCAAAACCACAGTTCGCAGATGCTCATTGTTTGACATTGCGATTTTTTGATCATTATGGGTAATAACTAATGAATTTGAAATTGTAAACGATTTAAATTGAATCGAATGCATTTGTCGGCGTGCGATTCATTTCTTTCTACATTTCTTTCTACTTGTACATTTTCGTTACGTCCAGTATATCTGCCTATTTTTGATTGTCGTCCCAGTATTTTTTGAAAATCAACTTCACTTTTAAGTGTTAATGTGTTGTATAGAATTAAAACAACAAATATTACCTTGTAAATAAAAGCAAAAGTTCATTCTCATGTGAGCAATATCTATCGGAACGAAAAATAACCATACACTTTCTTACAGATAAAACTAAAGTTCAAAATATAGTTCAATATCTTTTGTCAATCGGTCCAGTAGTTCTGGAGTTTTATATAGTAACAAACATATACAACAAAGATTTTTATACATTAACATAATACTTAATACATATTATGTGAAAACATGTCGATTTTATAGAATTAATAAAAAAAATTTCAAAAAAAATATTTTAAAACATCTTTTTAACTCTTACAATTGTTATTCTGTTTAGATACTGACACAATTCATTTAAAATTTTTAATAGATATGCAAATTGTCAATAACTCCCTACTTTCCAACAAAAAAAAAAAAAAAAAAAAAATAATTTTAAAATCTTATCATATTTTGTTTTGAAGTACATAATAATATTTTGAAAATGTAATATGGAAAATAAAATAAGTTGATCACGATTTTTCTTTCAATATTTTAAACATAAAAAAAAAAAAAAATATATTTCCTACCATAACTTTTCATTTTAATTTTACTCTACAATGATTTTTCACATCTAGTCTACACCATAAGCGCACACTCAGTATGAAAATCGTGTTGAAAGGTTTAGAATTAAATAAATATGGAGTATGCAAATGGAAAAAGTATACATAAAAGTTTAACTTTGAAGAAAAGTAAAAAACAAAAAAATTAAAAAATTAGAAAACATCTAAATGTAAAGAAACAAAATATAGTTAGTATCTATCAAAAATTTGAAAATTAAAAAAAATATTTAAAGATACTTTTTATTGTGTGTTGATAACTTTCATTTATATACCTATACTAGAGTATAATATGATAATATCTTGAATAATTTTAATAGAATTGGACTTCAGTGTAATAAATTCATTTGAAATAATTCAATAATAATTTCCCGATTTTCATTATGTTAAATCTTGAGATATTTTTTTTTCATTTTTGTAAAAGTAGTTATATTTTATAGGTGCATTTAAAGCTGAATCGGTTTTTTTCAATATAATATATAGATATTATAAACAAATGCTAATGCAAATGGTCATATATTTTAAAAGGATCTAGTTATGTTATATAAGATAACATTAAGTGATAACAGATGTATTTTTTTAGAACTAAAACCTAAACTCAATTTTCATTTTAATTTAATATTTCGAAGAACAAAGGATTAGTTTTAAATAATTAATGAATTTTATGATTTTCTAGGCCACTACATGGCAAATTATCTATAAATAATTCATAAATTACTTTAAAAAAATGTATAAAAACGAATAATCGAAAAATGTCTGTGTATAAAAATTAGATTGATTTTATTATTAAAATTCATTAGTTATTAATGCTAATCCTCTAATATTTAAATATCATACAATATTCCACAATAAAAAATTTTCTAAATTAATATGTTGACGTTGTGTCAAGGGAAGTGACAACAATATTCAACAATTAAATAACTGAACTTTATCTAATCTTTATGCAAAATAAAAGATTTTCGGTAACTAAATTAGGATTTAATAACAAAGATACAATAGCAATATTTTATCAAAAAAAAAGAAAAGAAAAAAATAGAGGTGCTTAAATAACAATAGTATATATCTATAGATAAAAAAAAAAAAAAACAAGTAACTCACTGTTGGATATTTAGCTGTTAAAGTCTAAAATGACCAACAACAACAATGATATAAAAAATAAATAATTTTTTTTTTTTTTAATCGTATCTATATAAAGTGTCAATTTAGATTCTTTTCTTTTCATATATATGTATCTACATATATAATATCTGTCCATATATCTCTTTATATATTACCCATTCTCTAATCTTCATTATTATTATGATCATCATCATTATTATGTATTAGGTATTAATATTTTATTTTAAAAGATAATATTCAAACAGTGAGGCTGTTTTCTAAGATAATAATTTTAAAATATATGTATATACGATATGTTATATCATATATGTATCTAATCTATGTTTTTCGTTTTATTTATTATTATTATTATTATTTTTTTTTTTTGTGTCTGTTGAATTGAATTTGAATTCGAAAATGCATTTATTTTGCATAATAATGAGAAAATAAACATTTTTTAAAAGAAGGAAACAATATCGAAAATTGATTTCATTATAAATATCATATCATATTATAATAATATGTTATATTTTAATTTTTATGCACAGTAAGGTACAAAAATGATTAGATAGATAAATTTTTCAGTTATTTTGAGATGGTATATTTTTTATTTAGCAGATTGAGTTTCACGCTCATCGCTAAAGGGAAAATAAAAAAAATACTTGAGTTAAGTCCTACGAGTATCACTGGTGAACATCATTCAAATGCTACAAAATTTCGCGCTCACCGGTGAACATAAAAATAACTTGCGTTAAGTCCCAATGTATCACTTGTGAACATTTTTAAAGATAAAAAACAGTACGTTAAATTGATTCGAACTTTTAAGAACATTCCGCAATATTCACCGGTGTATCACGTGGGGCTCTTACTTATTAAGTAAAACATTTCATTTTAATTATAACGAGGAAGAGTGCGGTAGAGTAGACTGTGTCAACTCTGGGATACCCGTATGAACGTAATATACCCTGTTTCTATAAAACGTGACCATCTTTTAAAAACTTTCAGATGTTTTAGTACCGACGTTAACTGATATATTTATGGAAATTGTGGAGTTGTATGACAGCTACCCGAATCTATTGCACAACCAAATTTTGCAGAAGTTGTTGCCATAAAACTTGATCATCATTTATAAGATTTTAGACGCCTAGCTTCATTAAGTTCCAAGAGATGCAAGAAGTCTGAACTGGCTGCTTTAGACCAATCATATTTTAAAAAGTGGCATATAACTCGACATCTCCTCACTAAACTTCAGATACCTAGCTTCAATAGACACTGAGTTATTCTCATTTAAACATAGAAATTGTATGGCTGCTACCCGAACCTCTCGCGCCACCACAACAAAATTTTGCAGAAGTTGTTGCCATAAAACTTGATCATTATTTGTAAAATTTCAGATACCTAGCTTGAACAGATACTGAGTTATTTCCATGTAAAGAAAGAAGTTGTATGGCGGCTACTCGAACTCGGTGGCCGAAAATGCTGGATTTAAATAGCAAAACTAACAATTTTGCAAAAGTGACGTAAAAAAATCCTCTTCTCTACCGCACTCTTCCTCGTTTCTTTCTTAAAATTTCTATAAAATTTTCTTATTATATTATACCTGCTTTCGTTCATGACTGTATGTGTGAAATAATAACAGGTACTTATGTATATGTTTCACAAAATAATTATTCATATTTAGAAATAATAGAGTAATAGGTTTGTTGACTATATAATTATTTTTTTCAAAAATTATACAATATCATTCAATAATTTAAAAACTAAAAATAATTAAATTTATTAAATGAATATTTCAAATGGGAGCTATATAATATAGTGCACTCTTTTATTCTAATTATACTGTTTCATTTTAATTTAAAAAGGAAAATAATTATTTTAAAAGAAATAATATATATTTTCAATCAAGAATAAATAAATATTTAAAAAATAATATAAAATTATTATATGTTTTATTTAAAAGCATTTTGTTGTAATATTAAAATTGAAATTTTTCGACTAAGAGATTAAAACATAAAAGTATATATGTAAAATTAATGTTTTAGATTTAAATATATACTAGTTTTTGCACAGTACAGCTACATATAATGAGTAAACGAGGATTCGTTCGCTTTCATATGTAGATTTAGTTTTACGGCCGGATTACCAATTTAGCGCAACGCAAATTATTATTAACAAACCGTTACATTAAATACGTACTTAAAAGAAAATTACAAAAAAAATTGATGTAGAGTTCTTAAATTATTAAAAACAAATTCTTGAAATTGGACGACACGTTTTATTAAGAAAAACATTTAATATCTTTGCGCTTTTGACGAAATATGAGCCTATATTCTTTCCTCCTTTTTCAACCAATTTTTGTATGAAATTTTTCTCGACTTGTGTTTGTTTGGTTGTTCAAAACTCATAGCTATATGGGCAAACTAAATGTATATAATATAAAATTGTAATATTTTGATTTTGTTTTGTTTAAATTTTGAATCCAATACTCTAAAATCAATACTAAAGTAAATGAGATTTACCGAAATTTTTAAAAAAACTAAATTTTTATAAAACAAGATTTTGATAAAACGAGATTTTAAAAAATGAGATTTAAAAAAACGATATTTTAAGAAACGAGATTTAAAAAAACGAGATTTTGAGATACGAACATTTGTAGTGCTCCCCAAAAAATGACGAAAGAACTAATTTAACTTTTTTTGTATTTTTTGGTGTAAAATAAAATGAAATTAGTTCAAAATAAAAAAACAACACAATTTATATACATATATAAATATATATTCTGTACAAGGGGAAATCCCTGATTTTGAATCCAACTCTAAAATCAATATAAAAGTTTGTCTATGTTACAAGTTTCCATGCAAACTCGGGATATGTACGTATGTCATTTTGGGTTTTCATATTTATGACTTTCGATTTTATGACACACGTGTTATTATTATTACTTTTTTTTTTTAATGCGTTTCTCTGCCACATAAATGTGGACAGGAAATTGCACAGACTTTCCTGTTCAGGCGTGGCTGTAAATATCGTAAGGCGGAACAACTCTTACGACGTGTGTGGCATTCGAACCTACACTCCAAAACCTATAGAAAGCAAAACAATTACATGCTATATTCGATACAAATAAATCAATACAATCTATTAAAAGTTAAAAAGAATTGTAAGTATGAGAAAGCTAGAATAAATATTAATGTACTTGAATTAATTATATGAGCTTTTAAATGACAATTGCATACATGCATTTCACGTATGCATTATATTTAAACCAGGAAAAGTGTTGGAAGTGTCACCTTTCGGAGTCTGCTACATCTTTTACAAAATTTCAGATACCTAGTTATAGCCACTTCAATAAAGATAGAGATACTATATGGCTAAATCGACTTATAATTCGATTCTGTGTAAGAATTAGGTATATAGTTTGTTATATCTAAGTATATCTCGTCTCCTTTTAAGTGTCACAAACGTAATGGGAAATTTATTTTACCCTGAGATTATGTTCTTATAAATATAAAAATTAAATCGAATATTATAATATTTCGTTTTTTAATTAAAAAATTAAATTTCAATAAATAATACATAAATAATAATAAAATAAAGATTTAAAATTTATAATATTAAAAATTTTTATTAAAATTTGCTTATCAATTTAATTCCTTTTATATTGAATCCTTTATATAATTAAAACGATTCCTTCTACCTTTCTTGCTAAAAACAAAACAAAATCTATATTTTATTTTTTAATTTTATAAGTTACACTTTCATTAAATTAATTAAATTAATTTAAAAATTTAATAACTTTTTACTAACAATGCATGTATTTTAGAAAAATATGAAATAAGTAAAAGCAAACAATGTTATCCCTGATATCATCATATAGGACACAAAGTGACACAAAACTTAAAAAAATTATTCGCTTTTGTCTAGTAACATTGAACATAATTTTGTGCTTAGAAAAATAGTCAATATTAGAATAGATTAAAACATGTACTCGTATGTATGTATGTATGTATGCATATAGCAAGATTGTTGCAAATATAAAATTTTAAAGTTAAAGAAATAATAACTCAATATTTTTGAAAGAAAGAGACGGTATTATATTTTTTTTTTTCTGACTGTATAGAAGAACCTTGACCTGATTTTATAATTAAATTTTAAAATATTTAAGATAAGAACTAACCAATCGTACTTACATTTAACTAAACACAATTTCCATTTTTTATTTTTTAAATTTTTGCTCTACTTGTTTTTATATCCTTTGCATTCCAATTTAAATTCCAAGCAAAATTTCACTGTTTTAATATAAAAAAACAGTTTTTTTTTTTTTGCTAAGTCAATTTTTCTTATTTTGTTTTATTTTTTTCAATTTTGAATTAAAAAGTGCATTAAAAAGAGCAACACAGCAAGAGCTTTACATAACAATATTCATTCAATTCTAATTTTTTGTTATTGTCATTTTTGTTGGTCTTTGTTTTTTACTTTAATGGTTGCAACGATTGTTTCTATTCTTGTTGACAATTTTCAACCTTTGCTAACCTTCAATATAGAAAATTATATATTTGCATAAATCAACATTTTTTTTTTTACAAAAACATTTTACTATTGAATTCGATTTACTCTTAAGGCAGCATCCGCAGCATGAATGTTGTCTTTATCACAAATATCATCATCATCAGGATGATCATAAACAAAAAAGAAAAACAAGAACAAAATAAAAATAAAATTATGAGTGGTGTTGATTATGCAAAATTCATAACTAACTGTTCTTTTTCACTTTTTATTCATTTTTAATGCTCCTGCTTTAATATTTATGTATGTATATAATAGGTACATTAAATATAATATTATAAATATATATGTGTATACATATACATATGTATGTATATTATATTTCATTATCATAATGAGAAAGGACAACATCTGATGATGAACAGAAATGAAAAGAGCATAGAAGTATTAATTTTTGCTGACACGTTCACACTTAAACAATTTTATTTTCACTCGAGTGCTACAACATAATTTTCATAATTTCCATTTTTAGAAAATTTTTAATTTTACCATTATATTTATGTTGTTTGTTCGCTCTTTTTTTTTATATTATAATATTTCTGATTTTCTTTTAATTGAGTTAAAAACTAGAACATTAAAGTTGTTCATTATGAGATGAAAAATGTTTAGTTTTATATATGTATGTATGTATGTGTATATAAAAATGCACATAATATAATATTATTTAAAAGATTGGAAAGGTGAAAATTTTTGAAAAGTTAAAAATTTGCAGGTAGTACAGGTGTTTAATTTTAGAATGAAAAAGTGAAAAAAAAAAAAAAATATGGGAATTAATTTTAAAGTTAGATTGTAAAAAAAGTTTTTAATGGCAATGAGGTAAAAGTTAAGAATTGCTTGTGGATAATAAAAGAATTGTTCTACAGCTCATTGTGATATTTAACTTTATGTTTAATTTTTTTTATGTATAAAATTAATTTTTAATTATAAAATATTTTTTTAGATGAACAAATGATAAATTTTGTTAATATGTTAAAGTTTATGATAAAAAAAAATTATTTAAAAATTATAAGTTATGAGTAGTGCTACCAACACGGCGTTGCCTGAGTTTCTTTGAAATTATTTTTTTTTTCTTTTTTATATGGACAAAAAGAAAAATTTTAAGAACACAGAAAACCAGTTTAAGAATTAAAAAATTTTTTTTTGTGAATCGTCGCGCTTAAACGGGTTAAAATATCCACATACTCAACCAGTAATATATACAAAATTTGAGTTCATTCTGTCAAACCGTTCTTAATTTTGAGCGAAAAACTTTTTGAAAAACTCTTGTGTTGCAGCAAGAATATAATTGATTGAACAAATTTGTTCAATTTGATGAATTGACTCAACATATGTACAAAGTATATAAAATCAATCTGCTGTATTGTTTAGCCCGGAGAACCACAATCTTAAAATCGTTTGTTTCAAAAAGAGGTGACGAACCAAAAAAAATTGTTGAGCTTCTCCAGGCTCAGAGAATACTTACAAAAAAAAAATAGACAATAGGAAAACAAACTGTGCTTTATTTTAAAAGATGTAAATAACAGATACAAACACATATGTATATTATATATTATACTATTTACAAAATTTTCTGAAACCATTATTATTTCACATATGTAATATTACGATCAAGTCAGCTTAGTGAATTTTTTTATTTTAGAGTAAAACAACATTTTTGGGAGTTAATAGGTTAATTTGAATTATAACAAGAATGCAAATAATATATTTATACCTTAAAACTGCATTATATCATAAGATGTTGAGTAAATGAAAAGAAAAATATCATAAAATAGATGTATTGTCAGCAGATTTTGAGTTATTCTATCGATTTGTTATACCTGAATTATTAATTTACTTACTTTATATTACGAAGACCGGTGACTTAATCATTACGACATTGTATAAACGTGCAGAATGCAAAAAAATTATACAAAATTTAATTTGTAATCATTGTATTGTACCTAAAACCAATAAAATTACAATTACTGTAAAAGATACTTAAATTAATATATATTTTTTACTTTAACTGAAGACATTTTTACTAACAAATCAAGATATTTTAATTTTAAATGAAGATTTTTTAGTTTAAGTAAAAATATTTCTCATTAAAATTAATGTCAAAAAATACATATACATTTTATACATATTTATTTAGGTATATTCATAAATATCTGACACATAAATATCAGATTCAAATATACATATATATCTTACAAAAATAAAATATATACATTATGTATTAAATATTAATATAACGTAAACTACTGAAGTAAATTCTTCACTTAAAAAAAAAATGTATTCACTTAAAATAAAAAATACTCAGTTAAAAAAAGATTTATTAATACAGATACAAATATGTTTGAATTCTTATATATTGAATATGCATTATTCCAATATTAGAAAAACAAAGCTCGGAAGTTGAGTTCAAATGTATCCCAGCTATTAAATGGAAATGTTTGTTTTTCAATTTGAAAACGTCATTCGACAGGTATTTGTTTTAACTTTGTCAATTAATGTCAATTAACTTTGTCAATTATACAATTTTTTATAATTTAGTATTTAAATTTACCGTTATGCGAAAACCTAATTTTGCATGATTTTTCTACCTTCATAACTCCTGAACGCTTTTAAATGGGGACTTGAAATTTTGCGAGCATAAAGAACTTTTGGAACTAGTATAAGTAATACACCACCCACTGTTTATGAGCAATTAGAGCACAAAAATTGAATATTTGCTATTTTTAAACACCTGTACACATATCACTTCGGCAGGATATAAAAATTAAAGCTACAGTAATATATTTTTACGTGTGTTAAAGGATTATTTTACTTGTATAGGGTTCGAGAGTTACAGCTCAAAATTGCAAAAAAGCCACATTTTCAGATGTATATATTTCAAGCTCTATGTAATAGTCTTGCAATCTAAAAGCGCGAGAAGACCGAAAATTTTATGATATACATAAAGCAATATCAAAATTATGCAATATTTTGTAATTTACTATTTAAATTTACCGTTATGTGAAAACCACATTTTACATGCAATTTTTTTTTTCATAATTCCGACACGCCTTTAGATAGGAACCTGAAGTTTTGAAACAGGAAAGAACTTTTAGAATTAGTATAAGTTTGCTCAGAAATTTTTTTTGCACCACTCCCTGTTTAAGAGCTATTAGGGCGGAAATATTGAAAATTTGCTATTGTAACTTGAGTACCTGCACTTGTAACTTGAGTACCTGTACAAATTTTTCTTCGGCAAAACATAAAAATTAAAGCTCCAGTAATATATTTTTACGTGTGTTTACGTTTATTTTACTTATATAAGGTTCCGGACTTACAGCCCCTGAAAATTGCAGAAAAGTCCAACTTTCACATATTTTCTTATTACAAGAAATTTCTTAAATTTTATTTCTTAAATATTCAAATTTTTGTGCAAGTCACAATTTTAAACAGTTTGTATTGTCTTTTGGAAATGTGCACTTTTAAAAACCGTTGGTTTACATTCTACCTTGTTTAACTTTTTATTAATATTTTTTTAATTTTATTAAAACAATTTTATAAAAAATTATTTTTATGAACGAATATTGTCTTTTATATTTATTAGTGAATTTCTAAATCAATAAATCAAAACACATAAAACCTTCTAACTTAAAAAAAGAAAAATCATATTTAACTTATTATTACTTTTACCGGTTCTTTTAGGTCTTTTCTTATACAAACCATATTAAAAGATAATTTCATAAAAATCAATATAAAGTTACCCTTACAAACGCATGTCATGTATTTATGGTTTACGGTCTTCAATAAAAAAAATTACTTTAATAAATTCTGCATGCTTTCTCATTTCTCATTCTTAAGATATTTTTTGTTATTTTTAAAATGAACCTAACATATACAGTTGAAAAACAAAAAATACAATGAAATTCCAAATTAATTTTCCAGAAAATCAGTATTTACGCGGATCATTAAATAGTCCAGCTTTGATTTTTCTTTTAAATTCAATTTGTCAGGATAAAAATAAAAATGAGGTTTTTTTTTTATATTGCTTTTTTCTGGATAAATTAAATTTTTTTTCTTTTTTTTTTCGGTAAAAATAGTCAATTTTGCAAAATTTAAATCAAAAAAAGTTTTTGAACCAAAAAAATTTTTAAAAGAATTTCTATGCTTTTTTCATTCAGATACTTATTAAATCTATGAATTCATGAAATTTATTCTTGAGATTTATTCTTTTTAAATTTGTTTTAGTTTTTTTATATTAAATTAAACAGTTTTTTAATGATGAACACGTTCTACTTACATTTTGTTTTTGAACTGCACTGTAGGTACTTAATAAAAATTTTAAGTTTTTGAATGAAACTCCGCTTTCAAATTTATCATGGCTGATTAAAATAAAATATCAAAAATTATAAAGTATTTTTCTTTATATTAATTTAAAAATTTAAAATGATTATAATAACTGTTTGAAAATATTGTCATTTCTTTTTTGCTGTAGTAGGTGAGAATTATCGAAAGACTCTATACAGAAGTGAAACGAGCACGGGTACATGAGAGATGGTTCCACATTCGCGATGTTCGTACCACACACGAATTTCCATAAGTCAAATTATTCCATCTGGGAATTTGAACTATACATAGAGGCAGCAGAAGCTATCCTTGTTTCTCTTTGGAATGATTTGAGAAGAGACCTGAAATTTTTAACGTCGTTAGAACAAGAATCCATTCCTATAAGGTACCTATAAAACAAGGTAAGTGTTCCGGTTAGGCGACGGCGACCAAGTGGAGAGAGCGTTGTGGAGACATTATGTTTTGGTGATATGAAAATTTAAGGTGGGGATTGAAGTGTTTCTTAGCACAAGTATGAAATAATGTCAGCAAATTAAAAATAATTCTCGATTTTGTAAATTAATTTGAGAAATTTACCAGCGAATTAAGTTTTATATTGAGTTTTTTTATTAAATTTTCTTTTATTACCCCTAATTAGCCATTACATAGGTATCATAATATGAATATTCAATAATTTGTTGATATGATTTTAATTGATATACAAAATTATTACCCCAACTATAATATTGTCATGACTTATAACAAATCATATACGTCAAATTATTAATGATTGTACTTATATGAATTGTAAGTTTTTTCTCGTATACTAATGACTTGACGTAAGTTTTTTAATGGCAACCAATAATTGTTATGACTATAAAATGTCATGTAAACGCACAAGTTCATATGATATCTAATGTGACAGCTATTAAAATTAGAGGTATTGCTTTTAAATTTTTTATTTATTATGATCGGCATTGAAACATTAATTTTTGTTTTATATACATAGAAATAGACATATTTTGAAACTTAAATTAAAGAGATTGTAGAAATTATATCTGATATTTTGAATGACATTTTTATTACATATTTCTTTGTAAATGTCAAGTGCAAGCTGAGGATAAGTCAAGTACAAACTGAGGATAACAATATGAAACAAAAAAAAAAACCAAAATAATATTTTTTTATATTTTAAAGATTAATTAATAAAATTAGTTTAAAGTTTCTATATAATATAAATTCCTTTTAAATGCCAAAATACTTTAAAAATTCATAAAAACAAGATAATTTAGAAGAAACGAAGAAAACATTGCAAGTGTCATGGTAACAATAAAAAATTCTATTGTTATTGTTGTTATAATCTCATAAAAGAAAATCTTTTTGAAAATTCCAGTAGCAAAAGATGATAATAGGTGGTTGGATGGTCTGTCAGTGGTTTCAATTCACTTTCTTATTGTTATTTTCAGTAAAGCTTTTTTTAATGTTTTTCTTTCAATTTTAAAATATAACAATGATCTACAGGGAAAAAATGCCTTCAAGTTTTAAATTTACTTTATTATTGTTATCTCCTTCTAGCACGATTTTTTTTTTCATTTTTCGTTTTATTGTATCTGTTTTATTTTATGTTTTCATCCATAGCAAAAACACAAACAAATGAGTTTTTATGCAAATTTTTTGTTTTTTTGTTTGGTTTTTTAGAGCAAGGGTAACAAACACTGCATTTAGTTGTAATAATAAAGGTTTATTTTTTTATTTGCTAAGTAGATAGAAAAAGACACAGATAGATACAGGTAAAAAATAATAACTTTTGTCTTAATGATCTGTTATGTGTTGTACTGCATATTATTAAAATATCATATTATGAAAGAGACATGTAATAGCTTGTTATCACAAAAAACAACAAAAAAACTGAAAACTGTAAAGAGTAGTAGCCAAAAGGGGTTTAACAAAGTGAATTAAAAAAAAAAAATGCATATATGTGTATAAAAATTATACCTTAAGATATAAATGTATAATAAATGCTCACACAAAGTTGGTATCTTATAAAATAACCATTGGCGGCATTTTTTTTTTCTCTGTTGCTTTTTTGAATTTTTTTTAAGATTTTTCTGGAGAGCTTTTTTTTTTTTTGTTGAAAATTCAATAAGAATAAAAATTTCTACCATAATGGTTCAGTTTTCTATTTAAATAGAAAATATTTGAACAAAGAAATGAACATTAAAACACTACACAAGGAATTTTTATCCCAAGAACAAAAAAAAAATAGAAAAATTCTTCATAGTTTAATTTTTGAAAAATAATTACAATATTTATTAAAGTTTAAAAAAAAAAAAAAATATAGAGTTCACTTGAAAGTAAAACAATAAGATGAAAATTCTTTTAAAACTTAAAATTATTCCAACACAACAAAGAAATACCCACAACTTCAATAAAACCTCACTGACCCGGTTAAATTAAAATAGAAAAAATTAGCACTGTTGAGTGTTAACTTAAAAATCATTATAAAGATTTTAAATTTTTTAAATATTTTCAACATTTATTTTATTCTTATAAAGAGTTAATCCTTAATTTTTTATATTTTCACAAATTGGAACCTTGATAATGAAGCGCATAATATATGTACATATATGTATAACAAAAGATAAGTGTGGAACTATGTGTACACTTAACATCATTTTGTAAAACGTTATAATAATTGTCTTTTTCTCATTCAGAATTATTTTTAATCATTTTGCCTAGTTGCATCATATATACATATACATAAATATGTATATATAGTATCAAAAAATATAAAAGATATAAAGATAGTTGGTGATGCAACAACAAGTATATAAATTGATGTAAAAAAGATTAAAATGTTCAGGTTGAAAAGTTTCTAAAACTCAAAATGCATTCTTCTCTATATACATATAATTTAAAACAAAAGTGGATGAATTTTTTTTTTTTAATGGCGAAAAATAAGAGCGAAAACTTTAAAATTGTTATTTTTAAATCTTTCTTTTTTATTTTTGTCTTTTTTGTTTTTTTTTTTTTTTCTTACAGATCTTAATGAAACTGAGCAACTTGTCAACAATTTATGTTAGTATCATGTTTGTTTACCTACACATATATAGATAAATGTTTTTCATGAAATACTCCTTCAGTATAATAATTTAGTTGCCTCTTTACATGATGAACAGTTAGAAAACAATTGTTTCCTAAAGCAAATGCCAACAACAAGCAAAATAAGAAAAAAAAAAAAACGGGACATCATATTAAAATCAAACCAAAATGATGAAAAACAAAAGATACCTTATGAATATTTTTGTTGGTTTTTTATCTTTTGGCACAAAAAAAAAAAAAAACAAAACAAAATAAATTTTCATATCATAGTTGGGGAAAAAATCAGTTTATTTTCTTCTATTTTTTTTATTATTCTTGCTGCTAGTACGTGTCCTGAAATTCTTTCCTGAAAGGCTTTAAATCTACAGAATTGAAAATTTAGGCGTAATTATATTTTTTTTTTTAACAGCGGGACGAAGATGAAAATTATATATTCAAGAATTTTAAGTAGGTCTAAAAGATAGGATAATATTTGTTTACTTGTTTTTTTTTTTTTTTTGTTCTTTTAATATTTAGAAACATTTATTTTTATTTGTTGTTCGTTTATGTTCTTTTAAGTTGCTAAAGTTACTAGAAATTTTGTTAAAGTTTTTTTTTTTACGTGGTATATACTATCAGTACTGTGTTATTGTATTAGCGTTATGAAAATCCGTATATACATATACATTAAAGAAAAAAATTTTATATATATATATATATAATATATTCGTATAGTTATTGTTTTAAAATTTATCATGGGGCACGTAATATTTAAAATTTTAGATGATCTCTTGGCAAATCCGTTCTCATTTTTCATTTTTCTGTTTTGTTGGCTATAGTTGAGTTTTGAAGCTATGATTCAAACTTCTTTTTAATTTAATTCTAAGTATATATGTATGTATATTTTATATAAAAAAGTTAAGATTTAAGTTTTAGTTCACTTTCATTCTATGTTTGTATATTAAATTTTAAATAGGTTCAGTTTTTATTATTTTTTTGGTTTTTCATTATTCTCAGTTTGTTTCAAACTAAATGAAAAATGCCTTAAGTAATATTAAATTTGATGTTAAGAGTGTAAGCAAAGAAAAAGACAGTTTTTTTTTTTTTTTTTTAGTTTGAAGAAAAATTCTGGAATATGAAAATTAGGTTTTTTCCTTTTGTATTGTGTAATCATCATGCTGAGTGGGTTCATTTTGTATTGTTTTTTTTTTTTTTTTTTTTGTTGAAATTAAGGACGTACTAAAATATAAATGTTTATAGTTTCACCTTTCTTTTCCCTATTTTCTATAATGAGTAGATATATGTATACAATTTGTAGAAAAGCAAGAGAATAAATATAGCTGATATACTCTACAATTGTATATATTATGGTGTTCTAAATGTCTGGAAAATGATTCACTTTCTATCTTTTTTTAAACAGATTTTTTTTTTATTTTGAGAATAAGAAAACAATTATTTGAAAATGTCACCATTTTTTAGGTAATAAGACATTATATAAAAAGACATTGGTTTTTTTTTGTATATATAATTTTACGATTTATTTTTTAGATTAAAGTTACTGAAAATAGGGGCAGGGAGGTTTATACTTTCGTTAAGGTTAACATTTTAATTAAAATTAATTTTAAATTTTTATAGAATTGAATTTAATATTTTAATAGGAAAAAGAAACTCAAGAATTTCAATATGATTTAGGAGAATTAAAAACTTTTAATATAAATCGAAATTTTGTCCCATAGTACATAAATAAATTCGTCATGTAACTGCTACTGCTTAAAGGATTTTCGACATTAAATAGATACTAGTATTCGCCCGCCCCTCGAAATTCGAGGTGTTTTAATTAGCAATTACAATACAATATATACAGTATAGTTTCTTTATGATTTTATTTAAAATGTAAAAATACAATTTTCAATAATTAAAGCCTTTATGAATTTAAAATTTCTTTGTAAATGATATTTTTTGTAAAAACACGATTATTATTATCTTTTAGAAGTTGCCCTTGATTTGTTGAGTATTGGAAACTCAATATATACCTATTATATATGTATATATTATAAGAAGCCTAAGATGATAAATCATTGAGTAAAAGGGTTTTAAATATCTATTTTATACAGATTAAATATTATTATGATATTATGATATGTAAGAATTTATTTCGTATAAAATATTAGAAATAAAAAAAAAAATAGAATAGAATCGAACTTGTGAACTAAACACTTCTCAAGTTTAAGAAGCGGCCACTCTACCACTGCACCAAACTCCCCACTGAAGTTTTGACGTTTATATTCAATTATATTATGAAATTTCTATTTCCCACCATACAAACTATATTTTAAAATTTTATTTATGTTTTTAGAAAAAAAACAAAAAGCAAAAACAACAAAACAAAATTTAAAATTCAACGGAATAAAAGAGCGTCGTTTTTGAATATGAATATTATAGGTATAGATTATACATACTATATGATACATATGTATATACTTTACATGGGATTTTTATAAAAATGGAAAATTATTAATGAAAATCAGAAAATTTTGGAAAAATATTAATTTTGTAAGATGGCTATACTGAATATTTATCATTTAAAAAGAAAAAAATGAAAGTTGGTTGGTAAATCATTGAGTAAAGTGGTTTTAAATGTCTGTCATTTACAGATTAAATATTATGATATCTTTGTATACCATCATTTTCATGAAAAAATTTCTAATATTATTTTATACTTAGCATAATATTTTGATAAATTGAAAAATTTTGTTTTTTTTTTTTAAATATATAAAAAAATCTCTTAAACAAATTTTATAAATTAATTATTTTGAATATTATTATACTTAAATTTTCCCTTCTTTTCGTAATATAAAAATTAACGATTTCATTAATGTTTTCTTAAAAAAAAAAAAGATAAACAAATTAAATAAAAAATTCACATTAATACGACTATTTACATAATTGTAAGTGTTTTGTTTTTTATGTTCTTATTTTAAAGAAAATCTCTCATATATAACATGTACAAAAAAAAAAAAAAAACAAAATTATATCTAAAACAAAGAATTTTTTTAATTAATTTCCCTTCCCTTCGAAGTTTTTCTTTTTTTTCTTATATTGTCTTCTATCTTCTTTTTGTATAGACATAATAAAACCTAATTAAGTTTATAGAACATTAAACTATCATTTTATACGAAAATATTTTTTTTTAAATTCAAGTATAATAACCTATATGTATCTTTTTAAGAAGATCCCAATTACTCTCTATTACATCATTAAAGTCTATTATATTTTGCAAACAAAAATAAAAAAAATAATATAATATAAAATACTTAATGAACTTTAGCAATTTCAACAAAAGATAATGCCTTTTTATAAAACTTATTACCTAAAAATAAAAATGAGAATCAAAATAAAATGAAAATTAAGGAAAACAAAACAATAGTTTCCAATATTAATTTTTTTATATGCTTTGAAAAATAGCTGAACTTCCGAAAAATTATTGTAAACAAATGAAATGTTAATTTTATTTAAAAAAAAAAAATGGAGGTAATGCTTAAAATATTATTAAATCTGAACAAAAAAATCTACGGCAAATCGTAGAAAATTCTTCATTATTCACTAAATTTAGCAATGCTAGATACTTACTATACTTTTACTATACTGCTCCGTGCAGAAAACTGTTAGGTTCGTAATAATTTTTGTGAAAGGCGTGAAAGTAAAGAAATTACCATATAAGAAATAAAAAGTTTGTACATCCAATAGTAATAAATAAGAGATGGGACATTCCCCTGCAATATTATTTTCATAGAAGAGAATTTCCAGGGGAATGCCTCATTTTTTATTATATACTATTGTATAATATGTATTGTATGTACAAACTTTTTATTTACGAAATTCAAGAAAAAAAAGAAAAATTTATACATTTGTAGTACACATATATAATACTTTAAAATTCTTAAAAACGAATGTTATCCTAAAGTTAATTACTTTTCGTTTCAAGAGTGTAAATTTCATTAGAATATGAACAGTATATTATTTTCGATGAGAAAACTATAATATACCTACATCACAATAATAGTTAAAATAATTTTTAATAAGAGTTCTGTAATTTATATGATGGTTTTAGTTTTCTCATACTGTTTTTTTTTTCAACTTAAATATAGCCGGATCATTAATAAAACTTTTTTTAATTTTTATATTCTGAAAACATTAGTACCTATCATAAAATAAAATATGATTTTGTTACATTATGGCTCTTTCGTGTATCATCATCTATCATTAGATTATCATCTAATTTCCGCATTTTACTTTTCTAACAATTCGGCCAAAAGGGGCCTCGGTGGCCTAGTGAGTAAGAGCGTATAAAAAATGTTGTAAACACCGAGGGAGTGTGGGTTCCAATACCACAAACAAGTCATAAGAATTATTCCCCCTTACGATGTTTACAGCCACGCCTGAAAAGGAAAGGCTGTGTAATTTCCTGTTCACATTTATGCGGCAGAGAAATGCAATAAAAAAAAAAAAAAAAATTGGTCAAATTTTTGTAATACATTTTAAAATTTCTATCACTTTTTTTTAGGATTCTATTTTTTTCGTTATACATAAATTGACTTAGATAATTTATCTTTTCGGTTTAAAAGCATGACAAACTGAAAATATTCATTCTGGTAACCTTGTTTGTAATTTTATCTGTTCAACATAAAATTTACTGAAGATCTATAATTCAAAACTTGTTATGATGTTGTCGATTATTTGTCTTGTTCTTATTTAGGACCATTATTCAAATCGTAAATTAAGTAATCTTTGTATTAGGAATCTAGGAAAGATATGATATTTTATCCGAAAAGCTTTTATTCGACCTGACATTTCAGGGAGAAACTCTGCAGCATTCAACAGATTTAAACATTTTGGGCATCAAGTTAAATTACAAATTGACGTGGTCGAATCATATTTTTAGTATAGCTAAAGATGCTACTCAATGTTTGGATTTCTTCTACCGTTGTAAAACTTACTTTTCTCTTCAACCGCGAACTTACTTTTCTTCAATCAATATCTATAAAATGTACATTAGGCCTAAAATGGAGTATAAAGTCCAACACTACCTGGCAGAACCTTGTGCAGTTTCTGTGAGTGACTTTCAATATTTTCAACGTTCCTCGTAAAAAAAGAAATCAGTTTAACGAGAGCAAAACTTTAACTAGGCTCTCATTTTATTTGGAAAAAATATGTCATTAGATAATGTTCATACTTCATATACTGTACGATATTTTAATTTCATAAAAAGAATCAAATAAAGAACATACGAATATAGCTAGGAAATTTTTTTGCCGCCCCTATAAAATTTTATAAGTACAAATGAAAGATTCTTTTTTATTTTCTATAATAAAAAAAAAATTGAAATAAAAGATTGGAAAACATCAATCTCAATTGAAAATTTTATTGTATTTTTTATAATATTTCATTGATTATTTGTATATGTATTTGTATGTGTATAAAAAATTAATATATATATACATTTTTATGTATAACGATATATAATTATATTTTATGTATAATATATATTTTTTTATGTAGTTTTAAAAATACTTTTATATTTTTTTAATTTTTGTACAATATTTGATGATAATGATGATAAGATTTTATGTATATGTATACATTATGCGTATTTATTAAAGTTTTAAGTCGTAATCACCAAACATTGGTGTAATCGTCACCATTATCTTTAAAATAATCATCTTTGTTATGAATTTATTTTGAAAACTGTACAATTTAGTTATTTTGTGTATTAAAAAAAAAATCCTTTAAAAAGTAGTACAATCATGAAGGATCTTAATAACGAAAATAGGTATAAGGTAATTTAATTTATTTTTACTGGAATTTAGATAATAATTCTAATTTTGATTCAAGCATACCTAATTTTTTTTAGCTTTAAAATTTTATATTTAGGGTTCTTCTTTTGAATTTGCATATACACCCCGACTTTCACCCCATTGAGTTAAAATTTTTCGGTATGACTTGATATTTTATACAGCAAAATATTAAATAATTTTCAAATCATAATTCTTCCGAAACTCTAAATCAGCAAATCCAAGTCACTGACTAACAAAAGTAAAAATGAACTAATTACCACTATTTCTAAGTTTAGTTTATTTACCCAATGATAATTGTTAACTAACCCTCAAAAAAATAAACTAAGTACCATAATCATTTGACTCATGGTGTAAGTCGTCAAACTTTCAATCGAAGGGTCTTGGGTTCAAATCCCGGTCAGGTCATATGAATAAAAAATATGTAGTAATTTCATATCGTAATAATGTATATCGTATAATTAATAGTAGTAGTAATAATAATAATAGCTGCTACTGTGACAGTGGGGGTTGCCTTTAATAATTAGCTCATGCAGTAAGGTGTTATATACTACTGCATGTTGTAACTGCTGTAACGGCTATATAGTCACTGTTAGCAAAATAGTAATAATAATAGGCGAATTCATTGTTTTCTTACAGTCCCATTCCCAATTCAATGTTTCTGTATCCATTTCCTATCTTTCCTATCCCTACTCACTATCCGATATACTGCGTTCGAAGGTAAGGCTTTCATCCCATTATATTGGCTAAAGGGGGAGGTGCCTTTAGTCAGTAAGAATCTGACACTACCAAGGGCAAATTCTTGGTGTCTTAGGAAGATTCCCACCTCCCTTAGGAACAAAAAAAAATTTTGGAATTTTTTGGGTTTAGTTCATATGAATTAATCCTATAAAGATAAAAAAGTAATTCCCGAAAACAAAATTAAATAACTTCCATAAAAAATTAACTTAATCCCAAAGATATTGAACTAACACCCAAAAAAAAAATTAACTAATCCCCACAAAAAAAAAACAACTAATCCCCAAAATTAAAAAAGTGGCGTATAGTTTATAACTCACATAAGAATAAGCCGCCAAATTTTAAAACTCAACTAACACCCAAAAAATCAATTAATCCCCAAGTTTATAAAAAATAGTAAGATGAAAAGTGATCTAAATACAATCGATTAAAGATATATATATTATTTTTAAATTGATACTTTTCTAAAAAGTAATCATAATATTTTAATATTTAAAAAAACAAGAAAAAACAAATAAAATAGATAAAAACTCTTTAAAAAAAAGTCTATTCAATAAATTTAAAAACATATTAATTTATTTATTAGAAACAATAAATTTAAAAATAATATTTTCCCTTATGGCATCTCCTAAATTAAAGTTGAAAAAAAAAATCATAATGCCCTATCATTCATCAAAATAATATTTTCCATTATTTTCTATTTTATGAAAAATTCTCTTATATTTACTTGAGTAGAATTTAAAAATTTCTTTATATATAAATACTCTATGTTCAGTATATATACATTATATATACATGAAATATAAATAGTTCGAAATTGCATAGATTTAAGCTGAATGTACAATCCAACAAACCATTTATAAAAACAACAATAGAAAATAATCGTTATGAAATACATATATGGGTAAAAATTAGGTGTATCTCAAATAGAATTTATGAGGTATTGATAAGGTCTTTTTTTTTATTTTTTTTATTATTGTTGCTATTGCAGTACTTGTTGTTTTGTGTTGTACTCTTGATATTTTCTAATTATGTATTATCAAAGGAACATAGACTGAGTTAAAGTCGGATAGAAGTATAAAATATATTACAAATACGCGGTACGGTACATATTTTGTGCTTTTCAAAGAGGACTCATTCATCATTAAATCAATACAAAAGATTGTGTGTAGTGATGGTGTTGATGGCATTTCACTATAAAAAAAAAACTAGTGTTCATGTTTTGTTGAATTTAAATATACTTTAGGTATGGAGTGTAAATGAATGTGACATGATGATATCCAAATTGAAATGATCATAAATATACGCCCAAATATTTTTTATTTTTTCTGTTTTGTCTCTCTCACAATATTTTTCATTTGTTATCACTATTTTGTGACGGAATCAAAGATAAAAAAAAAAATAGTCAAATTAATATCTCAGAATAAAATATACATCCATATACATATTATGTACATTGTTTAAGTATAAATAGATTTAAATTTAAATTTATATACATATATATATATATAAATACATAGGTTGTACCACGAATATAGGCTCGTAGCTCCAAGTATTAAGTTATGCCGTGTTTATAATAAAGAAAAAATAAAATCTTTGAGAAATTTGAAGAAAACTCAGAAAAATTTAAATTTTAAAAATTTACATATATTCATTATTTTCTTTGGCATTGCCAGAACTCTATCGTCTTGAGTATCTGCTATATTTTCTTTTGGATATGTTTTATTTTATTTAGAAAAAGAAAATTTGAGCAATAACGGGTTGGAGAAATAAATATTCAGAACGTAAACTCCTCGCTAACATTCAATATAATTGATTTATAATTTTTACAAATCTTAAAAAAGAAGGTTCAAGATCTGATATTTGACGTGGAACTGTGACATAAAGTGTAGGTACAACTAAATTAATCTAATAAGAAAAATATTATTTTTTTTTTGTATGATTTTTTACTATACTTACATAGGGGCCTTGGTGGCCTAGTGGGTAAGAACGTGTAAAATACGCTTTAAACACGGAAGGAGTGTGGGTTCGAATCCCACACGTGTCGTAAGACTAATTCCCCTTTAGGAAATTACACAGCCACGCGTGAAAAGGAAAGGCTGTGTAATTTCCTTGTTACATTTATGTGGCAGGGAAATGCACTAAAAAAATAAAAAAAAACTTAATCACATTATGTTCAAATTAAATATATCTTTACTTGTTGGATACACTGTATATAAAAAAATATTTTAAAAAATTATATCTATTTTGTTAAAGCACAAAGTTGTAAATATATTCGTTTATCATTATATGAATAAAAATACTTATGTATCTTATAGATACAATTATTACATGGTATTGTGTTAAAAGATATCAATTGCTTAATTTAATATGATAGTTTGATGGGTATTTAATATACAATTTGATTTTTTTTTTTTATATTTTTTATTTGTTTGTTTGGCTGAAAATTTTTGTAAACGTTATTGTTTTGTACCTTTAAGCAGAGCTCAGTTTTCTGAACTTGTGTATTAAATTTTATTTTATTTTGTTTTATTTTCACTAAAAATAAATGTTAAAAGATAAGTTTTGAATAAATAATAGTTATGATAATAATAGGAATTGTTGTATGTTTAAATATTATTATTTATTTTTGTTGTTTTTTTTTTTATATATATTTTGATTTATTACCTTTAAAAAATGGTAATTTTGGTGTTAAATTTTATCAAACGGATATTACTTTAAATGTACGTTATTATTTTGATTTAAAATCAACATAGAACAACCAACCGATCGATTATGAGAATCAACTTTTATTTAGTTAATTTTAGTTCATTTTTAGCTGTAGAATATTTAAAAAAAAAAAAAGTTTAAATTGAGGACCCCAATTAATTTTTCCAATATTTTTTTGCATTATGAGATTTCTAAAATATTAATAGTCCTCTTAAGTCCCGTAAAATGCTTTTGCTAAATTCTATTCAACTAAGCCGAAATGTATTTCATTTATCGTCACTGTTGTCTTTATTTTTTTCTATTTTGATTTATGTTTTAAGAAATATGTTTTAACTTGACATTTATGAGGCTGTTAATGCTGAAGGGATGAGACACCAAAATATGATTTACATAATAATATTTCCTCCAGAAATATCCAGATGCACCGTAATTTCGGAGAACATGCAATGTATATGACGAAGATTTTAAATATATTTTAAGTTTTAACACAACATAGAAGAGGCCTAGTCATAGTGGATTAGAGCGTATGAAATACGTTATAAACACCGTATTCCACATTCTCACACACGTCATAAAAATAATTTCCCATTACGATATTTACAGCCACGTTTGAAAAAGAAAAGCTATGCAATTTCCTTATCACATTTATGTGGCAGGGGAATAAAAAATTGAAATTAAAGAATTTTATTCTAGTTCACAGTTATTATAAATGTACATAATATATGTATATATGTACATACCCTATTTTTGTATTTGGATTTATGATATTTTAGATGTAATTCGACGGCCATACAAGAGACAACGTTGCGGTTTAACACTTATTTTTATTTAACAGAATATGAATTCTGAAACAAGTGGGTCACGTAAATTATTTTGAAATTTGGCCAAAATTTTTGTTGTTTTAACTGAGATGATTATGAAATATATGTTCGTATATACATAGGGTATCTATTGTTAAAAGAACGCCAAAAAATATTTTACATTTTCAATAAAGTTAAAAAGTGTTGTTTTTTATTCCAATTTTTTATGAAAAACAAAAAAAAATTTTATTTTTAAATTTAGAGTTAAAAAACAAAAAGTTTTTGGCAAATCAATAATCTGGAAAAATAAAAGTTTATCACATTGGTATGTAGCTAGTAGCTACTACTTAAATTTTGTGTCTATGTTTTTTTTTTTTGTTTTTTATTTTAGAAAAAAAAGTAAATTTTTAAAAGTTAAACAGTTAATCTAGTTTTTTTTTTTTTCATAAAGAATAAAAGGAACTGAAATTCCGCACCATTAAACAATAAGTTAAAAAAGAAAAAAAAAAAACAAAAATGAAAACAACAACTCAAAATAATGTAAAAAGTTTATGTTCAATATAAGATAGAAAGAGAGAGTAAGATAACAAAAAATGTTGAGTTTAAAAAACAAAAATATAAAAATTCTATCTTCTGATAACAATTTTACTTCTCTGTCCTGTTTTATTTTTTCTTATTTCTATTATTCAGATATGATTTACACGAATTGCATTTCCGTTTTTACTATCGTATCGTACTTTATGTTGTTAAATATTTTGCACTTTTTTCTTCGAGTTTTAATTTAAAAAAAAAATTTTTTTTTTTCACTTACACATCTACACTTACACATACACACATTGTGAACAGTGATTATTTTTATAGTTTTACAGCTCAGGAACAGTAAAAATATAAAATAAGTCTTTATTTGCTCTAGATTTATGAGTTCCTGACCTTCTTCTGACTGTTCCAGTTAATTTTTCTTTGTTTTTTTTTTATTTACTGTTTTTGTATTACAATATGGTCCAGTTGTTTGAAAAAATAGCATTTAAAGAGGGGTTTTAATGAAATAAACGAAAAAAAGTAAAAAAAATAAAGCTCCAATTTCATAACATTTTCTACATACATAATAGGTATAAAAATTTTACAATTGTTTTGAAAGTTTTTCTGAATATTCAAAATAAAATAAAAATTTTTCAGGAAAAGAATTTTGTTCTGAAACATTGAAATTCGTTTAGTTGACTTTTCTACAAAGCCCAGTGAAGAAAAAATAAAGTGAAAACAAAAACACCATAATAAAACCTGTGAATACATTTGTTTGGATTGCTGAACGGTAAATTAGTGTTATTGAACTAAACGAAATCAAAATTTCACTTTACTTAAACAATTTTCAGAAAGTATTTGAATATAAAAATATCGAAAAGGTGAAACTTAATAAATTCCAAACGTACAGTTACTTTATTTATATAGAGGTAACTATTAAGTTGACTTCAATACAAAAAAAAATCACAAGGCTGTTTAATCTCTCGTAAAGTATACCCACTTACTATTTATCCATGCTACTTACTATATTAAATGACTTTCGATGTTTTTCACTGTCCCTCGTTAAAAGAAAACCATCAAAACCGGTAATTATTTATTGGAAGATATGTACTGGATAGCGCAGAAACTTCTTGCAGATGAACTCCTCCAATATAATTGACACAAAGTATAAAATCAGTCATAATTAAGAAAAAAGGGTTCCAAATAGGTACTAATACTCAAAGTCAAATATTAAATTTTTACCATTTTTTTTTTTTGCCAAACAATTATTGTATTAGAAACCAATTTTTTATTTTTAATTTTCAATGAAAAATAAAGTTTAGAAAATATTTATACCACAGAAAAAAACGTGAGAATTCTAATTACCCAAAGTAAAATAACTGTATAATAATACACAAAAACAAAAAAAAAAAAATTTTGTAAAACAAGTAAAATTAAGTTAAAGAAAATGATGACATTTTTTAGTATGTATAAATACTTCAAAAAACATTTATTAGCACCAATAATAGCATATATCAGGTAAAAGAAAAAAAAAACCGCACACCTGAACCTACATAATATTATTATTAGTAAAACAAATAAAAGAAAAATTCTTTAAATAACTAGTATAACTGTTAATAAGAATAACAAGAGATCGCTAACCTACAAAAAAAAACCACCAACAAAGAATTCAAAAACAAATTGTTTTGAAAAACAAAGAAACCCAAATATATCTCCCACAAAAAAAAAAAAAAAAAGAGAAAAAAACTCCACCAAAAAAGCCTTAAAGCAATAGTCTGTCTTTTTATCTAATTTTATATCATCGCTTAATACATAATTATCACGCAATATATCAATTATTTATATTTTTTTGTTCTTTTATTATTTATTCTTACAAGTTTTTTAATAATTTGTTTTTTTTTTTCTTCTTATTCTTTTGTTTGTTTGATGGTTTGTATCTTTTTTGTTTTGAAATTCTTGTTTGTTTCTGTCATTCACTCTTTTTTTCTTTATTTAATTCTTATTTCTTTTGCGTTGCGTTTTCTAATAATAATATCAAAGTAATTTTTCTTCTAATTTCATTGGTTTTTCTTGTAAACTTAAAGGTGATGTTATTAAAGCTTTGAAATTGCATGTCAGTAGTATAAGTACAATAATTTGATGATCCATGTTATATTGTATGTTTTTTTTTGTTTTTGACTCATAAACAATTTTCAGTAAATTTTATTAAAAATTTTTATATTTTTATTTTATTTTAGATAAAAGTCTGGCAGGTACATTTTTTTTTTAATTAAATTTAATTGTTAAGTCTGTTGGCAACTTTCTTGGTGTTAATTTAAATTTTTTTTTATATATTATGTGCTACTAACTGCTACTATCAACAATAAATTCTAACTGGGCAACTTCTAATTGTTTATTACAAAGGGGGAATGACTTCATTTCCACGGACTTTTGTACAATGGAAGTTATGGCCATTTCTAAATGAAGATAAGTTTCATGGAGTTCTGACCACTTTGTGTTGGAAGCTAAGTCTCAAATAAAATGGTCATAAGTTTTGCACTTTTTTGGTTGGAAGTTATGCTTCAAATAAAATAACCATAGCACTATTTTTCTAATATGTATACAAATAACAAAAAATAATTAGGAAGAACCATAAAGTTGGTTGTAAAATCAGGGTAATATCCTTTTTCAAAATACAACGCAAAAATCCCTCCTAATTCAGAATTTCGATAATGGATTTATATTTATATTCTGGAAAAGGAGCAATTCTGATTTTGTAGAATTTGCAATTTTTTTCAGCAAAGTTTAAATTCGGGATATTTGTTCGGTAAAGTTGCATAGTCCCACATACATATTATATATATATTTCCTTTTTTTCCAGAAGTTTACTACTGGAAGTTATGGCTCAAACAAAATTGCATATAGGAACATAGGAAATTGGTCACAAGTTTCATCCATAAGTCTGCATTTTAATGCAACTTAAAACCATTTAAGATGAGACAAACTTCATGTCTGTGAAAGATAAGTCATCCCCCCATTACAAATGTTTGTTTTTTCCAAAAAATAATTAAATATTAATTTCAAAATGTGGTTGCGGTTGAATTGAATCAAAATGAAAGGATAATTCAAGGTCATTTCTCTTTTAATTATAAATTAACTCAGGGTGGAATTAATTGGTATTTTTTTTCTCTTTTTTTACAATACAATTAAAATATCAAATTAAGTTTTAGATTAGAATAGTGCCAGCTGAAGATACCATGAGATGTGGCAAGGAATAAAAAATATAATAAAAGGATTACTTATAAATAATTTAGTTCGTGTCAATTTTAAATATATTTTTTTTTTTTTTTTTTGTGATAATTTCTTTATAAATTGTTGTATATCGACTTTGAACGAAAAAATTTCCTTACTTCTTATTAAAGAAAAATTATTAGACATAAAATAATAACGAACAATATAACAAATGGAAAAGTGGTATAAGCAAATGAAAGAATAAATGATAATTTTGTTTTTGAGTTGAAAAACTGACAGTAAAATTAATGATTTACTAAAATAAATAATATAAAAATAAATACTATCAAAAATTAAGTACATTAAATAAATTTTTCCTTTGGATTTTTTTTTTTTTTCGTTTTCTTTAATTTTTCCGATTAACTGTTACTTTATTCTCAATTTTTTTTTTTGTATATTTAATTCTTTTATTTTTCAGTTTTCCCTTTCTACATTTAATTTAGTTTTTCTTCATTTCCGTTAGCTTTTTTTTCTGCAAAATTTCCTTTTTCTCTTATTACCACTTTTAGTTCCGGTCTGCCTACCGATCAATTTCAACAATAGTACTGTTATTTTTAATTTTCTCAATTTTTTTTTTTTTTTTTGTTCATTCAGTTTAATTTTTTGTTTAATTTTTTTTTTTTTGGAAAAAAATAAAAAAGAAATTGAACCACCCATTAAGAGAGTTAGATTTTACTGTAAGAAAAAAAAACAAAAAAAAACAAAGAAATATAATAATAAAAAAAAACAAAAACGGTAAAAAAAATTGAAAGAATATTGTTATTAATTTAGCTATTTTAATTTCCGTTTTTATTTTCCCTTAGGGAAACTTTACTGTAATGTATATATATAGTATTAATTCAACATACTCATATATACGTACTAAAAAAATTAAATGGTACTAACAATAGAATAAATAAATAAATAAAAAAAAAAAAATAAAGGAAATTATTAAAACTAGATGAGTTTTAAAAAGTTTATATTTTTTTTTTATTAAAATAGAAGGAAAAAAAAACCATGGTGAATAATTTGGCAAAAATAGCAGACATAACCACCAACAAGACTATAGTACTGCTGTATAGAAGTTAATTTTCGAAAATGAGAGTTAATCAGTGAACTAAAATAAACACAATGAGATTTGAGTCAAAACAAAACAAAATTTAATAATTAGTTAAAAATATAAACAAAATATTAAAAAAAAAATTTACAGACTTTTTTTTAGACTGTTTTTTGTTACTAACTATAATTATTATTCTGAAGAATAATAGTTATAAAAAAAAGGAGTTAATAATATTATAATTAACTGAAATAGTTGAAAAAGAGAACAATGAAATTATTATTTGATTGTATTGTTTTTTTAGTTACTAGAAAATCCATTTAATTTTCCACTGTTATAATACCTATACTTCAGATTCCTCTTCAAGCCTATTTTAAATTTAATTATAATGGTATTTATTATAAACCACAACATCAGAGAAATTATAAAATTTAATTAAATATATTTTGTACTTTAAAGGCCGTATTTTTAGATACGTATTTTTATTATTTTTTTTTTTGTGCGAGGGTAGGTGAGAATCTTGGAAGATACCAATGATCTCAAAGCTGGAATTCTCTTTGGTATTGTTGGACTTTAGCCAACTAAATTGCACCTTCTTTTTAAACCAAGCATTAGGTTAGAACCTATGCTACAATGTATACTAGTCCGTTTGGTCTGTGGATTAGGATAATAGGAATAAAGGAAATTGAGAAATATAGGAAGTTAGTGGATGTTGGGAGGATTATTTAGAAGAAAAATGTTGAACAAAGATGTTGAAATAATACCAGTTCGATGGTAATAATATGTGAGGCTTGTTTTTGTTTAAATTTAAAATTTTATATTGACATTGAGATCCAATTTATCTTTCTGAACAATCCAATTTCATGATTTTTGCACTAGTTTTTACTAAACTTCAAAAAAAAAAAAAATATATATTTTCAGGATATTAAAATATTATTTTTTTATTTTTATGCATTCATTTTTGAACAAAATGTCAATTTATACGTAGCAAATGTTGAAATTATAAATGAAACTACAGCGGTATTATGACCATATATTAATGATTTCAATTCTGGTAGCACATTTTTTTTAATACTAATAAGATTGATATCGATCAAAATCTTATACTTATGACTTATGAGCATATATGGTTAGAGACTAAGTAGGTATTTGTTCTTAGTTTTAAAATTTTTATTCTGATCTGTATATACACATGTCTTATCTAAAATGCATTAATTAAATAATCAAAACAATGATAAACTATTATCTTTGAATTCCAAAGTTATATTTTTTGTTTTACTTTTAAAGGATTAATTGATATCTTTGATAAATAAAAATTTAGTATATAATAATTATATATGCCGATAATATCCTGTAAATCAATTAATTATTTGGGTATCCAAAACCCTTGACTGAAATATTTCACACTTAATTAAAAACTGAAAAAAATGCAGAAATCCCAGAACAAATTTATAAAACAGCTTATACCGATAAACTAAAAAAAAAGAGCAGAATCTGAAGAATATGAAGAACAATAAGTGGAAAGTAAATACACATATTAGTATCTTAGTAATGATTTTAATGCATAACGAATTCTTTAAGAAAAGAACAAAACAGAAGTGAATATTCTGTTTTTAGCAATTTCCAAAAAAAAAGTGAAAAAAGTTTGAAAAAAAGTGTCTTTTAGTTTGACTCTGTTTGTCCGTCTGTTCGTCTGTTTACAAAACTTCTACACCGTTAAAGATAGAGAAAACAAATTTTAACGTATGTGTTCTGTTTAATATTTTTTCAATCTGAAAACGCCATTCGAAATGTTTTTTTACCTTTCTAAGTCAATATCAAAATTGCAGAATTCTTTTAAATTTAGTATTTAAATTTACCGTTATGTAAAAACCAAATTTTGCAAGATTTTTAGATCTTCATAACTTCGGCACGCTTTTAGATAGGCACTTGAAATTCTGAGGAAAGAAAGTACTTTTAGAATTAGTATAAGCTTCTTCAGAAATTTTTTTTGGACCGTCCCTTGTTTAAGATCTACTAAGGCTCTAAAATTGAAAATTTGCTATTTTTAGACACATGTAACTTAGGCACCTGAATAAATTTTTCTTCGGCAAGACATAAAAATTAAAGCTTCATACATTTTTACGTGTGCTAACGAATTTTTTCGTTACATAGGGTTCGGACTCAAAATTGCAAAAAAGTCCTATTTTCACATATTTTGCTATTACATGAAATATTAAAATTTTGGTGCAAGTCACAATTCTAAACAGTTTGTATTATCTTTGTATGCTTTGTTGTTTGTATGCTTTTAAAAATTCTTGATTTTCGATCGTATTCCCATTCCAATTCAATATCTTTAAAGCACTTTAAAAATTTTTTTTTTTGTATTAGTATATTTTTTGGATTTATTTCCTTTTTGTTTTGTCAAAATAAGTTTAACAAGCACAGTATGCGGTGTTGCTGTTAACGGTACATATATCGCGTTCGAATTTCGGTAAATATTTTGATATCTTTTTATTATTATTACAAAAAAAAACAAATAATTTTCCTGATATTTTTTTTCTTTATTTTTCCAAATTCACTGAAATTGTAATCACGGGTCAATCCATGTTGAAGATTATATAATGATAAAGGACCCCAATACTGATTATCCTATATTGAAAGTAAATTAATATTTGGAAAACTGTAAAAAAAGATACATAATTAGAATTATTCAGTTTTATATTAACTTTCTAAATTTGAAACTAAATAGCCATATTATTAAATGCATAATTATCAATTCCATGTTTTATTAACGTAAGATTAAGTGGTTTAAAATATATTACTAGAAATATTAACGCGCATGAAGGACAAAAAAAAATACAGAAAAGCAGCAGAAAAAAAGACTAAAAAGGAGTGCTTCAAACTTACAATGAAGTGTAAAAGTAAAAAACATGATATCGGCAGATATAAAATATGAAAGAAGATCGGCCGATATAAGATATAAAAGGAGATCCGAAGGAAAAGCTGATATAACATATAACATATAAAAAATAAATATATTTTATTATTATTTTCAAGTTTATTTAAAACTCAGTGAATGCATATGCGAACCAACATCATCATATTTTATGAATTTGAAGGTATATACGAAAAAAAAATTAACAAATTCAATAAAAAAAGAAATAACGGAATGGACAAAGCAATCCAAATTGTTACGAATAAAATTTAGAGAAGAACCAAACGATTGCAAAATCCCTTATTTTTTTAATGCTCACACTAATATTTGTTGTTAAAGTTCAATCGAGTCGGGCAATTCTATTTTATGGTATAACGGGAAATACTTAAAATTTACTTTTATACACTTATATGAACATATAGTTCAAGCGTGTACCAAAATTGCCATTACTTTTGTGATACCTTGAAGGACCCCCAGTTACATATGATAAAGTATATATATTCTTGCTCAGAATCGAATTCTAAATAGATTTAGCGATATATGTCCGTCCGCCTCCACGATAAATCAGAAATTAGGGGAGCTAGAATATTGAAATTGTTACAATTTCATTTTTGTTGAATTGCTATTTTTGTATTTAAATTGAACAATATCAAACGGCGCGTTCAAATAGCTAACATACGCTTTAAAGGAAAATAACTTAGTCCCTATTAAAACAAGATATCTGATATTTTGGAAAAATATGTCCAGTTGCATGCCAAAAATTTCTGTAGAATTTGATTCGTCTAGAACAGACTCTTCATGTAAAGGCCATACATATATATTCTTTTTATATATAAGCATCATTTATGTACTCACATCTTAGTATCTACTCAATAAATTTTGACATCTGAAATTTTGTAAAAAATTATGAAGTTTTATAACAATAACGTTTGTTAAATTTGGTTGGTTCGAGGCAACAGGTTCCAGTAGCTGTCATGCAATTCTAAAATGTACATAAAAATGTCTTGGTGCCTAATTATGCGCCAATCAGAAAATTTTGTCAAAGATGACCAAGTCTTATATAAACAGCATAATAATTATATACTATGTTCATACGAGTATCTTAGAGTTGACACTGTTTACATTACACTTTTCCTTGGTTTTTACATATTTTTATCTCTGAAAATGCATTACATACTAACGTACATACAAATTTATTTTATGTATAGATATAAAATAATGATCTTTAAGATATATTTATGTAGATATAAACATTTCTAAAAAATTTATGCTGTAAATTTTGTATGCTCGTAGGTATTGACCAGAATATTTTTAGTTTATTTTTTAAAGAAATTCTTTTCTTTTTTTTTCACTTTTTTATTTTATTTCTGTTCCGAGAATACCAACTAATACTTTTGACTTGACTTGTGCTGCACATTTCAGAAGGTTTATGTGGTTTCCAATTTCAAGGAAACAGAAACAAATAAATATTTACAAATACAAAAAAATATTTTTTTCAATTGACTATAATGTAGATATACTGTAGTTAGTGGATAGCATAATACGAGTATGCAATCTAAAGATTATTTGAAAATGTAAATATGTATATATTTATATATAAGTATGAATATAATATACGTATAATGATTGTATATAACCCAATGAACCCAGCCAACAATGAAATATTAAAATAAAAATAAATTTATGAGTACCTATTCTTCTGTGCTAGATTGGTATGGGTTGAATTTGTTGTAAAATTAGTTGTAACAAATGTATATACATATGTATACATACGTATAATTTTAAAATGTACCCGTATAAAAATATAGAATAGTTATAAGAAATTATCGATTGTTGGAACATTTATGATTTTTTTTTTATTCAAAAAGTATAAAAAGCCGAGTCGAAAGGAAATCCAATTTAACAATTTAAAATAAAAAAAATACTTTCATCTTTATATATATATATATAGATAATATGTGTAGGTATATTTATTTTTTATATTCAAGTATATTATACATGTGTATGTACACACATATGCATATTTAAATACAGGAAAATATAACATATATATATGTATGTACATAATATTATATTAATTTTATAGGTCATGTCCCTTTTCGATTTTCATTTATTGTTAATAAATTTATGTTTTATTTTTATTTTAGTGGATACAAATAAATTTTGGGTAGAATATTGATTGTAGTGTTCGATTGAATCAATTATTAAAGTTTACACCAATGATTTTTAAAATTTAATGGATTATTATATATAATTCGGAACTTATTAATTAATTATAAATAAATTTTATATAAGTATGTATCTAAATATATAACAACAACATCGTAGAAATAATAATGTAATTAAAAATACTATTTTAAGTCATTTAGCCAAAACTTGTATTTAACTTATAGTACCGTAATTTTGAAAAATATAAATTCCATCTTCAAACTCATCTTACGAATTTTGAACTTTGAGCCGAATGCATAAAACAAATGCATTCAACTCAAATTTCACTTTTTCAAATAAAATGTATCGAATGTATAAAATTGAGTTTGAATTTTTCTTTGGAAAAGTGGGTTTTGAGTTTAAGTTCAGTTTTATTCATTCGACTCAAAATCTAATCCTTAACTCATAGTTTTTGTTTGAAAATGTGAGATTCGAGTCCTAGCTCAGTATTATATATACGACTTGTTTAGAAGTTTTGATTTGCTGCACCTATAGATTCAATTAATATATAATTATTGATAACTGTAGATTTAATCAATATGATATAATTGAATATATAATTATAACTAAATACTTATGAATGTAATTTCTTTTATATTCAAAAGTACTTAGTTGTAATTTTATACAACTAAATTAATTTTTGTGGAGGACAGTGAGGTAGAAAATCCTAATTTAATTTTTATTTGAACTTTTCGAATAGTTTTATAAATAATTAATAATGACAGTGAAAATCTGGTTATTCGATATTACAAAAAGAAACCTTTTAACTAAAAAACCACAAAAATATTCTATTCTGTAAAATTTCAAAATTAATTGAGATTTTCTAAATAAAAACTTAAATAATCTGGTTCCGTCAATTATATATATATATTATGTAAATGTATTAAAGAACGGAAATGATTGTCACAAAATTTATATGGTTTATTTCAAAGTAACAAAATATCAAATTATATTTTTAAAGAATAATCTCTAGAGCTTAGAATATACAGTTAATACCAAAAATCATAGAATTAGAGCTGCTGTTGTCATTTCGCCTATTATTATGATACTAAGATTTCATTGAAGTTCGAAAAGACTTTGGATATAAAAGAAGATTTTTACTTAATCACCCATGGGAACGTCGTTTAATAGTTTAAAAAACAGAAATTCTGAAAGAAAATTAAATTTCCATCACTCATTAATTTTTAAATTTTATTATTAAATATCAATAAAATTAATCTTTTCTATTTAACTTAAGCCTTTCAATATTCGATTTTTCTTTATTTTTTTTTATTTTTATTTACTTCTTTATTAACTTTTGTTTAATTTTTTTTTTTTTATTTTAGTTATTTAATTCAATTAGATTTAACGGTAAAATGAATATGAAAATTTGTAAATTATATAATGTATATACAATAATTTTCCCTTTTATTAACCCTATCATTTAATTTTCTTTCTCTTTCTAAACTAACAGTAAATATACATATATATAATTTATATGTATATATAAATGAAAAAGTATAACGACACTTAATTCCATTTTTATTAATTAATATCCTTTTTACTATTGTACTTCATATGGGTTGCCATGTTATCTTTATTGTTCTCCAATTTTACGTTATGTTTTTTTTTTTTTACTGTTTTACAAAAATTGTGAAATCATGTTTACAATTTTCCTTTTCCTGTGGTCACAGATTTTGGGTCATTATTCGTGATAAAAATTAATACGAAATAGAAAGAGAAAGAAGAAAAAAAATAAAAAAAATATAGCGAAAAAGTTATGCATTATAAACATGTATACATTATATACATACAAAACAAAAAAATTGCAAATGGTAAGAAAATAAAAAAAAATAAAAGATCAGAGTATGTTCTTTTTTTTTTTTTTTTGGGAAAATATGAATTAATAAAAAACGATTATTACACAAAATAAAATAAAAAAAAAAAAACTGAAATCGAATTAAAATCTCATAATATTGAAAAAAAAAAATGGAAAATAATATTTAAACTCATTGAACTAAAATCCCATTTAATACTATTTGCAATGGGTATTTATTATTAATACAAAAAAAAAAAATTAAAACAAAAAAAAAAAAATAAAAACTTTAAATTTGAATTGAGTTGAGACTCTGAATGCAAAATACAGAGACGGGGATATAATTAAAAGAAGAGAAAATCAGGATTATAATAAAATTGTATGATTTAAAAAAACAAAAAAAACGAAATCCTTTTGAATATTTTTCAATTTTTTTCTTCAATTTTTTTTTTTTTTTTTTTATTTGTTATTGATAATGACTTTATGTTAACTTTTGTTTAAATTTCAATTAATTTGCAACGAATGTCGTAAAAAAAAACTTTTGTTTTCAACAAATAAAACGAAACTGTTTTTATAGTTTGTTTATTATTTTATTTTTTCTTTTTTTTCTTTTTTGTCTTTACTGAAATTCTAATATACCAGTAAACTCTAACAAAAAAATAATTTCCCTTTCCACTCAAACATTTACTCTCAATTTTTAAAATTGAAACTACAACACAACAACCTTTTGATAAGCTCTAAACTTACAATTTTTTAAACTTCTATATACGAATTTTTGTTGTGTGTATAAGTTTACTTTAGATGAAGTTTTTATTTTAAATGAAATACCTATGATACGGCTTTACTTAATGAATTGAATGCATAAAACTGAGTTTTTAAACTTAAATCAAAATTTTCAAACAAAGAGTAAGAGTAATTTCTGCTGGAAAAATTGAGATTTGTCTTAAAGCTCATTTTTATGCATCTGACGAAATATTTCTATGCAAATAAAAGAAGCTATTGCCGCAATGTTCTATGATATTTAGACTTGGTTCTCATTTTAAAGTATATATTATACGATTGTGTTAAAGAAACAATAAAAGATCCGGTATCTGAGGTAAATCAATCTAACATATTAAGTTTTATGTTTTTTTTGTTTTTTTGTAAAACGAAAAAAAATGAATGCTTTATTATTTTTACTATATTTATTACTCTAGTGTACGATTATAATCCTATTGGTAGACTTTTCAATCAGATTATATACTGCTGTTCCTATACCGTTATTCATAAGTTAACAAGAAAAATATACGTATATATTGAACGTTATTTTTACTATATCCAATCAATATTTTCATACTTTATTATATTTTCAATTTGTACTCTATATAAGTATAGGGTGAATGGATGAATTTTCCTCTTTATTCAAATTTTTTTTTTTTTTTTCATTTAATATGAGTTTAAAAGGGTTTAAATGAAATTCATACAAACAATATAGACTTTTTTTATATAAACAATATTATATGATTTTTTAAATATATATATATAACATATTTTAAATAAGCCGTACATTACAAAATGAAGCATCCAAAAATTGACCATTATTAAAATTAAATTAAAATTTAGAGTTTATATAAAATTTTAGACATAAAATATGGAAAAATTAAATTTAAATTTTACGTTTTTGTTTTTCTTTCTAAAATTAAATCATTTCTGAATTATACAGATACAGATATAACTGTAAGGATAATAATTATAAGTATCTTATAAATATTTAATATGATTTTCGTTTTGTAATAAAAAATTGTTATTATCAGAATCAATGCACTTTGAAAAATATATAACTTTCATATTAAACCGAATTGGATAAAAATATGAATTTTTTAAGTTCTTTCTTTTTAGCATATCAAATATTTTTTGAAAATTAGTTTCACTCTGTTTGTCAGTCTGTACCTCAGTCTGTTTACAAAATTTCTATCCACAGTTTATGATAGAACAAATTTTAACCATGAATAAATCTCAAAAAAAAAAACAACATTAATATTGTGAAACAACTTTTTTATGTAGCCCTCAAAATTGAAAGAACTCCTATTTGAAATGTCTGTATTTCAAGTTCTGCTTAACATTTTTTTTGCATTTTGGTACCTACTTAAATTTGCAGTTATGTGAAAACAAAATTTTGCAACATTTTGCCTCTTTCATATCTCCGACATACTTTTAGATACAACTTCAGTTGGGTAAATTTTAGGGAAGGAAAGATTTTTCAGAATTAGCAAAAGATACCACAATACAGTTTTTTTTTACCTTCTCTGTTTAGGTACTATTAGAAAACAACAATTGGAAGTTTTCTTTTTTTAGATACTTGAAACTTCGGCACCTGTGCAAATTTTTTCAAAGTTAAACGCAAAACTTTAAGCTTCTACATTATGTTTTTATATGTGTGAACAGCTTAATTATATATAAGGTGTCCCCAAAAATTAAAGAAAGTCACAAGAAATTTTAAACTATTTTTATTATCTTTTGGGAAAGTGTGTCTTTAATAACCTTTGCATTTTCATTATGCCTTTTTTATAATATATTGTTAATAATTTTCTTTATTGCTTAATATTTTTATATCATAATTTTTAAATTCCATTAGGAATGCAAATTTGACAGGGTGAACACGAAAACGCTTTTTTTTTAAAATCATTTGAACATTCAAGGCAACTTTAATGTTCAAATAATTTAACCGAGCTGACCGAGGTAACCTTAAAAAATTAAAAAAAAAAACTGTTTTTAATTTTTGTGTAAGTCACTCACATAAATGCTTGTTTTTTTAATTTTTGATTTAAATTTTTGTTTACAAATGGGTAAAATTATAATAAACCTACTTTGTTTATTACGAGTCTACAACAGAGGATAATTTGTAAAGATTTTAAATAGAATTCGGCACTTTTTAAATTGTAGTTGCTATTTTTCAAACTTTAAAGTAATTTGTGTGCACAATAACGAATCAAATTTTAACATAACCTTAAAATTTGCCGAAGTATCGATAAGATTACAATTTTTTCTTGGATATACAAGATTACAATTTTTTCTATAAATTTTCAATGTTTTTACATAATCAAAATGAATAGAACATTTTTAAAGTACAAACAAATAGTACAAAAAAACAAAGAAAAAATTCATATGCAGACTATATGTCAGTAATAACAATATGGTGACTGACTGTTGTATCCACAAAGGCTTTACAAAACATGACGGCTTTACAAAACATAAAATAGCTTATAGAAAATAAAAGAAGCTGGAAATCGAAGAAATTAATTCGAATTAAGATACGTAGATACGCTAAATTCTTGAATTGTAATTGAATTGATTGAATCACAATTAATAAATTTCACTGAAAAACTATAATCTGGTGGTCTATATAGAATAGAATGTTTATAATATAGTGATAATCAGTACAATAAAAAGAATCATATTCTTAATTTCGAGAAACATTGTGTTTATATTCAATTTGTGTTTAATATTTTTGTTTATATTAATTTGAATTTATAAAATAAAATTTATTTCTAAAATTTGACCTGACCTTTATAAGTTTTTTAAAATTCTTTTTTTACATGGTATGAAACATGACCTTAAAATTTTATACAACTTCAGCTTCAGTTTTTGCGGTTTCACTATTCGCGTAGTTTTTTCGTATACCTGTAGACTGATTCGTATATAAATCCGAAATTTAATTGATTCGATTTCTGGTTTAAAATTCGTATTTTATTTGTAAATTTTATTTTATTTTCTTTTTTTCTTTTTATTTTTTACTACTTTTCTTTGCCACATAAATGTGGACCGGAAATTAAACAGTCTTTCATGTTCAGGCGTGGTTGTAAATGTCGTAAGGTGGAATAACTCTTACAACGTATGTGGGATTCGAACCAACACTTCTTCGGTGTTTACAGCGTATTTTATACGCTCTTACCCATTAGGCCACCGAGGCACCTGGCTTAATTTTTATCCTTACGCGACGAAACATAAGATGAACAAAAAACTCTTAAAATAGTTTGGTTTCTCTTAAATTAGTTTCTGATCCTGGTACAATGGGATCAAGGTACCAATGTATTACAATAATTTTTATAATATTAGTAGAAATATGTGATCAATGAATAATGGTTACTTCAAAATTTTAACCATTTTTAAAAATGATCAATAATTATAAATTTAATATTCACTATTTTTCCACATATGGGTAGTGAAAAGTTTAAATGTATTAAAAGATTATCTTTTAATTTTAATTGCAAATGATTTCTTGTATGTAAAGTGTGTGTACATATATACGAGTATATTACAAATAACAAAAATTTTTTAAATTATTATGTCTCTTTACATACATATATATATTATATATTGTTTTTAAAAATTAATATTTACATAATTAAAATGCTAAAATTAATAAAAATACAACAAATATATGAATTTATCTCGTTTTTTAATAATAATTATTACAAAAAATTAATTAATAATTTTTTTTTTTAATTTTAATTTTTAAATAATTTTTTAAATAGTTATTGTTTTTATTATTAATTAATTCTGTGTTGAAATTAAATACAAAGAAAACATTATTATTCAAATTTAATAACGTATTTATTTTAATTCTTGACTCAACTGTCCATGTATAGATACAGAATTATAGAGATTTTCAGATTTAGATTTAAAATCAATTAAAATTTTAATAATTTTTAAAACAAATAAAAAATAAGGTAGTGTGTAAAACTAAATGTGTTTAAAGTTTCACATTTTCAAAGGATGTAAGGATAAAGGTTCACATTTTCAAAGGATATAAGGATAAAGTTTCACATTTTCAAAAGTTTTAGGGTTGTGAGTTGTGCTTTGGCATCAATATTTGTATTTATTTTTATAAATTCTTATTTTTACATTTTTTATATTATAAAATAAGAAAACAAGAAAACCTTTGTTTAATTAAAAACGTTGATATATACGCAAAAATATAGTATTTGAGTTTTAAATTTTATGTTTTAGGTACTTTAAACAAATTTGCACGGGCGTTCAGATTACAAAATGAATTCTAAATTAATTGTTTCACATAACGGTAAATTTAAATATCAAACTAAACGCAAAAAATTGTATAATTATTTATAGAGATTAAAAACATTCCAATCATTTGACATTTTATATGACTATTGCAAAAATATTTAGCAGGGGAGAACCACACATTACAAAAGTTGTTTTACAAAAAGGCATTTCATCAAAAGTACATTTTATAAACAAATAAATTGCAAATAATACACTATAAAAATTGAAAATTTGAACAAAAGATTAATTCAATCATTTGTTTAGCGTGGGTTGGGGGGCGGTAGCTCCCACTTTTTTAAATGCCTTGTTGTTGATATATGTATATGTAAAAAAAATAATTCGGAAGGATTTTAGAGGAGGCTACAAAATCCCGATTTCATTAATTTGTTTAACAGGATTTAAATCCCTTGTTGTTGGAATATGTAAAAAGAATATTTAAAATGATTTTATGGTTATGGTTAAAAAGTTTAAATGTTTGTACTTAAAAAGTTTGGATTTTGATGCATTTAGATTTCAAATGTTTGGAATTTGATGCGTTTATCAAATCGGAATTTTGCTATGTGGCTGTTTTGTGAAATGGAAATTTGTGAAGTGGCTGTTTTGTACAACGGTAAATTTGCGAAGTGAATTTTTTGTAAAAAGACTTTAATTGATGAAAGGTATTTTTGAAATGTGTTTTTTTGATAAAGTCTTCCATACCCTTTTAGCGGAACTTTAGTAATAAACATTTTATAAAAAGGACTTTTTCCAATTATAAGGGACAATAGTTCTGTAATGGGTGGAGCTTTATTAAAACTTGTTTTACAAAATTTTCGTTTTCAAAACATTTATAAATGATTAAAATTTCTTTCCTTCATCCTTAACTGCGTGAAGAAATTTTATGAATAGTTCAACATCGAACGGATAGAATAAAACTAATAAGTAAATTTTTAAAAATTATTTTGAAAAATCTACTAAAAAGTACATAAACTAAAATACAAATAATAAGTATTTTTTTTTTTAAATATGTATTTTACTATTTATCTCATGAGTATTATCAGTAATTTATGACCTGTTCATTCAAAAATAATTATAATAGTAATGATATCCGAGTTATCGAATTGATTACCTTTGATAATAGTGTGTTGGAAAAAAAAAATTATAACTTATAATAAAACAGGCATTAATTAGGTTAAATATTAAATAGAGCAAAATATATATAACAACTATTATAACCATCAGCTGTAGTGGCGAATGACATATCGATTTATCATATAAAAATAGCTGGAAACTAATAATTGTATGAATTTTTTGACTTTTACAGTGATATTCGATACATTTAAAATATGGTTCCATATAAATCTGATAAGTTTTACACATTTCAAATGATGCAGTGCAGAATTAGATTTGTAAATGTTTGAGAAATATTAAACAAAAATACTGCATATTTTACACACGTCCACATTAGAAATGTCACATGTCACTTTTAAAAATAATTGTATAGGAAAAAGTCAAAAGAATCGTGTCAGTTAAATTAAACATTATAGTGGTTAAGTGAACGAACTTAGCAAAAATTCAAGACAAGTGTAAAAGTATTTTATTCAAATCATGAATTATGATGCAATAGACAATTCTGCATATGCATAAATATTTTTGTTATATTATGATTCTGATTTATTTATTAAATAATACTTTCAGACAAATAGTTTGAATAAATAAAATCAGTGCTTCTGTCAATTTATTATATGAGGCTTGACAACTCCCGCTTCTGCAAATATTTAATTTTTCTTAACAAAACAAATTTGGCAATATTTAGGGTAGGGGCGTTTAAAATCTTTTTGTTTTACATTTTTCTCTATTTAAGCATTTCGTCTTTTTTTAAATATACTTTTAAAAGTAAAGTTTTTAAGTTTATTAAAGTTTTTAAAAAGAAATGAGTCAAAATTTTTAAAATCAAGTTATTATTTATTTTTAATCAGACATCATTTATTCATTAATTAGATTTTTAATCATTAATTTAATGACAGAATTAAAAGCAAAACTATGAATATTTTTTGTAGAAATTTACAGATTTTGATATTTGTATCTATATGAACAACGACCCAACGATAATTTCTCTATTATATTTGATTCCTTTTTGTTTCTAACGTGTCCTTTTCTTAGTGTCCTTTTATTCCAATATATACTTTAGCTTTAATTCAAAAACACGTCTTATTTATAATATTTTAAATCGACGTAAAACGAAAATATTTGATAAAGTCATTAAAAATGTTACAAATATTTCAATAAAAGTTTTTCGTTAAAAATATTATTGTACTCACTTTGAAGTCGCTTTAATTTGTATACCAGTGAATTAAAGAATTACCTGGAAATATACATATATACAATATAATTAATTATCAATAATACGAAAATATTTGTTTTTTTAAAAATTAAAATTAAATTTTTATTATTATTAAAGTTAGTATAAAAAAACCTTTTTTTTTTTGGGGGGGCTTCGGTAGCCTAGTTGGTAGGCGTGTGGCGTATTAACTGAAGGAGTGTGGGTTCGATCCCTGCACAGGTCGTAAGTTTTTTTCTTTACATACCCCCCTTACGACCAAATATAATGTAAATATATAGTATATAATATAAACAAAATAAATAATATTAGTATATAATTTAATAATAGTATAAAAACCTATAATGGCCTTAGTAGCCGATGGTTCAATAATATTGCATTACATTAATGTATGTAATATTAATATAAATAAATAAATAAACCTTTTTTAAAAGCCATGCCACAACTACAAATTTGCCTTAAATATTTAAAAAATTAATTTTAACTTTTAAAAAGAAACATTGAATTTTTTTTTATCTTTTAAATACTGTTTATAAATCTTTTAAAACTACGAGATGAAATTCTAATCAATTTTAAAGAAAACTCAATATTTTCGGGCATTGTTTTGTAATTTTCTTAAACATCCTAATATTATCCTTTTTATCCATTGTTTTGTTTTTTTTATTGTTTTACTGTTATTATTGTTGTTCTTGTTTTAAATTTGTTAGTTCTAATTTGGAAAAGTTCCAAAGAATGTCCAATACTTGGAATTGAGCTCATATAAGTAAAAAAAATATTCAGTCTTTATAATTTAGAACTGGAAATATAAAAAGCTTTGTATAGGAGAAGGTTAAATAAAGAGGAGACGAAAAATGAGAAAAATTTTTTTATATTTTTTTTTTGTTTTTTTTTTTTACATAATTAAATTGTCTTTAGTCTTTGGCCAAATTCATTATACTCGTGACCGAATTTACAGAATTCTTAAATTCTGATAAAAAAGGATAAGGAAATCATAAAAAAAAAAGATATGTACTATATTTAAATTGTATATACATATATTTGAGTATATTTGTTTATATTTATTTTAGAAAAAGTATTTGGAAAATGAAGTTCCAAGATGAGTTTTTGATTTTCCGTTTCATTTTCTTTCTTCTTTTTTGTCTCTGTTTTCTTTTTGGTCCATTTTTGTTTAATTTTTTGACATTTCCAAAAAAGATTAAAAGGATGATTTTTTTTATTTATCTTTACTAATGGTAAGTCAAAATAACCATAAACAGAAAAAAAAAAAAAAAGAAAGGAAATAATTTTAAAGATAAAAACTTGTAGAATGAACATGTTAATGACAATAAATCTTTTTCTTAAAAATAAATTCTTTAAAATTATTATTCTTAAAAATTAATTTTTCTTTTACCAAAAAAATATACCTACTATATATATATATATGGTAATATGATCGTATTATTATTTTAATAATTTTAAATAAAAATTATCCAAAGATTTATTTTTCCAATAAATTAAATATACATTCTTTTTAGAATGACCTCATGATCCTTTTGGAACTCTTAAAGTTTTATGATGTAGTGAAATTCATATATAACTTAAATTAAAAATTTAATGAAAGGATACAAACAAAATATATAAAGAATTCCAATTTTATCCTATTTTACCCAAATCTAAACCTAAAATTAATTTGAATTTATACTTTTTTTTTAATTGTAGCATGTATCTGTCACATAAATATGTCATTTCTATAATATTGGAAAATATCCTTAGACTTACCTCAGACTTATATATATTTAACATTTCCTCTAATATTAAACGACAAATATATATACTAAATTTGGAAGAAAAAGGTTATATTGGTCATGGCCTTCACAAACTATATAAACTTATATAACAAAATAACATCCGAATATAGATTTCCTCTTTTTTTTTTTATATAAAAATAGTTAATACTTATAGAAAATAAGGTTCAAATTTAAGACCATTAATACAAAATAATTTTTTTTCTCTTTCTTTCCTTCTTCCGACTTATTATACTAATTTCATTTGTCCTTGTCATATAAATTTTCACGCTAGTTAATTTTCAGTAAATTTTTTAATATTGAAAAGATATATTGTATGTATATGTAGATGTATAGCCTTTAAAATAACAGTAAGATGGTTTTTTTGTTTTTAAGAGTGATTGTTTTACTATAAAAATCGAAAAAAATAATATAATAAAAATGTATACTAAAATATAGTTAGATTTATGGATAACCTTAGACTGACCTAAACAAGACAAAAAATTTAAGCCCTTCAACTTCTTAAATATTATATCATCAACAATTTTATATTTAATGTCCTTAATATTTATATTCGTATATTTTATTTAGGCTTTTTACCACATTTTTCAAAAAGAATTTGAAAAATTTGCTTATTCGTTTCACTTTGTTCGTCCGTCCTTCAATATGTGTGTTTGCATTTACACCAAACAACTTAATTATATGGCGTCACCAATTAAAAAGTTACAGCCTCTGAAAATTTGAAAAAGCCATATTTTAAATATGTAAGTATATCTCAGTTTCTGTTTAATATTTTTGCAATCTAAAAAGTTTAACCGAAAGCACATCATTAAAGCTTTATAAATTGGTATCAAAATTATATTGCAAAATTTTTTGCTATTTTGCATTTACATTTACTGTTATGCGAAGATAACATTTTGCAAGATTTTTCTTTCACCACAATTCCGGTACGCTTTAAGTTGATATTTCAAGAGAAGTAAAATATTTCAGATTATCATAAGTTACCTCCGAAAATATTTGTACCACCTCCTATTTTAGAGCTATTAGAGGTCAAAAATTTAAAATTTTCTATTTTCAAAGAACTGTAACCTGGACACCTGTGCAAATTTGTTTAAAGAGCGAAAAATGGAAGATTCAACATTATATTTTTCAAGTGTTAATGTGTTTGCTTAATTACAGGTTAATCTAAATTAAAAATCTCTTCTCTTCTTTTTTGGTTTACATTACATACTGGTTAGTTTGCTAGTTACAGAAATCTGACAAGGAAAGTACACAGCCTTTTTTTCAGCTGTGGTTGTAAATATCATAAGGGGTAATTATTTTTACGACGTGCGTGGAATTCGAACCCACGCTTTCTCAGTGATTACAGCGTGTTTTATAAGCTCTTACTCACTAAGTGTCTCTTAATTTTTCATATTTTTTTTGTGCAATCAAAATTTTTAAAAATATTTACTAGTTTTTGTGCAAGTCACAGTATTCAGCAACTGTTTGGTGCAACTGTTTTTATTATTTTTTGGAAAATGTGCTCCTTTAAAAATCTTTGATTTTGCATTCTGCTTTGTTTAAAATAAATTAAATTAAATTGTAATAGCATAACTACTTTAGTATCTTTTAAATTATATTCAATCTTCTTACTATATAATACTATAACTAAGTAACTACAGATTTATCTTAAAAACATAATATCTATTAATAAAAATATTTAAGAATACTAAAGTAAAATATCAGTAAATTTTATTTTGGAAAAAGTCAGTTTTTTGAGACGTTAATCCTTATCCTTTTTTATAAACCCGTTAAACAAAATATCTTATGAATAAAAATGATAATATTGATATCAGAACAAATTTTATTAACATGAAATTGGCCATTGATTCAAACTTTTTAATTACTTTTAATTCATTGTAATTCTTTGGTTCTTCTTTCCATACATTCTTGGAAATTTTGTATTTTGTTTCAAAAATTTTATAAATAATAAATATTCAGTAGATATTGATATTTATTTTTTGCATTCGATTATTTTTTTTCTGATTTCGGAAATGTTTACTATAATTTTTTGATTTATATTGATTGTCGTTTTCATTATAGAAAATAATTCAATTTATTAACAAAAAATGTATTAAAAATGTGTATAGTTTTTTATTTAAAAGTTAATAAATTATAAATGTCACATCAATTAATTAAAAATTCAATTTTCCAAAATACAAAATAAATAGATACAAATTAAAAAGTTTATCAAAATAAATTATGCAATAGGTAGAATAAATGAAATTTTCCATTTAACTGAAAAAAAAAAAATCTGAAATGATTTTTAAATAGTAAAATTGATTTTATTAGGAAAAAAAGGTAGTAAAACGAGGAAGAGTGTAGGGTAGTTTATCTCAACTTTACTTTAGGATACCCGTATAAACGGTATATATATAATCTATTTCCATGATCATCTTTTACAAAATTTCAGATGTTTGACTTAATGAAGTACCAAGATATATTTATATAATTTTTGGAGTTGTATGACAGCTACTCGAACCTACTGCCCTTAATTAACCACATAACAACGTTATTGCCATAAAATTTGATCATTTTTTACAAGATTTCTGTTGTTTAAGTTAATTAAGTACCATAAGATATTCAAGCTAGTTGAGACTGCTGTCCTAACAGAACCAAATTTTACAGAAGTTGTTGGCATGCAACTTGACATTTTTTCACAAAATTTCAGAAATCTAGCTTCACTAGACTCTGAGTTATATTCATATAAACCTAAAAGTTGTATGTCAGTGACCCAAACGCTCCGTTCGATCTTACTTCATTTATAAAGCGAACCTACAATTTTACAAAAATAACGTGGTAAAAATTTCAGAATCCTGTCTTCTATATGTTTTGAGTTAACGTGCAGGCGGTCGGAAGGACATACTTGGATACATAAGGACATACATAATTGAATTTGATTCTATTTCGATCCATATAACCTAGCTCGGCTTCTTTAAGGTACCACAAAGGCAATAGCAAATTTATTATACTCTTAAACATACGTTCCCTTCAGGTATAAAAAGGTGAAACAAAGTATGATAAATATTATCCAGTTTTATATAATTTATGTCTGTCTAATATATAAAAAAAAAATCTATCTAACTTGACTCAAGTTGAATTGAAGGAAAGACAAAAAATAGTGAAATTCTAATGAATGCTATAATTAGACACTTTCTAAGAAAATAAAAATTTTATATAACTTAATTCAAATCGTAATCCTCAATTCATTTGTTATTTTATTGAACCTATATCAGTTACAGTACAGTACAACGTAATGAAAGTTATCCTTATTAATATAATAATACATAGATATAAACTACAATTATTATACTTTTTATTTGAATATATCTACTTTTTTTTTTTTGTATTTTATCCTACCCAATTTGATGATAATATAATTACTTAAAATAAATACTAATAATGCGCTCATATTAAATATAGTATTATTCATCCATCTAAATATTCTAAACCATATAAGAAAATCGGATATTTTTTCTTCTCTTTTCTATCATACATATGTAATAAATTTCTACTATGGTTTCTTCTGTTTCCTCTTCATACAATCTTTTATTTTATTCACTTGTGATTTAACAACATGTAATAATTAACATTTTTCTAAAGAAAGAAAGTATCATCCATATACCCAGATACATATACACATAATTTAAGATATAGTTTAGAATGGTAGAATGGTATCTTCTATTTTTAGGTCTTTATAATTCCTTCATATATTTTTTTATGTTGTAAGCAGTAAAATGTTCTTAAAATATTTTTTTACCCATACACATACAAACAAATTTTGTATTATATTTGAAAATATTTTTTTTTTTTTTGCTTTTTATAAATAAAATTTCAGAAGTATATATATATGTATATGTAAAATGATTGTTTAGAATTGCGCATCATAATTATTTTAACATTTATTGTTGTTCTACATTTTATACTACTTCCCATTCCACTTTAATTTTCTTCTTATTTTGGTTAAAACAATTATATTGTATTGTGAATTTTAGGCAAAACTGGGTATCACCATTATCATCACATCAAGTTTTTCTACAATAGTTTATTCTTTATTTAAGGATTACAGCCTATCTTAATATGATAAAAAATATCCAGGATTTGAACCACAAAATAAAAACAAAAAAAAAAAAAAAAAAAAATTCATAATATATGAGAGAAAATATATGTGATAATGTGAAGATATAAAAGAAAATAAAAGAACCAAAACAAGGGTAGTTCAAGGGTACTAGACCATTTCATTAATTACTAATGTGTAGGTCCTTGTATATATATATATATATATATATATCCTTGTTCATTTTTCCGGCAATTTCTGTATTATTTCTTTTTTATTGTGAAAAATTTGAATTGTTTTTCTTTCCTTCTAAATCTTTTTTTGTTTTTTTTTTTTTTATATTTTTCTATATAGATTTAGCCACCAAGGGTTCCATTGCGTGTTCTTTTTTCTATTTCCCAGCTTTTGACCTATGTATTTAATATAATTTGAAAACCTTAGGAAGATCTAAACTAAGATTTCAAGTACACTATAATGCTTTAAGAAAAATGGTTTTTTTTTTCCCTTCAACTATTTTAAACAAAACAAAAAAAAAAAAAGGAAAAGAAAGTGTTTGAAAGAATATGAATGTAAGTATGTTTGTTAAATTTATTTGTATTTTTGTTTTGTAATAAGAATATACTTGCATATGTTTGTATGAATGTGCTTGTATATGAAAAGAAAAAAATAGAATTATGTACGATTCTTATATGAAAAAATGAAAATAAGATAAATAAATTCCATGCGGTTTTTACTGGCAGAATACAACAACAACAACAAAAAATAATAAAAAAAAAATATATATTTCTTAATCTTGAAGGAATATCCTTGAATCTACGAATGTTTTGGTTTTTTTTCTTTTGTGGTTTTTTATTTTGGATTTTACTGTATCTTTAGGATTCCTCAAATACCGAATTTTATAATAGAGATTTTCTTCTCCGTTAAGTAGATGAAATGTGTATGTATATATTACTTATATAATATTACATAAATATATATTAAATATACATTATATATTATATGATAATATAATTCTGTTATTCGGTTAAATTATAGTGTATATATATATATTTGCATAGAACTTCATATCAGATATACGTAAAATTGTCTTGACTTAAGACAATACTATATTTAAATGTGTAGGAGTGTTAAAAACGAAAAAAAAAAAAAAACAAAATAACAAAACGAAAAAAAAAAAACCGATTCTTTAAAGGTATTAAAGTAATTTTTTATTGATAAAAAAGATTTTCCTTTTTTTTTTCGTATTTCTTTGCTTATTTTTACATATTTTTTTTTTTTGCCTTAAGCCTGGTGGCTTTAGGTTTTGTTTCAAGTACACAAATACATACGTATAAAAAAACAAAAATACACCAACAAAACTGACTATATTAAGTTATCCTTACCAAGTACATAAAAACGGATCATTTAATTTAAAATGAAATTGTTGAAAAATGTGCTAAAGAAATCCCGGAAAAAATAAATGGAAAAAATAACAAACCAACAAAACAAAAAAAAAAAATTTCGTTATGATAAGAGAAGCTTTTAATGAAACTGGACCAGACCTTTTTTAAATATTGCCCAGGGATTAAATTTTTGTATTAAATTTTTTATATAAAGAAGTAAAAGTACAAAAACTGACTGAAACGACATTGTTTTGAAGATTAAGAATGATGGCAAGTGTCATTGAAGTCGTTTTGATAATGTTATATCAGATGGAGATCATGAACCCCTACATTTCTAATATATATATATATATATATATGTATATGTAGTTGTACATATTTAAAATAAAAATATTTTACATAAAAAAAAAATCCACCTATTCTTTTAAAATGTCGAAAAAATGAAAATTATCAGATTTTAGAATTTTTTTTTTGTTCATTTAAAGATAAAAGTAAGTATAAAAATAGTATTTTGGGTGTGAGTAAAAGAAATGAAAATATATTGTGTGCTACAAACAGGGTGATGAAACACTCTACTATAGAGGTCGCGTTAAAATTTAGTTAAAATAATTTTTAGTATGCCCCATTGACTTTGTTTTTACGGGGCAAACATTTTGTTTTTCTTTTTGTTTGATTATATTATATATGTATGTATGTGTCGATTTTGTAGATACTTTTATTAAATTTGGTTTCTTTTTTTCTTTTTTTTTTTTTCCATTACAAGATATAAAAGATGATGAGATTATACGACTTCAAAAAGAAAATGGTGTATTTTTTTTTGTTTTAAATGTACTGTTAGTAGATATCTTCATGTATATCTAATACACTTATTTTCAAATTATTTTTAAATCTTTAAAATGAAGATGAAAATATACGTTGTTTCTTACATGTTATTACTGGTAATGTTTATTTTTATTAATGAATCATAAAATAACTTTTAAACACCGTGATAGTGCAAATCATAGGATGTTTAATGAAAATATTGTTGTTTTACATTATTTAATATTTTATTCATTAAAAAATAAACGAAAAAATTTTTCAGGAAATTTTTGTTAATTGTTTGGATATTTCGTAAAAGTTTTAATTAATGGAAAGGAAGTGTAGGTAAAAAAGAAAATAATATGGTATTTATTTTTTTAATTGCGTATAAGTTAAAATATTCCTTAATATATTTTAAATGGAAAATAAACTAAAAATAAAAAATTAATGAAATTAAGGAAAATAGGAGAAGAAAAATGTTAACTTTTTAACAAAATATTGTTCTATATATTTTCCTCAGGTAAGCATAGGTAAAAATGTTATCAACATGAGAAGAAAATATATATAGGTATAGGTTTTACCATAATATTTTATCAACTCTAAGTTAAGTTAAACTAATTTGATCGAAAAATAATAAGACAAGAAATTTTGTAAATGAACTGAATAGAAAAACTTCAATTCAATGGAAAGTTTTATCTTGATTGTTAAGTTGCTAATTATTAGACATAAAAATGTTCCGCTAAATTATATTTTCATTTTCTATATAAAAAAAACTTAACAAAAGTGTTTGAATTTCCTTCACAGTTTATTATATTTACTCTTAAAATCTTTGAAATCATTTTAATAGTGAAAAAATTTGAATCATTATATATAGGCAGTACTTACCTCACCATAGAATGTTATATAAAAATTTTTTTTTGTAAATTACTTATAATTATAAGTAATCAAATACTTTGGCGGAATAAGTGTGTAAAATGGGAGTACGATTTTATCTTAAAAAATAAAAATCTTGAATTGACAAAATCTTGAATAACAAAATGTCTGTATATTTTAGACATAATTAATATGAAAATGGTTAAAAAAGGTTAAAAAAATTTAAAGAAAAGAAAAATTTTATTGTGTGCCTTGTTTTATAACAAAATCAGGGTTCAAATAATTTTGTTAAAAGAATTTGTTAAGTGGGGGTTTGGGAATGGAAGCCCTCACACTGATGTGATTTGTTTTTGAAATATTTATGTAAACAAAATTAATTGAGAGGAATTTTAAAGATGACTTCAAAATCAAGATTATATGTTTTTCGAGAGTGTGTATATATATATATATGAAGATATGATTTAGGATGCATTTTAGAGTTGGTTTCAAAATCAGAGTTTCAATAATTTATTGACAGAGATTTTGTTTTGGCGCGATTTTGGAAAGTGGGATTACGAGAAAGTGAAATTAAAAATGTGGATCCGTAAACAATATATATAATATATGATATAAAATTTGGAGAATTTTATAAACAAAAAACTCAATTAAAATTTTTTTTTTTCAAAATGTCCCAAAAAGATTTTTTTTTGTTTCCAGATATTTTTTTCAGATTTTATCCCAAAAACATTTTTGTTTTCAAGATTTTGGCTCTCAATCTTTTATTTTTCAAGATATCAGGAGTGATCCGTATAAAATACATATTACATAAATATATGTATATATATATTTTTTTTTTTTAAATATCGACCAAAATTTGGAAAAGTCTTCGATTTAATTTTCATGATTGATGGTTGAAGATCAAAGATATGAAGCTTTATATTGTCAATAGAAATGTGAAAGGAAATTTATTTTATTTATGAATGTTTGCTTTGTTGAACTTTAATGAAATTTATTTAATATTTATATAATATATATATATATAGGAAAACAGTATCTAATTCCTTTTTTTTTTTTGTATTTTAAAAAAATTAAAGTCTACACACAAAAATGATATGTATTTACCTACCTTTCTAATCTAAAGCATTGCCTCTCTTTTAGTTTTATAGAAAATTAAAAAAAAAAATAAAAACAATATTTTTCAAATTCTTTGATTTCATTCCATATAAAATGATTTCAATAAAAATATTATTTTCAATACCTCCGAAATTGTAACAAAAAAGCCAATATGAACCAAAGAAAACATACTTGCTTTTTTCCAGGATTTTTCTGAGAATAATGAAATATCCCTAGAACAAATATTTTTTTTCTCTCGAAGGAGGAATGAATTTACGTATATAGGTATATATTTTTTTTTCTTCTTTGTATTATTTATAATATATTGTATGCTTTTAAGTTTATTGATCTTTTTTTTTTTTTTTATCTTTTTTCTTTCAATTTATTTTACTTTTTGTTTCTCTAAACAATATTTAGTGGGCCTTAATAATAGGACCTAAAGGTCCGATTTTGCAAAAGGAAAGAGAAAAAAAAAATAGAATTATTTTATTATATTATTTTCTTTTGAATTTTTTTTTTTTTTTACATTTAACTTTATATATAGTAAATAATCGTTTGAGAGAATCTTAAATATGTTATATTCAATAAAAATATTTGTGTTCGTATAAATATATATAAACATATATATATAAATATATATATTAGTAAATTTAAACGAATATTAACATTTTTTTATTGAAAGAAACCAAAACAAAAAAAAAAAAAATTCTTGGATATCTCTCATAAATTTACAACTTTAACCGCTTCCTTTCACTTTCCTAAAATTTACTGAAACTACACGTAAAATTCTCATAACTAACGAAAGTTTTTTTTTTTTTCAAAGTTGAAATAAGTTTTCTAAATTTTATTTTTTTTGCAATTTTAATTTAATGGCATATGTGAACATATTAATTTAATGATTGGGTCATTCACTTAAACCAACAACCAAACAAAAAAAAAATGAAAATGATATAGAAGTTAAAGTTTAAAAATAATTTTTATATTTCCTTTGTTAAATTTTCTTTGCACCAAAACGGAAGTAGATATGAAAACAAAAAATTGCAAAATGCTACTATAAAATTATCAAATTTAAAAGTTTATTTAATGACTTTGCCAATAAACAACATGGAACGATTATTCATACATAAGTATTCTTTTTATAAAAAAAAAAAAACAAAAAGGAACTTTTGCACTGGATAAAGATTAACATTTGCATAAATTCTAATTTACTCGGTTCAGTAAACTGAATAATAAACATTTAAAAAATTGGGACTCTTATATTATTTTAAATTTTTCTATATTTTAAGTACTTTTCAATTTAATTTGTACTTTTTTTTTTTTTAGATCAAATTAAAAAACGATGAACTTCTTTGAGAGAAATTTGAACACCATTTTTATGTAAGATTGCAATTTCTCTATATATCAAAATGAATCAAATAACAGCTCTCTGATGTGGTATATGTGGATTTATGTATTTTTTTTTTACAAGGGATGGTGGAAAAAATCGACGAAAATATCGAAAGTCACACAAAGGTACTGCCCGACGTTCCTCTGGATAGTGTTGGACTTTAACCAATTAAAACTACCCCCTCTAGAATAAAACTTTTGGATGTGTTTTTTAACACATATAGTGACATAATGTATGTTTGGTTTTGGAGATAAGGATGCGTGAAGGATTATTTGGGAAATTGTGTTTGGAATAATTAGGATTATGGAGGATTATTTATGTTATTTACTTATTATTATTATAATAACTAAACTGTATAATATTTATTACATTGCCAAATTTGTAATCTATATATTATATATTTCTTTAAAAAACTATAAAATTTCTTAGAAATTAATTCCATAATATATTCGCTAACTGTTTTTTAAATATATGTTGTAGAAGGGGGTTCTACTTCCGATGAAATGAAAAGTTTGATGTTAGTCCTCAACATTTTTCAACAATTTCAAGAAACCAAGACTTTAAATACCCATCTCTACGTCGTTCAAACTCCAATATAGTAAAACTAGATTTGTGGAAATTTATTTTGGGTACGATTATTACGAAGATGGAACCATTTTCTAACGCAATTGTTTCTAAAAATTAACTTTAATTATACTTATTAAGTACAAAAATTTTAATAGAACATTGAAGCCTTTGTTTTATATTCTTATATATATACTTGTATATATTTTAAATTCATTTTTTCGCGCTCGTTTCACTCCCCTATGTTGTCTTTCAATAGTTATCGACAAAAAAAAAAACAATTGGTTGGAAAAACATAAAAAATTACAATTTTTAAAACAACGCCAAAATAATGAAATTTGAGAAAACTTAAAAGGAAAACTTTAAAAGAACATTTTCTTTATGTTTTAAGTAGAACAATTCGTAGTTATATGTTTACTTATACCTTTACATAAATTTTCATAGAAAAGCAGGGTGTTTTTATTTTTTTAAATATTTTTTAAAAAATTAAAAAATTTTGTCCAATAACTTAATATAAATTCTTGTCCAACTAATATTTTGTTCCAAATGAAGGATCACATTCTGAAACTTTTAATATTTTTTTATACTTTTACCATTGCCTCATTTCTATTTTAGTAAGATTTAAATATAACGGCTTTCAACTTAAAAAAGAAATAAAGTAACATGCAGTATGACTTACAACGAATTTTCGATTGAAAGTTCACAACTTTGGATCTTAACAGCAATGTTGTAAATTGAAGCCATAGCTAAAATTAGTCGTAAGATGAAATGTAAGCAAATGTAAAATAAAACTAAAGGACATATAATTTAAATGTCAGATATATATATGTGCAGTGTTATACAAAAAATAAAAGGCAATGAATGAGGTTTTAAGAGTTTATGAGAGAAAAGATGATGTAAGATTAATTACTAATTTATAGAAGGACTTATACTTCAGTTATAAAAATCAAAAACTGAAATACTTTAAAAATAACTTTTAGAGACTGTATTTAGTGAAACTTATAATATTATATATTATTTCTTAGAAATAATACATATAATTTCTTATAATAACAAAGGACATTCATATATATTTACGTTATTGTATATATGTAAAATATTATTGTCCTTTAAAATTTAAGATTTCTTGTTTTTACATTTTTTATGGTTCAATCTTAAAAGTGAAGTACACTTAAAAAGAAAATGATAGGTATATATATATTTATTTTCAAAAGTGCCATTCAGAGACATAGAAAGAGATGGAGCTATTTTTGTAAGTTAAATGGGGTATTTCCTCATTTGTGCTATAAAGTCATTATACGCTTCAGAAACTTTCTGCATTAAAGATAATTATAAGTTTTTCTCTTATAAAACTTTTTTTTTTTTATTTTTGTTAATTTTTTTTTCTAATTTTTTTTTTTTTTTTTAGAAAAAAACTTGAGGCTTCCTCTTTTATTTTTTAGTTTGTTTAAATTTGGTAGGTACTCGTTTGTTTGTATGTATATATTTTGAATATTTTTAGTATGCTTTTTGTATGATGAAAAACTTTTATCCTTGGATTTATAACAACAAAAAAAAAAAAAGGGAAAATTAATAGTGTGACGTAACTAAAAAAAAAATCACAAAAAATCAAAATAATAATTTTTGTGAAAGTAATGAGTTAAAATTTAAATGTGTACGTGTGTATGGTCGTCCTTTAAAAATACTTTTACTTCGTGGTTAATTTTTAAGGTGAATAATTTCAGTAAAATAAAAAGTGAAATAAATGATAATTTTGTTTTAAATATTTAAAAAAAAATTAAAAATGTCAAGGCTTGGAATATTTAAAATTTATTTTAATTTTAAAAATATTTAATAGTTATTTAGTGAATTTTTTTTTTTAATTTTTAGAATTCAATAAAAATAAAAATTTAGGCTTAACTTTTAGAACCAAAACACCATAGCAAAGCAGATAAATTTTCAATTGAAATTAATTTTATCTGAAAGTTTTTCAATAGGTATGTCTAAAATAAAATAAAAAAAATATCTTCTAATTATAATAAAGTTAATTCAAAAAAAAAAATGCAAAAGGTATTTTAAAATTTATTTTTATAAAAAATCAACCAAGAAAAGAAAAAATATAAATATTGTTATAATCCTTTATATATTAATATTTTATTTACTGTATATAAAAACCTTTCCGAAAATTAAAAAATATTTATTTTAACTTTTGCTACCATGCTAATTTTATTCCCTCATATTTAAAAAAGGACCTAGAAATGTTTTCAGAATATTTTAATTTTATATTTTTTTTTATATTGTATTTCAACTTTTTCTACTTGTTTTTAATCTTTTTTGTTTTTCAGTTTATCGTTAAAAACTTTAACTTGAACAAGAAAAAAAAAAAAAAACAAAACACGAAACTAAAAAATCTGAAATTCTATTCAAATTTCAACATTTTTACAAAAAAAAAATGTATAATAGGTACTCATTAAGATTAAATAAATTTAAATTTTATTACGTAACTACCACAATATCCATACAAAGATACCTATACTAATATTCTAGGCATTTTGTGTCCATTATTCTACTCTCCTCTATAAAAAGGCTCTTTTATATACAGAAATGATAATATTATATTGGAACATAAAAATAGAATAGAAAATAATATTTCGTGTATACCCTAATTAACTTCTAAAAGTTCATATTTTATTCACGAGAAAAATTAAAAATATAACGGCATTTGGTTTTTTTTTTTTTGGGAAAGTGACCTTCAACAATAAGAATTTTTAATATCAAAGGAAATAAAACTTAAGAAAAGTATCCGAAAATGTTATATTTAAATATAGGTTCAATTAAAAGAAAAAAATGAAAATGGTTTTTTAAAATACATACATTTTAACAAAATTAATTGTATTTATTTTTGCGACAATTAAATGGGATCAATGGCTAAATTTTATTCAGAAAATTTATTTACATAATTTTCAAAATTTTTTATCATAAAATCTGATATCAAAAATTTAAATTACAGTATTAATGTATCATATAATTGAATCAAAAGATAACTTTCAAAAAAACTTTTTTTTATTTATACCATATTTCTTGAAAAAAAAAAAAAAACAACGGTTGTTTTAACAAAATTTAACTTTAATTATAATTTCAATATTGTTATTTAACTTTAATAGAATTAATTTCGAATTAATATATTAATTTAACTTCCTCATATTCTAAGAATTTCCACCTTACAATAATTTGTAAACAAATAATAAATACAGTTATATTTTAATCTTCAATAAAAGTAAAATTTTAATTCATTGAATTACTGAAAATGGTCCTGGATGGGATGTCGGTTAATGTCCCAGTAACAATTTTATAAATAATGAATTGTTTGTGTCTTAAAACTTCAAGAAGAATTGCTTCAAATAAAAAATCTCATTTTTTATATATTTTTGTTTTTTTTTTTTGTTTTTTGTTACTTTTATTTATTTTTGTCGTCAATTTAACAAAGTTCTTACGTGTCCTTAAACATTTACATAAAAAAAAAACAAAAAAAATTTACTAAAGTCCAAAAGCCTTAAGAAAACTTAAGTGCCTAGATTGATCTTTATCCAAAACAAAAAAAAAAAAAATCTTCGAAAGAAAAACAAACAAGTTCAAATATACCGGACTATGCGTTTTTATATACATATGTATTTATTATAAACTATGTATATAATAATATATATGTAATTTGGCAATAAAAGAAAGAGAAAGGAAACATTAGCTAAAAGCATTTCCGAAAGAAAAAAAAAATGAACAGTTTTTCATAACAAATAATTCGTTCTTTCTTTTGTTTTCGTTTATTTTTACTTTTGTTTTTTTTTTATATATATACATATATATTTTGTTTGTAAGTTTTTAAATTTTGACATAAATAGTCAAGTATAACTGTACTTTTTAATATGACACTCGTACGTAGCTAAAAAATAGAATAAAAACTAACACAATGGTAATGTCATGAAGTAGAGAATACCAAATGTCTTTAAACAATATCGTACAGTTTATATGTGATAGAAAGGGATAGATAAAACGTTAAAAAGAAAAAAAAAATATAGAAAAAGATAAACAGCCTTGCCAGATAAATAATAAATGAGAACATCTTAACCGCAAATTACATGGTCCTTTAAGAATAAATATTTATTCTTGTTCTATCATTTTTTACCACCATTACCACCATGGCTACTAGTACTTATATTGTTGTTGTTATATTTTCAGCTATTTTAAGATCTTATGAGGGTTAGCATTATATAATATCTAGTGTTATTTAGATGATAGCTAGGATTTTAAAAAGTAAATCTGTAGAAAGAGATGAAAAGTGTTTTTTTTACTATTATTTTTTTTTTAGAGTTGTTGTTATTTCGTTAATTTTTGTTTTTTTATATTATTTCGTTTTTTTTTCATATTATGCCTACAACTGAACTGAAATTATTCCTTGAATTTATTTTAGTAATTTTTTTTCCTCGTATTCTTTTATTTTGTCTATTCTGTTTTCAATATTGTTTATTTTATTTTGCAAATTTTTTTGTTAGGGGAGATCAAGGTCGAAGGTGAATACGCATGGGAAAATCTAAATAAAATATGTAGAAACTAATGATAAAGAAAGAGGAAGAAAAATCTTCTAGTTTTTTTTTTCTTGTTTTCTTTTCTTATTTTAACAATTGGTGTTATAAGATTTAAATGTGCTCAAATGTTATGTATTCCAGAGATATTTTCTTAAAATACCTGAGTGATTTGCAAGAATTGCGTGATTTTTTAAGAAGGTTGCAAAAATCGTTTAAGAAGAAGACAATTTCAAATTTTCTTATAAGTTTATGGTAATTTAAGTAATTGAAGGAGGGAATGATTTTTACTGCTTTTGTTTTGTGTGTATTTAAAGTGTTTGTGTTTTAATCCGCACTCCTTTTAGGTGTTATTTTGTGTACAAAATAAAGATGAATATTGCGAAAGTTTTCAGAATGAAATGTATTGTTAACAAAAATTAAATATCTAATATAATATCTTAAATATCTATCCATTTTTTTTTTTTTTCCTGTTACTCCACTAAGCAGCATGGGGCTTCAACTTGAAGTTTCCACTCTTCTCTATTATTTGCTAGTAGTTCTATGTCGTTCCATGGTTTTCCAAATCTACTTAGATCTTCCAGCACCGTTCTTCTCCATGTTGTTCTGGGTCTACCTCTCGCCCTGGACCCACCTTGAGATGTTTGTTGATGAAGATTTGTACTTTATTTTTTATGGAATTAGTAAGTAGCCATGATTCGCAGCCATATGTTAATATAGATTTTACACATGAATTGAATATGCTTAGCTTGGTTCGTCTTGATATTTGCGAGCTGTTCCATATGGGGCGAAGTCTACCGAAAGGTGTTCTGACTTTATCAATTCTATTTTGCACATCTTCATTAGTGCCGACTGTTGGTGTGATGATGCTTCCCAGATAGCAGAAATTCGAAGTGCATTCAATGGCTTGACCGTCTAGCTTGATCGGGTTGTTATTTGCCACTTTGGTTTGGTTGTTACTTTGGTTTTGCTAATGTTAATTTCAAGGCCAATTTTTCTGGATATTAACTGTAGGTGATTTAGCTTGAATTGTGCATTTTCTTGGTTGTTTGATAGAAGGCATATGTCATCTGCGATATCCAGATCTTTTAGCGTTTTGACATCTAACCAATAGATGCCTCTTTCGGTATTATTCACTTTCTCAAGATATCATCCAGTACTATGGTAAATAGTAGCGGCGAAAGGGAGCATCCTTGTTTAACCCCTGCATTTGTTGTGATAATTCGCTGATGTTCCCTTTATGTAGTTCTACGTTGTCGTACATGCTTTTTATTATATTTATTATCTTCCTGGGGACATTTCTTCTTTCCAGAGCCTTCCATATTGCGCTTCTGTGAATGGAGTCGAAGGCTTTCTTGAAATCCACAAATATTAGACAGAGTGGTGAACTCCATTCATGCGCTTGCTCTTGAATTAAAAAAGTTAAATCTCTGATTTGCAAACAAAATGTTACAGTTACTATTATTACCTGTGATATTTTCAAAACTCTAATCATTATTTCTTTAAAATTCTAATCAAAATAAATTTTATTTATAAACAAAAACAAGTCTTAACCAATAAATTAATAATATTGTTTGCTTAAAAAAAATGATGGAGCACATTTTATTAAAACAAAAATTAAAAGAACAAAAATATAATTAGAAAAGTCCAGTTTAACATTAAAAGGCATTAAATGGCTTCAAAATTATATGGCATTAAAATTCATTGCCATGTTGTTTGTTATACCTTTCCACTATTTTTTATTAAAAGGATGTCTTTTTATAATTAAAAAAATATTTAAAAAACACAACTAACATTCTTATTTAAACAAACTTAATTGCGATTTAAGAAAATTAAAATGATATGCATTTTAAAAAAATTTTATAAATTTTAAGTGGTTTTATTTAAGAAAACATTAACCATGCGTTCTATTATTGTTCATTTTTAAAAAAATATTAAATGAAAATATTCACAAACCTCAAACAAACGTAGAAGGAAAAAATTGCAAAGAATTTTAAATATTATACACTTATTTTTAAAATGTTTTATAATTATTCAAAATACTTTTCTAATGAAAACTGTTTTTTATAAAACTTAAGTTTTCAACTACAAAAAAATGTATGCAATAATAACGAAAATTTTTTAATATATATTGTATTTGTACACAAATAGAAAAAATAAATTTAAACCTTTCATTAAAATTAAAAAAAAAAAACAAATAAACGAATCCTTTAGTATTCAAAACTTACAAAAATACATATATATCTACTATAAGAAAAGCATATATAAAATACTATAGCACATAATGAAAAACAAGAAAAACTTAAACCACATTTTATTTTCTTTTTTTTTGTTCTCATCTTATTTTTCATTATTTTTTAAGGAGAGTTCCGATGATCTTAAAAAAAAAAACATACGTTAAATCCTTTTGTATTTTTTTTTTATTTCGCTTTTATTTTTTTTTTTCTACTTATTTCTTTCTTTTTCTTTTGTTTCTGACTGCTATTCTCATATAAGTGTATGATTGAAAATATGTACGTAAATATCTTAAGGAGCATTTGTTATACAAGAATTTAAACGTTTAAATTAAAAGTAAATAGCAAAACATGGGTTACCAGGCGTTTTCGACAGCAAACACTTGAGCTTTAAAGTTTCACACTTTAACATATTACCATTCTACAGAAAAAAATAATATAACAGGTTATATTTTTTTAATGTCGACAGTAAAATATTACAAAAAATATGATTAAAACAAAATGCATTAATAAACAGAATTGTATGGTCTTATACTTGCCGATATTTACCTTATAGTTTTTTATAAATTTTAATATAGTATTAATGTAATATTAATTAATTTGTAAAAATTTGACAGTTGACAGTTTCTTATATAAAAACAATTAAGATTTCTGTCATAAAATACTAAAAATAGAAATAAATAAAAAAAGACACTTAACAATTTTAGAAGAAAAAGAGAAGTGGGTAGTCAGAGTAGAGCAAATGTCCCATCACATAAATGTAACGGTAAGTGCAATTTTTAATATTGCAAAAATTAATCATATACGAAATATAAATATATATATATATTTTTTAATGCACTTCTCTGCCACATAAATGTGCCTTTTCTGTACTTTTCTCTGCACCATAAATATGACTTTCCTGTTCAGACGTGGCTGTAAATGTCGTAAGGGACTGTAACTCTTACGACGTGTGTGGGATTCGAACCCACATTCCCTCGGTGTTTACAGCGTATTTTATACGCTCTTACCCACTAGGCCACCGAGGTCCCTTATATATATTTAATATATTTTTCTTAGAAAAATCACTAGGTACAATGCTTTATAAATTTGGTTGCAAACTAAAGAAAAAAATTTAAAATAAAGAAAATCTATATTGGACAACAGAATTTACCACCATCTACTAACCGCTTTTAGAATATATTAATGAAAATTTTATATTCAGCTTAGAAAATCAACATAGAAAATTCGCTATATAATATACGTTTGTATTTTCTATTAAAATCATTTTATTAAATTGACAACTCAAAACACAAATACAACTCTATTAAAACACATAAAAACATTTTCAAAACAAAAAAAACAAGGAAGAGCGCAGTAGAGTGGACTATATCAACTATGGGATACACATATGAACGTAATATATTCTGTTTCTATATAACTTTGTATATCATCTTTTAAACAATTTCAGATATTCTAGTACCGACGTTATTTCAGAACACCTAACTTCATTAAGTTTCAAGGGGTGCAAGAAGCCTGAATCGGCTGCTCTAGATCAAGAAAATTTTACAAAAATTATTGGAATGTAACTCGACACCTCTTCACAAAATTCAGATACCTAGCTTCAATAGATAGAGAGTTATTTTCATTTAAAAATAGTAGTTGCTACTCGAACCTGGCGGCCAAAAAAGCTGGATTTAAATAGCAAAACTAACAATTTTTGCCAAAGTGACGTAAACAATTTTTTAGCTTCCTAGCTCCTTTCTTTTTTGAGTTATCGTACCGACGCACGTACATGGCTTAATCGATTCAAAATTCGATTCTGAGCCGATCCATAACTCTGATACTATATCTAGCTCGACTCTTTTAACAAACGTCACAAACGTAATGGCAAATTTATTATACCCTTGAATATAGTTCATACGGGTATAAAAACAAAATGCTTTCACCTTTTTCAATTTTAAAAAAAAAATTAAAAAACAAAATATAACAAAAAAAAAAATGAATTTCCATCATTGGAAAAACTGAAAAAAAAAACCTATAATACACACAAAAAAAGAAAAAATTTTCTTTCATCGCACAATATACATAAAGTACCTTCATCTATTAAAACTTTAAATCTATCAAACAGAACACAACAAACTAAACAAAAAAAAGTAAAAATATTTTTTTTATATATATATTAAATATATAAAAGTTAAAGAAAGTTAAAAGAAAACATTTATAAAATCACCTTAAATTTATCTTAAGAAACATTTCTATTCTATACACCATACATGTATATAGGAATTTTTATAGATAAAATTTAAAAAAAAAAAAAATAAAAACCTTAAAAGTTCCTATATTCGATTGCAAGCATTTTTTTATATGATAAATAAAAAATTCTAAGGAACAAAATTTAAGATGTGAATTTAAAAAAAAAAAAAAAAAGAAAGTTTTAATGCAGTATTTATATAAATAAAGTTATAACCACACAAAATAAATATCTTTACATAATATTATGCATATATGTATATGTATATATACTTCTTACAAATTTATTATACAATTTTAGAATCATACATATACATATATATATACATATATGTACCTAACTTAGAATATTTTCTTTTTATAAAGAAAAAAAGTTTATGTCCCGTGACAATTACCTGCATAAAAGCCGTAGTCTCTTTTCATTACAAAAAAAAAACAAAAAAAAGGAGAAAATAAAAGAAGTGAAAATTTTTAAAATGGCAGACTTTTATATACTATACTTTATTTATTTTTCCATCGGTTTGTGAAATTGAAATGCTTTTGCAAAAAAACACATTATTTTTCCTTATAGTAATTTTACTGACCTTGGTCTGATTGAAAAGAATTTGTTTTTCTTTCAAAAAATATAAAAAGAAAATAAAAAAGTATTATTTACACTTAAGTTCTGTTACGTGAGTGGTATATTACTGAAAGAAAAATTTTTAGATCAAAAATACTTGTTACATACAGAATGTATTGATTAATATATAACATACATATATATTAATCAGTGGCAGAGTATATTAGGTATGTTGGTTGGTGATTAAATATTAAACTTTCTTTAATTTAATAAAAACATATAAAAATTACCTGCACCACTGAGGAGAACCTAAAAGAATATTTTAAGCGTTTTTTTTTTTTTTTTTAATTAAAAGCGAAACTATAGTAATATTAAATCAGAATATTTAGTTTTAAAGCATTCACATCATTTATTAATGTTTACCATTCGTCACTGATAAATTTATTTATGTGTGTGTGTACATTTATATAATATAGTTATGAATAAATATGTAGAACTATTTTGAGAAAATTTTTGCGCCTTAAAAAAAAAAACAAATTATTTCAATTTTATTGATTTAGAAAATCTGTTGTATCTGTTAGAAAAAAGTTTTTTTTTTTTTTTTGATTTTATTTAGAAAAATTAAGAAAAATATTTTAGGTTTTATTAAAGAAAAATATGAAATATAATTAAAACTATAAAAGATTTTATATTAATTTACAAAAAAATATACGAACATACGAAAAAAATATATATTTTGCCAAAAAAAAAAAAAAAAGATTTCTTATATTACCACATTTACTTTTTAAATTTCAACTTAAAAGTTGAATGAACCTATACAGTAACAAAAGTTGTCCAAGACTTTTCTTAACTGTAAACTGATAGTATAATAATAGAAAAGTTGTGTTTTCTTTTGACTGAAAACTTTTTTTTCTTAAGTTTTATAAATTTCTCCCTAGAAAAACAATTAGATCAAAAATATGTAAGTGTATGTGCTTATGTATATATTTTATAAAGGACACGCAACCTGTTCTATGGTTTAAAACTTTTCCATTTTATCGATTATTAGTTTATTTGGTTTTTTTTTTTGTTTTTTTTGTAGTAGTTAATGTTTTTTTTTTTGCTGGCGAAAACTTAGTTATTTAAATGCTTAAAATATTTCTATACATACATGTAAACATACATATTTACATACAATGTTTATTTTAACTATCAATTTATTTAAACGTCAAGCAAAATAAAAAAAAAAAAAACTACTTTTAATTAAATTAAAAAATTTATTTTAGTATAGAAAATAATTTTTCTACATAGTCGCTACTTTACTACTTGCAATTTCAAGAAATTTAACAATTAATTTGAAAATTTTATTTTTAGTATTCACTCTTTAATATTATTAGTACCTATTACTAATCATTTTTAAATTAAATACCATTATAATAGTTAATTACAAGTTAACTTTTAAATGTATATATATATATATATATATATATACCGTTATTTAAATTATAATAAAAGGATAATTACCAATTAAGTATTTTCTTTATTGTTCTTTTTAATTCTAAGAATTTGTATTGTTTTAACGTCATTTTTTTCTTTTTAACAAGAAAATTTTTGTTTTAGGTTCTTTTTCTCTTTTGCATTAACATGGTAATTTGAAGTATAGGTAATTAAAAAGAAAGGAACTAATAATTATCGATAAGATTACGACAGTGTTTTGTTTAAATTTTTAGTTTAATGTAACTGAAAGTAATGATTTGAAAATATAAAGAAATTAAAAAAACAAGGTAGAATGTAAACCAACGGTTTTTAAAAGCGTACATTTCCAAAAGAGAATACAAACTGTTTATAATTGTGAATTGGAATTGGCTGGAATTTTGAGGGGTTATAAATCCCGAACCCTATATGTATAACTAAGAAAAACTGTTAACATACGTAAAAAGATATTACTGGAGCTTTAATTTTTATGTCTTGCCGAAGAAAAATTTGTAAAGGTGCTTAAGTTACAGGTAGGAAATTTTCAAACAAAAATATCAAATTTTCAATTTTTCAGCCCTACCTCTTAAACAGGGGGTGGTGCAAAAAAATTTTCTGAGCAAACTTATACTAATTCTAAAAGTTCTTTCTTGCATCAAAATTTCAAGCCTCTATCTAAAAGCGTGCCGGAGTTATGAAAGTAGAAAAATTATACAAAATTTGGTTTTCACATAACGGTAAATTTAAATATAAAATTTAAAAAAATTGTAAAATCTTGATATTAATTTACAAAGTTAAAAAAAATACCTGTCGAATGACTTTTTCAGATTGAAAAAATCTTAAGCAGAACATAAGATATATAGATTTAAAAATAGGGCTTTTCCAAAGTTTGAGGAGGTGTAGCTCCGTAATGGATGGGGCTACATGAAAAAGTTTTTTGACAAAATTATTTTTGTTATGAGAACTATCCATGCTTTACATTTTTTTTCTCTATCTTTAACAGAGTGACCTTTTTCTCTATCAGACAGAGTGAAACTAATAAGCACATTTTTTCAAAATTTTTTTGGAGATGTACTAAAAAGCAAAAATTCTGTAGTATATGTGTTATATAGTTACAAGGAAACAATTGTTTAGGGTGATTGCAATGTGTTGCAATGTACTTTTCAACTAAAGGAAAGAGGAAAAATATATTTGAATTTTAATGTATTGAATTTTATCAAATATTTGCCACTAAACTCCTTAATACACCACTAAATAGACAGATATTGAATTAATCAAAACAAAAAGCCGTATCGCTAACTAATCCAGCTAACCTTTTGTAACCTCAATGCAGAAATGTATGATTAAGATATAATATGAATAAAATGTATGTACTAGAATCTTGGAATGAGAACTTGAAAACCGTAAGCGGAAAGAAATCAAATTAAGTATCATGCAATTTTGTGCCACGCTAATAATCATGTAATTTAGTGTCACGTTGTTTGTATCCATACAGAACTTTAATATTATTTTCTGTTCTGCGTTACAAAATGTCAACTTCCAGGAATAAACAAAATATACATTTTTAAAATTTTTAAAATTAGGCTTTATTACAGGTTACCTCTCCGAACAACCACTTCAACACTTAAATTTTGCTTTTATCCGAATCGAATCAATCTGACCGAATTCAGAAATTTTTCTTTTATTTTATTTACAAATGATTTTTTTTACAAAATTCTTTAAATTAAATACTGTAAGCAAAGAGTCTTATTCAATAATTGTGAAAAAATTTTTTTTTTTTTGTAATATTTAATTCCATTAACAAGAACTGGCAAAAAAATTATACACTCATATTCTTCAAGACACATAGTACGAAGAATTTTAATGACGCGATGATTTGTTCGCTTTTTGACACAAATATGATGTTTTTAAATTGACGCGATGTTAACTGTTAAATGCATGTTGTTTAGTATTTCTGCAAGAATTTATTTACGAAACGAAAGCCATTTTATATCAGCTCTGTTTTCTTAACGCTTCTGCCTCTAATTCTTAACGTATCACTTTTGTAGTGAAAGTAGATAATTAAAAACAAGGTAGAATGTAAACCAACGGTTTTTAAAAGCGCACATTTCCAAAACTCAATACAAACTGTTTAGAAGTGTGACTTACACAAAAATTTTAAAATTTCATGTAATAAGAAAAAACGTGAAAATAGCCTTTTCTGGAATTTTGAAGGGCTGTAAGTCCGGAACTCTATATAACTAAGAAAAGCCGTTAACACACGTAAAAATATATTATTGAAGCTTTAATTTTCTTATCTTGCCGACGAAAAATTTTTACAGGTGCCTAAGTTACAGGTGTCTAAAAATAGCAAATTTTCAATTTTTGAGGCGTAATAACTCTTAAAGAGGGGGTGTTACCAAAAAATTTTCTGAGGAAACTTAGACTAATTCTAAAAGTTCTTTCTTGTTTCAAAATTTCAGGTTCTTATCTAAAGGGGTGCCGGAGTTATGAAAAAAGAAATTTCATGCAAAATGTGGTTTTCACATAACGGTAAATTTAAATAGTAAATTACAAAATATTACATAATTTTGATATTGTTTTATATAGATAATAAAATTTTCGATCTTCTTGCGGTTTTAGATTGCAAAACTATTAGGCAGAGCCCGAGATATATACATCTGAAAATGGGGCTTTTTCGTAATTTTGAAGAGCTGCAACTTTGGAACCCTTTACAACTAAAATAAACCTTTCACACACATAAAAATATATTATTGTAGCTTTAATTTTTACATCTTGCAGAAGTAAAATGTGTACAGGTTCCTAAGTTATAGGTGTTTAAAAATAGCAAATTTTCAATTTTTAAGCCCTAATAGCTCATAAACAGGGGGTGGTCCGAAAAAATTTTCTGAGCAAACTTATACTAATTCTAAAAGTTCTTTCTTGCCTCAAAATTTCAAGCTTCTATCTAGAAGCGTGCCGGAGTTATGAAAGTAGAAAAATCATGGAAAATTTGGTTTTCACATAACGGTAAATTTAAATACTAAATTTAAAAAAATTGTATAATTTTGATATTAATTTACAAAGATAAAAGAAATACCTGTCGAATGACGTTTTCAGATTGAAAAAATCTTAAGCAGAACATAAGATATATGCATTTAAAAATAGGGCTTTTTCAAAGTTTGAGGGGCTGTAGCTCCGTAGTGGGGAGCTACATGAAAAAGTTGTTCCACAAAATTAATTTTTTTTTATGAGACCTACCTATGGTTAAAATTTTTTTTCTCTATCTTTAACGGTGTGGAAGTTTTGTAAACAGACGGACGGACGGATGGACGGACGGACAGAGTGAAACTAATAAGCACATTTTTTCAAAATTTTTTTGGAAATGTGCTAAAAAATTGAGTTAATAGATTAGTGACTAAGTAAATATGAAGAATTATTTCGAATTTTAGGGTTTTTGTTTATGTTTATTAATTTTAGAAAAATATTACAAATGAAAGGCTATTTTTTTTACAGCTTCTCAAAGTTGGAAGAAAGCCCTATTTTCAAATATTTATATTTTAAGTTATGCTTAACATTTTTCCAACCAAATCAAACACCAAATGGCAAGACATTTTATTTTCTTTTATTTTCTTTATTCTTTTGTTTAATTTTTTGTTTGTAATTTAGTAATTAAATTTACCGTTATGGCTAAAATTTTGCAAGATTTTCCATCCTTCATTGATTTGGCTTCATTCTCCTGAAGCGATTTTTTTTCCCTAAGGGAGGTGGGAATCTTCCAAAGATAGGAAAAATTCCCCCTAGGTAGTGTCAAATTCTTACTGACTAAACCCACCTCCAGCTTTAGCCAATATAAGGGATAAAACCCTTACCTGCAAATGCAGCATATTGGCTAGGGAATAGGAAAGGATAGGAGAATAGAATGCGGGAACATTGAATTGGGAGTGGGATTGTAATGAAACAATGAATCTATTATTATTACTATCTTACTAACAGTGACAATACCCGTTACAACAGTTACAACATGCAGTAGTATATAACACCTTCCTGCATGAATTAACTATTGAAGGCAACCCCCTCTGTCTCTATAGCTGGTATTAGTATTGGAATTAGTATTACTTATTAATATTTTTATTACTTATTACACATAGCTAAGGCTATCAATGGATTACAAGGTGCTGTGCTGCATGATATAACCAAAGATAGCTTTACTGTAGCAGATATTATTATTTTCATAATTATTATTATATTATTATTACTATTGTTATTATTATTGATTATACGATATACATTATTACTATATAATATTATTACAAATTTTTTATTTATCTTACTTTCTAACTTGTTTGTTATGAATTGCAATTTGTAGTTTTCTAATGCTAAAGGATAAAGTATCCTTACCACTTTGCTTATTTTTACTATTTTTTTATTCATATGATTTTTATATAAGTAAGTTAATCTTTTATCTAGATATAATGTAAGATATTTTATTGTGTCTGTACATAAAAATATTTCCAGTTTTATTGATCGACAGATGCTTGCAGCCGAAACCTTCCACAGACTTAATTCTGCACAAATTGGTTAGATTATCTCGAAATGCAAAGATAAAGTGATTAAAAAAATTAATTGATCAACAATACAATTAGAATTATGTTTTGGAATTGAAAAATCGATACAATTATAAAATCTCCAAACTGTTCTAACCTCAAACATTATCTTTTTTTAATTGATTTTTGATTTTTTTTTGTTACCAAAAACCCTCAGAAATAAATGATTGTTCTTTTTTTATGTTTAACTTTCTAAACTTTTTAAGTTTCTAGAATTTCCACATTTAGTTGTTTTTTTTTTCTGGCATTATGTCATTTTACATTTCATTATTTGTGTCAAAATTCTATAGTTAAAACATTCTTTTCTTTCTAAGATATTTAATTACAATTTAAGTGATACATTTTTTTTTTATACTTGGAAAATAAAGGAAATTATTCCCTAATATAATTAAAATTCCTTAAAAAATAGATAAAATTAGGGAGCAGCATAGAAAAACAAAACAAAAAAAACAAAAAATTAAACTAAAATCTTTACCTTAACAAAGATGATCAAAAAATAGAGAGCGTGGGAATAAAATTGGAAAAGTTACACGGAAGGAAGAAAGAAAAATAAAATTGAAGGCATTATTATATGCTCATGTATTCTTTTCAAAACGACGGGAATAGACCAAATTACGAAAGATACTAGACAATAAGTTTCAGAAAGAGAAATCTGGAAATTGAAATTTTTCGATGTTATTTTTTTTTTTTTCATGTTGTCTTTTGTGGGCTGGCTGAAAATTGTCATGACATTTGTTGTCTGACTAATTTTTTTAGTTTATAACTTCTAATTTGTTGAATTGGTTTGGAGCTTATCTTTAAAGTACTTAAATCGTAATTGGTGTTTTTTTGTTTTTTTTTTTTTTTTTAAATTGTAACAAAAATTTATCTTAAGTAACAAACAATGACTTATGAACATGTAATTTCTAAAAAACAAAAAAAAAAAAAAACAATTTTTTGTTAAGATTTACAATTACGATGTTTAAAAATTAAAAAAAAAACAAAAAGAAAAAAAGAAAAAAAAAATGACAAAATAAAAATACCCACGATTAAAAATTTTGTCATTATTTCATTCAACCTTTCTTTTTCTTATTGTTTTGGGTATGGGTATAAATTCCAGTATATGGGGTATGGGTCTTTGACTATTTAATGATTGTTACATTGTTAAAATTGAAATTTTAATGTCATTTTGCTTTTTTTTTTTGTTTTACTTTTTGCTTGTCTTGTACTTTTGAGTAATAAATTCCAAATTTTTTTTTTTAAATAATTTCATAAAAAACAAAAATAATAAGAAAAAGAAAAAGAAAAAGAACAAAATATTAAACATAAAACAACTGAAAAAGTACATATTAAGTTGAAAAACGATTTATATTTTGAACAGGTGATGAATTTCCAACAAAACACCAAAATTATTTGTACGGATAATTTTTGGTTTGTTGTCGAAACGGACCAGAACATAGCATTTAAATGTTCAAAAAAAAAAAATTTTATCGCTTGACTATTTTTCTATTTAATTTCAGTTCATTTCTGATTTATGATTTTTAAAAGTAATTAAGCGTGAAAAAAAAAAATTTGTCAAACAACTGGAAAATTACTCTAAAAATGAAATTTTAGTTAAATATAAGAGGGGTTAACGGAATAAAAAGAAAAGAAATTTTTAGTTTTATTTTTTTTTTTTTTGGAAATATCTTTGAATTTACTAGAGGTTTTTGTCATTTTGTTTGTCTTTTTTCTTTTGTTAATCATAATGAAAAACAAGAAAAAAAATTACATTAATAGCGTATTTTCTGCTGATGAATTTTCCGTTTTTTTTGTTTATGTTTTTAAGAAAAAAAAAAAAAAATCATTTTGATGACACAGAAACAAAAACTAATAAAATTTATGATTTTATATTTGGGAATTTTTTTTTTACGTCCTTTTATCCCCCTTTCACTGTTCTATTATAAATGATACTATATTCAACAGATTGAGTTCTTATGATTGTCATATATAAAAATGTCGGTCGTACCCATTAATACTTATGATCCTAATTTAAATGACTATTTATGATTAAATTAATTTCATTTTATTAGAAAAACAATTTCTTTACATTTAATTTGTTAATTTTAATAATTTGTTTTGTTGTAAACAGAAAAAGTTATAAACAATTTAAGTTATGTAACGTAAACGTGAATAATATATACATAAGATACAGATTTGAATGGAAACATAATATGGAGGCAATAAATTTTACTAGTGTTTTCTTTTTCTGTTATTTTCAAAGTAATTATTGGCATCTTGATATTTATGAAGTTGTAGTAAGAAGTTTTTTTTTTTTTAAAGTAATTTAATTTGTATTGTAATTAGAGAAATTTCCCTCTATGTGCATATCTTAAGAAGAATGAAAAATTGTTTGAGTCAGAATACCTTGTATACCATTTATTGCTCTTACATTTTATCACATGTAATCTATGTTAATCCTATTTGGAACGAAACCTCGAAAATACACCTTTAACCAATAGAGTCTTGAAAAAATCTATTAAAATAATACATAATACATTTAAAATTATTAACAATAAGATAAAAATAACTTTATTTTGTACCGAAACATGCAGATTCACAGTCATATAATACTCGCAAAAAATTACCAAATGAAATTATCTAAATTAATTGATAACCTTCTTCTTTTCGAGAAAAGAATTGGGGAGCTCTTACTTGCATTTTCGAGATTTTTAATTTTATAGAACGATAATTTTATATATTAATACTTGCGCGTGTAACATATCATCCGTTTTAACAAATTTAAATTTCGAGTTTTTAAACTCTAAGTATCTTTGAATTATTAAATTTTTTTAGACAGGAAGCTTTTCGGTTATGGTTGTAAGAGACGTAAAAAAACAAAAATTCGTATTAAATCTATGGAAATAGTTTAAATAAATTCATTTAATTACTACTACTACTTGTATATTGTAGCTAATACCTGGTACGCGTTGCTGCGCCCCTCAATAATTAAAACATAGTGGTTTTTGTTAAAGTGTTGTGCAGCAGTGTTAAAGCTGCGTTCCGTTAACCTAACAGTTAACCTAAAAAGTGTTAAAGCTGTTGTGCCGCAATAGGTTAACGGAACTTGACAAAAAAAATTTTGAGAGTTTCTTTTGGGTCAAAACAGTACTTCGCAAAATTGAACATAATTCTCTTTCAAAATTTTTTTTTAACAATCGTCGGGGGGGGGTATGGATTAACAAATTCCAAGCCTGTTAATAGAGTCTACTCCACTACTAAAGAGCAACACGTATACAAAATTTGAAGTCAATCGGTCAAAATGTTTATTCAAATCAACGAAAAAGTTTAAATATTTTCGCCGCAGTCCAAACTTGGCGGCCCGTTAGAAGAAAATGGTTAGCTCAGCCAAAAACCTTTATATACAAATTTTTGTAATGATCGGTTGAGCTGCTGTTTCATATTGTATGAAATGGCACATTTATTTCATATTGTTTGAAATGGTGTGATATTCGTATATATATATATTTTTTTTATTATATGTAGTACCGTAAAGGTAAAATTTTTTATCAAATTAAAAATTCATTTAGAATCTAACTTACATAATTTCAAATCATGCAGAAGTCAGAACACTGCATGCCCAAAGCAAAATTTTTTATCTTTATTCTGTTTATATTTTTGATTTTTGATGCATATTTGAGTAATAAAATTAGCTGCAATAAGTTCAGAGATTCTTCAATACAATCAGATTCGCATACACCCGTGGTCCAGTTGTTCATGAAGTATGTTTTTTTAATAATTCAGCTATGAGATCATTATTAATTTATTGTAGACCTTTAAATGTAATTTCTACATCTATGAAATCTATCTATGAAAAAAAAATTTAAAATATTTTTAAAGAAAAATCAAAAATGCTGAATAAGGTTGAATAACAAAAATTTAATCGGTGGACTCATGCCCATCTACTATAAAAAACGGAAAAATATATGTGCTTTATTTTTTAATTTTATTAATTTATATCGTCAGCATCATTCTAAAGTATAAAAGATAACATAATTTAATTTATTGTTATAATAAATTATACAAATTTTTGTTACTTGTATTTAAGTGTACGAAAAATTTTATGCGCGTTCTATTAATGTTTTTTTTTTTTAAATCTTATAATTAAAATGATAATTAAATAAAAACGTCAAAATAAATATTCTTGGGATTTAAACTTTCGTCAAAAAAATAAAAATAATAAATTTTAATCACAATTAAATGAGTCATATTTTTGTATAAATTCAGCGCATTTTTATATTAAAAGTTTTTTAATAAATTTTGAATTTGAGTCCCCGAAAATAACTCTAAAAATTGTACGGAGAAAAAGAATGATTGTGAGTTTAATTAAGTTTTGACGACTAGATTCAGATTTCAGATGTATTAAAGTTCTGTCACGGTCTGCTTTAGCGATGACGTCATTAACTGGTTATCATAATATTTCTTTGAAAATTGGAGAGGGAGCTTTATTCAATTCAAGTTATTTTCTAAACTAGAAGGATTAAGAAAATAGAATTAGCAGAGATTGGAAAGCGGCATATTTAAGGGAAATTATAAGATATAAACAATATTTTTCAAAATTTCAAAATAGCGGCAAACACTAGAGTTTCGTTTTTACAAAATATGTCGAGACGCAATGCTAAATTCCTCTCAATATTTCTATTGTATACGAAAAGGCATATACAAAAAGACTCAAAATTAATTAGGTCATAAAAAATGTAGCGTAATTTTTTTTTTAAATAAAGTTTTTTAAATTTTTTTGTGTCAAACAACCCTGCACCATCTTGTACCCTAATAATTATAAGCTAACTAAATAACTGAATACATTTTGAAGGATTTGATTTATGTATATAATGAAACTTAAGAAAAAATAAATATTCTTCTTCAAAATAACTCTCCAAATTTATTCTCTCATGCTCCGTAACCCTTCCCTCCAATTATCCCATCATCCCAAACCCAATTTTCGTTTGTCCAATTGTTCAATTGAAATTACACAGCCCAATCCTTCCCTCTACCACTTGCACAAAACCAAACTGTTATATCATTATAATATAACATTAAAGAACCCTTCTTAAAGTTTCGTTTTAAAGGGAGTGGTTTTGGTTGATCAAAGTCCAACACTATCCAGACGAACAGCATGCAGTTGCTTTGAGTGTCTTTCGATGTGTTCTACTCTACCTCATAAAAAAAAAATAACATTTGTATTTCGAGAATGAATGATATAAGACAAAATGCATGAATTAAAAACATTATTTCTAAAAAAACATTAACCAGTCAAATTTAATACATTATTTTTAATAAAATATTAGAGTCATTGACATTTACACAATAGTATCAAATTATAAAAAAAAAAATTTATTTCATTAAACTTTTCAAGTTACTAAAATTAAATATGATATTATTATTGATTTAAAAAAAATTATATTTTTTGATTATTAAATATTTAAACCACAATAAAAAACAATTTTCATGTAAATTCCATCTGTCCAAAAAAAAAAAAAATTTTAAATTAAAACAAAAAATAAATAAATAAATAAATACCTAAATACAAAAAATTTGTGTAAATTTTATAATGTAAAATAATGTTTAACATATTTTTTAGGTGTTCCCTAGAGTTTCTAATAAAAAAAAATACAAAGTTATCTTTATAAAGCCTTTATCCCCTCATATATAATACCTACTCTTTTAAAAAATGTTACATTACCTATACCTATTGTATTTCTACTTATTATATTGTTTTCTTTCTCTTTCATACAAATTGTTAAAATACTTAAATATTTCATTATTTATTTATTTCTAAAATGAAATTTAATCATCAAATATTAAATAAATCATTTAAATTAGCATTAAAAAATAAAAACAACAAATCTGCTAAATAATAACAGTAAATTGTTCTAATACAAACAATGTCATCTGTTACATTCAAACATACAGAGGTACATATACATATATACATGTAAAGTGGTGACAAAAAATTAAAAATTAAAAAAGGATGAAATAATAATATTTTTGTGACAATTTTTATCCAACATAAAAATCTCTGATCTCTGACAATAAATCTTTTTATTTGTATATAAAAAAAAAAATAAAACAAAAAACCGTTATATTTTTTTTTTTTTGTTTTTTGGGATTCATTTAACACAAACCTTACACTTAACCTCTGACTGACAATAAAAATTCAACTACTGTTTCAAAAAATTTACAATAGCAGCAGTATAGGAAAAGCCAACAAAATTGTACTGTAAAATAAAAAGAATTTAAAATTTCCATAACTGTGTGTAGCCAGAGACAATGTTAAAAACCAAAAAAAAAAAACATAAGAACAAAATATAATATTAAAAATTTAAATAAAAAATAAAAGAAAAACAAAATAAATTTTGTTATATTTTTTTTTTTTTTACTGTAATAATAATGAAAAATACCGTTATAATAATAATAACAATAAAAATTAATTTAAAATTCTATAAATTTTATAGGTGAATAAAACCACAATAAGTATGAATAATTACATTACATGTACTTATATAATTATGTATAAATACAGTAAAACAATATATTATATAATTTAAACATATGTATATGTTTGTCTGTATGTATGTTTCAACATATATTATTATGTAAATATGTAGATATAATATTTATATGCATTATTAAATGAAAAATTTAGTTTAGTCTACGGAGAAAACTGATAAAAAAAAATAAATAAAAAAAGCCATTGACATTATATTTGGGGTTCTGATCCTCTGCTATAATGATTTACAGTTTTTTTTTCTTTTAATTTGAAATTTTCATTTTAATTTTATTCTTTTTAATTTTCATAAAAATTATTATAAAATAATTGGTTTTATTATTATTATTATTAAAACATAAATTAAAAATTAATCAAAATTATTAAAAATCAGTTTTTCTTTCAATCTTTTTTATTCTGTATAGTTTTTCGAATATTTTAAATTCCAGTAGCATGTGAAATTCAGAAAAACAATGAAATTTTTATTTTATTATAAAAACAATAGCTGTTAACCGATGTATTTAGCTTTAAAATTAAGAATTTAATTTTTATTTATTTCTGAAATAACAAAAAAATTTAATAAAATTGTGAAAAAGGTTTAGTTTTAATTTTTCTTTTATTATCCATTTAAAAAAAATGACATATGATTAACGTGACTGCGTCACTTTTATTAAAGTCATTAAATAAAACTTTTCTTTGAAATTTCAAAATAAAAATATTTCTATATTAGTAACAGTTTTCTAAAATATTTCGACTCTTATGCTGATAATAGGCACGAATTACTTTATAGAGGCTAACTGCCCAACTTAAATAGGAACGTACGACGTATAACGTCTATCAAAATGTTTTCATGCACATACATTTTATATGAATCCTACCGAAATGCGCGACGTATAAACGCTGAATATTCCAATTTCCAATTTTGACAAGTCTTTTTTTTTTTTGTTATGTTTATATTTTTTTTCTTTTTAACATATATATTTAATATTTTATATAATGCATATTTTAGATTGACATACGCCGGCATTTTATTTCGGGAGACGTCAACGTATCAACGTCTGGCGTTAATACGTCGAACGTCCTACGTTTTTATTTAGGTTGGGCAGTAAAACACTTTTGGAAATGTTAATATTAGTACAATTGGCAATAAAGACAAACCAAAATTGTTGGTTATTATAAAGTATTTTTATTTGCCAAAATTTAATAATTTTCAAAATGTTCAATTTAATTTATGCCTGTTATAAACTGTATATTGAAAGATACATTTTAAATTTGAAAAAAATATCCGTTCTATCAGAAATGAAAAAAAATTTGTTGTGATAATTTATTTTTTCGTTTTATATTAACGTCATTTTTATCACATTTTTCAAAAAAGAACGAAGAAGAAGAGTTTAGTAGTCACTATGTCCAGCCTTTCGTCTGTGTGTTTAAAAAAGTTCTACACTGTTTAAAATTATACAAAAAATTTTAGCGTAATTTAAACGAATTAATTATTAGTCCTATTTAAAAATATTTATAGATGTATATATCTCAAGTTCTGTTTAACATTTTAGCAATCTAAAAATTGAAATTTAGGTTTATAAATCATTATCAAAGTATTGTACAATTTTTTGCAATATACTTAGTATTTAAATTTGCAGTTATGTGAAAAAAAAAGTTGCTTCCTTCATAATTTCAACACGCTTTTAGTTGAAACTTGAAATTTTGAGAGAAGAAATGTTTTTCAAAATGAACATCAATTACCTTAAAAAAATATTGTACCCCTCCCACGGAGTTAAATCTATTATTAAAGGTCAGAAGTTGAATGAAATTAAAATTGAAGAAAGTTTCTCTTAATTTTTCACAATTTTTACTTATGTATGAAACATTCTTGCATTAAAATTTAGAAATGTGCAAGTCCCAATAATCTAAACCGTTTTTATTGTCTTTTCGAAAATGGGCACCTTTTAAAATCTTTGGCTTTATATTCTGCCTTATTTAATTGTGTTATATACGACCCGAATTTAATATATTATGTAAATGTGTAACAGATGACATTGTTTGTAAAAAAAAAAAAATATTATTTTGTTATTACTCATTATTATTTAATAGATTTATCTTTTATTTTAATGATTTATTCAATTTTCGATAATTTAATAACTTGAAATTATAAAAAAAAAACATAAATTTCATCAATTGGAAATGGTATTGTAATATCTTTAATTGAAAGATCCTTCAAACATTAGTTATTATAAATAATAAAACCATTTAAATGTACTTTTTAAGTACAATTATAATTTCTCAGATTAAATAGAAATAATCATTTTAGAAAAATATTTTAAACTTTATATATTTCATTAAATAGGTACCATATTATCTATAAATAATAAATTAATTGCTTGAGGTTTTGCCGTTATTTTCCAATATGAAAATGTATGTTTTCTTAAAGTTGGGCCTTATTATTATAACTTTCATTCGTTTTATTGTTTTTTTTTTCTTTATAATTTTTTCCGAGGGAAATTAATTTTTCAACACTTCCGTTTTAGTATTAAAAAATTGTACCGAAAAAAAAAGTTATATAACAGATTTTCTTTTTAGAAGTATATTCTATCTTTCATTCTATTTTCGTATTAATTTTTTTTTTTCATCATTTTTTTTTTGCTAGAAAATATGTTGTACAACCTAAAAATATACTTAAAGAAGATAAATGATTCTCCCGATTTTTGGACACAAAAAATATAACAAAAAAAGATAAAAAAAAAAATTTCCAAGTTTTTGCATTGAATTTTCTTTAGAGCATAATAAATAGAATCTAAAAAAAAAAAAAAACCGTTGTTTTTTTTTCTTTAATTTTTTGCTCAAGGATATTTCAAGGAAACTTAAGTTTTGTTGTTTTTTATTTTTGTAGTTTTTGTTATTTGTTTTGAAATTTAAGAACAACAAAATAAGACAACACATTTATATTATAAAAAACATATTATGATTCCAACAACAAAAAAAAATCTCTTTAAATTTTTAGCGAATAATTTAAGAATTTATTTAAAAAGGGTTAAATGCAGGTTACTATTAAATGTTTGCAAAAAAAAAATTATTCAGGATACAAAAAAAAAAAATATATTTTTCACAAAATCTATAAAAACCAAATTTAATTCAATTTCAAAATAAAAAAAAAATCATTATGGTAGGTTAGGAATATTTTTAATATGTATTGTAAGGTATAAAAAATTATCTGTAAATTATACATAAATAATCTTAAGTTGAATAATCCGTAATATTAAAATAAATTTTATTATTAAATTTGAATTGGTTTTCTTTTGTTTCAAATTTTGTATATAAATATATTTTTCAGAAAGTAAAACCAAAGATTTTTAAAGGCATACAGGCGTCCATAAGACAATAAAAACATCAAGAGTTTCAATTTTAAAGAAACTCTATATATTTAAGATACTAGTAATATTATAATGTTGAAACTTTAAGTTTTGGGTTATACATACTTTGAAAAAATTTGTACAGTTGCAAATTTTTTATAAAAGTAAAAAATTTCCTGTTATTTGGTGTTTTTAAATTAAAAAAATGTAACGCACAATTTGAAATATACCTACACATTTGAACATAAGGCTTTTCCAACTTTGATGCGGACAAATTTTTTTTGAAAACTGCGCAAAAAAAACTGTTTGATATTCACAATTTAAAAACCAAATAAAATGTTTTCAATTTAATAATTTAAGGAAAAACAAAAAAAAACATTAAATTTTTAAGACAGAACTTTCTGACTATTTTACTCTTTTCCAAAAATAAAGCAGAAATCAAAAATGAAATTAATTGAAAATAAAAAATACAAAAAAAAAGAAAAACACTTCTATATTTTATAAGAACTGGTAGATTGAGAAATTGACATCTACCTATCGGAGAAGTTTGAAAATTCAAAACTTATTTTAGTTAGCATATAACAGAAAAAATACAATAATAATTCTTATTTTCAGCAAATTTTTCATTATCAATCAGTTCGTTCGTCTGTTTGTCCAGCTGTTTACAAAACTTCTACACTTTTTAATATGAAGCAATAATTAAAAATTATGGATAGGTGTCATTAAAAAAGTCTCAACCGTTACAGAGTTACAGTCACGGAATTACAGCTCCTCAAAGTATGGAAAAACCCTATTTTCAAAATTGTATGCCTCACGTTTTTCTGAATATTTTTTCGATCTAAAAACTTCAAACGATACGAAACTTTTTAAGCTTAATAAATGATATACCTATACAATTTTTTTGGAATTTAGAGCTTAAATTTACCGTTAAATGGAATTATAATCTTGCAAACATTTTGTTTGCTATATACATAGCTGGAAAACGTTATTGTTTGTAACCTTAAAATTTCGAGAGAAGATTTTTAAAAATAAGCATAAGCTTTTTCAAAAAAATATTCTACATATCCATATTCAAGAGTTTTGGGGTCAAAAAATTTAAAGTTTGAAACTTTTAGACATCCGTTTAAATTTCTTTAAAGTAAAACAAGAAAACATAAACTATAACACTATATGTTATAACAGCTTGTCATAAATTATATTGGATTTAAGAACAATGATGAAAAAGAGTCTATTGATTTTTTTTATTGTTTTTCTTGCACAATAAATTTAGAAAAAAATATTCAAGTTTTGCTTTAAAAGTAGCACAATATTAAAATGTTCTTATCAACTTTTTCAAAAATTTGTGCCTTTAAAAACATTTGGTTTTATATTCTACCTTGTTATTTTTTTTTATTAGTTTATTTGACGCAAAAAACTACTGAAAACGGATTAAGCTTGTTTTTCAATATTGATTATTTATTATGTAATGATGCAATTAAGATTAAATAAGGATCAAGGATTTTTATATACCGTAGCGAGTCATATACAAGTCATATCAAGGATATTCAATTTATAAAAATATTTTTTCATAAAAGACTTTTTTTTCTTTCTTTTTTAGTTGAACAAATTTTAACATTCCCTTCAATTTTAAAATCTATAAAATTTAACAAAATGTTATTATTTTTATTTAGTTAGTTGTCTGTATATTAGAAATTTCTTATATTTCCAATGAAATATTTTTGAGTAATTCAAGGGGTTGAAGTTTTTTTTTTTTTTCATTTTTAGAATATGAATAAAACAATAAAATAAAATTCCTTAGAATCTTATATCTTTTTAGCACATTTACAAAAAATTTTTGTAAAAATATGCTTATTAGTTTCACTCTGTCCATTTTTTCAATCTAAAAACGTCATTCGACAGCTACTTTTTTTACCTTCGTAAATTAATATCAAAATTATACAATTCTTTTAAATTTAGTATTTAAATTTACCGTTATGTGAAAATAAAATTTTGCATGATTTTTCTACCCTTATAACTCCGGAATGCTTTCAAATAGGGACTTGCAATTTTGAGCGAGGAAAGAACTTTCAGAATTAGTATAAGTTTGCTAAGAAACTTTTTTTGAACCATTCCCTGTTTACGAGCTATTAGGACTCAAAAATTGAAAATTCACTAATAAGATATAAAAATTAAAGCTCCAGTAATATATTTTTACGTGTGTTAAAGGTTTTTTTAGTTGTATAGGGTTCCAGACTTAAAAAAATTACAAAAAAGCCCCATTTTCAGATGTATATATCTCAGGCTCTCCGGAATAATTTTACAATCTAAAACCGCTAGAAGACAGAAAATTTTGTTATCTCCATAAAACAATATCAAAATTATGCAATATTTTGTAATTTACTATTTAAATTTCCCATTATGTGAAAACCACATTTTGCATGAAATTTCTTTTTTTTATAACTCCGGCACGCCTTTAGATAGGAACCTGAAATTTTGAAATAAGAAAGAACTTTTATAAGAATTAGTATAAGAATTAGTATAAGTTTCCTAAGAAAATTTTTTTGTATCACCTCCACTTAAAGAGCTATTAGGGCTGAAAAATGGAAAATTTACTATTTTCAGGCACATGTACACATTTTTTTTGACAAGACATAAAAATTAAAGCTCCAGTAATGTGTTTTCACGTGTGTTAACGGTTTTTCATAGTTGTAACTATAGGGTTCTGGACTTACAGCCCCTCAAAATTCCAAAAAAGTTCTGTTTTCACATATTTTCTTATTTTTTCAAATTTTTGTGCATGTCACAATTCTAAACAGTTTGTATTGTCTTTTGGAAATGTGCGCTTCTAAAAACTGTTGGTTTACATTCTACCTTGTTTTTTTTTAGAATGTTTTGAAAAATCTGTAGTTATAATATGTTTAATAAAAACCTACAAAAAGTTAATAAAGATGATGAAAAAAAATTAGATATAAGTTTACTAGAGAACGATGTGAATCATCCGTAATTTACTTTGAAGAAAAGAACACATTACAAAAAAAATTTATTAACTATATATATATATATATATAATGTATATGTATATCAAGTAATTTATTCTCTTTTATTTCATGGAAAAATAAAAAAGAATTTTTATAGATTTTTAGAAAATTGGATTTTTAATATCTCTAAGATTTTATATATTAAGAAAAAAAAAAAATGTCAAATACGTTAAATATGACAAGATTCAAATTTTTCAAAGTAAATTAAAATATAATTTAACGATAATATAAAAATAATATAATCGTTTCACTTTTTTTCATATATTAGAAATTTTTATATATACTTTATATAAAACAAATTATACATATATATATATATTTTATTTCCTCGATTTACTTGCAATTTCACCCAAAAAAAATAAAAAATATGTTTTTAGGGACATGGATCGAGTTATTTTTCATCTTTTCTAAATATTTCAAAACATAATTATAACTCTTCTTGTCAAATTATTGTCCCTATATATTTTTATAGGAAAAAGTTAATAGATCAAAAGTTTTTATTTTAATTATCCTTCTAGACAGGATCAATAACATTTTTATTATTAAAACAAAAAGACGAAAAAACAACAAAATACAAAGTTTAGTCCTAAACAAATAAAAAATATCTACATTGACATTTTACTTTAACTAAAAATGTGCAACCTGATTTTTGTTTTAATTATTAATTAGTACAAAAATACCTTTTTTTTTTATTCTTTAATGTTTAATAGATAACTTATAATTTAAAATTAAAATTCAAGAGAACAGAAGGGTTATATACTATCCATATATATATACCTACTTAATTTTGCTATTATTTCATTTATACATATATATATATATATATATTAAAAACTATTTATGGAGAGCTTTAAATGATATCCGAGATTCTTTCATGTATTAAATCCTGTATAAATGCAAATTAAAAATTATCTTATATTTTTTATTAGTCCTTTATAATATTGGTATGTATATATTTAAGGAAGAAAATAAGGAAAACTTATTTGTAGAATAAAAGGATTTTTAGGACACAAGACGGGACATTTTTTTTTAAATAAATAATAATTTACATAAAGTTACATAAAGAACCTAAAGTTCAATTGTTATCCTTTTTCTCTTTGTTCTTTGTATACATCCTTCCGTATAATTTTACAGCATTCATAAAAGAATTAATAAAACATAACTACACCTAATTTTATATAGACGGAAAATAATTTACTTAAACAATTAAAAAAAAAAATTCCTTCAGTAGCAAAAGTAAAAATTTGATTAAAACAATCTTCAGACTAACTTTTAAAGTAAAAAATATTTTTGTTTTAATGTGAAAAAAATGCAAATTTAGAAAATTTTAATTTAAATGGAAGAAAAAAAAAACTATTATTATACATATATAAAACTATCCTATCCCGTAAACAAAACTGTCCATTTATATCAAAGACCCCAACTTAAAGTTTGGTTTAAAAAAAGGGTGCTTTTGGTTGATAAAAGTCCAACAATATTCGGAAGAAGCTATTGCTTCTGGGGACTTTCAAAGTTTTTCATCGACCGCCGTAAAAGAAAAAAAAAATTATTTTAAAATATAAAAAATTAATGCAATTTTATCCCTCAAATATTTACAAAAATTTGTAATTCTGTACATAAAATAAACTTTATTTCAAACAAAACTAAATATTTCAAGATTTAAAAAAAAAAAAAGGAGGTCATACTAATCTTATAGATTTTAAATGTTCATAACTTATTCAAAATTTGCAATTATTTTCTTAAATACTTATACAAAACAGAATTATTTAAATTATATTATAAAATGATCAAAAAAATTCTCTTAAAAGGTTAAATTTATAATTGGAACAAATATTAAAATTAAATTACTTAAAAATACATTTTTCCTTACTAATTTATATTAAAAAGTAGGTCAAAAAATATTTCATTTCAATTCTCATTCTCATACCAAAAAAAAAATTTCAACCAAACACTAAAGACTTTACAACAAACAGACTACTCGTAAAAGAAAACTATGACACAAAAAATTGTGTATTTCCACTGTTTAACATCTTAATTATAAAGAAAAATTATGATTAAAAAAAAAGTATGATTTTCCTATCGCTAAATGTCCTTAAATTTTAATTAAAGAAAAAAAAATGTTAAGTTATTTTTTAAATAACATTATTTAAAAATAATGGACTTTATCTTATCTATGTTACATAACTTTCTCTATTAATAAAATATTAATTATTAATTTTAAAATATTGTGCAACATTTTTAATTAAAATTAATACAAAAATTATCAAATCATATATTTTTTACTTATAAAATCAATAGATAACTTACCCTAGTTTTTTTCTTAGAGTTTTGAGTCAATAGTTTTTAAGAAACGAGAATAACTATAATCACTTATCAATTTAAATTTTATTTCGCAAACCTTAGACAGGCGGATTTGAGTGGTAAAATGATAGAAACATACGTAAAATTTCAACTAACTCAATATATACATGACTATAACTTTCCAGATAATCGACAATGCGGGTTAAAAAAATGGTTCCAATACAAATGCGACATTATTCGATTTGGTCACGTATATTCAAGAATATATAAATAGCATTTTTTGATTATACCAAAGTCCTTCGAAAGTTTTTAATTGATAGAAAAATTCTATTACGTATTCTATCAGATTATGGAATTATTAGAAGAGAACACATGTGATACAAAAGCTAGCTGAGCTGAAAGAAACAATATGCTGTGACCAACTTAAAAGCAAAATAGTAAAAATAAACTATGGGATTATCCAATGTTGTATAGTTCCTTAGGACCAACCTTATTTTCATAAGTAACTTCTCAAAATTAAATCTTGTTGTGCAAGGCTTTTCTTTACACAGATAACTTAGCAATGATATTTATTATAAATAGAGAGATAAATTTCGAAAAAAAAACATGAATAGAGATATTCAACTAACTAACACAATTTTGATGTGTAAATTAATAATTATAAGTAAAACTAAATATATGGTGCTAAAGAAAACAGGAAAGGTAAATATAAATGTTTGAAAGCAAAAAACTTTAAGAAAGAAAAAATTATTAATATCTTGGAGGAACTTTAGATTCAGAACTAAATTAGAACCTACAATGAACTGAACAAGCATCAAAAATTATTTCAATTGCTGGAATACTAAAACATGTTCAAAAGAAATGAAAAAGACTATATGCTGTCCCTTCTTTCACTCAACAATAACATACGCTACAGTGTAACATATATTTAAACAACGCAGAATATAAACCTACGGTTTTTAAAAGCACACATTTCCAAAAGATAATACAAACTGTTTATAGAATTGTGACTTGCACCAAAATTTGAAAATTTCATATAAGAAGCAATCGGGCATTTCAATAAAAGTTTTGCTGTCTTAAGAATGGATTTGAATCGATTTTTAAAACACAATTTAAAAACGAAAGTCAACGAAGAACTAATACTTATGTTATCTAATATTAGAACTTTAGCAAACCGTATAAGACATTATACAAATCATTTTAAAATGTTCGTTGTTTGGCACATTTTTCATGAGATGCCCCATGAACATCTTATACTTTATACTATTTATAATTTTCCAAATCTTAAAATAACTTAATAATATCTTTGTTAGGAGGCATCGGTGGCCTAGTGGGTAAGAACGTATAAAATACGCTGTAAACATCAAGGGAGTGTGGGTTTGAATCCCACACACGTTTTAAGAGTTATACCCTCTTACGACATTTACAGCCACGCCTGAACACATTTATGTGGCAGAGAAATGCACTAAAAAAATATCTTTATTATTCTAAAATTTAAAAGTTAAAAATCAGCCTAAACTTCTATATATATATGAGTATTAAGGCAACCTTAAACTAAATATTATATGAAAGCTATTATATATGATTAAAAATATTTAAAATGGCGAATATATAACAAAAAAAAAATGAGTATTTGATTTTGATGTTGACTATACTTTTACTAAGTATAGTAATGAAAATTATTGTATATGTAATATTTTATGTACTTTATCACTTTGATATTTTTTATTTTAATAATATATGAATTTTAATATTTACTTAATTTATTAAAAATTAAATTTCTTATTTATTTTATAATTTTTCCAGCATTTAATATTTAATTAAAAAATTATTTTTATTTTTATTTTTGTTTATAAATGAATTTATTCAGTTTTTTTTTTATTTTACACCTTAAAAAACTTATTTTGTTTTTTTTTTTTTTTTTGCGGAACTTAATTTGATTTATATATTCATTTATTTAATATTATATTTATTTTAAATAAAATTTTTTTTTTTATTTTATTTTATTTTTTTTATTTATTAAATTGTGTCTATCTTTTCGCCTTTTTATCATTAATAATATAATTTTCTTTTAAATATAATTTATTTAAACTTGCACAAATAATTTTTTTTTGGGAAAATTTATAATTCAATTGTTTAAAAAACGCAGTAAAAAATTTAAATATTAAAAAAAAAACAACTCAAATATACAAAATATCGTATAGTAATTCTTTAAGCATCTTTGCTTTGCTTTTAGTTTAATATGACTATCTAAGATTTGTCTATAGATATTTGGTATAAAAACTGTAATTGAAACTATAACTGGTATAAATTTTAACTACCGCTATATGCCTCTATTTTCCTTCTCTTATTTTCTTTTGTTATTAGACTATTTTCGGCTGTTTATAAATATCAAGAAAAAAAGGCTTCACTTACGACATTTTATAAGATAGTTGGTTATTAAATGAATTTTTTGAATTGCCAAATTTAATATTGCATTTAGATGTACCCATTTGGTTTATTCCCAAAAATTATTATATAGGTAAATACCGCACTCAATATAATAGTCAATAGATTAAAGTATATATGACTAAAAATAAAGGTATTTTTTAGATGGCTTGGACTTAAAAACATAATCCTAACAACATTTTCAAGGTCAAATAAAAAATAACTAAAAAAAAGGGAAAGCAAACATTCTTTTAGACCAAAAAAGATATGTATTTTTAAACAATTAGATTCCTATATTAACTATAATTGTAAATAAAAATATTTCATTACTTATAAAGAATTTAAAAGTAAAATTTTTTATATTACAAAATATGTTACAAATACATAAAATAAATATTAATAAATAAAATTAATAAAATTAAAAAAAAAAAAAATATTTGTTGTAAACCTGTGTTTAATACAAATTCATTAGAACATAAATTTTTTGGAAACGGTTGTGCAAATGATTTATACATTATAGAATAAATAACTTCAACTTTTTTGAACTGCAATACCTATTACCTATAAACAAATAAAACCAAATATAACTAAGACATCACCTAATCCAATATTATCTATATACAAAAAAAAAAATCTAGAAGAAACGTTTAAAAGAATCTTGTATATAGGTATATATATATAAGATATATAAAACGAGATAATAAAAACAAATTGATTTTCATTTTAATACTAATAAAATAAAAAAAATAAAAATTTTCTTCTATATTTTCCTGTTTTTTTTTTTTTTTTTTCAGTTTATATTTTTTTCATTTTTTTAACAGTTTTTTAACAATTTTCATTTTATTTATCTACTGTATACAGTTATTATTTCATATTTTCATTTTTTTTCTTTTTTGTTTTTTTTATCCTTACATAAACACGTACATAAATTTTATAAATCTTATCATTTGTTTTATTTTGTTTCTTTAGTTTTTGCTGTTTTATTTTTTGTTTATAGTGATATCTGTTTAAACGTATGTTCTTTTAATATTTGTTTATTTGTTTAATTCTAGTCTTAAATTGTATTAAAAAATATTTTATCCTTAATAAATTTTCGCAATGGTTTTTTATTTTTTTGTTTTTTTTTGTTTTGTTATTTTCTTTGCTTTTCTTAAATTCTAATGTTCTATTTTGAAAATTTATAATTTTGCTAAGCTTTCATTTTTTTTTTAAGTTATTTTTTATATTATTATTTTTATTTTATTAGAAAAAATGGAGCAAAAAATTTGAGTAAGTATATAAAAAGAAAAAATTCATTCCCTTTAATAAAAATCAACAAAAATAAGAAAACAAGGAATATAAAGGATTTTTTTCAGTTGAATTTTCTTCATAAAAGCGAATAACGAATAAAAAATTGCGAACGAATAACATAACGTAAATGTGAATTTTCTCATTTTGATTCTAGGTTTTTTTTTTTTTTTGTGTTTTCTGTTTTCTTTTGAGGAAATTATATTCTTTTATTAATATTTTGCAATACATAATATATAATATTATATATGTATAATATAATTATATAATGTATATTATATTTGAACATACACACAATATAGAATTTAACTGTTCATAAAAATAAAAAAAATTTTCTATGAGTAGAATTATGTATATATATATATATATATATAATATGCTTCTTAGCTCCTTTACAAAAAAAAAAAAAAAAACAAAATAAAATAAAATTAATATGAAGGAAAGAACAAATTTTTTCTTTAATTTAACCTAATATCCTTGTTATAATAATACACATCCTTTTTTTGTTTTTTAGCAAATTAATTTATTCTTTTACTTTTTTTTTTTTTTATTTTTAAATTTTATGAAATTTTTGTATTTAAAGAAAAGAAAAATAAAATAATATAAAAATGAATACTTTTATTTTTGTATGTGAAAATATTTGTTGTTACCATTTTTTGTTTACCATTCCTATACATCTAAGTCTAACACATATATATATATGTCTCTTTCTCTTTTTCTATTTCTGTTCTACCTTCCCTTTTTTCCTATAATTTCTATATTTTTGCAGTATTGCTTTTTATTAAATTTTTTTTTCCATTTCAAATTTTTTTTTCGTTTTACGTGAAAATATTTTTGATTTGAAAATTTAAAATTTTCAAAATTGTTATAAAATTACTAGATATAAAACAATAAATTTTTGGTTGTTGTTTTTTTTTTTGGCGTAAACAAAACAAGAAGTGTAAGAGTGAAAAAGGAAAACAAAAAAAAAAAAAAAATAAGAAGTTACTAAAAATCATAATTTACAATGGAATCCACTGAGTGGATATTATATAGTATTATCTTTAACATGCTAGACTTTATTTTTTTCATTCATAAATACTCGAGACTATAGGCAAATTATGGTAAATTATGGTTAATTATGGTAAATACAAAATTACTTTAAATTACAAATAATTTTTTTAATAAGAAACAAATAATTTTTTTAAGAAATTTAACTACCTTGTGATAAATCAAATCAAATCAATTTTCAGATTTGTTTATTTTTGGTGTTCGATTGAAAATAACCAACTAACCTGCAGTAGAGTGGTAGTGTTAAATTTTATTTTTAAAAAATTCCCTTTACTGTTTCACTTTAATTTATTTTTTTTTTATTTTTATTACTGTTATTTTTTTTTTTTTAACAAAAAATTAAATTATTTTTCATTATTATATTTCAATTTTTAAATATATATATTTTTATATTTATGTATATATATATATATATATGTACATATTTTTTTTTTATTTTTAAAATGCCGAGTGAGTATACCGTGAATTATTAAAACTAATTTACAATATTAAACAAAATATTTATTATATAAATAAAGTATTAATTTAAAATTGATTAAATATATTATTTATTATTTTAGTTAAAATTTTTTTTTTTTCTTGCATTAGTGATATTATGTCAAAATTTGCAAAATTAATTAAATACTTTTTTCCTATAAAAGTTATTTCTTTTTATTTCTCAAAAAGTAAAATAAAATTAAATAAAATAATATTTTTGAAAAAGAAAAAAGTATTTTATCCGATTCTAAAATATAATTTATTTTTATTTCAATGTAATTTTCTTTTTTAAATATTTATTTTAATGCTACTTTTAGTGTATATTAAAAATTCATCATAAAATAAAAGAATTTCAAATTTTTTTTGCAAGTTATATATAGGTACAAATTTTATATATATATTTTTTTTTAATATTTGAAGTTTTTTAATTTTTAATTTGTTTTGTTTTTTTTTTATTTATTTATTTATTTTTTTTTTTTTTGCGAAAAACCCGAATAGAAAATTTTACCATCCGTTCATAAAAGAGATCGCGACGTCACTGAATCTGAATCTATAGAAGGAAAAATGAAATTCCCAATAATTTTATTTGAAGAAAATTTTGTATCTAGAGTTTTCTGAAAAGTCAAAAAAAAAAAAAAAAAATAGTCGCTTTTACTATGGAAAATTTCTGTACACTGTAAAAAGAAAAACATAAAAAAATTTTCAATATAGAAATAAATTTCATTTTATTAGAATATTTCAATGTAATATATGAAAAATCAGTCAGTTCATAATATTGTTGTAACTTCTATTGACAAAAACCTTAAAGAAAATTTTCTAATATTACTGTACACTTTACAGATTATTCTTACAGATTTAAGAAGAGGATTTGACTTTAAATAATAAATCCTCATGTAATTACAACAAATACAAAATATAGTAAAATAATAAAAACAATAGTCAAAATTAACAGAAATATATTGCTCTCAAAAATAAAATTAAAAATATTTTGTTATTCTCTCTCTATTTCTTTCATTTTATATTTATATTTCTCCAAGTTTACTCTCACTCAACTCAAAATTAAATTTTTATTTCTCTAATTTTAAATGTTTATTACTTTACTACATAGTACATACAGTTTACACTCTATACTGTACTTTGTGAAATGAGTAATTGTTTACTTTATATTGTACTTGTACCTCTCTTGTTGCTGTTATTCAGCTCAACTTTATTTTAAATATTGAAATTAAACATACATTACGATTACATTACAGGCCACAGGGATTATTTATGAATTTGGTGCATTGAAATTTGCAATCCGTAATTTTATACAATACTTATTTTGTTTTTTAAAAACTTCAGGTGTAAACCTGTAATTTTATTTTTTTAAATTTGAACTGTTATATTTTTATGTATTCTCATTTTTCAAATTTCTAATAGAGTACCTACCTATAGATTATAGAATGGTGAAATTTGCAAAAAAAAAATTATAGACTTATATTGACCCGGTAAATGTTATGACTGAGTGATTGCTATATGTTTTTCCATACATTTTATTTAATGGAATGTTATTTTTACATAAAACAAAACAATATAAAAATGCTAAATAAAAACAGAGAAAAATAATTTCCAGAAATCCTAGAAATGAGAAAATCAAAAAATGAGAATTGAGCGACTGCTATAAGTTTATAACTGTAAAAATACAAATTACAACAAGAAAACAAAACAGGTAAATAAAATCGAAAGTTTTGATAAGAGTTTTTCTTTAAAATTAAGGTGAAGTGTAATTTGATAAAAATTATAATATGAGCAGATAAAAAATAAAAAATAAAAATATGGTAAGAAAAACCTGAAATTTACATTTAGTTATTGGACATGCTCTGTATTGAATTTACAAAAAAAAAAAGAATATAACTCTGTTTTATTTAAAAAATGTTGATAAGAAAAATACTAAAAAAATGTTGCGAAACATTTTCTTAGGTTATTGACTTTTTTTTTATGTTTTAACTACGAGTATAATATATTTTGAAATTTATATTTGATTTAATTAGGTTATTTGGAAAAAATATTTCTATTTCTGTTAGATTCTTATAATATTATTTGTTTTAACATTGTCTTGTCTGTGTCTCTTTCTATAAACAATAAAAACTTCTTAATCGATAGACAAACAAAAGAATACTATTTAGTATAAAATAAAATCCTTCAATTTAACTTGTCATCCTTGAATCAATCATTCATTCATGTAATAATAAAAAACGGTTTGTCTTGACAAATTTTTGCTATATTTTTTGCTTTTCAAAACAAAAATTCAATATAAATTATTAAATAACAAAATGATTACCTATTTTAAATTTAAATAAATTGAAAATCCTTAAATTTTTGACTTAAATATAATAAATAACGAAAATATTTGCATGTATTTGCCTTAAATGCAAAGGATATTAAGTTTTTTTTTTTAGTGATACATTCTTATATTCAACATTTGAGTAATAAGATCAAATTTGTAAAAAGTAATTCAATATACTTAAATTTGTACATACAAATAATTCTTAATCCTTGTTTAAGGCTATCACTTTTTGATTTTCATAAAGATTCTAATATATGTATATACAACATATTATTATAATATAATATAGCAAATAGCAGTAACAGTAAATATTCAAGCGCTGATAAAGTAATAAACCTTTTCTGTTAACAAGAAATCAACAAAAAAAAAAAATCAAAATTTTACTCCATGACTTCAGGCTGAAATATTTTTATCTGAATAGTGCTCTAAAACATGAAATTTATTTCAGAAATAACAAAAAATATATGTTAGGTATCTTGTAAGTTGTATATTTGATAACATTGTGCAAAATAGCATAAATTTTCAATTGAACATAAGAATTTTCAAATACTCATTTTTATAATTCAAATAAAAATTGTTAAATTCTTGTAAATGAGTATAATATAGTACAGTATAACTGTAATATATTTATAGGTATATTAATACATACACATTTTATTTTATTAAAATGCTGTCTCTCCCCAATTTATAGTAAGTAGTAACAGTCTACTATCCGTAACAAAGTAATTTACCTGTAAATTATTCACTCTCATTCCATTTTCCTATTACAGTTATGAGTTAAGTAAAAAGAATGTTGGATGTGTACTTATTATTTATGTATAAAAAATACTTTTTAATATTTTTTCTATAAAATCTGTTTCGCCGCCGTTCTTTTCTGAATCATACATACAATGAAACAAATGACAGAAAAAAAACAAAAATGATAAAATTTATAGACTATAGTGATATCTGGTAGCTGAAGTCTTATAATAATTTTTGGATGCAAAACAGCATGAATTTACCAGCAGGAGATTTAATTTTTTTCTGATTTTACTGTTGGTTAATTTTTTTTATTTTTTAAATCTGTATATATATCCTGTGAAAAGAAAATTTAAAAGAGAAATAAAAAATTCTATGAGAAATTATTTTCAGCTATTAGCAATTTACAGTAAACTTACAGGTTTGTCTGTAAAATTACTCATTAATCATTATTACTCAATAGGAATTTGGTGAGAGAATATAAAATTTAATACAAAAGAGTTAAGAGATTTGAAACAAAATGGAATTGAAATAAATATTAATCTATTCAAAATTCTCATTTCTCACTCTCTTTTATTATTTGTTCTCTGTTATTAAAGTTAAAACGTATTTCACGTGTTCAGCTGTTTGTAATAAATAAGATAATGTTAAAACTTTGTTGGAAAAATTTGAAATGAATGTTAAAAACTTATTGATAATGTTGTCGTTGTGTGAAAATAAACTGAATCACGTGTATTTACAAATGCGCTTAAACTTTTTTCATTTGTTTTATTATTAAATTTTTTTAATGAATTTGCACCATATGAGATAAAAATGAAGAAAGGAGAGTTTTTTAAAAACGAAATAGAAGTAAAATGTTGCACTGCTTCACAATAGAAAATGTCGCAAAAGTTTTGGTTTGTTTATTTAATTTTTGTTCTGTTTATTTAATTTTTGTTAACCAGTTATATTACTTGTTTTATTCGTGGGAAAGATTCTGTTTTTTATTTATTTTTAAGTTTGTTTTTGTTATATCATTTATTTGAAGTATCGAAATGATTTTTAAACGATAATGTTTACAAATAAAGTTTATAATTATTTTTATATTGGAAGTGATTTTAGATTGAATTTTAAGATTAAGTTAACTTATTTATAGTTTATTTAACTTTGATACTAAGAAACTGATTTGTACAATATCATTATGTATACTTAAAAACGTTTATAAGTACATTATTTGAAAAATTATAGTAGTGTGAGGATTGAAACTAAAAGAATATTTAAATTTGATACTAAATGTAAGAACAAATATATTATGCGGCCTAGATGGCCGTACCGTATAGTTAAGTACAATGCAATTTGCAAGGGTTCTATGCAGGTCGTAAGAGTTTTTCTAAGAAAATTCTTGTTGTAGTTGTTGTTGTTTGGCTGGGGGAATAGTTAATGATCTTTATACCTAGGCCCTGGGAGCCGTTGTGCACCTCAACTCCATGAGACGCTTATTTTTCACAGCGTTCAACGTACATTGTAATGGTTTTGAGAAGGCATTGAGATGGCACCTTCTTTTTATTGATATTTAATGGTATTGAGATGGCACCTTCTTTTTGCTATCTCCATTCTTTACGAACAGATCAGCGTGTAAATCAACCGGAACATATTAATAAGAATAATTAAGATTTAAGTTAATTAAATTAAAGGATAAACTTAAAAACAATAGAGCATCATACTTGTTTTGCATTAAATAACGTACGTATACATAATTAATGTAAGGGTCCTCATTTTTTTCATAAATCAAATGTCTATATTAATTTAAATGATATACTGCTTAAAAGAATTGAAGTTAAATTATAATACAAATATTTCTTAAATTAAATTATCCTTAAATTAAAGTTAATTAAAATAATTTGTTAAATTTTTTAAAACTATATTCCAATTAAAAACATATCGACCCTTTCAAATTGAATTTTATGCCCATAGTTTTTAGTTATGAGTACAAAATTTCGAAATTAAAATTTATCAAGTCAATAATAACGGTACGACAATAAAAACATCTAAATAATAACATTTAAATTTAATTAAATCAAAATAAGATTAATTTTCATATTTTCAATCCTTATTATAATTTTTTAATAATTTTTTGTTCTTTTTATTTTTATAACCACATTTATAAACACATTTTTTTTTATAACCAGTCAGGACATCGGAGTGAATCAGTTAAACCATCTGTTTCATCTGGACATAAAAAAAAACTAAATTAAACCATACAATTTTAATTTCATAGAAAAACAATTAGTATGATGAGTTCCTTAAAATATATTTCTTTTTTTTTTGTGGAGGGAAAGGAAAACTACAAATCATGCCGAAAAAGATAAAAAAATAACAAGTATAAAAAAAAATTAATCAACTTTATAACATAATGTCTTATTACACTTTTTAATGTTTTCATTATTAAAACGATACGTTCAGGTAAGAAAAAAAATTTACTATGATTTTTATTATGGAAGCCATTCATCCAGCTTTGGAATTTTAATATTTTTGTTTTTGAAACAAATTCAATTCATTCCATATGTGATTAAAAATTATTGTCTACATTTGTATAATTTTTTTTTATATTGCACTATGATTTTAAATAAGATATCTGATAGATATTAACTTTACTTATATTTTAAATTAATACCAGGTAAGAAAAAAAGAATTATAAAAAAAAAATATATATAAATAAAGGTGTTAAAAATCACATAATTGTGCAAAAGATTGCGCGTCCTTTTATGATTTTTTTTTTCTTTTATTGTATACAAATAAATAGTTGTTGAATGTATCAAATGTCCTTCCCTTTGAATGAATTTAACAAAAAACAAGAAAGAAAAAACAAAACAAAACAATTTACAAACAAAGAACAGAAGGATCAAATTTTTATGTTATTAATAGCTCAAACATAATTGTACCTCTTATTATTTTCAGTTTTATTATAAAAGACGAAGGATTAATCCAGGTTTCTTTTGTTTTGTTTATTTTTTTTTAAATTCAAGAGAGCAGGAAACTTATTTAATTTTTTTTTTTATTTTTTGTTGTATTCATTTAGAATAGAACAGAAGAAAATTTCTATGCATGTGTACATTCGAATAAATGATGAAGATATTTAAAATTATTTTGTTTAAATTTTTTTTCTTTATTATTTTAGAAAAAGGTTTTATAAAATGGAATGAAAATAAATACCTTTACCATAAAGGAAACTTAGGAAATAAGGTAAAATTATAATAACCCAACATTTATATAATATAAAAAATTAAAATTTACAAATTCTCTAAGTTAACTTAGAAACTTTGGTCAATGTTTTTGTTTCGGATTTCCGTATAATTTGAATTTTTTTTTTTTAATTTTAAGTAATTCATTATTTAATTTAAGCCGCATGTAATCAAATCAATTATAGCACATCAAGATTTATTAAAGATTTTAAATTTAAAAAATATAAGGAACAATTTTGCTAAAATTAAACGTCTTGTTGTTCGTCATGAGTCGTTTAGCTTTACGATAAGGCGACCTTAACTATTATAGTACAAATTTAAAAGAAACCGTTTTTACGTATTCTGTTACCATTCCTTTAGATTAAATTAAATTTATTTAAGAAGTATAAATGGTACTGCGACCTTTTGGTGTAGATCTATAGCACTCTCCCTGTTACTAGTTGTTATGGAGCTTCCCTCCACTTATAATTCTTCTGTCAGCCCTACTGCCTAGTAAAGATTTATATGGGGTTTATTGCCGGCAGTTCATCTTCGGCAAAGCAATATATTCTATAGGTACACATATCTTGCTCGGAATAAATATCCGCAGTTTTTCAGTATGTGAATTCTTTCATTCATTCTTTCATATACAAAACAATAAAAATTTTGTGTTGCTTAATTTTTAAATCTGAAAAATGTATTTTTTTTTAAGAATAACCAAAATAATCTTTTTACCAATTAATTCATTAAAAATTATAATATCACCAACGTTTTTAAAAAAATTAACGTCCCGAGAAATAAAAACAGGCATTTAAAAATTTCAGTTTCAATTTAAAGCGCCAATCCTATTTGATTAAAACGTTTCACTTTTTTATTAAACTTTGCTCAATTGCAGTTTTTAACTACACTTACTTTTTTATGGTAGTTATAATACTAATCTTCGTTATATTGTCTACTTACTTTCACTTAATTACTATAATCTCATTTTTTCTTAATTTTTTTTTTGTTTTCTCAGATAAAATAAAAAATAATAGACAAAAGAATAACAAAAAAAAAAAATTAAATAATGGTATAGAAAGAAACAGTAGATAAATAATAATGGTTAATTTATAATTATAGTTCGTGTTTTACAGGTTTCATACCTCTTTAAGACAAACAAAAAACAAAAAAAAAAACAATGGAATCAGGAATTCATTCCTTTGTGCAATTTTATATTTTATTTTGCGCAATAGTAATTAAAAAGCGAAAATATTAGTAAACTTTTACTTTCAATAAAAAAAAAACAATCAGTTCTGGGCGCTAAATCACGACTTTTTTTTCTTATATGATAAAAAAAAAGAAACAATTTATGAAATATATAATAGGAAATAAATGGTTAAAATATTCGTAATAAAAAATGATAAGTATGTTATTGGTAACATAATTTTTAGGAATATTTTTTTAAAAATAATGTTATAACTTTAACGTTCCGACCAAATATTGCACTGGCACCTATTTATACTTTAGAATCTAGTTCTGGTAATAAGTTCAGTTCTGATAATAAACAGATCTACCTTAAATCAGTCACGCGGTTTCATAATTATTTCTTTAAATATTAAGTCTGCAGTTATGAAGATAAATTTTTAGCAACTAATTAATTTTTTTTTTGTTTGCGTTGGTATAGGTGCGAATCATTGAAAGACACTATAGAGGAATGAAACAAGAATGAGTCCTCTATGAATGTCTAGGACTTTAACCTACTAAATATCACCTGTCTGTTTTGACCAAAAATAGATTATACAACGTTTAATACTCATGTATTGTCTGGTCAAAGGAAGTTAAGTAAGGAATGAAAATTGATTTCAAATTGGCAGCAATATTGTGAACAGAGTTGTTATGTTAATAATCATCACCTTGAGTCTTTCCACGTTGTAAATGTAATAATCACCAATTTTGGGGAATACATGAGGTGGGAGATGGTTCCACATTCGCGATGTTCGTAGTAAAAACAAATTTCCATAAGCCGAATTATGCCATCTGCAAATTAGAACTATAGGATTCAAATAAAAACGTTTTATATGTTTCGTTTTTATAAAATAATTTAAAACTGGGAAAACTGTATGTATAATTCGAAACTTTGATCAATATAATTTAATAAATTATTACTTATAAGTCATTAAATAAGTCATTAAATAAATGTTCTTAAAAAAATTTAAAAGTGATGAAACTCATCCTTGCATTACGTTAATTTATGACGACATTTTGTAGCACAAAGTGAACAAAATTATAGAAGAAAAAAATTATTAAGAATTCTTCGGTTATTTTATTTTTGAATATAAAATATAAAAATTTTTTTTTTATAATTCTTGTCATGTCCAGTCCGTTTGCACCTTATCCTTACAATAATATTGCAAAGAAAAAAAAAATAAAAATAAGGATGTTTTTTTTAATTCTAAACTAAAACTCAACTTTTTATTTTAACCTATTTTATTATATGTATGTATATATGTGTGTACATATATTTATAGAAATGTAGAAAAGGACGAGTGTTCTTTAACAATTGTTGGTTTCGTTGAAAATTTTTTTTTACCCTATTCATACAAGTATAATTGAAAAAAATATTTGTATTTTTTTTATTTTTATTTTATTGTTATTATTTTTTTTCTTGCTCACCTTTGTATAATATTCAAATAGTCAAACAGTAGATTACACCAAAGATTAAAAAGATTGAAAGAAACGAAGCAAAAAAAAAATGTAGGTAGATATATATAAAGCTGTGGAATTCCGAACAAAAATAAATTCTAGAATTTTATAATAAAAATAAAACAGTTTTCATTTATATACTGAAAATGTACAATTAAATTAAATTAAATCAAACTTCGGAATCATTTGTTTGCCTCAAATGTTAAAAAACAAATTTAAAAGAACAAAAAAGAAATAAGTTCTGACTTTAACTCCTTATTTAAAAACATCGAATAGTCAATATTATAAAAAAGGATAATTGTGAAGAATTGAACGAAAAGTTAATCCGAATATTAAACGAATTGTAGGTACACATGTAGATATCACTATTATGTACAAGTGAAAAAGTGTGAAAAGATCTAGAAAAAGAAAATCCTTTAGGATTATTAGAAATTTTTTTTTTATTTAATTAACAATAGGAGAAAAAAAAGATTTTTAAAGTCGAAGGACAATCATAATGAATATTAGTATAAGTGTATATTTTTATATTAATTGTTTGTGAACTTGGATAAGTAAAAATTCAATATAGATGAATTGTTCTTTTGTGAATAACTGAAATAACAATGAAAGAAGGAAATAAAAAGTGTGACTTTAGATTTTAATAGTAATATTTAATTAAAAGGTAATTTTCATTATAATAATTATAAATTTTAAAAATTCGTTACAGATATACACGTATATATGCATTATATATTGTGGTTTTATTAAACTTATTTTACATTTAACTTTTCTATTAACTTTTTAAATTTTTTGCAATTTTCTACAATCCAGTTTTTCAGAATTAAGAAAATGCATACGATTTAAAAATCTTTGCGTAATAAATATTTTGTTGTTTTTTGAAGGGGGAATCTATGCTTAGATCCAGCGCCTGTGACCGGTTGTGTAATTGCACGTGGCGCTTTTTTATAACTGTGCTCATCGAGCCAGTTTATTCCTCTTAATTCAAACGATGGCCCTCTCGTCAAACGTATCAGTATAGTGGCTGAGATCTGCCATGTTTATTTTCAGGACTTTTTTCGTCTTTTTTCCATTCGACTCGTCTGCATATGTAAGAAACCGGAGATCTGCAGCCAGCTTTCTTTTATCTTTTGCCTTGGACTTGGCCTATTTCTAACAGCTTCGTTCATTATGGAGTTCACCATTTTTCTATGTTCTTGTTTATTGCAAAGCCTGAGCGGAGATCTAATATATATTTTAATTGGTTTTTTATTTCTGGAAAAAGTCTCCTTCTTCAATTAGTTTTAGTAGCAGTATCGACCGGTAAATTAAAAATATTGTTATGAACGACTCAAATGAAAACATATATCTCTAATATACTATAGATTTTTTACATCTATCTGTACAAAAAAAAAAAGCAAAAATATTACTAATAAAATCTAACATTTTTAGAGCTTGAACTTGAACTTAGAGCAACTTGAGATTCAAAATTGGAATTCTCGTGTTTGTTTTTAAAATTTATCTTCGGTATTAGCGAAAATAATCGAAGCATAATTAATACTATTTTGAAGAAAATGCAAATTTTTTTCGAAGGAACAAAAATTGTTATTACTATTTTATAACCATTTAACAAAGAATCAATAATTTTTTACTAAAAAACTGAACCATTTAACCTATTTTTTATAAATTTAACTTTGAGCAGTTTTGTTTTTTACGTATAATAGTTTTAAGCTTAAATAAAATAAAATCCATTGGCTTTCCTATTTTGATAATCAGCTAATCACTTGTTTATAATTTTGTTTAATCATAAGCAAAATCTATTAGAATACCATATACTATTTTTTGGTTGACTCCTATTGTCTTATTATGTCTTATTAACTAAATATTAGAAGTTATTTAAATTACAGTAAAAATCAAGCTTCCTTGAGAGGAAAATTTTAATTGCTTCAAAAGAAATTTGCATTCTCTTCAAGTTAAAATTTTTATGTTTGTAAACTCCAAATGACTTGGATTTTTTTGAAAAAAATTTGATTTTTTTATATCCGTATGACGTATGTTCAAGGGTACAATAAATTTGCCATTACGTTTGTGACGCCTTAAAATAGTCGAGCAAGATATAATATATGAATCGGATCAGAATCAAATTCTTTGTCGATTAAGCCATGTATATTTGTTCGTCTATCTACCAGTCAGCAGGATAACTCAAAAAATAAAGGAGGTAAGGATTCTGAAATTTTTACTACGTCACTTTGTAAAATTGTTAGTTGCACTATTTAAATCCAACAATTTCGACCGGCGGCTTCGAGTAGCTGTCATACAACTACTTTCTTTATATGTAAATCACTCAGTGTGTGGCAATAACTTCTGTGAAATGTGATTGGTTAATGGGTGCAGCAGGTTTAAATAACTGTCATACAACTCCAAAATTTACATAAATATATCTCGGTATACTTAATTAAGTGAAACATCTGAAATTTTTTAAAAGATGATCTAGTTTTATGAAAAAAGCATATATTATTTTCATAAGGGTATCCCAGGGTTGACACGAGGTACTCTACTACATCCTTTCTCGTTTGTTTTTGATTTTTTATACCCGTATGACAAGTATCGGATATAATAAAATTACTCCTCCATTTGTAACACCTCGAAATAAGCGAGCTAGATGTACCTTCAAAGGTATGGATCGGATCAGAAAAAAATTCTAAGATGATTGAGCCATGTTCGTCCGTCCGTCCGTCAGCACGCTAACTAAAAAACTAAGAAAGCCAGAATCTTGAAATTTACACAAAATATTCTGGGAGTAATTTGTACGTTTCCTATTTTTTTTGGTTGAGTTTGGGCCAAAACTTAGGGTAGACCTCGAACAGCTAAATTTTAGATCCCCACTTTTTTTTGAAATAGAGCTATGAAATTTTAACTGCTGATAGATCTTACAAAAATATTAATTTTATTTTTAATAACTTTTTTTTGTAGCCCAACCCGTTACGGAGCTACAGCTCCCCAAAGGTTCAAAAAAGCTCTATATTTAATTTATTATAGCACAAGTTGTATAAGGTATATCTTCATTTTGAAAACGCCAAACGATTACTATTTTTATTAGCTTTAAAAATATATATACCGTAAATATATATTTGTGGCATACGGTGTCTTAATTTACCGTTATGCGAAACTCAAATTTTGCAAAATCCTTTAACCCTTCTATCTTCTAAACAGTTTAAGTTGGAAACTTGAAATTTTGACAGAAGTTAGATCTTTGAAAATAAGTATGAGTTATTTCAGAAATTTTTTTTGTATCACTCCCCGTTTAAGAGCTGTAAGGGGTCAAAAACTGAAAATTTCCTATTTTTAAACACCTGTAACTTGAACACCTGTTAAAATTTTTTTGAAGTAATACACAAAAATTAAAGCTTCAACATTATTTTCTTATTTCTGTTAACAACTTTTTTTAATAATATAGGGTTACTTTATAATTGACGGAAGTGTTACTTGATTTTTTCAAATTTTCTAACAAATTTCTTCAACAAATTTTTTGCATTTTGTTTTACTCGATAATTTGAAATTGTTGAGGATATAATGCGTAGTACAAAAAAATGTAAATAAATAAACAACATAACGGTTGCTTGAAGAATTTTTATTTATATGATATTATTATACATACATACTTATATAATATCATGTTTATTTACATATCGTATATGTCACTGATGAATGGATAATAAGAGTATAGATGTATATTATATAGTGCCGTATTTACATACATATATGTATTTTATTGTACTTATAAGAAATTATTCTGTCAATGGAATATTTAAATATAATATAATATAATATTTAAAATTATATTTACTATTTTTTACTAAGTAAATTTAATATACATTTACCGCTTAGTATTAAATGGTACTATAGAATATTTGAAAAAGTTTTGAATTGATAATCGTTATGTGGAAGGTTAGAATCTGCTTTTGAAGAATGTACACATAAACATATAGTTTGAATATGTATATGTACAACCCATAGTTCTAGAAATTATAAAATTCACCCAAATTATTTTAAAATAGTAAAACATTAAAAAAAATAATATTGTAAGCAGAATGACAGGCTGTGAACATACTAACGGTTCGTACGGGTATCTAAGAGTTGACAAAGTCAACTGTATTCTTTCTCATTTTTTTTTTGCATTTAAATCAACTTTTCTTATATTAATATTATTAATCTGATTTTTTTTTGTATTACCTTCAAGGATAATAAGTCATTAATAATTTAATTCTGAGGCAAAATTCAAAAAAAAATATATCTTACATGGACATCATAGTTTTTGCACTAACCCCAATTAACAATTTAAATTTAAAATCATTACAAAAATATAAAAAAAAAAACAAATTTAAAATATTAAATGAAATTATTATTTTTTCATTAAATTGCTTTTAGCAGCATTCTTAAAATAACTGCAAGTTACCATAAGAAAAAACAAAACTAAAAAAGAACAAAAAATAAATACCATATTATTTATATTTAGTCATTTAATTGTTATTTTATATACTATGAAAGAGAAGACAAATTTAAAATTAAATTGTTTAAATAAAAAATGTATCTATAGATATACCATATTACATAATATTATATTGTTATACAATATAACTTTTTTAATCATTTATGTCAGAGTTTATATTTATATATAATATATATTTTCAATATTTTGAGTAAAATAAACATTTTACGAAGCGTAATAATAGCATTAAAATTACAATTTAAAGTAATAATTTCAAAAACTAAAGAAAATAACCTGAAACGTAATAATCCTTAAATGCATTTTTGGGTTCCCTAATCTTTTATAAAAAACGATTATGAACTTTTACAAAATAATTCTACTACCTATGTATTTATATTTTATATATATGTATGTAGATATGTATTTTTGTTAGGTAATATATGTATATATTTGGTTTTTTTTTTGTTTAAAAATTTGCATTTTATAGGATATTAAGAAATATGTAAATTGAAAAAGGATTAATTTGACTTAAGATTATTTTAATTGAAATAAAATATGAAATGAATTAAAAACAATATTTATATATGTAGATACAATTCTTCTTACAAAACAAAATAAAATATAGGATAAATTACAAAAACAAAAAAAGGAAAATGAAAGAAAAAATAAAAAAATTAGGAATTTAATAAAAATTATTCAAAGAATTTTTTTTTTCTTTTCTTTTACAAAATTAAATGCATTTATTCATTTATATAGAAAAAAAAAAAAAAATTATTTCTAAAAGTAAAGTACTAATAGTGTTCACTTCATTTACTTTCAATAATCCTTTTTTTTTTTCCTTTAATTTAAAACTTTTTAGATACAATTTATTTTAAAATAAATATATCTTAAAAAAATATTACATAATATATATATACATATATATCTAAAAGTATCTTTAGAAGTATCATTATATTTTAATGTTAAATATTATTTTTAATTCTGTTTTAAAGAAATAAATTTAGAAAAGTTTTAGGTTTTAATTAAATTTTAATTTAATTTTGTTAATTTTCACACAATTTTTTTTTTTTTAAATCTACTTCTAGGCGGATTTTTTTTTTTGTTTAGTTGAAGCACTTTTATTTAGAAAATTTGAAGACATATTTTAACTGATATCACCTATAAAATGAATAATCAACGTCTTTTTTGTTTTTTTTTTTTTTTAACAAAATCGTGAGAATCATTATTCATAATAATGTTTTCTTTCAACTTTTGAATTCATGGTACGGCACAGATTTTTGAATTTATAAAATTTTGTTTTTTTTTTGTTTTGTGGTACAGAAACTATTTATGATTAATCTTAAAAATAGAAAATATAGTTTTGTATAAAATGAAATTTTTTTATATACATATACACGTTTTACCTTTTTTAACGATATGCAATTTATTTTCCTCTATATATTCTTTTTTCACTTCTCATATTATTCTGAATGTGACATTTTAAAGATCAGTTTTGAATCACCTTAAGATAAGATTGCAAAAATTTATGAGAATCTCTGATTGTTAAAATTCTTTCACATGTATATACATATATAAAGGGTTTTCCAATTTGAGTGATATGATTTTTTTAAAAAAAACAACACTCTAATTGTTAAGGAAATTCAAATGTTTTTTATTTAATGTGAAGTACAATCGATACGATTAAGTTCTGAATAAAACGTCATTCAAATGGCCTCCACGACTTCTTTTTAAGGAACGAATTCGATGAACCTAATTTTCGAGCACTTTTTTCACTAAATCAAGTCGTATGTCATGAATAGCACGTTCAATATTGACTTCTAAAGCTTGAAGAGAGTCTGGTTTATTGCTAAAGACCAATGACTTCAAATAACCCCACACGAAATAGTCAAATGGTGTTAAATCACAAATTCTTGGAGGCCATTCAATGTCAAAATTTCTTGAAATAATCGAATCTCCAAACTTTTCTCGTAATAATTCGGTTGTTGCACGTGCTGTGTAGCACATAGCCCCGTCTTGTTGGAACCAGATGTTGTCAAGATCAACTTCTTCCAATTTCGGCTATAAAAAGTGGGTTATCATCGATCTATACCGCTCTCCATTGACAGTAACGGTGTTACCAGCTTCATTTCGAAAGAAGTACGGACAGATGATTCCACCAGACAAAAAACCACACCAAACTGTCAATTTAGGTGAAGGCAAAATGGTTGTTCATGAATAATTTGTGAATTTTCTTCACAACAGAATTGAAATTTTGTTTATTTACCGCACCATTCAGATGAAAGCGAGACTCATCGGAGAAGATGATTTTCTCAAAAAAATCGTTATCGTTTTCAAGTTGTTCCAAGACAACTTTGTAAACGTTGTTCTTGCGTATACCTCTCCATGATGAAATTGTAAACATTACTGAATACAATGAAAACAAATAACAGATCATGACATACTACAAATGGCCGAAACGTCACTTAGAAATCATATCACTCAAATTGGAAAACCCTATATATTCGTATATGTTATTATGTATTTAAAGATTTAATTTTATTCCCTATGTATATTATCTATTGATATTCAATCATATATTTTATTAAAATAACAAAAAAAAATAAAAAATATAATAAAAAATGACGGAGAAAAATTTCGCTTCAATGCAAATAATCCAGTATTCTTAACTTAACTTTAATATTATATAAAATAATATATCTATATATTTATAAGTGAATTTATATATTTAAATATATAACTACCTATATACCTATGACATATATTCATATATTAATATTTAATATATTTATATACATAAAATTCTATTTGCAATACATAAAATACTATTTGAATATACAAAGTATATGTATACAGTATTGGTAAAAACTAAACCATCTTCTATAAAAAGTAATTTTAATTTGTATATAATATTTTGAAATTTAAAAATCTTCACTCCAGACAAAAAAATTACTACCATTAAAATTACTAACAGATTACAAAGAATAATGATGATATATGGTTGCTCCAAAACTTTTCTCCTTTATTTTGACGTATCCATCGTTGCTTTATACATGAATTCTTGATTAGTTCTCAATATTTCTCGACCATATTATTTTTTTCTTTTCTATTTATACGAGTATGAAAAATAGGTGAATCAATTCAAATCTTTTATTTTGTAGTTTATGACCCAATAATTCTGCCTGATGTCGCTTTTGATAAAAAACCTTGCTATTTAAAAAGTAACCTCTTATAATGATAATCTTCCAAAATGAACATAGGTACTCTTTTCTACTTTTTCTTGTATAGGAAACTAGGTGAAACGTATAAACAAAGTATGGCTTCAGATCAAGTCATTAAATAATAAGAACGAGAAACTTTGTTTTGAGCATTGATTGTTGACAAACTTTGGTTTTGATATTATTACTGGACGTCCTTGTCAAAAGTTGTCTCTTAGTTTTAATTATTGACAAAAAAATGTTTACTTGTCTAAAATTATATTATAAATTCAATTTTTAAAGGTAAAGAATGTGATTGATTTTTAATGGGAGGATTACTTAGTTTAGAGCAGTACTGTAGTATGGTATAAATAAATTTTCAATTTTAGATCAATATTATGAATTTTATACTTTGTACAATTCATTTCTTTTTTTTGTTTGTTATTTTTTCTTAAATTCAAAAGCGTGACATGATTTTTATCTAGAACTATCCTTTAGAAACAAAAAAGGTCGATTCATGTGCTGTGAGAGGATAACCCTAAAATAAAAATAAATTTTGGAAAAACAAAATACTATTTAAGTTTCTTCTGCATCTTTCGTTTATTGAAGTTTTAAAATAATACAAAATATATATATTTTTTTTTGTTTTTATCTACCAATAGTTATAGTACCTACATATTATAAAACTTGAAATGCTTGAAGCACTATCTGTGAGACAAAAAGCATAAAAAAAAACCAATGAAATGTTTTCGCTATACATTGTATATATATCATTAAGAACTAACAAAAAGGTATCATAATCCAAGTCAATCCTAATTCCGAAAAAAAAAACTCAATCAACACTTCTTTGGCATGAGGAAAAATGCATATATAGATACACGTATATAAAGGTATTATGTATTTTGCAAGTGTAAATGTGGATTAAATATAGTGCAGATCGCTTGTGATTAAATGGTATATACTATATATGCATTTTCTCTACCATAAACTCCATATAGTACCCACGATCATCACTATCATCACTATAATTATCAATATCATCTGCAGTAATATTGTTATTGCATAAATCCAAAGTTTTGTATTGACGGCTAATGCTGCTTTTTTTTTATTTCAGAATATTTTTTTTTTTTGTCTTCTGTTTCTTCTTTTCAACTCCCTGTTTTGTCTATAGCTATTATAAGTATGAAATTATGCATGAAGCAATTTTCGCGAAAATGAAAAATAAAATAAATAAATAAAGAAAAGCATAAAAAATAATGTAAAATAAACCAAATTATCTTTCACGCTGCAGTTTACAACTCGTTATAGTTTCGCCCTGATGCTATTTATGCATTTTATATATTTTTTTATGTATATATTGTGTATGGATATATATTTTGTAGTAGACCTTAAATATCATTAAAATTTACAGAACTGAACAACATTTGTCACTTGAATACTAAACAATTGACAGATTTTTATTTTTTTTATGTTATTTTTGATTCATAAATCACAATCTAAGAATAAAATGTTCCCTTGCACTAACATTAGTTGTGACTATATGGTATAAGATATAAGGATGGAAAAAAATAGAAGATCAAGTTGAAATGAAAGGTAAATGAATGATGAATCTATATTTAGCAGATTGTAAATCGAAAAATCACCATCTTTTGGGAGCACATTGGATGGTAATAAGATTCACATTTTTGCAGTTCTGACAACAAACGAATTGCTATATTCAGTTCAGTACCACTTAGTTAGATCCACGTATAAGAAATAGTGGTACGTTGGAATTGTTTCAGGAGAAGTTTCAGTGATTTAATTTCATCGGAACAAGTGTCATCACCCAAATAAAATAAAATAAATAAGTTTATTCATATGTTTACCTGTTATTGCCACAAAAACAGATTGTGATGCTGAAATAATAAATTTTCGGCCAATTTCAAGAAAAATGTTTAACAAGCATAAAAGCATTAATCATTTATTAGGGGGATATTTCTACTTATAATTTGTGCAAACTTATATGTGATTAGAAAGAAATTTTATTTTTTTTCTTTTATTAAGTACGTAATTAATAAGTTTTTAAGGTCTGGTCATAAACTGAAATGAATGCCTACCGCAGTTGCTTTCTTTTTTGTAACAAATTTTTTTTAAACATTTTTAATATATACTTTTTTCTTTTTTTTTAAATTTGCGATAAATATAAGCGAGAAAATTGTGTTACTACATTATTACCATTCTAAAAAATTATTTAAAATTATTCTAAACTAACTTTTATACCTTCTATAGTTACTTGTTGCATTAAAAATCTTTTATTTTATTTTTTTTTTTTTTATTATTTTAGAAATCATTTACGTCAGATAACACTGAATACAATAGAAAAAATATTTAACATCTACACCAGTTTTATATAAAAATAAATATACGAGTATATATTTATTATGTATATAATATAATATTTTAATATGTAATGCATAAAAAGGTATGAGATGGTAAAAACTGATCGCTAAATTTTTGAATTCATAATATTTTGAGCGGAATTCTCATTAAATCCAACAGCATAAAAATAATAATGGTTTGTTCATAAAATATTTAGGTTTAATCTATAGATTCTATAATTCAAGATTTTGTATAGAGAAAATTCGGAAAAGAAAAAAAAGAATATAAAAATAAGAAAAATTCATCTTGTAACGATGACAATATCGTGATAGTGTGAATTTTGTGGTTTGTTTATTACTATTAAGGGAATGACAGAAGATCTGTTCACGCCATCTTTAAAAAAAAATCATAAATAATCTGAAAACAAGCTGCAAAAAATCTTTTGTATACTTACTTAATAATGATTATGAAAGGGTTTAAAAATTTATTTGGATTTTTTTTTTTGTTTTTTAACTTTTAACCAAACAATTCTGGTAAATATCATTTGTAGTTAAATATATATATGCATATGTATATATGTATTATGTAAATGGTATGATAATGAGATAGAATGTTTTAAAAATAATTCAAGAAGAGAGATCATCTTTTAGCAAATCTTAATTTTAAATATTATATATATATGAAATGATATATATACATATATATACATCAATATATTTACTTGCATGTCAAGTTGGTTGACTTTTTTTGTTATTGTCTCATACAATTTAAGTGTAGAATACACAACGAATGTTTCAAATCATTTTACATAAAATCAGACAAAATTTAGATCTCTTATGTTTTTTAGGAGATCACTTATTTACTTCATCAAACTAGGTATACTATATTTACTATTTTTTCTCTCTTTTCTGTTTTAATTATTAAATTTGAGGTAAAAGCTATAATGAAACATAAAATAGCTTAAAGTTGTTTGATGACAATCTCAACAAAGCAAAAAAAAATCAACAAATAAAAACTGATCATAATGAGTGAGAAAAATAATGTCAGATTCGAGACTTTCTGCGACAGATTATCATGATAATGATGATAATGATGTTGATATTGATAATGATGGTTATCATTATCATTATGTAAATAATGAAAGTAAAGTGAGAAGCTTATCTAACATGCATATGTATATTTCAAATAAACGTTGAATTAATTTTAATACTTTGAAAATTAACAAACCAAAAAGATGCATTTGCGATAAAGAATGAATAGATACTTGTATTATATGATGAACGAAAGCATCTTGAAATCGTGATGATAAAATAACAAGTAATAAGAAGTAGCTACTAATTAAAATATAAAAAGTGAATAAATTAAGTTATTCAGTATAGGTATGTTTGTAAATCGTGAAAATTATTTATTATTAAGCTCAAAAAATGTCGTTTTCTAAATAGAATTAATTACACTAATTTATAAATTCAAGAGTGAACAAAAATATTTAAAAATAAAAACTATTATTTAAAACTAACTTTTAAAACAACTTAAACTCAAAATATACAAGAAGTAAATTAACATGCAATAAATTTTTAGCCAATATGAATTTCAAATTTCAAAACGCAAATGAAAATAGCAGAACAATTATTAGATACATTACAAAATGAATTGAAAAAAATTTTTAAACAATAAAATTTAAATGACACGTAAATTGATAAATGATATAAAATATTTTATGTTTAATTATATTATGTAAAGTGTATTTAAAACTGTAACAAATTAGAAACTAACACGAGATCTAAGATTACCTTAAATTACAGGTATTCTATTTAAGTCTTATAAATTTTTAAAATAGATTTCTAATCGAAAGTATTTTTAAGCGAGAAAGTGATGTAACATTTAACAATAACAACTACATATCCACGAACATTTTTTGAAATGTCACTTGAACAAACAAACTGCTTTAAAATAAATTTAAATATGTAGTTTTAGTTGAAACCATTAATTCTGAAGAAATCAAATAATAATTGTGAAAATCTCTGGGTTACTAGGATTTTTTTTTGTATATTCTTTTCTGCTGTTTGTCAAATATGAATTTATTTAAAATGGAAATGTAGATAGTACCTGTACCTGTAACGAAACGTTCTCCTATCAAATAAATTAATAATCGATTACTAAATCTATTCCGATTGTATTATTTGTTTATGAAACTGTTTTAAAAATTTTTTCAAGAGAACTTGCACATCATATGCCTGTATTTCATTTGTCTGGACTGTCATTTGTCTAACTGTACTTAATTTGATTATAGATTTCAATTAGAATACTTACATACTTATAGAATACAACGGCGTATAATAATATTTTCCAAGATGTATAAAGTGTAATTATTTTATTAGAGTTTTAAAAATTTTTAATTTATTTTAGTATAAATATAAAATATGCATAATATTATTACATACATATGTGTTAAATAAAATATCACTAAATCATAATTCGTAATTATATGCTTTAAAAATATTCATACATGTAAAATTATCTGACATGATATTCTTTGTCATAATATTTGTTAACTAAATTTGTTTTGTTTGCTAATTAGCTAAACATCAAACACTTCTAACAAGACAAATAAATTAATATTTTATACTATAATCCAATTATTTTTTTAAATTCATTTCTCTGCCACATAGATTTGTACCGAAAATTACACAGCCTTTCCTGTTCAGGCTTGACTGTAAATGTCGTAAGCGAGAATAAATCTTACGAAATGTGTGGGATTCGAACCCACACTCCCTCGGTATTTACAGTGTATAACATACGTTCTTACCCACTAGGTCACCGAAGCCCCTCAATTAATAATATATAACATTTAAATTAATTTTTTTTTTATTTTTTTTTTTCCTTTTTATCTTCCTAAGGAACATAAGGCTTCCACATATCCTCTCCCATCATTTCTATTTTCCGCTAGTGCCTTTATTTTGGATCATTTTTTTCCGGATAGATCAGGTCACCTATTCGCACTGTTCTTTCCAAGTTCCTTTTGTCTCATAACACTTCTTCTTCCTTGCAGATCCCATTCTAGCGCTTGGAGACCCCCTGCTGTGGATATTAGCCATGTTCCACTTCCTTACAACAACACAGATTTGACGAATGCGTCAAATATTTTGATTTTTGTTGCGCAAATCATGTGTGTCTTTCATGTTTATGCTCAAACCATCCGAATGGACTCCCGATTGTGTTCTATGTCACTATTTGTATACCCATTCGTTGACATTTTATTTCTCATTTAATCACCTCTTTTCTTCTTCATTTCTACAATTTACTGTTTTAACTAATGTCGAGTTTTTTTTTGAATCATTTATTTTCTCTGAATTTATTTTAAATATTATTAAGTACTTTTCACCCGTAAACGATACAAAAAAAAAGAAAAAACAACAAGCTAAGTTATAATTTTCCTATAACTAGCTTACGGGTATTTTTCTTTGCAGACCATTACTTTAATTTAACTCCTAGTCGTTTCAAGTTAAATATATTTAAAATGCAAATAACAGATAATAATAAGAAAAGAAAAAATAAAATATTAAAAGGGGGTCTCGGTGGCCTAGTTGGTAACAGCGTATAAAATACGCTGTAAACACCGAGGGAGTGTGGGTTCGAATCCCACACATGTCGTAAGAGTTATTCCCCCTTACGACATTTACAGCCACGCCTGTAAAGGAAAGGCTGTGTAATTTCATGTTCACATTTATGTGGCAGAGAAATGCACTAACAAAAAAAAAAATATTAAAATAAAATAATTGAAATGGGATTTTTATATACATGATTTCTACTTCAATAGCATTTAAACTATAGTTAGGAAGTTAACAAAACAAAACACTTTCAAAAATGCTCTCTTTTTCGCACATTTCCAAAAAAAATTTGAAAAAATGTGCTTATTAGTTTCACTCTGTCTGTCCGACCGTCCGTCCATCCGTCCGTCTGTTTACGAAACTTCTACACCATTAAAGATAGAGAAAAAAAATTTTAACCATGGGTAGGTCTCATAAAAAAAATAATTTTGTGGAACAACTTTTTCATGTAGTCCCATCCATTACAGAGCTACAGCCCCTCAAACTTTGAAAAAGCCTTATTTTTGAATGCATATATCTTATTTCTGCTTAAGATTTTTCCAATCTAAAAAAGTCATTCAAAGCACCTGTTTTTTTTTAACTTTGTACATAAATATTAAAATTATACAATTCTTTTAAATTTAGTATTTAAAATTACCGTTATGTGAAAACCAAATTTTGCATGATTTTTCTACTTTCATAACTCCGGCACCCTTTTAGATAGAATCTTGAAATTTTGAGGCAAGAACGAACTTTTAGAATTTGTTTCCCACCCCCTATTTATGAGCTATAAGGGCTCAAAAATTGAAAATTTGTTATTTTTAAACACCTGTAACTTAGGAACCTGTACACATTTTACTTCGGAAAGATATAAAAATTAAAACTTCAGAAATATATTTTTACGTGTGTTAACGAGTTTTCTTAGTTATAAAGGGTTCCGGACTTACAGCCACTCAAAATTCCAAAAAAGTGTTATTTACACATATTTTCTTATTACAAAAAATTTCTTAAATTTAATTTTTTAAATTTTCAAATTTTTGTGCAAGGACCAATCTTAACCGTTTTGCATTGTGTTTTGGAAATGTGCGCTTTTAAAAACCGTTGGTTTACATTCTACCTTGTTAAATTTTTCCATTAATTTTAAGTTTCAACAATTTTTCTACGAAATTCTTCAAATATAGTTGAAATTTTAAATGAGAGGACGCGATCATCTTGATATATTGATTTACATACGAGTATAATTTAATAAAAATATTTTACTATATATCAACACAAGTCACAACCTAAATTTGAGAAAAAAAAGTTTGAGTATATTATAAGAATTATATTAGTTTTTAGATGTGTAAAAGAATGAAGACTTAAAAAAAAAACTAAATCAAAAATATAAAACAAAAATATGAAACAGCAAACAAGTTTGGTATAAAAAAAACATGGCACGAATAAAAATGCAGCAATACCAAAAGCGGTAGTTGAGTAAGGCGAAAACATCATTAATAAAGATGAGCTTAAGGTGAGATGATATTATTCAAACAATATCCTAATCTTATTATATATACATATATGGTATGTGACTTTATGGTTTTTCTGCTTTTTTTAATTTTTTTTTGTTTTGACTTCTTTATCTTCCATCCATCCGTAATCTCATTTTTCCTATTTATAATAGTATGTCTTCGAGTTACAACGAAAAACTATTTTGCATTTTTTTAATTTGTAAAGATTTAATGGATTTTTTTATTTTTTAGTTGCCTTCATTACATATTGCACTCGCTTAAATTTTTTTTTTTCTTTCTGATTATGATTTGTAAGATGAATCTGAAGGCGTAAAGATTAATTGAATTTCATTTTAAGAACACATAAGATCCTCTTATGTACAATACAACAACCATGATACAATTTAACTTCAGTGAGACAATTTGATAGATTTTTGGTACCAATATAGCTAGTAAATTTGTGTATTGGTGTGTACGTCATGTATAAAAGAAACGGAAAAAATATAAATATATGCTGATTTATGTGAATTTTAATTCAACTCTTTCAAAGATTTCATGAATTGAAAGCTACTTGAGAAGTCAAAAAATAAGAATAAAATTTAAAATTAAAATTAAATTTTTAGCACTTAATGAAATAAAATAAAATGCATATAGGAGTTTTTAATATGATTTAAACCAAAAAAAAAAAAAAAAAAACAATTAAAAATTGAATTTTAAGCAAAGGTTTAAAATTTTGTGGTAAAATTATTGCTATTCTTATTGTTAGAATTTGTGTTTGGTTCACTGTATATATTCATTCTTCGGAAGAATACGATAATTTACTAAATTCCTAAAGTCCGATTATTTGATTCATATTTTTACTTTTATTAAGTTGCTATACACTGATCGATCGCTCAACTGGAAAGAATTTTTTTTTTGTTTTGTAAAAATACTCTAGAAGGATATACAAGGAAAAAGTAAAACCCTGATCCAATTAGATTTGATTTTCATTTTATATTTATAAAAAACTGAACTTATCTAAAAAAAAGTCCTTCGAATATTTAAAAAATTTAAAAATATTGTGCCAACTGCCAATATATTTAAGGACGTATGTTGTTTTATGACGATTTCAATATAACGAGTTAAAATTCTATAAAATATAATCTTTTTAGGTCATTTTTTTTTAGATAAACATCAGTTCATAAAAACTTATTTTTACTTTTCATTATGTATTTTCATTTTTTAAGTAAAAAAAATCTAAAGCAATGAGTTTTAGATTTTTAGTAATAAAAAGTTTAAATAAAAGCAAAATTTGTTCCCAAAAATTTGTTTTATTTTTTTTTGCTTTAAGTTAATTTAAAAAAAAAATTTTAAAATTATATGCTTAATAGTTTTAATATGCCGTTTGTCCGTTTGTATGATTTTACAAACTACTCGCTACTGAGCTGCATAAGCTGCGAAATTGAAATTCTTTCAAATAATTATATCTTAAATTCAACTGAATATTTTTTAAACGTATTCATTTTGGGAGAAACTTTTCAAACAACAGGGAGATCTTTCGAAACATTTAGAATTGAAAGAATTTCTTTTGCAAACAAAATTAATTAGACAAAATTTAGATATAACTGGTGCATAATTGGTAAAAATTGCAATTTTGGACTCTTCAAGCACTTACTGCAATATGAAACTAAACCTATTGAATTTGATATTGCGATTCTAAAAACTGCTCCAACCAGTCGTAATGTTTGTTTATCTCTTTTTATTTCTTTGTGGAATGAATAAGAAATAAAAATCTTTAAGAGCTTGTGAAATTCATCTTAAAAATATTTTAATTCATTCAACGACCATTTTTTTGTTCTGAACATAACAAAAGATTATAATATCTAAGTATCTAAAATTCTCAAATAATTTTCTTATGTACTTAAACTATCAATTTTATATAGGACAATGTTAGTTAAAAAAAACTTCTTGTTTATGTACCTACTATGTAAAAATTTCATTTTTGTAAAATCTATTTTAAAAATGACAAAAATTGTAATTTTAAAACAATATACAATAAGATAAAAAAAAAAAACAACTAGGTTATTTTTTTCAAATAAAATTCAGGTTTAGAATTTTAAAAGCGATTATAAAAAAAATAGCAAAATAACCAAATTAATTTTTTTGTCTAATTCTTCTTTACAATCAAAAATGCTTTATTATTGCAGCCCTGATCAAAACTGATTAAAGTTATGGAAAAAGCAAAAGGAAAACATAAATCGAAGTCAAATACATTATACGGGAAAAGGATACTTTTATTTACCTTTTGTCAAAAAAATATCAACACAAAAAAAAAAAGTTAAAACAAATTTTTGTATCATTTTCTTTTACATGAAATGAACCTTAAATCTAACACACATACACATAAACAACTATTGATGCATATTACATTTTTTGTGTCTATCATTTGATCTCTTTACTTTTTCTTTACTATATTGTACCGTTGTTCTATCTATCATATCGTTAGATAGAAAGAGATCACACATTTATGAAATAAAAAATAATCGAATGAAAGAAAACAGAAAAAAAAATTAAAATGAAATACAAAAAAAAAATTCTTCAATCCTCGAAGATAAAACTGAATGATTCTGTTAAGCAGAAAATTGATATATTAAAAAAAAAAAAAAAAAGAATTCACTAAGAGAATTAAAAGTAAGAAAATTTGTCAGGAGATGAAGGATATAATTTTGTTACGCTTGTTAGATGGTTGCTCTGCATTGTTGTTATGAATATTATTTGTGTTTTGTGTATTGTTGTACGATATACAGTATAGTATCCATCCATATATTTTAAAAGGAACTACTCCTTCTAATGAAATTAATTCAGATAATGTGATTGAACCTTGTGACTTTACGTGTCAATACACATCTTTTTCTATATAAATTTATCAAACATGTCATCATTATAATCAGTATCATTATTAAAATCATCATCATCATCATCCTCATCATCAAAGACCTGAAGAATAACTGAAAAAATAAAAAAAAATTATATATAGATCAGGTATTAGTTGGGACTTTGAAAAAACACAAAACTAAATATTTATTTGTTCTGGTTTTTTGTTTTTTATCTATTGCTCTGTGTTTTAATAAATTTTTTTTTGCTTATTTTTTCTGATTTAATGATTGTCAAAATCATTTTTTAAGATCTTCAAATGATCTAGGTCAAATGATATTTAGTAAAAGCAATAGGAACTCATATCATCAGAAAAATCATTATAAAATCCCTTTGAATAATCAGCAGTCCAAAAATATAAGTTAGTGATTGGATAATTTTGATTTTTTGGTTAGATTATTGAAAATTGCATAATAAATTAATCATTTGTTTGGCACTTTGTTTTTTGGATAGTTTTTACAATAAAGAAGACATTTTTAAATCCCGTCTATTTTTGGTCTTGTTAAAAAAAATAACGTTTTTATTTTATGTGATAAATGAGTGATGACATATTATTGATAGAGTATCGAATTAGATGTATAGGGAAAGATTTATGTATGATTGGATACCTATTTAAAAAAATTTATGTTTTTTTTTTTTTATAATAAAGTCATTGCAATTATAAATAAAATCAAAAAAGAATACATATTTTAAAACAAAATTTTGTCGAAAGTAATGAGATTTAATAATTCAAAAAAGTCTGTTTGATTTTGTTGTTTCTATATATATAGGATCGTTCCAAATTCTATATAACGATTGTTGTTCTTGAAGAAATTTTAAAATTTAAAATTTAAAATTTAAAATTTGTTTTTTTTTTTTGTAAAGAAAAATGCTGAATTCATTACCTCATAGTTCATAATTATTTTTTTCGTCCGATATTTTACCACTAAAGGGTCCTAAAAATTGCGAGAATAAATAAAAAGTATTTCTTATTATTACTAACTTATAGTTCTAATCCAAAAGAAGAAAATAACATAATGTGTTGGAAAAAAATGATTTTGAATTCTAAAAATTATACTGGATAAAATTAATTGTAATGCGAATGATTGATTAAATCCTGTATCAAAAAATTTTGCATATCTATCAGATTGTATATTGCTTATATTACTTATAAAATCTGTTACAGAGCTGCAGCTCCCAAAGTAAATACAAGTTACATAATACAATAACTTGTATTTACTTTGGGGGCTGCAGCTCTGTAACAGATGAGGCTACACAAAATGTTGTTCCACAAAATTAATTTTTTAGCGATATGTCTTTAAAATATAGATAAAATTTCATTGCTCTATTTCAAACGGTGTAGTAGTTTTGTAAACACCCAGACAAACAGACAGAGAGACGGATAGAGTGAAACTAATGGGTACATTTTTTTCAATTTTTTATGAAAATGTGCTAAAAAAAATTTGAAGAATGAAAAAAAAAAAATATCTTGAGATAGAAATTTATTTAGACAAAATTAAACTTAAAAAAAAAAAACGAGAAAGAATACAGTTGCCTTTGTCAACTCTTAGATACCCGTACGAACCCGTTAGTGTGTTCATAGTCTGTTACTCTGCTTATAATTTATTATTTTTTTTAATTTTTAAGTATTTTAAAATAATTTGGGTGAATTTTATAATTTCTAGAACTATGGTTTGCACATACATATATTCAAACTATATGTTTATACATTCTTTAAAAGCACATTCTAATCTTTCATCTAACGATTATAAATCCAAAACTTTTTCAAATATGATATACCTAGAACTATTTAATACTAAGCGGCAAATGAATGTATATTCATTTATGCTAAACTTACTACACAAAATAGCAAATATATATTAATATGCACATGCATTCATATATAATATAATATATCGCCATATACATATACATTACATTATTTCTTTAAAAATATTTCATTCTAGAGTAATTTCTTCTATAAATACAACAAAATACGTATATACACCACTATATGTATATATATATATAACAATATTCTTATTAAACATCATTTCAGTGACATATACGTTATGTAAATAAACATGATAATATATAAGTATGTATACCAATATTATATAAATATAAATTCTTCAAGCAACTGTTAATTTTTTATTTATTTATTAAATTTTTTATACCCTCCACCCAAAGTATATGGTATATTAACTTGGTATGGAGTTTGTAACTACCAAAATGAAGCGAGTTAGATATGGACATGTATATATATTCTGAATCAGGATCACCTGTTGAGTCGATTTTACGATGTCCGTGCGTTCGCACGATAACTCAAAAACTAGTAAAGCTATCTTGATGAAATTTATTTAGTAGGTTACTAATTACGAAAGGAAAGCTAAGTTCGAATCCGAATGATTCCGAAGCATACGAGATTATCTCCAAAACCAACAAAGATAGAACCTTTATTTTTAGTACAAGGGTGGTCTGTTATGTGTCCTTTTTTGTAAAATTGGAAACTGACATTTGAAAGAATTTGAACCATGGGTTCGTATTTTAGAAACTTCCGAACGAGCACAAGAACAAACGAGTATATCTCCAAAACCAACAAAAGTAGAACCTTTAAATTTAGTCCAATGGTGTTCTGGCATGTTTTCTTTATGTCCCTGAGATGGATTTGATGAATTGGAGTGGCAATTCGTGTACCTGACACACGCCTCCCAAGGACTAACAAGCACATCTTCGAAATTAATAAAGATAGAAACTTGAAATTTTTTACAAGGGTGTCAAGCATATCCCAAGAGAATGCCTCTTTTACGTTCCTCAAATCCGAGTTGAATAAGACAGAAAAGGGAAGAAGTTCAAACAGCTACCAAAAAACTTATGGATTTTTAATTTAATTCGAATTATTCAGGTGTAGGGTATTAATAAGTCGGTTGCATCGACTTACTGTTACATTTACTTGTTTTTGTACTACTTTTGAACTCATCCTCAACAATTTTAAATTATCGATTAAAACACAAATTCAACAAAATCATTAAAGAAAGTTGTTGAGAAAAATCTAGTCACATTTTCGTCCATTTTAAGGTCTATATTATTAAGAAAAGTTGCTAACAGAAATAAAAGTGTAATGTTAGAGTTTTAATTTTTATGTATTACTTTAAAAAATTTTAAACAGGTATTTAAGTTATAGGTGTTTAAAAATATGGAATTTTTAATTTTTGACCCCTTACAGCTTCTAAACGGAGGCCGATAGAAAAAAATGTTCTAAAATGACTCATACTTATTTTTAAAGATCTGACTGATCTAATTGCAAGTTTCTAACTTAAACCGTTTAGAAGATAGAAGGGTTGAAGAATTTTCCAATAATTCAGTTTCACATAACGGTAAATTAGGACATCGTATGGCACAAGTATATATTTATTATATACATATTTGCAAAGTTCATAACTGTAGCTATCGTTTGGCATTTAGATTGAAGATATACCTTATAGAACTTGTGTTATAACAATATAACTATAGAGCTTTTCTGAACTTTAAGGGGCTGTAGCTCCGTAACGTGTGGGGCTACACAAAAAGTTCTTCCATAAAATTAGTTTTTTTAGGATATCTGCCCGTAATTGAAATTTCATGGGTCTACTTCAAACTATGTAGAATTTTTAAAAAATTTGTATGAAAAATGTGGAGATCAAAAAGTTAGTTGTTCGAGATCGACCAACTACCCGAAGTCTTGATCAGACCTCAACCAAAACAAGGGGAACCTACAAATTGATTCAAATACTGATTGATTGATTTGGTGTTACATTCAATACTCCAGCTTTCTTAGTTTTGGAGATAGCGTGCGGACGAACGAACAAGGCTTAATAGACTCAGAATTTGATTCTGATCCGATCCATACCTTTGAAGGTATATCTTTGCTTCCTTATTTCGAGGTGTTACAAACGGAGGAGTAATTTTATTATACCCGGTACTTATCGTACGGTTATAAATATGCATTTACACTTGACTAAGTAATTTTAATATAGTAAAAAATTTTACCGCAAAGGAAATAAAAATACAGAGATAATTATTTTTAATTAAATTATATGTACTTTAAAATTGTAACTTTTAACAATAATAATATAATATAATATATAATATAAAATAAATTCGTTTTAAATTTCTAATAAATCAAATTCTTTAATTTTTTTTTTTTATATTCTAGAATTGCAAAATGTTTAATCTATATATTTGTTCCCTAATTAAATTAAATTTCTTTAATTGCGTGTATATCCCACACACTATGAATTTCCCGCATAAAAAATAAAAGAATAACTCAATTTTCATTTTTATATTTTCTTTTTTTTTTTTCCTTTTTAATAACAAAGTTTTTAAAAAAAAAAATAAACATAAAATCAAAATAATTTCGATGACAATAATATCGCTATAAAAATCCAATTTTCATCTTAATTACTTTAATTTTCATATTATAACGAAAGAAAAAAAAACAAATAAAAATTAATAAAAACATTGAATTAAATCAACCCCACCTTCATTAACACCAACCAAATAATTATAATTATCTGAGATACAATCGGCACTTTTCAAAGTATAGCACTACACTAATATAAAACCAGAACATTTAATTTTTTAGTCATTCCATTTATTTTATCGTTTGTTCAACTTGACGTGAAAGATCATTGAATTGAACATAACACTTAAAAAAAGAAAATAATATTTTCTTTCTTTCATGACACAATTTTTTAAATGATATGTACCAACAGTATGTCTTTAATATCAACTGTAATATTTATTATATTAAAAGTTTTTCTTTTTTTTTTTCATATTATTAGGAAGGAAAAACAACTGAATAATACTAGAATATATTATTTGGGTATGATGGGATGATATGCAAAATGCGCGCACAACAATAAATTCAAAACTTTTAAATGCATAAAGACAGAAAAATTTTCCGTTTAATTAGGAATCGGAGCCGGTTAATTACAATCAATAACAAATGCAAGCAATATTTCAGAAATTATCCATGATATAAAAATTAGCTTGACAATCACGAAATTTTCCAATTTTCTTTTTTTATATTTTTTTTCAGTCTGCGCTCTCTTGCCATGATTTTTGTGATTTACGAGTATAAAAGTGAAATACAAATTTTCTTTCCGTTTTGGAAATTTTTTTTTTTTGTTTAATATGTTGTGTTGTTTTTGATAAGAAACGAAGCATCGCGTTTGATTTTTTTTGGTGAGAATGTAATTAAAATGAAAAAAAAAAAAAAAGAAATAAAAAACTCTACAACTAAATATTAATGCCAACATATTCTGAGCATTAATATATGTGTATGTAAACATTCTTCCTTTATATACACACATATTCTATTCATTCTTACTGTATAGTTTTATCATTAATATAATTATATTTGAATGTGTATATTATATATGAAAACATTTTATTTTTAACAAAGTGTAAAAATACATGAACGCGGTACATAAGAAAATTTTATTAACAGGATGCTGCCAAAATGTAACAGACATCACATCTCACAAAATAATAATGTCACTATATAAATTATTTTTTGGTTTTGCGCGCCAACTTCAATATTACAATATTATAGAATATTCAAATCAAATATTCTGTTATTTTAGTTTTAGGTGTTACTTTAATTTTTAACTAAATGCGTTTTTCTGACATTGATTATAGAAATTGATGCCATTGAAGCATTAATTACTGCTAGAGGCAATTGGTAACCAAAACAATATTTTAAATGAATAGTATATGGCATTTCAAAACTGAAGTTTATCCATAAAGTCAAAAAGAATTTTTGTTGTTTGTAAATGTTTAATTCTTTTCGATTGCTATTATACAAAAAAAAAACGCGAATACTGAGTATATGATATACGGTTCCTAACCCCAAAGACATACAAAATTAAAAAAAAAAAAACTTTTTCTTTAAATAAAATTTTATTACCACAACATCAGTAATGCTAGAAAAAGCAAGTACATCCCGTTCAATGTTTTATTATTCGGTTTGTGATGCATCATATGATATTATATTTTGGATGTGATTAATTAAAACAAAAAAAGGAAAAGAAAACAAGATAACTTTGAAGGTGATGAGGAAATTTATTTCAAATGTTAATCAAAGTAAAAAAAAAAAAAAATTGATGTCAGATTTTTCTGGAAAGTTCAAAGTAAAATATATATATATACGTATATGATTTATTCATTAGATATATTAGCTCTAGTATGCGTTTTAAGGTGTTCTTATACATTGCACTATACTCAAGGATTAAAACTAAATACTTATAGTTACATATTATACTTTCTATAATTGACTAAATATGGTTGAATGATCATTGATTATTGCGAAATTTGAAAATTTTATACTGACGAATATATTTACACACATGTGAATTCGAGGTCATTCAAAGTATGTTACATATAATACCATGTCTATACCATTTCGTATTTAATACATAGATTTATTTTGATTGGATTCAAATTTATTTTGTTGTGTCCTTTGGAAAAGAAAAAACAATTTTTTTTGTTTAAATAAATTAAAAGTACTTTATTTTTTAAATGAATTTTAAAATTAGCTCTAATACCAAAACTGCAAAAGAAAAACTACATTAATTTAATTATATTACATTTTTAGATATTTAAAAGTAGAAAGAGTTACTTTGTTTTGTCTGGCTTTTAAAAATTTTTAGGTCAAATATATTTTATATGAAAAATAGTTAAAATTTTATTAAAACTTTTTAAATCAATTTAGTACTGCATTTCCCAATCCTATATTTCAACAATTTTATTAAACTTACATCGTTGCTATAAAAATTTTCATTAATTTGGCCGTAAGAAATTTTTGTGATTTATTTTAGACCGATTAGGAAAATTTGAAAAAAAAAAATGTCTAAAAATGTATTAATTTTTGGGAACTTCTTTTTGAAATTTTTTTCGAACAATTTAAATACAAATATTTATGTTTATTAAAACAAAACACACAAAATAAGAAATTAACATTCCTGTATATCTTAAAACTAATAAATTCAAGAAAAAAATATATATGTATATCTTTCGATGTATGTAAATGTAAATATAAATTAGTAATTTTAATTTTGATTATATATGTGTGTATATAATTATACCAATTGTTGATATCGTTTGTAAAACATAAAAACTAAATTATAGTTTACTAAGTTTCCATATCATTTTCAAAAAAACCAAGAAAAAAGTAAAAAAATTTAAAAAAAACAGATCTTATCCTTAAACCCGTATCCCTTTTTTTGTTTGCTTGTAAACCAAAAACCAATACACCACACACCAAAAAGTGAAAAATAATATATTTTCTCACCAAGTATTCAAAAAGAAAAAAAAAAATACAACTTATGAACCGTCATAAATTACTGCTCTTAAAACCAAAAAAATATTAAAAATAAATAAAAAATAAAATAGCAAATTCGTAAGAAACAAGCGAAAGTGAAGGGGATAACACCCCGTTTTTAACATTACCACAAAAAAAAAAACTTTTTATAAATTGTTTATTTCTGTTTTTGTTTCATTTCCCTTCATTATTGTAATATTGTACAAAAAAAATTTTTTTAAGGACTCATTTAATTTTGCTGTTTTTTTTTTCTTTATTTTATTTGTTTTTTCTTCAAAAATCCCCACATAATTTTGAGTTAGCTACAAGCTTCAAAAATTAATTTATTAAATTTTCCTTATAACTATATATAAAAAGAAATTTGTTAGCACCCTACAATATAATACACATATTCCCATTTTAATTTATCAGATTTTCCATCCGCGTAAAAATGTTATCCCCGCCATCATTTTATAAATAAAAACCAAAAAAGTAAAAATATAACAAGTACCTTTACACCTTTTTTCTTAATTTCCAATAATAAAAAATAAAACAAAACAGTATCGAAAAAAAAAAACAACAAATTAGAAAGAGAGAGTAAATCAATAAAGTGTTCTGTTCGAAAAAAAAAAGTAAATATGTAACTATAAATTAAAAACACAAAAAAAAAAAAAAAACACTTCAGAATTTTTATTAGCTCTGGTTTCGATTGTTTTATTCCTTTTTCTTGCTTCCATCTGTACCTTGTCATCCTCTATTCGACAGTCTAAGATCTTCAATTCTTACACCATGTTTAGGTTCATGTAACTTTTAAGTTATTTGTATAACAATTTTACCACATTTTTTTATTATTGTTTATATTAAATTTATAGGTATATGTACCTCCATATATATATATATATGTATACATATATATAGAAAGTATTGTATAAATAAAAAAATTTACAAGCATACAGAGTGCTTTGAATTTCGTTGGAAATCAATATATCAATAAATTGATCGTTATAAAATCAAAATAATAACAAAAAATAAAAACAACAACTAAATTTGTAAAAAAAAAAAAAAAACACATAAAAACTCGAAATTAACGATATTTATCTTTAAGGTGTTAAATACGTCTCCCCATTTGATTGAGATCAATAACCATAAATTCACCTGTATATACATAATTTTTTTTTTTTCGTTTTAATTCTGATATTTGTTTTATCACAGATCTAAATTACATAAGGAATTTTTTTATATTTTTCTCAAAATTCATTTTCCCGAAAGTTTTTAATATGATTTTAATACGTTTCTTTCGAAAACACAATTTTACTAGGTTACTAGATGCTATGTAAATTTTATAGAAAATAAAAGCAGATCTCAAACTGTTTCGAGTCTATTGAATCTGTGAAGACTCCATACTATTAGCACGGAAAAAATAAGTTCTAAAATGCTTTTCATAAAATCATATAGTGACAAGTTTAAATTCAGTTATCTTGAAAATTAAAAGAGATATGGGAAAACTATGAGGATATTTTGCTTTTATTTATTAACCGATCCTCATTATTCAAAACGGATTAACGTTTTTTTTTTTTGCTCTTCTTAAGATATTTTAATGTACCAATTGAATTCTTTTAAATGTTTTACGTTCATGCTATATTTGCCATTGTTATCATCTGCCACAATTTTAATGTTAAGATCACGATAAAAAGCGACATTCCACTATCCCATAATGTCTTAACTGTTTTTCTTCTAGATTCATGTTTATAACTTCTTTATATCATATCCAAATATTCTTTTGGTACATATATACCTGCGTTTTATACCTGCATAATTTGAAGCTGAATTATAAAAATTCCAGTTAGTCATTGATTACATATTCTTATCCAAATTTTTATTATAACGTGTGTTACTTTTAGTATAAAGGCCAGTGAAAAATTCGGTATGGTATCTTTTGAAATAATATACCCAAGTCTATAAAAACATTTGTATATGTATATATAATTTTTAGTAGGTAACATATTTATATTGTACGAAATGTTCTCAATAGATCCATATATAATTTTATTAATTTTTCGTATTCTTTGAGATATGTTAAAATTCAATAAATTAAATTATACTTCGAATTATTCATATACATATATACTCATACAACATACATACTATTTTTGAAAAAAAAATTTCAGGATGATATTTTTTTTTTTTGTTTTCATCTCTTATTCATTTATTTTTCGATTTCATTTAAATTTTTGTATATATAGTTTCAACTTCATTTTAATTGTCCAACTGCTTCAAATTATTGATTCTTAAGATTCTTTTTTTTTTTTTGTTTTTTTGGTACAATTCAAAAAAAATAAAGAAAACAATAAAAATTGTGACTATTAAATACACCTGCCTTGTGCACTTTCAATAAAATTCATTTGATAAATTTTTGGTACCCATAACATACATGAACTTGAATATAAGGTATGTATGTAAACATGTTTTAGATTTTATTAATAAACGTGTGTTTTTCTGAAGAATAATCATCTTTCTGAACAATAACTTTCATCATTCCCACTATCAAAGGAGCACCATCATGCCATTCATAATCACTGGTAATAAAAACCTTAATAATAAAATAAAATAATTATGAAGAAAAGGTAAAAATTTTGTAAAAATTAACACAAAATAATTATAGTATGCGTTGGTGTTGATTAATATAAAGTTTAATATACAAACTATCTGGATAGGCGAATATTTTTTTACTCTAATTTAAGCATAGATGAACTACAAAAATTTTTTTAACAAATGTTTTATACTAAAGCGGCTGCTTTTTTTCTGGCATTTTATTTTTTTTTAATTTTACTCCGGCATCAAAAAGTTTTCAACTACTGGGACATCTTTCAAGTTCTGTTAAGATATTTAAGCTTAGCCGGCAGTGCCCGGGAAAATTGCAAACTCTTACAAGTTTTTTTTATATTTAAAAAAAAAAAAGAATACTGGATATTTATGCTTTAATTTTTTTACTATTTAGTTTTACGTAATTTTATCCCTTTTAACGTTAAAAATGCGTATACTTATAAGAGCATATAGTTGGCGTACCAAAACAAAAGCTATACCTTTCTACTAAACAACAAAAATTGGGTTGACGAAATGCAACAAAAATTTTCCGGCGTATTTTAAAAAAAATTTTTGGAAATTTTCTCATTAATTTCACTCTGTTCGGTCGTCTATTTATAAAACTTGTATACTGTTTGATGAAGCAATGGAATTTTAACCATGAAGAGTTGCAGAAAATTTATTTTTTTAGAATCAACCATTACAGAATTAAAGTTGGAAAATCTGTATTTTTACATGAGCTAAATCTCAAGTTTTCCTGAATATTTTTGAAAAAATTTTGTTTCCCCGTATCTACTGGACACTCTAGTCAATATTTTGAATTTTAAAGGAAACCCTATTTAACATAATGTAATAGGGATCAAAAATTTAACATTTGGTATTTTTTTAAATCTGGTAACCTATATGCAAATTTGTTAAAAGCAAATTTTTGTCGATTATAAAGGATAAGTAGTAAAAACATCAAGAAAAATTCAGATGACAGTATTCTTATAGCAAACAGATAACTTAACAGAAAAATAGAAACAAAAAACCTTCTTTTATCAAACTGTTGAAATGACTGCGATATAAAATGCTAAAAATACTGCAAATTAATTTTACGGAATATATATATTTAAAATTTCGGATTGAATGCTGAATATTTAAAATCAAAAAAAACCGGCGTTAGTTAAATACTATAACAGGACAGTGAAAACTTTCAAACGGTAACAAACCATTTTTTAGGCACTGCCAATTTATATGTTGCCATTATTTAGTTTTATTCATCACAATATAACCAATAAAAAATTGTGTTCTCTTATTATTCCACTCCTCCGAGTAAGTTGTCATTTAATTTATAAATTTTGAATGTATTTATCTTTTGTAAAAAAAATAATGATTATAACATAACAATACAATTGGTATGTATTTAACAACCCAATTAGTATGCATTTAAATACTACATATAAAATGAATTTGACATATAAAATCAATTATCACTAAATGTTATAAAACCTTTGCACAAAAAAACAAAGTGAACCCATTATGATAGTCAGACTGACGTATATTACACCAGATGTGGCTAGTAAAATTTAAATTTATATGTATTTTAAATTTTTTTAAATTTCATTTTTTTATAAGCCCTTCTCTTTTTATAGTAATTCTCGTTAGGAGACTAAGCCTTTTTAAGAAAGTCTGCTGAAATAATTGTTTTCTGTCTAAATACTTTGGAACAATAAAAAGTGTCCCAGTGCAATAAAAAAAGCAATAATGCTCGAGAGTTGTTAAAATTTATTAAGTCGATAATAAATTTTTTGTTTTCTCAAACTTATAAACAATGTTTTTTATCATAACTTCCACAATTTTCAGAGTTTAGGTCAGGCTAATATCTTAACTTGTGGATAATGGATAGAATGAAAAAAAAAACAAAAATTTTTAGTGTACTTGAGCCTCGGTGGCCAAGTGGGTAAGAGTGTATAAAATATGATGTAAACACCGAGGGAGTCTGGGTTCGAATCCCACGCACATCGTAAGAGTTATTCCCCCTTAAAAAAATGAAAAAGGTAACTTTTTTTGAAACACAGCTTAAAGCAAATTTTTAATGAAAAAAATCAAAAAATATGAATTTTTAATGGCAATATCTTCTTTACCAACAACAAATAAAGTCTTCTTACCAAATAAAATATTTTCAAATGGAAAATTTTTAAGAGCGCCGTAACCGTAAAAGGGTAATGATATACATACCTGCCTCTTTTCTACAATTTTTTCTTTGTTTTGACCCACAGAATAACACACTTTTTTTTGGAAACACGGTAGCTAGACACACTGTATAAGCCGGAATTCGCTGAGTCGAAGCCAATAACAAACCAAATGTTAACGGTATTGTGTTGTCAGAAATGTTCATAAAATGTTAATTTTACCTGTACTGTGGATTATTCCACATATGATTTGTTTGAAATTTATGTTAAACTAAAGTAAAAAATATAATTAAATTAATAAATTTCCCTAAAATTTTCTTCTTAAACGTATGTATTTACATTGATACATATATATTTTCCGTATATATACACATATGTATATAGTAATTTTTCTTCAAGACCATCACACATTTTGATCAGAAACGAACCACATATTTCTGTATTTTCAAATATCATGATTATAATAATAATGTAAAATAATATCTTTACTTCTAATTCTGTTCGATATCTCATTTTAACCGTCAATAACAAAATTATAATTTTCGATATAAATTTTATTGGCAATAATTCATTACAATGAATTAATTACATATACACTTTAGTATAGTTCATGATGTATGCATGTTGTTTCAGAAGCAAAATTAGTTTTTTTTTTATTTTCACTTTTATATTTTATTATCACAAATAGATCCTTTCTATTTATTTTTTTTATATCGGCTTTGACTCCTGTTATTCAAAATAGAAAAATTTTCAATAAAATTTTTGCAAAAAAAACGTTCCCGTAACTTAGATTTCAAACGTTACATACATATTATACACTCTAAAAAATGTTAATAATATTACTACAATAAATTGTAGTACCACTTTTAATTACTACATTAATAATAGTGATGACTAAAATAAACAAGTAAAATTTTTTTTTTTTTTAGTGCACATAAATGTGAACAGGAAATTACACAGCCTATTCCTGTTCAGGTGTGCCTGTAATTGTCGTAAGGGGAAATAACTCTTACGACGTGTGTAGGATTCGAACTCACACTCCCTCGGTATTTACAGCGTATTTTATATGCTCTTACCCACTAGACCACCGAGATCCCAGCAAATTAAATTAAACAGTTGCTTATTTTTAAACATATTTTTGTTTAAAATTAAGCAAATTTTAAACAAAATTAAAAAATGCTAAGAAACAAACTGTTTACAACTGTTTACCTATGCGCAACAAAACTTATCCAAGACGAAATTCATCCCTAAGTTTAATTTTCTTTAATATATCGATTACCGAGGATAGCGCAAGCTAAAATTTAATAGCTTTGTTAATGCTTCAGTTTAACATCACGATTTACCTATAGGTATAACTAAGTAGCATTTGCTAGATAATGTAATACATAGACATATAAGGTAAATAAGAAAATGAAGGAAAAAATAGATTTTTTTGTAAGCAAGACTTTAAATACGGTATTCCAAAAGGTTATTGTATGAAGAATCAAACTTATTTTGGCTATTAGAGAAATTTGAGTTTTACAAAATTATTCTACTTTTAATTTTAACGATATATTTGAATATTTGCAAAAACCAATTTTCTTAAAATATACCAGCTATTTTATTTGTAGATATCTACGTATTTTGATTTCAGATTCCAATAATAATTCTAATTCAACTTTTTGAAGAAGTTGAAATTTTCAGTACAATATTATTTTTATTAAATTTCACCAATTATTACTTAAAATTCAACATTATGTTGAATACTACATAACTGTTGAATTTTATTGCAATGATGGTAGAGAACAAGTTGCCTACAATATTGTTGTAAATTTCAACAAAAAGTTTTTAGAGTGTATATAAAAATAAATAATTGTATCAGAAATACGTTTAATTGTTTCCATGTGTGTATGCTTAGTCTATGATATAAAAAGTAAAAAATCCTGACATCCAACCTCTGTTCTGTCATTATGTTAGTTGACTTTTAGTCGACAGAAACCACAATAACAAGAATAATCATAGTATACAATGATGACTGGGAAAGAAAAATTTTGGGTAAAAATTCTGTTGAAAACTTTTGTCTTGTTATTGTTACACTAAAAGTTTCTTTACAATTGAAAAACTACAACAAATATGCTATAAATCTTATTTTTTGCGATTTTTTTTTATTTCTTATTTGCTTCCCCTTTCTATTGGTGGAAAGAAAAGAATATACTTATATTTTAGCTTCTGGTTGTTATAACCTTTATAGTTATATATATTTTAAAAAAGAAACATCATAAATTCCATAAAATGATACGGCAAATTTTGGTATAATACAAAAAAATAGTAAGATATATTATTACAAATTAATCCTCTCCTATGATCAAAATTTAAATGAACAAACAGCAACGACTTTAATAAAAATTTTGAGTACTGCAACTTAATAGTCGTGAATTCAGAAACTTTTCAAGGTATACCAAATAAAATTTTGTAATCTAAAATGAAATAAAAACTTTAAAAAAAACATCTAAGAAGACACTACTTCCAATTTATTAAATCAAACATTAATTATGATTTAATTGAGTATAATTAAACATTTTTAAATAAATTAATTAACTTAAGATTTGTTTACAGAACCCATCAACAGCAAAATTCAAAAAATAAAGTATTATAAACGAAATATAACAATTTTTTCGAAAAAATTTAAGCGAAAAGAACTGATATACAAAAAAATTTTTCATTCTTCATCCTTAACGTATATCGACCAACAACTATTTGTAGAACCTGCTAATGTTTAAGAACAGGACATAAATGTGTAAAAATACATTTCATGTTATATACAATAAAATAAAATAACAATAAATAAAAAACAAAAATTCATTTCACATCTACTAAATAAACGGTTTGGGTGAATTGTAAAGAAAAGGATATACATAAAAACAACACAGTCAGTTCCTTTTAGTATTATGAGCTTCATAAATTTATATACATAGTTATACAAAGATATTATCTATATATATATATATATATGTATGAATTAGTTACATGGTATATACAATATGTTATAGCATTAAATTTAAGTAGGTAACATAAAACATGGTTCAAAAAAAGGTTAAATACTGCCTCCGAATAAAATTATTTCTTTTTTTTTTTTGTTTTATCTCTTTCTTTCATTCATAATTTTCTTTATGTTACAAAATTTAAAGTTAAAGAAAATCGTTTTGAAATTTTAATGATTTACGTTTGGGACTTTTTTGTTTTTTGCGCTAAACAGAATTTAGTTCTCAAAATTAAAATGAAATCTATTTAATGTTTTCTTCATTCATGTAATCATATAGCTTTTTTTATACTTAATTTAAAAATGTGAGGACAATACCATTGTATATTTTCAGCAAGAATTTAAGTTTACAGTTATATGTATAAGTAACCGGACATTTTGCTTACCTACTAAATGGTTACCAAATTAGATTTTATATTAATTGGATTCACAACAGCTTATTGAGTTAATACCACCCATAATATGTAGCTAATAATTTAATGTTCATTATAGTATTCATTTCACAGAAAACTAAAATTTCAGACTACGTATTTATTCAAGATTCAAAGGACACTTTTGAAAAGTTTAAAAGTTACACTAACTTGTAATTTTTATGAGTAAATCTTCAGAACGCTTTGAAATGTTTTTACCTAAAAACCTATAATTACATTAATTTTTTGAAAATACACTTCCTACAGGAAACAAGTTGACGAGACATAAAGTAAGCCATAACAAAACTTTTTAAATGTCAAAATAATGTCAGATTTATTTTATGACAGGGGAAATTTTGTCATAAAAATATTTAATTTTATACGATGCTTTGGAAATATCTATGGACGAGTAAAACGTATAAGAAAGAATTTATTATCTTGGCTTGAATATACGCTAAAAGTATTACATAAAATAAAAACTTTCATCCATTGATCTCTTTTTATCAATTAAATATATTGACCAAAATTTTCTTTGTCGTTATTGCTATTTTATATATTTATGATCAATAATTTCATATCACTTTTAAACTGACATTAAAAACGTCAAATTTATGTTTCATATCCTAAGACATTACAAAAAGTTCGATATTTATCTCAAATATTAAAAAATATCAGAAAATTGATGGTCGAGGCCGGACATATCAAAATGGTAAAATATAAATTATTTCTCGTGGCTTTTAAAATCATTGATTTATCTACTTTGCCTTCAAAATGATTTTATTCGAAGACTTTAAATTATTCTAACTTTTATTTTTTTTCATAAACTTCAAATATTTAATACTTAAATGTCATATTTATCCAAAATATTTTAGTACTTAATTGAAATATTAGGGATTCCAATTCCAAAAATAAAAAAAATTACTATTAAGGATTAAATTATTTTAAAATTAATATAATCCTTTTATTTTCTCCTTTTTTAACTTTATTTAATTTCTTTTATTTTATAACCCAGAAAAATTTTAACTGATTACAAAAATAAAAAAAAATATTTTACCTTTTCCTTGATGTTGTCCTATAATAGTAACAATTATGATATACTAATTATATTATTATTCCACAGGTTTGACAAGAATTCTTTTTCTCCTTTGTTTTAAATTTCATTTGTTTTTAAGACATCTTATCAACACTTTTTGTGATTAGGAATGGAATTTCACATAATTCGACTCCATTCGAAAAGAAAAATAATTTGTTTTCATTTAAGCGGTAGCTAAATTAATAAATGGTCGGCACCAAGATGGCGCTATACAGAATTAAGATGTCAAAAGAAGAAAAAAAATAGTCGTAGAAATTTTACGGTGACTCAAAAAAAGCGAATAGTACTCATATCTGAATGACTTTATTAGTCTCTTCTTTTTTTGTTTTCTCCCTATATTAATATTTTTGATAATAAGACAATTGATATGTCTAAAAAACCTGGTTTTAATTATTAATTCCAACATACTAGCCTAAATTGCCAGGGCTTTTTGATTAAAAACAAGAAAAAACAATAATGGAAATGAAATTGAATTATCATATTTTTACGGATGCAAGATTTTTAAGTAAGGTAATCAAACCTTTGTATAAAATTCTAAACAAAAAAAAAAAACCTGTTATAATATTATTACAGAAAAAAGTGTCTGTTGAATTAATTTGACTTAAATATTATACCTGTAACCAGCTATTTGTTGTGAATGTAATTGTGAATAACTACCATCTAATGCTATCTGAACCAATTAAATCAGTTTTTTTTTTTATAATAAATGTTGATATTAAGTCAAATACTAGACATTATCATAGAAAATTATTCAAAATAAGATGAGATATCGGTTATCCGGTGGCGCTTCTCTTTTTAAAAAAACGCTTACTTTCAATGTATGTAGGTATACTTTTTGGATTCTTAATTAAGAATTTTTGAGTGCTTTTTATATATATAGCAAGCACTTAACTATATATTTTGTTTAGGGAATATTTTTATTTTTTGAATTTGAATAAATTTTCTTAACTATATAAAGAGAAAAAAGATTCTCCTATTGATAATACACATTATATGTAATTACCTTTAAACAAAAAAAAAAAAAAACAATTTTAAATAAATAAAATAGATAAAATAAACAAATTAGGCTTAATATTATAATTCATTCATTCGAATTCTATAAATATGAATATACATTTCTAAGATTACATTAATTTTATACCTGCACAGGTACATATGTATGAGTTTTAAAATTATAAATTTACAGAAGCATTCACATATAATAAGTTTTGGTCATTAATTTAAATAATATCTGACCACACAAGAGTTTTTAAATGAATAATACGATCTTAAAATATTTGCTTTATATTTGAAACTATATTATATATTAACTTAAGATATATGAGAATTTTATAAATAGATTCAATAGATTCAAACAACATTATTACTTCAAAAAGGACAAATTACATGTTTTTAAATAATAAAAATAGTACACGTGACTTAAAACTCTATAAATTTGTGTATATTCGTGATGACTTTATTCTGTAAGAGTATATTGGACAGAAAACAGTAAATAACTGTGAAAGTATAACCTATCTTTCGCTGAAATTCTTTAAGATTGTAATTTTATTTTAAGATAAGTATAAATTTAAAAAAGTAAACTGACAATTTAAAAATCGATATGATTTACTATGGATCAGGTGGATGTAAAGTGGATCATTGTAGTAAACGTGGATCATTATAGCAAAATCAAGAAATTGGTAATTAGTTTGATGGTGATGACAATCATGTAAAAAATGTGAAATGTAAAAAAAAATGTTTGGTCATTTTCCTATAAAGATTGTGTTAAGCTTTAATTTTAGATAAAAAATCGTTCTTCCGAAATCCTCCTTTTCAATCAACATATTTTTTTTTTTATTATCGGAACCAAATAGAAGAAAGATTCATGAATATGAAAATGAAAAAAAACCACAACCTTTTCTAAACTTTTGACTTTCAAAAACCTTATCGTTTACTCATCCTCTAGAAGACTGATCGAAAAAGTACAAGAAAATTATAGTTTTAAAATAAATTATAAAAATAAAGCATCTGTTTGATACACGAGCATTAAAAAACATAACAGAGAAAATAGTAAATTAGAAAAATTAAACCTTTTTCGGAAAGTTTCAATGATTTTACATAAAATAGTTTATTTTCAAAATTTTTACTTTTTCTTGTTTTGAAATTTTTTAAATTTCAACAGTAAAAGTTACTAAAATTTCTTTACTTTTTATTTTGATTTCTTTTTTTTAGCATGCATACATTGTTACCCATATGAAGTTTAAATGATTGTAATTTTTATGTATTCTCCCGTCAAAAAAAAAAAAATTGTATAATATTATCATATATGATTTAGGATGTGTATCCCGTCTTAAAAAAAAAACAGGAATCTAGAAATTTAACGTAAATGTTTGTGAATATTAGGCGGAATAGATGAAAAAAAAAACAACATCGGAAATATGTTCTCTGTCTCACCTAACTGAAAGGTTCCCAGCACGAAAATAAAATCTTTTTTTGCTATTCAATTATATATTATATTGTTAATTTGTCTAATTTTACGTGTGTTTGTATGTTTTGCTAGAGTAAAAGTTACAAAAAAAATGTCTTTATTTACACATTACTTTTTTTTTTCTCTACATACCTTCAGTGTACTCTATAAGAAGATATGAAAGTTTTATATACTTACATATATGAAAATATTTCATATTTCCTTTGGGGCTTTTAGGGGAAAATACAAGCAGAAAAAAAAATAGCGATAATTTTAAAAAAAGCAAACACCATAAAAAAATAATTTTCAGTAAATGCGGCTATAAACCAAAAATGTTTATATTATTAGATAAGAGGGAAAAGAAGAAGAAAAGGATCAGAATAAAAGAATGGCAAAAGTCCTTGAAGAAGGATTTTGACAAAATGATTTTATAAATATGAATAAATTCATTGCTTATTTTTGTTTCAACAAATTTTATTTGAATAAAATTAGTTGGTTCTATTTTTTTATTTGTTTATTGGTTTTTTATTTTGTTGCCATAATTGGAGTTTTTTGGGATTTTTTAGGGGTTTTCTTATTTTTCTTTTCAATTTATTTGCAATTTGTCGCGAAATAGAATTTTAATGACATTGTGGTGTGAAAAGGTTTTAATGTTTTATAACGTTGTTATTGAATCTCTTAAAATACAAGAAGCGTTAATTTTTGGAGAATTTTTTTTTTTTTTATTATTCTTGAATAAGAAACATTTGAATAACTAATTCATTTAAAAAATCATCTTTGGTATTCTAATTACTATAAATTATATGGCATCATCATGAGATATGGCAAATTTAAACTGTGATTTACTTACTATTTTTTTAATAAAAGCATCTATATAGTATTTTTGAATTTTTTTATTTCTGAGTAGTTGGAATGCCAAAGTTAAAACCAAAAATGAAACCAAATCCTGAAAATTATTTGTACAAAACTTAAACTAAAACGAAAAATCAAACAAAAATCAAATATCTTATCGGTCTGTGAAACCAAAAAACAAACCAAGCTAAAATATAAATTGATTTCCAGCCCTGATTGTAATACATGTTTTTTGAAACTTTGGAGCAATACTCATATATTTCAAAGGTCTAAAGTTTGAAACTATAGAAACTTTGATTTGCGAAACCTTTTTGAAAATAAGCATGACTTGCGCGAAAAAATATTTTATGTTCTAGTTTAAAAGCTATGTGGCGTTAAAAACTATAAAAACTCTACTTTTAGACTTCTATACCCAAAACATATGTTCAAAAATGGAGTTACAATTCTAAAATGATTTATGTAAGAACTTTGAAAATAATCACCCTTAAAAACATTTGATTTTACATACATACGTCCTTTTTTTTTCAAAAATAAATCAATTAATTTAAATTTAAAAAAAAAAAATTTGGTTGTAATTACGAGAACCATACAATTATGTTAAAACCAAAGATAAAAATAATTGACAAAAATCAAATGTATTTAATAAAGAAAATTACTCTTTTTTGAGGTGCAAATTTACTTCAAACATTCCCGTATCCCACAAAACAAATATTAACGAATATTAATACAATTACCTAAAACTTTATATTGTTTTTCTTAAAATAATGCGATAATACTCTTCATATTGAATAAAAATCCTTATAATTTCATTTATAAATGTCAAAATTATTCAAAGTTATCCCTTAAAAAATCTGTAAGTAATGGCAATCAATCAAAATATGACTATATAAATTTTGAATATTTTCGAAATTTTCAATCTTTATAACAAAATTTAAAATTAATTATTTACCAATAAATTTAAAACAACCGAAAACTTTTTGTTTTTAATAGATTGGAAAAAAAAACTTTACTTTTAAAACCATAAACCAATTTAGCCACTTTTCCTTTCTTTTTTAACAATGAACAAATTCCATTTTGGTCCTATAAAACTGTCATAAAAACAACAGATTGCTAAGTCATATAATATAGGCCACAATTCACTTTAAATTCATTCACAATTTAATAAAAATAATAAATTACCATCTAATAACTCATTAATAATTTTCATTCATTTTTCCCTATCTTGTTTTATTTTTTAGCAGGCAGCTCTTTTCTATGACGAATTCTATTTTCCACGTTCCTTATCGTTCGTAATTTATTTCGCGTTACTGACTGCGTTAATAATGTTCAACAATCAAAAAAAAAAAAGAAAGTAAATTTTAGGGAAAACCATTCACAAAAATATGACCTAACAATTATTATTTTGCCTTACTCTTTGTTCGATTTGTATAAAAATGTGAAAAGTTGCAAACCGTAAAACAACAGTTATTTCAGCTTTACCTTTTCCTTTTTCTCTTTAGATTCACAAACAATTGATGGAATTGATTCATAAACAATTGATTACAAAAGGAAAAGAAAAAGGCTTAGAACGCATTCTTTTCAAGAAATTGATCTATCAGATGAATATAACAATAAATTCGGGTAAAAGAGTAGACAGGGATAAAAAAAAACCTTTCGTTAAACCTTTCGTTATATAGACCTCTTAAAATTTTTTAATTGTTAATATTTTCCAATTTTCTTTATTCATTCGAAAATACTTAAAAAAAACTTTTTTGTAAGACTAAAAAAGGTTAAAAAAATTATCATATAAAAACTAAGAGAACAAAAACAAAGTATAAACCAGACAAAAAGAAATTTGACTAGTAAAGTTATAAATCACCAAAACATTGACATCATACTGAAATAAAATCAGAGTAAAAAAAAATATAATTAAAGACAAGGACATAAGGACGCTAAAAACAAAATATGTTAAATTTTATTAGATATGTAAAACAATAAAGAAAACTAAAAAATATGAGGAGAAGAATGAGACAAATTGATAAAAAGAATGTAGAATACAATTTTATTTTAGGATTTTATTTTCAGCTTACTTAAAATTTTTGCTTCAGAGATTCCACTAAACTTAAGCTGAAAAAGTTGTAACTAATAATTCAATTAAATCAAAACCTTATATAAGGATTTTAAATTTTTCAATTCTTCATGCAAGTTATCTTTACTCTTTCATTATATTGAGAATATTATACACATGTGGAGCTTTCAAATCAAATAAGCCAAATGATTTATTTTTTTAATTCCTTGGTACATTTTTCGCGTAAATTTGACTAAATGGGAGAACTGAGAAAGAAATTGAAAGGTGAATTGGATACGAACTTGAAAAAATTCCTTTTAATGAGTACAAATTGTAAAATGTAGTATAATGCCAACACAAGGCAACGCATTTAATGGCAGTATGTTCCAGATTTAATGAAAGCAGTTCTCACAACGAATGAGTTTCCATAACCAGTTTTACAACACCTAGGAATTTCCACAGTATTGATATTGGCAATTGTTGCCTCTCTTGCGTTTTTGAATTGTAGTAAAGAGGAAGCAATAATGTGATTTTATTCCATTTGAGAAAGTGTCGTTATCTATGAGATATCTGTTAAAAAAAGATAAAGGTCCGATATTGCAATGAATGTTGAGAGAAGTAATAGTTACTAAAACTCAGAGCTCTTTCTATTAGATGAAAGTCGAGATTTTGCATTTTGTCGAGTTGATTCTATAACAACTGAATGATATTTGTGGTGCATCAATCCAAATGTGTAAATGATAGGTCATCTTAAGTCGAATGTATGCTTAATAGATATTAGACAGATCTATAGAAAAAAAAATACGTTTTACAACGAAAAAAAAACCCAATGATTTAGCAGCATTCTTGTATCTAATATAACTACACATTAAAAATATGTGCATTCCACCACATTTTTTGATTTAGAAACACGCCTAAAATATTAAATTTTTAGAACCGTTGTATATTTTCTCCTAGAAATCGCCTAGAAAATAAAAATCAAGAAAAGAGGTGGTAATAGGGTTGACTCTTGTGGAACGCCTGCATTAAAGATACAAACATAAAACTGTTGACAAGAACACAAATGTGATTCGAGAGAAAATCCTTAATTCAATTACAGAAGGAATATCCAAATGGCCCGACATTTTTTTAGAAGAGCTGAATTCAATATTCGATTACTTCTTTTTTTTACTGTACCGATTTTAAATATTTGAAAATATTTTTGTAAAAATAACTACAAAATTAAAACTCGCAACAATAAATTTGATAGATCCAAAGATGAATTTTTAGAACACCAAATATAATTTTTTTTAACCCATATATAATTACTTTAAAATCACAATAACCTAAGATTCAATCTAAATTTAAATACATAATCTAATTCTTTTATATCAAGTGAAAAGAACTGACTTTAAAAACTGAATCGTACCGTTCTTTCAAAATTACATTTATTTTAGAAAGAGAGACACATAAAATAAAATAAAACTTAAAAAAAATTGTCAAAGTATGTACCAATTATATCGCTACTCCTGAGCAACAATTTAAACACAAAAAGGATTCATTTTGCAAACTTACACATATGCGATTACTAAGAATTTCAGATAAGGCACCAAGAAAAACTAATAACAACAGTTATAAAATAAAAAAAGAACACGGTCAATACCCGCTCACACCTAGGACATTTTTTATTACCATATTGTATAGGCACACTTTTAGATCCTAATAACCAAATTGTGTATTTTAGAAAAATGTTTGTCTATTATTTTAGGTAGGTATATGCATAATATATTATATTACTTTACATATATGAACATAATATATACACACACACTTTTGTTTGAAATATTTTATGAATATACGATTATTCGCGCACCATACATTTGAATTGTGCCAGTAGGTGGTTAAGTGAAAATATTTTTCTTGTTTTGTTAAATTCATAAATTGGTTACCAGGCCGAAATGAAAAAGTAGTTGATATCCTGTGGGCATTAGACATATTTTATATGTGATAATAAGTGATGTGACACGTACAGAAGTATGGTATGGCATATAAAATCAAATTACTCTAAGAAACTATTTTAAAAAAGGTATGAATAATTTTTTTTTTTTTAAGGAATTAAAGTAATAAATATATTTCAGACAAATAAATTTGTGTATCTATGGTGATGTTAAGAAAATGTAATAAAGACAACAAAATTATAAATAAAACCATAATTTTAAGTTTTATTTAGCATTTCATTCTATAGTAAAGCAAAAAAAAAAATATCTATACCTGTACTCTTTTGAAAGGTGTCCTAAAACTGTTTTTTTTTTTTATTTAAGAATCTAAATTTGGTAAAATTGCCTATGCTTTTACTGATTATTATTTTTGTTGTTTTTTTTTTCGTTAGGATTTTTGAAAGAATATAAAAAACATATAAAATACTATTTTCTGTCTAGAAATTTTATAAATTAAAATTTATATTAAATCAAATTTATAAGTATATATCTATACCTATGTATTGAATAAAATATTAATGAATACAAAATATGTATAATGAATAAATTTTAAACGAATAAGAATTTAAGGAATAATTTCTCTATAATTATAACCATAGTCTATAACGGTGAAGAGATGAACTTTAATTACACGGCCTATACTGATTTCAAAAACTTAAAAAAAAAAAAAACAATTTTATATTTAAAATAGATATTAAATATATATATACTCGTATATATAAAATCTTAATTAATATCAAATGACCAAAAGTAATATTATAACAACACATTTTTAGTCACGAATTTTATTTTAATTAGATCACCTTTATTGAATCTTTCTGAAATTTTTCTTTTTTTTTTTAACCGTGACACAGTCAAAAAAGTCACACCAAATTGACATTTAATTACGTATTTCTCATCTATTGAATGTCAAAATTAAATTTCACTGGAATTCTTTGAAATAAAAATATCAGTTTCACTCCCTTAAATTTATTATTATTATGTATTATTATTATAACCTTTATCATAAAAAGTTATTTACACATATCTTCATTTGGTAGCAAGCTATTTTTTTTTTTTTTACTTATTTTTTTTTTTTTTTTTATTGAATTGTAATAATGTAATCAAAGGCACTTAAAATTCATAGTAAGTTCCTCAAAAATATATAAAAGAAGTAAGAAAATATTATATTATAATGAAAATAATTACAATTGTATATTTTGTATATACTGGATATAATCAAGTTAATATAAAATACCATCAATTAAGACCACATCCAATTTATTAAAATCATTTCTAGTATGGTATAAAGAAAAAAAACTCATAAATTTGAAATTTGAACTATGAATGAAAAATAAAGAAAATTAATCGTAAGAGAAGTTATCAATAATGATTTTTTAATTAAAAAAAAAAAAAAAGTCAAATATTATATTATAAAACAATTACGTTCTGTTCTAATACTAATTTGCCAATTCTCACTTACATATTCACTTAATCACGCTTTAAGTGAAAATCGGTTTGAAATTAAAAAGCAAGTGGGTTCAATTCAAATAATTAGATAATAACATAAAATAAGAATAATTCTAACAACAAAATATAGAAAAATTTAATATAATCAAAATAAATAAAAAAATAATAATATTAATTCTTGTTCTATAAAATAGATGGCATACAAATAGCTTAAAAATGTTAGTGGTTCAAAGTTTTTTACAACTATAATTCAGTAATCAACTACTTACTGAAATACATGACTCAAGAAATTGAATTTCAGCTTACTTAATTAACTGTACAAAGTGAAAGTTAATGAAATACATAATATAATAAATATTCAAAACAAATTCAATGTTTCCGCATCCTTATGCTATATTCTTTTATTCGTTCCTATTCCTACTCCCCCCAGCTGATACACTTCTTTAGCAGTTAAGGGGTTACATCCCATTATATTGGTTAAAGAAGGAGGTGGGCTTAGTCTGACCATACCAATGGAAAATTCTTGGTATCTTAGCAAAATACCCAGGGGGTGGAGAAAAAAAAAACAAAAACAAAATTTTAACAAAGTACTACAAATTTTACAAGTACTTATCTATATACCGATTGGCGATGTACAACATTTAGGTTGTTTATTTATACGGTTTAGTATATTTATACGACAGGTTATAATTATTTGAAGAATGTCCAACTGCCAACTTGAAGTTTTTTTACTAAATCCATCTTATGAATTTTCCATTCAATTATATGAAAGTTTTATTAATATTTTCCTCATATTTAAAGATAGTTTATTATGCTGTTCTATTATCAATTATATAACTAATAAAATAATAAGAGTTAAAATTGGTTGTATTCAAAAGGAGTTTCATACACAAAAGAAGATGTAGTTGATTTACTTTTAATGAAAACTAAACGTCAATAAATCAATCATTAGACAGACAAACAAGAAAATTTTATACAATTTTTTTATTCAAATATAATTTTTTTTTTTATAAATACGAAAAAAAAATATTTTTTATTAACTTAATTAAAAGAGTTACCATAATAAAAATGTCAATCTAAAATAACTTCATAATGTAAATAAATAAAATTCCTGTCAAAATGACCAATGGACAAAAAATATATTCATATAATATTCAATGGTAGCTTATTAAAGGTAATCTAAACTTATATAGTTATATCAATATTTAATTATTATAAAATTAAAATAAACAATGACTATTACCTTACTGTTCATCTACAAAATATCTACCATCTATATTTACACTTACATTATTATTTAAATTTCCTTCTCTTCTTCTTCTTCGTTCGCTTCATTCAATTCGTTTTAATATTGAGGAATCACAATTTTGAAATTTTGAGATTCTCATTATGTTTGGTTATCAAAATATACAATGTGGCATAACAAAAAAAAAAACAAAAAATCCGAATTGAATTTTATTTTTGTTGTTAGTTTTTTTCTGTCGCTGGTATTTTTTTTTTTTTATTTTATTTTCATTACCGGTCTTTTAACCAATATCTGCAATTTCATGTTCGAAATTTGTTTAATAAATCATAAAAAATAATAAAACGAAGAAGAGTTTAGAGTAGACTGTGTCAACTCTAAGATACTCGTATGAACATAATAAATGCTGTTTCCATAAAACTGATCATCTTTTTAGAAAATTGCAGAGAAAATTCAGACGCACATGGCTTAATCGACTGCAATTTCGATTCTGATCCGATCCATACACCTAATTTAATATCTAACTCGGCTCTTTTAAAGTGTTACAAACGTAATGAGAAATTTAATATATCCTTAAACTATGTTCCATACATAGGTAAAAAAATAAAAGTGAATAAATTTTTTTTTTGCTGAGTAATTCATGTACACATTTATTCATCCATCTTTAAATAATGAGAACTATACAGCCAACGCCTGCTTGTAATTAACTAAGAGGTAAGGGTAACAAGAAAGTGGTTAGTTACCTTAGTTGGTTCTATTCATTTTATTATTTTTCTTATGATTGAATTATTCTTTTCTTATTGGGTTATTAATAAAATTGAAATTCCATTATAATTGAACTGTTGAATGAAAATGCAAAAATTGGGTACTGTAAATCGTAAATCGTCATTTTCTTTTTTTGTTCACATCATATAAGAAATTTTGGAAGAAAACCATTTAATTTTGTTAAATATGTAGTTCTAATTTCTATAATTTCTAGTTATGCTTGTTGCAAGACTATATATCTGTAACCCTATTATAATATTTAAAGTAATATAAATTATTCTTTTACACAAATTTTCATTTTTCATTCTCAATATTTAATTTCAATTTTGTAATATTTTCCGCTTGCTTCAAAAAATAAAAAGTACTTTAATAGTAAATTTTTTGATTGATTATCCTTAAAATTATTTCTATTTGATGAACATTTTTTAAACATTTGGAAAATTCATACAGCCAATAACTATAATATTTTTTTTTGTAGGTCATCCCCGCGTGACATAAATGTGACAAGGAAATTACAAGCCTTTCCTTTTCATGCGCGGCTGTAAATGTCGTAAGGTGAAATTACTCTTACGACATGTGTGGGATTCGAAACCACACTCCTTCTGTGTTTTCAGTGTATTTTATACGTCCTTACCTACTAGCCCACCGAGACCCCTGCTATAATATTATGTTCTAATTATTTAAAAAAAATAATTAAAAAATAAATAAAATAGAAGCTTGTTTAAAACCTGGAGCTATAGTCATCATAGACAGATATTTCATTGCAGAAAATAAAAATGACAAAAAAATTATTTTGGCAAAATAATAGGAAATTAAAATATCATAAGTCCTTTAATTACTTTTTATAAAAATTAAAGATACTTTGTCTAATTCACTAGAATTGACATGCGGCGAGTAAAATATAAATAATTTTTGACTTCAAAAATTCAAAAATTTGAATAAATTGTCGTAAATAATTATGTCTTCAACTAATATGTTTCTACTCTTGTAATATTTAAAAGGATTTTTAGTTTAGTTTTTGACTTTGGAAAAATATTTAATTGAGAAGAATTATAAGCAAAATGACTGGTTCAGATATCAAATTAAATAGCAAAAATTAATTTCTTTCATATTAAAATCCTAATCCGAACACTTTTACAGTAAACACTTTGAATCAAATCAGCGCCGTGAAATAAGGCCCGGCGAAATAAGACCCCGGAGCGTTATTTCTCTTTAAATTTAATATTCGACTTCTTGAGAAATAACACCTCGGGGGTTTATTTCTCAATTACTATGAAAAGTAACACCTCGGAGTCTTATTTCTCATAGTAATTGGTGTTGGATTGGCACTATATGAAGTTTTAGTTTTTCATTGTTTTTTCTGGTAGATTAGGAAACCCAAACTGACGTAAGAAAAGGGAAACAACACCCCGGGGTTCTATTTCTCAAAAAGTCGAAAGTTAAATTGAAAAAGAAATAACACCACGGGGTCATATTTCTCAAATTTTGCGGTTTTATTATATATGAGAAATAAGATCCTGTGATGTTATTTTTCATTGAATGAGAAGTAACACCCCGCGGGCTTTGTGTCGCAGGACATTATTTCATGCCTTCAATCAACTCATTAGCAAATTTCTTATGTAATTTCTTATATGTAATTCTAAAATATTTCTACTTCTTAGTTCTAGTAAAAGTTTTAAATATAAAAATTAAAACTATATTAAAAACTAGTAGAATTTCCATCCTTAGATTGAAACTCTCACAATTAAAATAAATGTGAAAGAAAACTTTTTAATAAGTGTTAAATTACTTTAGGAAAAGAGTTAATATTCTCACAGTAAATTTTAATAAATTTTCATAATTTTTCTTGGAAAATTTTCAAAAATTCTTGTTTTTGTATACAAAAAAAAAAAAAAAATTCTTTTCAATATGATTTTACAGCACTACAATTTCGAAGTTGTTGAAAAATAGTAAAGTCATATTTTGTTAATGATATTCTGTTTAAGAAAAACTCTTTTTTTTTTACACTTATCTTGTTTATCTTGTTTTTCTTGTCAGCTGCAAAAGTTTTTGTTTATCATTGCCAGATCATTAAGAAAACAATTTTGTGTTTTATTACCACTCATCTTTATATAATTCAAAAGAATTGGTATGTCAATACCTTCACGCATTCACTGAACTAGTAGTGGTTCTTAATGAAATTACAATAGCTTTAATCATATAATGATTGTATATAATATAAAAATTAGAGAATTTTATATAAGCTCATCCATATACACTTATTTAAAAGGAAATATTAAAATATCAGCGGCGAAATGACGCGAAAAGAATGAATCAGAAAGGGACCTTTATTTGCATTTTGTATTTATCATATTGAATACCAACAAAAGTCGTATCGGCCAGATTATATAATTTATTATTAATTCTATTCTTCTTTTTATGATTATGAAGCAAAAACAAATTTAATTTCTATGCAAATTAAAAAAAAAATATTCTAAAAAGATAATAAATAAAAAATTCTGATATTGTAATTAAGGGGAACTGAAAAATCAACTATAGTTTACAAAACAAAATTCGAATCATTTGCTCACAGGTTTGACTTTTTAAATCCATATGTCCGTCCCTCTGTTTACAAAACTTCTTCACCGTTTAGAAAAGAGCAATGAAACTTTTATTATTGATATGCGCCATAAAAAATTTTGTGGAATATATTTTTTATGTTAAAATACAGATACAGCTACAGTTCCTCAAAATTTGAACTTCTTTCTTTTGCGAGCTTTTAGGGTTTAAATAATGGAAAATTCCTATTTTTTAGGCACCTGTTTGCTGAACAAGTTGTCCAAATTTTTTTAAAGTACATAAGAAACAAAAAATAAAGCTCTTCCGTTATTTTTTATATGGTGTTAACAGCATTTTAATAACTAAAGTCTTGTAGGAATTTCTTTAACACGTTGAGTCCCAAGCTTACCATTTAACATAAAAAAAAACTTACCTTAAGTCCCACATGTATCACAGGTGAACATAATTGAAATGTTTTAAAATTTCGTGGTCACCAGTGAACATAAAAATCAATTTGTGTTAAGTCACCGTAATTGATCACCGGTGAACATTTTTCAAAATAAAAAAAATTACATTAAATTGATTCAGAATTTTGAGAACTCTCAGTAATGTTTAACACAAGTTTATTTTTATATTCACCAGTGAGCGTGGGATTTTGAAACATTTGACGGATGTTCACTGGCGGTACACGTGGGACTCAACGTGTTAAATTGAAGAAACTGTTTGTTAATTTTTGACAATGTTTTTGTTACATCAAAAATTCAAAATATATTACAAAATTTGATGAAAAAGTAGTCATATTTATATTATAAAAATGTACGCCATTCAAAACCTTTCGTTTTAAATACCTTATTTTACTTACATTTAAAATAGTTTTAATAACACAAAATAGTAAAAATCGTACTCTGGTGGTGGTGAATAAATATATAATATTACATTATATATTACTGATTATAGATAATATATTTTATTTTAACGTTTATTCTGCCAATCAGTAAGTCGATTATCGTTTTACAAAAGAACAAAAACTATTAAATATTTTCATATTGAAATCTAGTAGTGAACTTAAAGAGAAAAAAAAAATAATAGGTGTAGAATTAATTGCAGAGGATCTGGTCAGTCAGGTTTGTCTTTTTTTCAGTAAATCTTATATTCTATTCCATTATTATAACAATAATTTGTTATTAAAAGTTGGGAATGTAAAATAAAGCAAGTAACTCTAATAAAATAATGCATTTAAGATCAAAATTTTATCACCTTTAACATCTTAATTAACAAAGATGATGATGAAAATAATTAAAAATGTTATTTATTGCATATATTATATATAGTAATTCATAAATTTGTTTGTAAAAGATGAAGAGTAATAAAAAACCAGTATTTAAATAACTACATATTTGTTATATATAGGCTGAGTGAATTAACGTAGAATGAACTAAAGTCGAAAAAATTGTTTAAAATTTTGTTTTTAGGTTATATGAAATATTTACTGTTACATTTGGTATTAAAAAAATTACCTTATGAAGATTTTAAAAAAAATAGTATTTTACACGATTACAAGAGGTTTTGTGAAAAATAACAAAAAAATTTTTGAAAAAGCAAATAATCGCTTATATAAAAAAAATAAGAAATTTTATAGTTAAAGTATACACATCTTAAAAAAATTTTTTGACTTTAGTTCATTTTTAAATTTTCATTATACTCTACACATTAAGTATAGGGTATATTAACTTTAGTATGGTGTTTGTAACCACCAAAAGGAAGCGAGTTAGGTATAGACATGCATACATATTCTGAATCAGGATCACCTCTTGAGTCGATTTAGCGATGTCCGTCCGTCCGTACGCACGATAACTCAAAAAATAATGATGCTATCTTGATGAAATTTATACTGTAGGTTAACAATGACTAAGGTAAGGCGGGGATTGTAAATGGGCCAAATCGGACCATGCGTTCGGGTACCTCCCATACACCTCCCAAAACCGAATACGCATATCTTCGAAATTAATAAAGATAGAAACTTCAAATTTGGTACTAGGGTGTTTTTTCCGGAATCTCTGATTTGTCCAAAATTTAAGATGAATTAGAATGGTTGTTCGGGTATCTGCCACACAACTCCCAAGACCAAACAAGCATATTTTCGAATTTAATAAAGATGGAAATCTGAAATTTTGTACAAAGGTTGTAAAAGCATTTATTTTTTTAGCTTAGTTATATTAAATACCTAACTGAAATAACTTATTGATTTTTAATTTAATTTGAATTTTTTAGGTGTAGGGTATAAATAAGTCGGTTGCATCGACTTACTGTTACTTTTACTTGTTTTTAGTTCATATCAATTAAAGTAAAGAACTTTCAATATTAATTCGTTCCTGTATCATAACTTATATTTTTCGATTTAATTTGATTTTTAAATTTGCCGAAGGTTACGATTTTTTACTTTAGTTCTTTACATTTGTGGACTTTATTTCATATAAGCTAAAGTAGAAGTTTTTCGACTTTAATTCATTTAGGTGTTTTCGAGGTTAGTTTATTCTATGCTAGTTCATCCAGGCGTTTAAATAAACATTATTTTCGATTTGGCTTGTGTCAGATTCAAGAAAGACAAGTTTTGATTAACTGTAATTTAATTTAAAAAATTGTTTACAGTAGTAATGCTTATATTATTCAAAATATAAAATCTAATGTGGTCGTTTTTTATAAGTGTCATAAACTGCAATTATTTATGATTACTAAAACTAAAAAAGAACAAAAAATTAAAGGTTTCATTTAATAACTAAAGGCATATTATATTGTTTTATTATAATTTTAAAATGTGTTTTTAAGAGATTTTGAATAAATGGAATTACTTTTTTGGCAGTTTAGGTTCCTTTTGTTTTACGTGATGGGTTTAATATGGATTGTATTTCAATTTGTTAAAACTTATATAATATATGATATGATAGTAAGTAAGAGTTTTTAATTATTACAGCTCCATCAAAACTAGAATTGTGACATAAAAATCAAATGACCAATAGAAATCACAACAAATTTTTTTCTATAAGTACAAGAAACTATTAAATAAGTATAGTTAACATTAACTTAATATTACAATTGTTTTGTTTTGTCTGATAAGCTCTATTATAAGGTATAGACTATTATAAACGTTTGTATCCATTTAAGATGAATTTATGAAGTTGACAAATAAATTTTTTTCGACAACAGTGCAAAAGCATCAGAAGAAAAGAAATCTAATAGGTAAATGCATTAGTCTTTTAATATCTCAATTTAGTTCTAGTTTTTAGCACATTTCCAAAAAAATTTTGAAAAAATGTGCTTATTAGTTTCACTCTGTTCGTCCGTCCGTCCGTCCGTCTGTTTACAAAACTTCTACACCGTTAAAGATAGAGAAAAAAAATTTTAACCATAGGTAGGTCTCATAAAAAAAATAATTTTGTGGAACAACTTTTTCATGTAGCCCCCCCCCATTACGAAGCTACACCCCCTCAAACTTTGAAAAAGCCCTATTTTTAAATGCATATATCTTATGTTCTGCTTAAGATTTTTTCAATCTGAAAACGTCATTCGACAGGTATTTCTTTTATCTTTGTAAATTAATATCAAAATTATACAATTTTTTTAAATTTAGTATTTAAATTTACCGTTATGTGAAAACCAAATTTTGCATGATTTTTCTACTTTCATAACTCCGGCACGCTTCTAGATACAAGCTTGAAATTTTGAGACAAGAAAGAACTTTTAGAATTAGTATAAGTTTGCTCAGAAAATTTTTTCGGACCACCCCCTGTTTATGAGCTATTAGGGCTTAAAAATTTAAAATTTGCTATTTTTAAACACCTGTAACTTAGGAACCTGCACACATTTTACTTCTGCAAGATGTAAAAATTAAAGCTACAATAATATATTTTTACGTGTGTGAAAGGTTTATTTTAATTGTAAAGGGTTCCAAAGTTGCAGCTCTTCAAAATTGTAAAAAAGCCCCATTTTCAGATGTATATATCTCGGGCTCTGCGTAATAGTTTTGCAATCTAAAACCGGCAGAAGATCGAAAATTTTATTATCTATATGAAACAATATCAAAATTATGTAATATTATGTAATTTACGATTTAAATTTACCGTTATGTGAAAACCACATTTTGCATGAAATTTCTTTTTTCATAACTCCGGCACCCCTTTAGATAGGAACCTGAAATTTTGAGACAAGAAAGAACTTTTAGAATTAGTATAAGTTTCCTCAGAAAATTTTTTGGTAACGCCACCTCTTTAAGAGTTATTACGCCTCAAAAATTGAAAATTTGCTATTTTTAGACACCTGTAACTTAGGCACCTATAAAAATTTTTCTTCGGCAAGACATGAAAATGAAAGCTACAATAATATATTTTTACGTGTGTGAAAGGTGTATTTTAGTTGTAAAGGGTTCCAAAGCTGCAGCTCTTCAAAATTGTAAAAAAGCTCCATTTTCAGATGTACATATCTCGGGCTTTGCGTAATAGTTTTGCAATCTAAAACCGGTAGAAGATCGAAAATTTTATTATCTATATAAAACAATATCAAAATTATGTAATATTTTGTAATTTACGATTTAAATTTACCGTTATGTGAAAACCACATTTTGCATGAAATTTCTTTTTTCATAACTCCGGCACCCCTTTAGATAGGAACCTGAAATTTTGAGACAAGAAAGAACTTTTAGAATTAGTATAAGTTTCCTCAGAAAATTTTTTGGTAACACCCCCTCTTTAAGAGTTATTACGCCTCAAAAATTGAAAATTTGCTATTTTTAGACACCTGTAACTTAGGCACCTGTAAAAACTTTTCTTCGGCAAGACATAAAAATTAAAGCTTCAATAATATATTTTTACGTGTGTTAACAGCTTTTCTTAGTTATATAGGATTCCGGACTTACGGCCCCTCAAAATCTCAAAAATGTCCTATTTTCACATTTTTTCTTATTACATGAAATTTTCAAATTTTTGTGTAAGTCACACTTCTAAACAATTTGTATTGAGTTTTGGAAATGTGCGCTTTTAAAAACCGTTGGTTTACATTCTACCTTGTTTATTTTATCAATTTCAATTTGCATATTATGCCGGACACAAAACTTTATTAGACCCAAACGCAATTTTATCAGAACCAGTACAAATAAAATGCAAATTTTCAAAACATTTATATGTAGTACATGACTATAAAAGGTCTATGCCAGTTAGCAAAAAGCTACTTAGACAGTTAGAATAAAGACAGTTAGAATAAAAACCAAATGAATTATGTCCATCAGCCTTTAATGGTATGATTGAAAACGCACGGAAAATGCGGCCCTCAGAAAATATTATTCATCTTCACTCTGTGTTGGTAAGATTTTTTATTTCTTATTTCTTTCTTCGCCTAATACCAATAGGCTTTGCAGATACCACAATAAACTGACAGTTATTCATTCCATATATTTATTACATATTTAGTTTTTTATTTTTAAAAGTAAAGTAATAATATTAATAATTTAAATTTAAATAATAAGATTTAGGTAATCACGAGATAATAAAATAATTATAATTTTTTTTAAGTATATTTAAATTTAATTCATTCTTAATTTCAGTAGGTAAGGCATTGAAAAGTCTGGATCCTACTGGAGCTAGTGATAATCTTTTACAAGAAATTTTATTATTAAATTTTACTAGATGAATATCATTTCTACGTTTTGTATTATAATTATGAGAAAATCTATGTATAGAAACTATGTTTATATGGTCAATAACATTTAAAATTTCAAAGATCCCAAGTACTTGCCGATACGTGTATATTCCTTTGACAGGTAAGATTTTTTGTGATTTGTATAAATCACAAGTTCTATATGAAGGAGGCAAATTTAAAATGTTTTTCAATATTTTGTTTCGAGCTACCTGTAGTTTATGGGTATAGTTATTACCGGCCCATACAACCGCCCCATAATATAAAAATGAATTGATTAGCGCCTGATACATTTTCATTTTTATAGGAATTGGTATCTCATTTTTATATTTAAACAATATACCATTGAATACGCTAAGTTTGTTTTCAATTTTATTTATATGGGAGTGCCAAATTGAATTCTTATCAAAATTTATACCTAAAAACTTAATTTCGTTTGACTCTTCAATAACATTCATTATTATTAATTTGAATAACAAAATTTTCAATTTTACTTTGGCGAAGACAAAAATTAACAATTTTGGTTCTTTCAGAATTCATGGCTATCTTATTAATTCTGGAAATACCTAAAAAAATGTGAAAATGTATATTTCACTTATGCCCAACAAACTAACGCCGTATACCTTTTCAATCATACAAATAAATAACTTCAAAAAAAACGTCGTGTGTGTGTTTTCAACCATCCGACAATAGTTAATTTGACATTTCGGTAGTATTTACGTTTGGGTACGTTTTCAATCATAAAGCCCAATATTTCATAAATTGTTCTTTGCAGTATAATGCATTTTCATCTATAATGAGGGACGTCGGTGGCCTAGTGAGTAAGAGCGTGTAAAATATGCTGTAAACACCGAAGAAGTGTGGGTTCGAATCGCACACACGTCGTAAGAATATTTTCCCCTTACGGCATTTACAGCAATGCCTGAAAGGAAAGGCTGTTTAATTTCCGTCTCACATTTATGTAGCAGGGGAATAAATTTTAATAAATAAAAAAATATATGATGAAAAGAAATCATTTTATATTTTTGATTCCATTTTCTAAAGTATTATCTTTTAAACATTTTTAACTGTTGTAGGTATTTTTATTTTAAACATTTAATGATTTTTTTTTAAATTAATAACTACTAAACTATATGTAGATTAGATACGTATTTTAATAATTGATTGAAAAATTCTTTGAATTCAAAATTACAGTGATCAAATTTTATTTATATATTATATCACTGTATGTAATTTTATACATATACATATATACATATTTAATATTTATATGTATTGTAAATTTATATATATATATGTAAATGTTTATATGCGTCAGTCATTTTTTAAACTAATTGACGTAAAGTTTATATCGTATCAAAATTCTAAAAAAAACTGCAATATAAAAGTTTGTTCACGGTTTCTCAATATAGAGAATAAATAACAAAACAGAAAGGATTGAGACATGTCCAAAGAATCAATTTAAATGAAATACTATTAAATTAAATTCTAAAAAAATTTTAATTTCCAAACGAATTTTCATACAAGTAATAGAAAAAACCAAGGGTTTTCAAAAGTAGCACATCTCAAAATTTAAAAATATCCCATAATAAGCCTAGAGTAAAGAGTTAGATATATTAAAAAATAAATATATAATAATATAAATTACGTATTTTATTAATACAAATTATGAATAATAATGAAAACAATAAGAAAAAATTAGGAAAAATCAAATCACGCTTTCGTCAATTATAATCCCTATATTATTAAGAAAAATTATTAACACAAAAAAAAGCATAATGTGTCGTTGTAGCTATAATTTTTGTATATTACTTCAAAAATAATTTGTATAGGTGCCCAAGTTACAGGTGTTTAAAAATAGACCATTTTTGACTCCTTACATCTCCTTAACGGTGGGCGACACAAAAATATTTCCTGAAATATGTTATACTTATTTCCAAAGATCTAACTCCTCTCGAAATTAAACCGCTTGAAAGATAGAAGGGATCCAAATTTTTGGAAAAATTGAGTTTCACCGTTATGTATATTAAAATACCGCATGGTAAATCCACATATTTATTTTATATATATTTATAAGGTTTATAAGGTTGGACGTTTTCAGATTGAAAATTTGTCTTATGGAACCTGTGCTATAACAATTTAAAGATAAGGCTTTTTCAAAATTTGTAGGGCTCTAGCTCCGCAACGGGTGGAGCTACAGAAAAATGTTGTCCCACAAAATTAGTTTTTTGGCGATGCCTATTCGTAGTTAAAATTTCATTGCTTTATTTCAAGCGGTGTACAAGTTTTGTAAACACCCAGACGGACGGGCAGATGAACAAGTGAAAATAATAAGGTAATTTTTTCAAAATTTTTTGAGAATGTGCTAAAAAAATCATCATATAATTTCATTTTGAAGAAAATTATATATTTTATTTTATGTTTAAAAGTAATAATTCTGATAATTGAGGAATCAATTAAAATTATTACCCTCAAGCCACTAAAAAGAATAAATAAAATTAAATTACCAAAAAACAATGGAGAATTTTTATTTATGATAAAAATTCTGTAAAAAATAAAAAAAAAATTCTGTTTTTTTTATATTTTTATTTTAAAAAAAAAAACACCAAAACAAAAATTAAACAAACCAAAAAAAGCTACTGTTTTATTATTGTGGTTATTTATTTCAAACTGCATATTATTAAAGTTCAGACTGACTATTAGCTTTCGAAAATAATGATTGAAAAATAAAAAAATTTTTTTTTTTTATTTTAATTTTCTTCTCATTCACCTGTTAATTTATATTTATTAAAAAATAAAAGCATGGTTCACAATCGTAGTCTCTTTTTTTTTCAACGTGTAACAATTCTTCATTATACTGCCAATTTATTTCTTTTAGTACAGACATAAAAAAAATATCCAGTCAAAAATTTTTAATAATAAAAATGTAAAACAAAAGAGAACTATAAAATTTGATAACTGTCCTGACCAATTATTATTAAATACAACATTCTTCAAAGGAAATTGATTGAATGATACATTAGGAATGTTCTACATAAGGGTCATTTGAAAAAATCAAATTTTGTAACGTAAATAAAAAAAATTGACTATTAAAAAAAATTAAAATTAAAAAGAAGAAACAGGATGGCAATTTTCTTTTTTAGCACATTGAAAATGTAAAATAAAAAAATTTGTAATATAATTAATAAGAAGTGTTATGTATTATTATGAATCTTTAAAATACAAAGAATTTAAAAACAAAGAAAAGCTAAAAATCCAAAATAAAATTAGAAAAAGTTATTAAGCCCGAATTTATGATGACTGATGAGTATAAAGCAGTAACCAAAATAGCGACATATTATGTTAAGTTTGTTATAGAAACCTAATGTTATTATCATAATAGGCATTATGATAGATTCGTTAAGTTTCGTTAAACACAGTTCTTCTTATATGTTAATTCGATCAACATGGATTTGACATAGAATTATATAAATTTGACATTTCTTTGTTGATAGTTGATTTTCTTTCACATCACCTATTGTCTTTTGTAGTTTTAATTATGTCAAACATATTTAATTTTTTTTTAACTGGCTCATTTTTTATTTTTTTCTTAAAATTTTGCAATAATTACTTTCTATGTAAATATGACATTTATATACAGGGTGATTTTCTTAGGGTCGTAAAGATTTATAGGATGTGTTTGGTAGGTCAAAACCAATAAGAAATTGTTCTGCATGTGGGGGTGTATTTCCATTCATTTTCGTGTTAGTAAGTTGGTTTTGACCCCCCAAAAATATCCTATAAATATTCAATACCCTAAGAGAATCACCCTGTATATAGAATTATGTTATTTAGGTTATCGCTTTAGAGAAAAAGGTAATTTTTTTAAATTTAACTTAAATCAAATTTTATTCCTCAAAATAGCAAATTATTCAATTATTCCGTTTTTCATCTCACTGATAAAAATAATAAATTAATAAAACCTAAAACAATATTTTAGTTTGTCATTAATTAGGAAACTAAGTGAAAAACAGCTATTTTTCAACCAGCTTCGGAAGTTTTAAGGTTATGAAGACAGGCAGCATAGGGCAGTTGGTGCTTTTAGATAATTAAAAGTTTAATTAATAAAATGTTGGTATGTAGATCAAGCATTCCACACAAATTATTCCTTTAAAAATTCTTTATGATCTAAAATACATATCTCTAATTTAAAAACTAAAGGTATTCTTTAATAATATTCTGTACTATGAGGTTTAAATTTCTCATTTCGTTTTATAATTTTTATTTTAATATTTTAAATTGATAAAATAACGATTACTCAAAATACTATAATATGTAAAATGCAAAAACTTATGTAAAATTTAGCCCGCTTTAACAGTATATATTTGATTTACTTCGAATAGTACTTTTGGCCGACTATGCTATAATTATTGGCTACATGAATAATTCGCTAGAATCAAAACGCAATGTTTTGGGGTTAATTTCATTTTACAGAACAAAAAACCTAAGCGTCCAAAATTAAATGAAACAAAATCTGAAAGCAACAATAAGAAATCACCGAATTTTACAAAAATAAAAAAAAAAACTGGTTCATGATTATATTGTACTAACTAAAATAGGTGTTCACGCCTTCTTTATGATAAATCAAATAGGATTACATTGAGGATTTTTATTTTGTGATTTTTGGCCGATTTTTCATTATGAAATATCATAAAAATATTAAAAATGAAAAATGGCGCAAAAAAACTTCTTCGGGTAAAAAATAAAATGAATTTTAAAGAAATCCGCCAACATAAAAACAAACATAAACAACAAAAAGTCAAAGACATAAACTCAATTAAAATAACCAATAAAACTCTTGATGAGATGAGACTCTGATATAGTGATCAATATCATTGCTACATCATTGCTATATGAAATAATTTAAAATTGCAAAGTTATTAAATTACTCACAGGCAAATATAATTATTAATACTAAAGGTAGACTTTTCGAATATGACCTTTTGAGAAATAAAAAAGAAAAGACAATCTATATACTGAAATTTATGTTTAACTTTTTTTGCTTTATTTTTATGTTTTTAAACATAAAAAAAATTCAACATACTGAAAAGTAAACAGAGAAATTAGAAGCGAAAAGTATTAATTACAATCCATATTTAGACCTAAATTTGCTCTTCAAAATGACAGGTTCAGAAATATTTTTAATATGATAGGACAATGACTTCTGATCTGGTACGATGACATCATCTGATACAAATTTTTGTTTAATATAATAATGATAAATTTAATACACAAATAAGTTGCGCAACTCTAAAAATCCGATTGAATCATCAAACCATAATAATCGATTTTATCTTTCACAAAAATCTGAAATAAATTTTGTTACATTAAGTGGGGTATTTTGATATAGAACATGAATAAAATAGACAGCAATTATCGGTGATTTTAATGCTTCTGCTATTCGTCACTTATTTTCTTATTTCAGTCATTTCAGTTTCACTTTAAATCAAATCCTGATCAGTTAGCCAAGTAAGCAATTAACCTGAAAACAGATCAAATCAAGATATTCAGATATGATAAAGTAAAAATGAACAAATTAATATTAAATTTACTTGCGAAGTTTTAAACAAAAAAAAAAAAACAGCTCGATTAAAAAATAAAAACAGGAAAAGAAACAGATCGTCTTAAAAGCAAACATTTTAAAGTTATTTTGATTTTTTTTTCGTACTTTTTAACATAGTAATATAATTACAAACTGTGAAGACGATGTTGATAGTGATTACGACAATTATGCACGCGATAAGACTGTAATATTTGTTAAGTAAGATGAATTCAATGAACATAGTGTATGATTGTTACCTCAACATGTAAATTGGCAACAGACAAATTCAAAATATGTAATCATTGAAAAAGCCACATAATAACAGGTTCCATTTAGATCTAAGTATTTCGAAAGTTGTTCGATACTTTATGTCTTATTTATGTAAAAGTAATGTTATGTTCTGCTCTTCTAGGTCTTCTATAACTTTACAGGAGACATCTTCCACTATCTTCTATAGGAATCGTTAATAGTCTACCCATATTTGTTGTTGCAAGCTACCTCTGCTTAGGCCATTTTTGTTTGCAATTTCGACATAACCGTTTTCGTTTAGTTTTTTTTTATCACAATAGGTTGTTATTATATTGGTTTGTCGTCAGTGTTTGTCAGAAGTTTGTCAGAAGTATTTTCAATATTCGGCAAAGTAATTTATTTAATGAAATAAAATTTTTATGTTAGCTTCATTTTTGTTTGAAAAATAATGATTATTTGTATTTATGGATATATTTTACTTTCAAAATAATATAAATGTCTAAAATTTAAAAGGAGAGTCAAATCTTAAAGTTCTAAACAAAGGAATATAAGTATAAAAGTGCAATCAAATCATTTTATACTAATAAATTTAAATACATGTTAGATATATGTATGACTATTTTCATTAATATAATTTATGCTTAAAGACAGACAACAGAGAAATTTTGAAGTACTGATTACGGTCAAATTTAATAAACCTATTTTACAAAAAAAAAGAACATTTCCGCTTGGCAAAAGGAATATTAAAGAATATTAAAGAAAAGTTCACTTATTATTGGTAGAACTAAAAACTTGGATGAAAAAGTATCGGCTTGTAAATACAAATGAATTACTCGCCCCTTAATTTTCCTCAATTTTAATAATACATTTATTGCAGTAGTTCAAACTATAATTTTCGCTATAACATAACAATAACTTCATCTTTCCACTTTCTCGGGATCCACTTCTTTCTCTCATATAACTTGAAAGTATGGAAGAAGAATAGTAGTCGTCAGATTGGTATTCGCTTTAAGAAGCTGACATTTGGTCAATTTCTGCAGCTTTGTTATTCTCAATGCCTTTATTTTATTTTATTGCATTTTAATGCTTTGAGTCAACCTAATTTCAACGTTGAACTTTCGGTGATAATTTGTTCTCCACCTTTTAGATCTACATCCATTGCTATTAAAAGTCTTTATCTAAGATAGTTGTTAATATAAGCTTGTTAACTTATTGGCACGATTCATTATCTTCTATATAAAAATACAATACAAAAATTTTATATTATTTTAATGAAATTTCAAAATCGATAGCAAAAAGGAGCAAGATAGCAAAAAACTAAAAAGTCAACATTATATTTAATTTCAAATCCAAAAATTTATATTTTAAATATACTCCTTATCTACAGTTATAAAAAAGAACCGTGTTATTTAAAATATATGAAAATAAATTAAATTTTGTACTCTTCAAAACGAAATCATTTACAAATTTAGATTTTCTCTTCATTAATTTTGCACAGTAATATTAATCAAAGTCATATTATGTTCTCCTAGAAAATTTTTTTAAGATTCATACACACATACAAATCTCTGGACTAGACTAATTGATTAAAGATGATAAAACAATTTTTAAAAACATCTAACTAACCCATTCATTGAGCAAGTGAAGGAGGTTTCTGTTATTGTTTTAGGGGTGTTACATTTGTACTAAAGGAATTTTATATATTTTTTTTATTTTGATCCCTTGTCTTCATGTGATTTTAACTTTTTTTTACTCTTATACTCGTTTTTTTTTATAATCTATACTCTTTTGTTCTCTGTAATTTATTTTTTTGAAGGAAAAGAAGATAAAAAAAAACAAAAGAACATCGGTGATTTCTATTTAATAAGAATTATCGGCCGCTTTTTGTAGTTTTTTTTTTGTGATTTGTATACTCATAAATATCTGATATTGCTAGAATATATTGAAAATAATTATTATTTCATAATAGTTTTTCAATTATTCTCTTTTTTTATTTATCATCACAATATCATCATCACCATCATTATCATCAATCATATTATATTTTTTTAATCACATTTAGAATTGAACAGCTTGAAAACGGTTTAGATGTAAAGTACTTCGTTTGGTTAATAAAAGTCTTTTCATATTTATCTTTTGTGTATTTGGACTTTCGGGGAACCTTTGAAAACTATAAAAAAGAAAACAAATAGCGATTTTCTGTTACGTCATTTTCTAATAATTAATTATTTTTCGTTCAAAGCTTGTTAATTTTCTTCTTTATGTTCAATACAGTGACTCACAAAACTCATTTATGTTAAGACACTCTTCTGAAATTTTTTTTTTTTTTGTGTTAGTTAAACATTTTAATTATAATAATAGCTTTATAAAAGATAGCACTTATAACAACAAAATAAAAAATTTTCTAATTTCAAGTCAGATTTTTAATAGTCTCCAAACGAAAATTACAAGCTTTATAGAGCTGTGACTATTTTTGAACCAAAATTGAATCAAAATGATTGACTTTTGATTTTTGTATCTTAACTTGAAATTTATAAAATATTTAAATTTACGATTTCAGCAGGTGTCGAAGTATACTTTTTTGCAATTATAGATACTTACTGTTCAGATCGGATTTATATATTATGTATATAGTAGAAAAATATTTTTCAAAATACCTTAAATATACGTTCCAGCTTTTTTTGTAAGTAGAAAATGTTAATATAGAAAATACAAAAGCATCATTACACATATTTAACAAATAAAAGATAAATTGCTTCAATTTTATACCTCTGGATAAATAAAAAATCGTATAATCAAAAATTTCCATAGGTCTTTGGCTCCACATGTCTAAAATTCACAATGCAAAAATTCTCAAGTAACACAATGTTCATTCTTAAAGCAATTTTTTCATTCTACTCCTATAGAGTATAAGGCATCCACTAAGTCGTTTATTGATCAATATTTTCGATAAGCCATAGATTACTCGACTGTAACTATTATACAAGATTATGTTTTTGTTTTTTATTTGATCCTAGGACTGAAATTTCATTTCTTTATCTTAAACTATGAAAAAGTTGTGGAGCACACGAACATTTTGTAACAGATCAAATTGAAATCAATTAACAAATTTTTGAAAAAAATAATAAAAACATAGGGTTTATGTTTCTATTTGAGTTACATAAAAACATATTACTATCATGTAATATATAGATTTGCTTTAAATATGATCATGCCAGATTTTAGGTAATCTTCAATAATAAAACATAAGCATAATTAATCTAAATTAGGCTAGATGAAAATTTGTTAAAAATATCCTTACGTTCTCTAAAATAAGTCTAACTAATTAAATTTCATACATTATAGGACAAATACAGTAAAATATTTCAAATTCTTAACCCTATAACGCTATTTCACTTTAATTAAAATATAATAAAAATTATGCTAAACCGAAATCTAGATTACAAATACATCTATAAAATCCATCTAGTTAAATTTTTTGTCAAATCGATTTTTAAATATTACTGTATATGTATGTTTGCTTGCCACTGTATCTATAAAAACATATGTACAAGCATATAACATTCTGAATTCATTTGAAATTAATTATCATTTTTCTATTTGTTTTTTACTTTTTTTGTTCCTTTTCTTTTTTTTTTTTTCTATGTGTTTAAAAGGAATTTTCTTTTTATGTATTTTTTTTTCAAGTTAATTCTATCAACCAAATATTGGTATTCACCTTTCAAGATTTGTTTTTATCCTAATTTCCGTTTTTGCCAAAAGGATGAAATTTTTTTTTTTTTTTGGAAAAAAAAAACCATTTCTTTTTTTTTGTTTTTTGATGATTTCAAATATTTTATGAAAATCTGAAGCCCAGAAATTTTTTATCCAATCGAAGAAATGGAATGAGCTATGAATTGGCATAAATCGAAAATAATACACAAAAACAAAGAAAAATCTTTAGCAAGAACATTGGTTAAAAACATATTATGTGAAAATTAATGTTATGTTAAAAATAAACATGTATTTTGTTTTTGTTTTGTAGTGACTTGGGCAAGTATCCAAACAAAAGAATTAAAAAAAAATGTTTAAAGAAAAACAAGACTATAGTAGCAAAAATTGAGTACTTTGAATTTTTTCAAAATTAATTCTATATAGGATAAATAGATTAAAAAACCCACTACAAATTCTTTGAAAAACTCTAAGGAATTTTTCAATTAACAGAAAATGATTTGAAATTATTAGAGAGCAAAATATTTTTTAAATAAGTACCTACCAAACTAACTAATTAAATATATGAAACCAAATCAAATTTAATAAACGAAATAATATAGAAAATTTTTTGGTGAATTATCCTTATTATCGTTAATATCAAGTATGTGATTTGACAAGTAGAAATATTATAAAGAAATTTGTCTAAAGATGTTTTTAGAATGTTTAAAGTACCTTATCAAATTTATACAGCAACTAACCTTTAATGAATATGCCGGAAAAACTAACCCTATTACCGTTAAACATATGTGAGGTGTATCTTATTTACATAAAAGAAAATTATCATCTGTGAGCGATGTATATAAAAAAAATTAAATTCTTATATTTAGTTTTATTTTTATATTTATTAAAATTAACTTTCATACTTTATTATGTTTTTGATATAAATATGATTGTTCCTTCGCATACTCATCTCTCCCTTACTCCACAGCCATTGTAGTCTTTAGTGAATATCATCTAACACTATCAAGCGCTTCAGGATTTTTTCTTGTTTTTGATGACTTCGATTATCTTCAGAAAATATAACATAAATTTAAGTAAAAGTAATCAATTTTAGTTAAAAATATTTTTAATATAAGTTTTAAATGTCAAATTGTCACCCTTAAATTGTCCCAAAAAAGAAGAGTAAGGAATGACAGTCCGTAGTCTCCCCTCTTCAGATTATAATTTCAGCGTTTTTGCATGTTGGTATGGCGAAGAAAGAAACTCAAAAATTTCATTTCAAATATGAACTCCGAATATTAACAATTGTTTTTTCCAAATTTGAACTTCATCGTGGTGGAAAGTTTTTAGTACTGTAATATAGATAGGCTTCTCATATAAAATGGAAAAAATTTGCAAGAGAGTTATAAAATTAGCTACGAATTTTTGCTTTTATTATTAAATTTTTTTATTCACATTTTGAAATGATTGTATCTTTTAATAGGAATCATTTCTCTTGTTTAAAGAGATCTAAATATTTAATCAAAATTTATTTGCAGCTTTAAATATTTTGGCTTAAGTGAAACTTCACTTTACTAAGAAATACTTAATATCGTTCATAATCTGTCTAGCCATTTACATTTAAACTAAAACAAATCCAACAAATGTTTATCATTTTTTTTTCGCCGCCCTAAAAAAATAGCTTGTATTAAGAACTTATATTTTTACTTATATATTTATAAATTTTTGATTTTTATAAAGTTAACACTTGGAGTTTACACTTAGTGTATTTTATTATTTTTTAACGTTTTTATGAATTATTTTAAAATATTTCTTTACATTTAATTTTTGTTATTAAACTTTATGTATTTTTTTTTTTTAATATTTATCCTTAATTACACTTCCTTCACCCTATACATCATCATAAATCTTTATAGCACTTTGTGAAAATTGCAATCAACGCATTTTTTTTCTTTTTTTGTTGTCTTACTCTTCAAAACTCCTTTAACTTTAGATCTTTTTAAATATAGCTAAAGATCAAAAACTAAAAATTTAATAATTGTTTAAACAAAGGTTTAAAATGAAATTTAAAAAAAAAAAAATAATAAATGTTAACTTAACCTTAACAACCAATAGATATTGTTTTATTTTATTTCATAAGGAATTTCCATTCACTACACACCGCTTTACACAACGATTAAATCGCTTTTCTGTTAAATTTTTTTTTTTTGCAAAAAAAAAGGGGAAAGAAAAACAAGAGAAAAACAATTTAAATACATCTCCTTTGCGTTTTTTAAAGACTTATTACAATCACTTTTTTTACCTGTAATTATTTACAGGTATTTATTGTAGGTATTTATTACGAAAATTAAGAAAAATATTTAAAATAATTCAAGAACATTTATTTAATGATAATACTATACTAGCAACAATTAAATGAATTTACAGATATATGATAAGATATGTAAGATATGCTCCAACCTAAGCAAACTTAATGTTTTGATTCAAAAAAAACTTACGCAAGAAAAGGAAGCTGCCTTTGTAAATGAGATTTGTTAAATTTAAAAATACATGAAAAAAATATACGTATAACAAGGATACTACTGCAGATATTAGACTAACAAATGTTTTTCATTTTGTGGAATTTGAAGTCGTTTACAACATGAAACAAGCAAGCTTAATTTTTGTCCAGTTTAAATTTAAGAAGTGTATGTATTTATACTTCATTAAAATTTTTTGTATTTTCTTCTTTTTATTTGAGGAAGTTATTACCGTTTATATTAAAAAGAAATAATTCAATAACAAGATAAAATAATTTCTTTGTTTTTTTTTTGGGACCTTTAAAAAAATTCATTAAAAATTGCTAAAATGACAACAAAATTAAAATTTAGTTTAATAAAATGTGAAAAACAAAAATTCAATCCAATGTATATTTTGAAAAAAAATTTCTGAACAAGTGTTGATTATATTTAAAAACAAAATCTTCGGTTTTAGACAACTCGGTAAAAAATACGGGAAATTTTAAAAATTCAAATAACTCGATAATAAATTTTATATAATTATTAACTAAAAGTCGTGTGCGAATTACCATCGAACAATCGATTAAACGGCGTTCTCCCATCTACCTGCTATTCGTGAACTTCAAGAAAGTCTTCGACACTATAAAAAAAGATTTGTCATATGTAATGCTCATATGTACTGCTCTCATTAAGAGAAAAAGGAGTGCCGTGCAAAATAATCCGGATAATACGAAAACTGCGAACTAGCTGTCCTTCACAAAGGAAACATCACCTTGAAGACCTAGATTATGCAGTCGACATACTACTTCTAGCACACAGATTAAGCGATATGCAGTCCAAAGTAGAATACATAGAAAGACTAGCATTTGACGTAGATCTTGAAATAAAAGTCAGCAAAACCAAGGCCATGGAAATGAATATCACCACACTAGCAGCCAACATATCATGCTGAGAACGGAACCAGTTCAACTACCTTCGTAGCATTATCACTGCTTCCGGAGTTGGGGAGATAGATCTCAGCAACAGACTCAACAGAGTCAAGGTAGCATTCGGACGATTGCACCCAGTATAGAGGGACACCCAAATCTCCAGGAAAACAAAACTAAGTATCTTCAATGCTTGCGTAAAAACCGTATACTCATGTATGGTAGTGAAACATGGATAATTTCAAATATCACTCAAAAATTACAGGTGTTTACTAACCGGTGTCTACACATCATATGCAGAATATTCTGAGCTGCAAGAATAAGTGACAAAAAGCAAAAAGATTTACAGAAGAAGAACCTATACTGAGGCAACAAAGAAAAAAAAATAAAGATACATAGGCCACATGTTAAGAAAACATACTAACAATATAAGCTCCATGGCTTTGGAGTTGAACCTCCACAGAAGCAGAAGACGTGGACGTCCAAAAACACCTGGAGACACACAATAATTACCGAACCTAGCTTTCACCTTTTGGCTCAACATAAAATTAAATGACTTCGTCATATATTTCAAAACTTTTTAAGTTTATTGCCCTTCCTTTCCAAGTGTGACTGTAAATATCGTAGGGTTAAATTATTCTTACGACATGTGTGGAAATCACACGCCGGCATCGGTTTTTTTCGGCGTATTTTATACGCTCTTGCACACTAGGCCCCCAAAAGTTAAATTCGTTAGCTGAAAGTTAAATTCGTTTTTATTAAAGCTACTTTTAGTCAATATAGGATAAAAAAAATATTAATTGCTCATAACATACAAAATAACTTAAAATTGTAATCCACTGATGGCCCTGACTCTGTAGTAAAATAATAATCATATTAATAAGTAATACTAATACCAATAATAATAAAGCCGCTACAGTTGACAGTGGGGGTTGCCTTCAATCATTACCTCATGTAGTGAGGTGTTATATAACGGCTATAGTCACTTAGAAAAATAGTAATAGTAATACGTGGATTCATTGTTTCCTTACAGTCCAACTCCCACTTCAATGTTTCCGTATCCATTTCCTATCCTTTCCTATCCCTACTCCCTAGTCGATATACTGCGTTCGCAGGTAATGGTTTCACCCCATTATATTGGCTAAAGGGGAAGGTGGGCTTAGTCAGTAAGAATCTGGCACTATCAAGGGGGAAATTATTGTTGTCTTTGGAAGATTCGCACCTCCCTTAGGAAAGAAAAAAAAAATTATGAATTTTATGTTGATGTTATACATGTAATACACATTTATCATAAAGTTGAAAGAAAGAACTCCTTATAGAGTTGGTATAAATTAGGTTTAATGATAAAATAGAAACAAAATCATAATTGATAAAAAAAAAATTCTAATGACTTCATCATACACTTGTTACAACTTTTTTTATTAAAAAATGTTTTTCTTTTTATATAACACTGAATATATTTAACTATTAAAAAGAAGTCATAAAGTTGTTAATATTTTTTTAATAGATAAAAAAAGAAGAATTTAAGTGTTATATAAATTATTTTTTTTGTTCTTGATCATCTTAAATACTCTGTATAGATGCCAAAGGTTAAGGTTTTCTTATAAACAAAAAACTATTTCTTGCATTCTATTTTAACTTCATTCTTTTACAGTGACTTTGAAACTTTGTCATTATTTTATTATTATAGTTATCCGACTTGCTCATAATTAAAACTTCAGTGAAGGTTGTCATACACTTGAATAAACAAATATAAATAAAACAGTCGACAACCCCTTAATACGATCTCTCATGGTAAAAGAGTACAATACAGGGCAAAAATGATAAAATTTAGATGGAAAGGCAATAAAAAAATTATATTTTGCACACGAATAAACCAACCAACAACAAACTAATGGTTAATTTAACTCATACTGAAATACAACACCTAATCACCAAGTGGTATAAGTGCGAGCACAGTATTTTTAGAGGTAGAGACATGTGGAGATAATAAAGAACATAATTTTACTTTTTACTATCCCCTACACTCGTTCCTATTAAAATATAAACAACCGAGCATAGGTAAGTTCATTAGCATAGCAATTAACGAGTTTTTTTTTAGTTTTATAAAAAAAAAATTTCTATAGATTTTATTTTTAATTAACCCAACTTAAAAAGGTGCTATTAAAACACTAGAAAATTATGAGATACGAACAATAAAAAAAATGAGAAATTTTAGACTAGAATATTAAATAAGAAAAAAAAAAACTGTTTAAGGTTAGATTTAAAATAAAATTTAATGTAGAGTGTCAATGTTATTTATATTTATGTAATATACTTTATATATATTTTAAATTATAAATTTTAATAAAATAGAAAAATTAAAAACTTCATATTATGTGGTTGTAATATTTTAATGCATAATATGAAACAAAGAAATTAAATTAAGATTATAGTCAGTTTGTTAAAGGTCCATGTTAAAGGGCAATGTCACTACTTATGAGGGAAACTTTAATGACAACTAAGAAATTCAATTAAAAGAACTATTATATTAATATATACACAATTATCTCTTAATTAATTCCGTTCAGTATATATCTTTTTAAAATACTTTTTTAAAACCAAACCTTATATAATATGTAATAGACTCCTAACACATAAATTAATTCAGTACTTGCAAAGACATTTGTAGTTTCGAAATAGGTACTAATTTTCCTACAAAAAAAAAAAAGTTTGTAGGAAAATTATTCTGCATTGAATAAAAGAAACAGGTATAGCTACTATATATATATATATATAACATTACGTACATATTTTAAATCTTTATCAGTTCTCTCCTAATTATAAAATTTAACTTTCTGATAGTTGAAATTTTGACAAAATAATGCAATTATTAATTATTTCTTATTTCGATAAGAAAACTAAAATATGAATGTACCTAGTATTTTAGAGTCATATGTACATACATAAATTCCAAAAGTAAATATAAAGCCTTTTCTAAAATATTTATTCTTTGATTCGAACTAAAAACTTTAATCATATTAAAAATATATTTTTAAAAAAATTTTCTACTACCAGAAATTCCCATAACAAATAAAAACTCCTTAAATTCATTTACATCAACATTCGAGAAAATTTTTGTATTTTATTTTATTAAACTGAAATATATATAATATAAAATATTTTTTTAAAATTTCAATATTTCATTAAAATTAAGTTTTATGAAATTTCAATTCAAGCCTATTATAAAATTTTAATATTATTGTGCAAAATAAATTTCAAAGTAAAATTATGTATGTGATGAGTAAAAAAAAACTGATAAAAAATTAAATCATTTTGGAAATAAAATAAAGAAAAATTTAAATTTTCTTACTAGATATAAAATTTTTAAAACAAAAATGAACTCAAAATTTATAAGTGGATGTATTAAAAGTTTCCTAAAAATATTTTCATTTCCCTAGAAAATATTTCAAAATTAAATCAAAAATTTCTACTTGACACAATCCAAAATGAAATACGGAAGAAACACATACATTTATAAATCAAAATTACATAATCGTTAATCTATTTATATACATATACCTATATATATATATATATATATATACATTATAAAGCATATATAAAATATTATTTGTTTAAAAAATTCCAAGAGAAATTTCAAATGTAAGAAAATTTTCCTAAAATCAAATTTTTTTTTTTATATACCGCATACACACACACACATATATACACAATTAATATACTTGTAAATTGTTTTTCATCAAATTTTTGAATCATGCTGCATGATGCATGATTTAAAGATGAAAATGATGTTACAATAAATGCAAAATTTTTTTTTTTTAAATTATAGCAAAAATAAAATAAAATGCTAAACAATAAATAGTTCATGTTGATATGTTTTAGTATATTGATTTGATAGTAATTTTATGTTTTAAGAAAAACAAGTACAACAACAAAAAACAAAGAAAGATAAAAAATAACAACAGTATTATAATATTGGTAACAATGGTAGCAATAAGAACAGTGTGCCTTTTCTATACACTTATTTTATATTTTATACGTTTATTGATTGCGTTAACCGAAACACTTTTATTATACCTTTTAGATCTTATATTGTATTTTTCTTTATTTCATGTTCTTGTTATATATTAAAATTATTGGATGTTACAATATAGACACTGAGTTTTTAAAGTTGGAATGCAGCAGCAATCGACAGATGACACAAACACGAAAACTTAAAAATTAAAGTTGAAGATAAATGTATGCAATTAAATTTGCAAATGTACATAATAAAATTAATTTCCGATTTGTAATTTTTGTAAAATTACTTCTCACTTTTCTAGTTATATATATATATATATATATATATAAATTATCTATTATTATTATATAACTACATGCTACCATAAATAAACACGTAATTGAAAATTATTCTGAAGAAGAACATTTTATACTTGTAAAATTAGTATATATGTACGTACGTATGTATAGAATTGTTGATAAAGAATTGACAGCAGACGAAATCTCACAAAAAATATTTTTATGTTGGATTCTATACATATGTGAAATTTTAATCCTTGGAATCTAAAATATTGTAGATTAGATAAAATCTTTAGATTTTTTGTGTATGTTTCTTACCATTTATTTATTTTTACCTTTCACGTATTTTTGTATAATAGCTTGGATATTAGTTGTGAGATAATCCAAATTTAAGAATCTTGGATCTATATTTTAATAAGGATTAGTACAATTCTATGAGTTGAATGCAGAAAACTGAGTTAGAAATGAAATCTCACTTTTTCAAACAAAAACTACAATTGAACTCGTTAATTTTGTTTGAAAAAGTAACATTTGAATTGAAGCTCAGTTTTAAAAGTAAGATCAATTTTTAGAAGCAAGGCATTTAAATTTACTGTTATGTAAAACTAAAATTTCCAGAAAATCAGAATTTGCTAATTTTAAACACTAGCTAGATACGTTCTGTGCAAATATTTTTTAAAATTTGGTTGCAAAAATTAAAGCACATAATAAAATATGTAAACTGCTGTTCTTAAATGTACATATATAGATTTAATAATTTTGAACAGATAAAATTTTCTCTTAAATATAAATCTTTTTTAAATATAAATATTTCAAACTTTTGCATTTATAAATTACTTATTTAATTTGTGTATATATACATACATATTACATATCCATACTGTTCTGCTACTGCATTTTCTTCAAATTTTCATTGCATTCTCTTTAACTTGTTAACATTCTGTACGAGTATACTTAAATTAAAAATGTAAGAAATTCACCTACGTAGACTATAGAGAATAAATTTATGTATTTAATAATGATATGATTGATATTTGTAAATTTATTATTTTTTTTTAAATTAAAATAAAATTATTTTAATAAACTTTTGTAAATTAAATTGTTTGGAAAACTAAATTTTAACTTTATTATTTATTTAGATAATATTTATACATGTGTATACTAAAAAGATTGCAAGAAAATAATTGTGGGTGTTGTGAGCTGATCTAAAAGTAATATTAAAAATATAATAAATTAGTAGGTATACTTGATAATCAACGACTTGTTTATTGGGCCGTGCATTAAAGTCATATTAATTAAGGCCATAATGGCTTTAACTGGTACTCAATAGCGTTCGTTACAAAATCAGGTTTATAATAATTTGTTTAGCGGAGGTTTGAGGGCAGCGACCTCCTATAATTTAAATGGCTGTCTGGTAAAATATTAATGTAAGAAAGAATTATTAAAGGGCTCTTTATGGTTTGTTGCAAAATTAGGCTTATACGCTTTTTACAAAGTATGTATGTACATATAATATATGCGATATTCTGAATTTAGTGGATTTTTATAATTGTTTACAAAATCAATGCCCCCTTTTCCACAATATGCATATTTATGTTTATTGGAAATTCCGAGTTTAGAGGGATTTTATAGTTTTGTTAATAAATCAGGGTTGCCCTTTTTTCGAAAATATATCTACTTTGGTAGTCGAACAAAATATAACGAGGAGGGATTTTAAAGTTTAATTAAAAGCAGGATTATACACGTTTTCCAGAAAATTTAAAGAATTTTAGAGTTGAACTTAAAATCAGGGTATTTTCATTTCCCAAATATTTCCAATTATATTTAAATTACTTATCGCTACATTTTGTCAGGCAACATTTTAGCCTAGAACGATAGGCGATAAAATTCGCATTATGCATGCTATATAAAACCATAAAGAAAACATATAAACATAAAAATATATTATATGTTTTCTTTATGATAAAAGTTCAATAATTTCCAAAATTAAAAGAATTAAGTGTGAAGAATCTTGGAATTTCAGATCGTATTGAAACTAATTCTACTTCGGTTTTTTAAGCTGAAATGTACACTATTTATTAATAATAAAAAATGTTATTGAGATAGGACACGTTATAATATAATATATGTATATCATTTTTTTTATCTAAAGAAGGTGGGAATCTTCCAAAGAAACCAAAAACTCTACTTTAGTAGTGTCAGATTCTTACTAAACACACCTCTTCCAATATAATTGGATGAAATCCTAACTACTAACGGCAGTATACAGGGTGTTCGGAAATTAAATATCACGAAGAATTTCTTTAAAAAATTATTCTGGAGGGGTTTATTATATTATTATATCTCTGAGGGATTTCTGGAGGGATTTATTATATCTCTGAAACCGTTAGAAAAAGAAAAAATTTTTTGTTTGTTATGAACTTCTTTATCACATTCGTTCTTCGTCATCTTTAAGTTATGCACACCCTGTATATTGGGGTAGGAAGTAGAGATAGAAGAGTTATGATATAAACAATTTTATTAAAATAGTCAATAGCCCAGTGTTCATTATATTATATTTTGTACAATAATAGTTTTTCTATACCTTTTAAAAAAATATCTTAACACAATACCAAATATCTTTTTATAATACACACATTTATGTAAAATACATCTTATGTTTAAAAGCTTATAATCAGTTTGAAAATATAATGTATCTTATTAAATTCTATGTTTTGATTTAGTTTTTCGTTCTTTTTTTTTGTTTTTAATTAATTAAGTACCTACTAATATTTAATATAAATATTTTAGTTTTATAAAACTTAAAAGCCATACAACTATAAAATTAAACTTACGTTAGAATGTAAATTACTCTTTTGATTTATTGTTTTACATTAAAAGCATTTTTCTAAAAGCAATTTTTTTTTTTTTAATTGAAAAAGAAATAAAAACATTAATTTTAATTAAAACTCTTATATCATTTCTATCATTTCTTCTTAATGATTACTTTTAACTTAATTTTTTTTTTTTCCAATTTTTAACCCTTTTCATAAAAAATTTTTCTTCTAGGAAGTTAAAATTTAATAAAAAAAAATGTATATAAAAGATTATATTATATACCTATAAGTTATAACTTATCAAGCAATTCAGGTTGTTTATCTAAAATATTAAAAAAGAGAGAGAAAAAAAAAAAGAAGATATTCATGCTAATATAAAAAATATATAAAAAACAAAATCATTTCCTGTACAATTTTATTTTACAACATTAACAAAAAAAAAAAAAACAAAATGCATCTTAATTTTTTCCGTATCTTTTAAATTCTTTTGAATTTTAAGTTTTGTATAATTATAAATTCTAAAAATTCATGTATTTGATAGTGCATTGCGTACGTATTAATAATATTAAAAAAATTAAAAATTTTACATATTATATATAATCCACTCCTTTTACTCTTCTTCTCTCTTTATTCATTCATCGTACGTACATTTATGATAAAACACATACAAAAAAACACAGTGGGCATTTACAAATCTTTAAATGAAATTAAAATATAGAAGAATTTATATCTAAAATAGAAAAATTATAAAAAAATGAAATATAGAAAAATTTATACATATTATCTAAAATTTTTCTATCCTATACATTTCTTGGCTCTTAATTACAATTTATTATATAAATGTATAATATATGTATATAAATATAGATAAGAACAGCGGTTATCGTAAGCTGCTAATTTTAACATGAAAATATTAATGTCTCAAAATTAATTCTGTTATTTTTTTTTTCTCTTTTTTCTCTTATTTAGTTTTATCTATATATACCTTGCGAATATTAAAACAAACCTACATATATGCAACAGATCATTATATTATTCTTTCTTTTCATCATTTTATTTACCCATTCATTTTATCATTTTTATTTTCTTTCAGCTTTCTAACAGTTGTCTGTTAAAAATAACAAATGTTACAGAATCATATTATTTTTTGCATCATCTAGGAATTGTTAAATTCAAGCTTCTTGAAAGCAAAACGTTCACAACTCAAATGCAAACGCTTCTGCAATCAAAACAAAAATATAAAACACTAGTCTTTGTTATGGTTCCAATATTTTTCTATTTTTTATTATGTTTACATTAGTATTAGAATGTTGAATCTTACCTTGTACAATAAAGTTAATGTATAAAGAAGAAGCTGCACAATCATCAATTTAACATCAACAACATTGTCGTTCCTGTCATCAACTGGAAATTTTTTAGTTTTTTTTTTTATTTTTTCAGAACGAATAGAAAAAATTTAAAATAAATTTTTTGTGGTTTTATTCCTTAATGATACTTGTTGCTTTTCTTGTTTATATTGCTGGTTATTTTAAGGCATTTTTTTAATGAAAATTTATTTAAAAAAAAAAAAAAAATTTTAAATTATCAAAGGAGTTGTAGAAGATATGCGGACATATTATGGTTCTTAGTGCGCACACCTTTCAAGTTTAATCGTTAAATAAAAAAATTACCTTTCAAGAATGATACAAGAAAAATTTTAATGGTTTTTGCCACATACACGGACCACGAAGATGTTTAGACAAAAACAAAAAAATTAAAACAACAACAATAAGACTATAGAGTTTAAAAAAAAAAGTTAGTTTAAGGCATTTTATGCATTTCATATAGAAGATATAAAATTAAATAAAACAAAATAAGAAACTATAATATATTAATATGAAAAATCAAAATATTATTATGTTGCATATTATTGCATATTACATGTATGCCACAAACAAGAGTTAACTGCCAATTTATAAAACATGAATGATATTTAGGAAAACTGTTTTTATTGTATATAACATTACTAATGAAACTTATAAAAAACTTTCAAAATCGACAACAATTAGATTTTATCCCCATCAAGTATACGAATATGCCTAATTGATAGCTAATTAATATTAAAAAAAAAAAAATAGAGTTGGAATAATAAATACCGACTAACAGTTTTTTAAATTTCACGCATGCATATATTTAAATCAGAATTAAAGTTATTTTTGAGGTGAATTTTTTCTTTTTGTGTTTGAAGCAAAATTATGTCTTTTTTGTTTGTTAATCGTTGCCTATCATGTTGTTTATTCTGATCTTATTAACAGCAGTTCTAAATAGGGATTTTGTAGAAATGTTAAACCATGTTGTAAAATTTTTCAGCTATGATATTCTCCTTCTCCCGGGATCCCTTTTCTCTTCAATTTTACCTTGTAAAATAAGATGAAGTAAGTGATATTTTACTAACTTTAGTTAAACAAAAAATACAGAAACTTCTAAATGTTTTTATGAATTCTCACTTATAATTTCATCCTAATTATTTAAATTTACAGTTAATTACTTCTTCAAACCAATTTTATCAGTTATTTATATTTACTACTAGCTTTTTACTACATTTAAAAGTAAACATATATATACCTATGTAGTAAAAAGAAAACATCTGTGATATATAAAAGAATGATAAAATTTAAAAATATGTATATAAAAAAATAATTATATTGCTAAATATTCCTGTTGGATTTTCTACGTTAGGTCACCACCGCCGATATTTTTCTGTACTTTTTATTCTTATTTTATTTATCGAATACTCATCATTTATCGAATACAGCAAAAACATTTCCATCAGCACTACAATAACATAATTTCTTATTCCTGTTCATTTCATCGTATGAAATTCTGCAGCAAAAAAATGTAATAATGAATAAAAAAAATAAACACAAACGCTTACAAGGCAAAGTAACAAAAAATTTAATTTGTTTGTTTGATGATAAAAATGATGATCATGTTGTTAATGATGGTTACTCTGAAAAAAAAATAAATAACGTATTAATAAAAATTAAAAAATATATTAAAAATTCTTTATACATCTAATAAAATATATACATCTTAAAATAAAACTTTACAATTTTATTTTGAATTGTTGTATACTGCAACAAAAAAATTAAAAAAATGTTTTAAATTCTTTATTGCAATCAAATTAACCAGTACTAACTTCCTGAAACCAACGATCTAACTTTCTAACTTTATGGTTTGGTTGGTTTAAATGGCTGCTAACGAGAATTTAATCTTTGAGATTTAGCAGCATAAATAGCACAATTCAGGTGCCGTATCAATCTCTCCTAATTTTGGTTGTTAACTATGTTTTATAATCAGTCCAGCAGTATATACTATTTTGCTTCAGAGAAGATCTCGGCATCATTTTCTTGTAATTATTTTATTTGTTCATTATATCCTATGTCTCTGTACTGTAGTACCCAAGAAAGGTTTATTTCAGATCGACGTCTTAAGTAAAAGAGCCTTTACTATGTTCAATTTGGTCAATAACTTGAAAACACAAACAGCAATCTTGCTTGGCAGTATTTTATTTTCGAATACGATTTTGCATGCTTTCCTGAGGAAACTTATACTTATTTTCCAAGATTGTCCCATTTCTTAAAATTTTGAATGTCCCATTTACGCAGGAATCAAAATTGTGCAAAATATTAGTTTCATATAACGGTAAATTTCAATACTAAATTTCAAAAGAATGTATAATTTTAATATTAATTTATAAAGCTTAAAAAACTTCCATTCTCTGGGAATTTTTAGGTTGAAAAAATGTTTAGCAAAAGTTGAGATATAAAAATTTGAAAATATAACTTTTTATAGCTGCAGTCTCTAACGAGCGGAACTAGCTATAAAAGCTTAACTACAAAATTAATTATTTATATTAAGATCACTATTTATGGTTGAAATTTCATTCCTCCATCTTAAAGATCGTTGAAATTTTATAAATAAAAGTAAACCGACGGACGGATAGAATAAAACTAACAAGCAAACTTTCTAGCATAATTTTTGAAAAATAGTTTTATCGCCTCAATAATTGAATAAAATAGTCCGATTTGATTTCTTTGTTTAATTTTATTTCTTTTACAATACATATTTATAATAAAAAAAATTGTATTTAGTTTAAATACTTTAAAAAACGCATATAAAAAATTACTAAAGTTCAAAAGTAAAAAATCAGAATTAACAATTACCTAAAACTGTTTTCATTTGTTATTTTTCTTTTTTATATAAACCTTCGCCATTTTTTTTTTTTACTATAATACTAAAGGAACAGCAAAATGATTATACTTTTAAGTTGACAAAATGTCAAATTGTAATAAATATAAGTTTTTATATTATAGTCTCAGCAGTCTCATAATTCCTTAATTTCTGCACATTTCAATAAGAAAATAAGGAGATAAAAAAATTTATTTTTTGCCATATCTTAAATTTTTTTTTCATTTTGGTTTTACCATAAAACCTAATCGATTGACATATGTTCAGCATGTTCACCATGGTTTAAAATAATTGCTCTCTTAAAGTTGTTAGAGTCATTTCGATGAAAGAAAAAACTTTCAATTTGAATCAAATCACAGTATATTAAGGTAATTACACAGAAATAAAAACATAAAGAAATATAATTGTAATATTAATGTATTGTATATAGTAACATAAAAGATATACAAAGTATACTTCTATGATCTGAGATTTAAAAGTAAAGTGAAGATTAAGAATAAAAATCTTAGTGGGGAGGAAGAAGAAAACAAAATAAATATGCAGTAATAGTCTGGTATAAAGAGTATAATATACAACTAAAAAAACAACACATATTATTTCGAAATCGAAGTTTGGTAGCATTATTGATGCCTCTGGTGCTTTAATATCAAGGAGGAAATTAGTACGGACGTTTTTACATTCTCAAAAAAAAATATGAACATAACACAACCAGTTCCATTGGATACTATACGCTGCATACTATAAAAAAAAAAACTATAGTAAAAAATACAAAATAGAAAAAAAAAAAACACTTAAGTCCTGATTCACGACAATGTCACTCTAGGTAATATTTTATTGAGAGAAGCATAAAAATAATTTACTTAATCTCAGCTTTTTTTTTAATTTAAAAAAAATAACGGGACAGGAATATAGTTTCATAAAAAATAAAATATTCAAATTAAAAAAAAACTATTCTTCAATGATACTTATTTGCCTTTTTTTGAATGCACAGCACAGCTAGATCTGTATTTAAAGAATGAAAATTAAGTGAATAATCTTAAGGTAAATGTTAGATTTACTAGAAATATATATATATGATACAAAATAAAAGTTTTCAATTTATTTTCTAAATTCGATGTCGTAATTCCGAACATCAAAATCAATAAAAAAAAACTGCTTTAAATTTTCTTTGATTTTTTTTTTTTTTTGATTTGTTTTTAATATTAATATTATTTTTATTTTTTTTAATTTTTATCATTTATTATTTTCATTTTCGATGAGTAAGAACAATACCTGATCTCAAAAATAAATTTGCCAATGCTAGTCACATAATATGAAACAAATTGTTCAATTTAAATTGCATTCCTTCCCTGTTTTCAAACTTAAAGATTTTTTTGACTTCAGTCAAAAAGTAGACTGAATTTTATATTGACCAGAGTGGAGCGGGCTTAAATTATCTTGTTCATAAAAAAGAAAATCATCACTCTTCTAGAATTCAGAAAGTTCGAATTCAAAAGGAAATTCAAATTTGAAGATTCATTAAAATTTTGAAGTGGAATTTTATTGCCATTCCAATATTTTTTTTATTCGAGTATACTGCAATGAGAAAGTATAATAAAACTTACTACTAACTTAAATTAGAGAAATCAACAGCAAAATAATAAAAAAAATATTATAATAAATTATTTAAAAAGAATCATTTAAAATCATCATCAACATTAAAAACCCAATTTTTTTTGTGTACACAATTTACAGTTGTTATTATATGATATTAAAAAGTCATAAGATTCTATACTTTGGCGTCAAAAGAAATCCTATTCAAGTTATTTACAATGGAACAAAAACAAATTTTTCTTCTTTTAAATTTCCAGTATATTATAAACGTTGAAATAAGTCCATGAGAAGGAAAATGGTTTGATTTTTTTTTTTTTCAAATTTACGTGGCAATAATTTAAAATATCGAGCATATTTTATAACGTATTAATGCTTTAGGATCGTATTTTTACCGCCACTACAAATTTAATGACATCTCCGACAGATGCAATTAGTCACTATTAGCTTACCTTTAATATTTACTTCAAGTCAAGAGATTCTATTTATATAATATATATAATATGCAATATATTCTATTTAATATAATACTACAGCACATATGAATTTTATATAATTTAGTTAAAAATCTTACAACTTTTATATATTATTAAACATTTATAAATTTTAACTGATCGAATCCAGGTCTTTTCTTCCTTTTTGCTCTTCTAGACAAATTTATTTTAAATGCATTTCAGAATTTCAGATTTAACAAATGAAGTTTTTTGATTTAAATAAAAAGATTTACAATCAATTGAGTTTACATATACATAAATATATATACAATATAATATATATATATCAATATAAATAAGTGTATCATACATGCATAAAAAGAATTATAGACTCCATGCGTTAAGAATCGAAGTAATGTTGGACTAGGCTTAAGAATACAAACATTCTTTTCTTTTTATCAAAAGTTATTTTATTTATTTGGATAAAATAGGAACGAATTAAAAAAAAAAAGTAAATTGGAATTTTTTTTTTACAAATGAATGAGAGTGACATGTTCTATGCAATTCTTTTTGATCCATCTCCGACTTCACAATTTAATTGAACCACTAATGTAGAATTAAGTTTAGTTATCATAAAAATATTAAACAAATGAATAAAAGTAAACTGTTGAAGTAAAATATATATATTTTTGTTTTAAATGAGTGATCTAAAGTCATTTTGTTATAGCGAAGAATGACAGAAATTAATAAGAAAATAATCATTTTTGTATTAAGTATGTCTGAGTTAAGTGACCAGGATTATTTTGCATAAAAATATTTATAATCTCGATGCAATTCAATTGTATTTGAATTTTTCTTTTGATTTTATTATACGTTGTAATTGAATAATGAAAGTTAAAGTAAAAGTGAATAGCAATTTTTGGTATTTATAACATAATGTAATTCGATTTAATTTTCAGTGATTTGAAGTTATTTTTTGATATTAAAATTGTAATAAATTTTCATTAGTAAAATATTAAATTATTAATAATTATATCATTCTTTATAAATTTACAGTATTTAGACGAGTCCGTATCAATATCCCGTTTCCCAAATCCTGTAAATCTAAATCTCGCCAAATCAAAATCCCGTCAATTAAAATCCCGCCATATCAAAATCCCGCCAATTAAAATCTCGCTATATCAAAATCCCGACATCCCGGGGACCGTATTTAGGCATTATTTTATAAAATTAAAATACTGTTGCCGTCTTTTATTAAAAAATTTCGTTTAGTTACTTCAAATTTTTTTAAAAAAATTTTAATATAACCACGATTTTTCATAAAAAATTTTAAAGTGTTTATTATTCGAAATTCAATTTTATTTCATACTTCATAAATCACAATACAAAATTATATAAAACCTTTTATATAAAGCTGAGTTCATGATTGTCTGTCCTTTTTATATTGTCCTTAAACCGTTCATCCGATTGAAATAAAACAAAACAAAGCCATTTGAGTCTCAAAAAGATCAAGCACTATTTTTCTTCCGCTTCATTTCGTATAACAGTTTTTACGTTTTGCGGTTCTTCTGGCTAAACAATTATATAGTTTGACTTCAAACTTTGTATAATGTGCATTAGCTCTATGCAAAAAAAATCTCCGGATAGCTTTTCAAGGGTTTTTTTTATTTTTTCGTTCTAAATTAAAACGGTTTGATCGATTTCCTTCAAATTGTATATGTGTTTAACATTGCCAGTAGACTTGACCGTAACATCAGACTTACAATTCGTTATTCCGTTTCGGTCCGACTTATATATCCTTATTAAACAGAGTTTTTTTTAACAAAAAATAAAGTCAACATTTTTCTTTCGAGTCGACCTAAATTTACGACTTTAAAAATCCATACTAAGGTAAATTAACAACATCAAACATTTTTTGAATGAAGCTTTCTCTACAAGCAGATATTATATTAAGAGGCGCAGTTTTGAAATAAAAAAAATGTTCAATGTAATCAAATTATCTTTGCGGATCATATCTACCCTATGTTCAAAAATCGATAGAAATATAGGAGCATTTAACTATATTGACATTAGCTTAATTAATACGAATCTATAGAAAGATCGTAAACAGAGTTAAATACAATAAAAATAAATTTTTTACATTAAAGTTTTTTACCTTGATCATCATATAAATAAGTCCACACCTTAAACAAATTCAAAATATTTTTAATTTATTGCATCAAAATAATCCACTACATTTTAGCTTTACCTAAATGTAATCATTTTCACTAAAAAGTAAAACATACAAAAAATGTTTTCTTATTTAGAATTTACCTTATTTTTTTATTCCATCAAAGAGAACTACAAAATTTTGATTTAAATTTTATGGAGAATATCTACAATAAGAAACTATCAATAAATTAAAGAAAAACCTTTTCTTTTTAAAATAATTTATTTTTTTGTTTTCTTTTAAACTTCTACGGAACTTCACCAAGTCAAAAATATAAGGCGCATCTTAAATCTTAATACTCAAAGAAAACAAAAAAGTATTTTGCTTTCAATAATTGCGCGATGTTTTCAAATCGGAACCAAGCGATAAAAAATCTGTAACAACAAATAACAAAAAACTACAAAGACATTGTTGACATTTTTTTTTTTTTTATCTTGAAATAAAAACGTTTTCGTTGGAGCATGAAACCGAAGACAAAATCAAAAAACTGAACTTAAATTATTTTTTAAATATTGATTTAGTAGAAGATTGCCACAATTTTTTATGGAAAAGTGAATATCAATTGGATTTTCTCCCGTGTTGTTTAGTGAATCCTCATCATAATTGAATTAAGAAAAAAAATCAGATAAAAACAACAACAACAATAATAACAATGAAACAAAAGGGCATAAACTAAGTCAAGCCTAAAAATAAAACCTTAACTGCATTTTATTTTTTAATTTGCAAATAAAACAACAACAAAAACAACAGAAACTCCAACCATAATTTATTTTATTTAAGTTCTGCACACGATTCGGCTCACTTTTTATTGTGAATTCTTTAAAATGATCTAGATATTGATGGTGATGATGAAATCATATTCATGAATCGATTAGAGGTGCCGATAAGAAGGTAACATGTCACGTTTTGCTATTTACACTTTACAATATATATACATTATGTATTTTTTTGTTTGATTTAAGAGTTTTTTTTATATTCTTATATTTAATTTATCAAAGGAAGGTTTTATATGATTCAAAAAATTTTAATTCTGGATATCACCACGCCAAAGAAATGAACTATTCAAATTTTACTTTTATGAAGTCTGTTCCACAACTATATGTTGTAGGTTGCTTTTGGTATTTCCTGAATTTAACAGTTTGGTTAACTTATCAATACTTATAAAACCTAGATTAATTTTAAAATTTTATGGATGATAAACCATATAGTATTAATTTTCTTTTTATTTGCACAATATTATTAATTATGGACGTCAAAGTCTCATTTTTAAATTTTAAGCTTTTCTTAAACAATTTTTAGAAGATGACATTTAACTCACGCAGTCAATGCTTCTAACAAAAACTAATTTAGATAAGAAGTTGAATACTTTTGTCTTATATTTGAATAGCGTTAGAAATAAAGAGCTTAATTTGATGTTCTTTTAAAAAATTCATTGCGTTTAATAAACTTTGTTTCACTGTAATTCATGTTAGTCGTTCATCGTTATTAAAATAGGGCACTTTAGTACAAATTAAGGAAAGTAATCCGTAATATCAAAATATAACAGGGAAAGTGTTCTTATGACAATGAAAATTTTAAAACAATTAAAATTCAATTGAATTTAAATTATCTTAATTTTTTTTTATGGAACGTTTATGTGCATACGTGAGAACATAGTAAAAACTAAAATTGTTTGTAAAACGAGAAAACAGTGTCAACTGTAAGATAACCGGACTCACATATTATATTATGTATTATGTACCACAGTACCGTTTCCTTAAATCTAATCATCTTTTACAAATTACGAAAGATTTATGTAAATTTTAGCGTTCCATGACAGTTACTCGAATCCTTGAAAGCAAACTGAACTTCTGTTAAAATTTTCGAAATGCAGCTTATTAAGACACTAAGTTAAGATCATATAAAAAAATAATTGTAAACACAGTTCCGTTATAGGTATTTTACTGGTATTTATACAAAAATTTAATCCGGAAAATTTATTTCGGTTTCTTTACAGTGTCACAAACGTAATGACAAATTTATTACACCCTTATGATCGTACAGATATAAAAATTGAAATTACAAAGGTATTACAATATACCGCGTTGTTGTTTCTTCTTCGTTTCGTTCAATTATAAACAATGTAATTGGGTGTGAAATCGAATCTTCTATAGAAATACCCAAAAAAAAAACAATGTAATCGAATTGCAAAATTTCGATATGATTATTCTTTCGGTAATTTCCAATATTTTGTGGATAATTGTATAAAATTTTTTATTTATTTTTATTTTTCTATAAACTGGTATTGGAGCATACTGCAAATGCAGTTTTTAGCTTTTATTCTTTGCACAATTCGTGTCATAATCAAATGCAATGTATTCTCTGTAATAGTTTTTGATTATTGGTTTTTTTTTTGTAGTGAGATTTTTAGTTATTGTTTAAAAATGATTTTTTTTTTTTTTAATTCAATTACCTCTATTATTACCGTATTACTGTGTTGTTATGCATGAAAATGAGAGGTGAAATTTATAGAAAAATGGCAAAAGAAGGTTATAAAAGATCAGCAGTTAAAGCTATTTCTCTATAGTTGTTAATTGAAAAGTTGTGCAAATTGCAAAATTGAAAATATAAACATTTTCTTTTATAATTTTATACTCTTTTTGCATTATGATCACGATGAAACTTTTTGGAATGTTTATTGTTGTCAATTACACCGTTTAATATTTTGCTTTAAATTAATTAAAAAACAAGTCAACTAAAAATTTTAAAAGATTTTTTGGCATATTTGATTGTTTTCAAAAACAGATATACGTAAATTGTTAAATTTAAATTTTATAATTGAAAAAAAAATCAAAGAAATTAAACATATACATAAGAAAGAAAAAAAATAAAGAAAGTTTGAAATTTTTATTGCAAGTCGTAAAATTTTACAATTTTTAGATATAAATCGAGAACTATAGCAATATAATAACTATAAATTATCTGTACAGGCAATTTAATTATCATCATAGTAACAAATCAAAATGTTATTTAAATAATGGTAACATTTAAATTACTTCTATATCATTACCCTAATAATTTACAAAAAATATTTGCAATTTAGATTTAGGTACTGACATTACGTTATCGAATTTAATCGAAATTTTTTTTTTTACCCCTTTTCCCTGCAACATAAATGTAACAAGGAAATTACACAGCCTTTCCTTTTCAGGCGAGGCTGCACTTGTCGTAAGGGGGAATTAATCTTAAAACGTGTGTGGGATTCGAACCTCATACGTTTTTATTCCTCGGTGTTTACAGCGTATGTTATACGCTCTTATCCACTAGGCCACCGAGGCTCCATTTAATCGAAATATGTTTAAAAAAAAGTAGTTTTTCTTTTAAAATGTTCTTGTTAATTTTTGTAAACAGCAGGAGCAGCAGCAGCATTAACAATTATCTTAATTTGTGCTTATATCTAATTTTTCCTCTTTTCGTTTTTTTTTTTTGGTATTTTAGAAATTAAACACAAAAATCTTAAATTAACTGGGGACACATTTAAACTTTCTTTGCACTAACATGAATAGTTATTATATCCAGACTAAAACTATTAATAACGAAAAATATCTTTTAGATGCAAAATGATGATTACTAGTAATAAATTTTTTGCAGGAATTATTATATAGTATATACCAAAATACATTTAATATAATAAAACCAAAGACATATTTTATAAAAATGTGCATACAATAATAATAAAACTTGAAATTCAACAAAAAAAAAAAACTACTTATTTATAGACAATATGAGTAGATAACATTCTGCATGCGAATTGCGAATTGTTAATGTTCTTTTTAAAAAACATATACAATTAAAGACAGCAACAACAACTTTAAAATAATTATAATATTTGAACCTCCAACTCCAAGCCAATGTTATTTTAGACTTGTAACGCTATGAATGAAATCTTTTCTATTTTTAGCACATTTCCAAAAGAATTTTCAAAAAATATGCTATTAGTTTCACTCTGCCCGTTCGTCTGTTTAGAAAACTTCTACACCGTTAAAGATATAGTAATGTAATTTAAATCATCGGTAAGTCTCATAAAGAAATCAATGTTGTAGAAAAACTTTTTTATGTAGTGCAATCAATTACAGAGCTACATTCCCTCAAACTTTGAAAAAGCCCGATTAAATGTCTATAGCTCAACTTCTGCTTAACAATTTTTCAATTTGTCATTCGACAGTACTTTTTTTTACCTTTATAAATATACATTTATTTTAAATTTACTTTTTAAATTTAGCGTTATTTAAAAACAAAATATTTGCATGACTTTTTTGCTTCATAACTCCGGCACTGTATTAGATAGTGCCTTGAAATTTTGAGAGAAGAAAGATCTTTTAGAATTAGAGTAAATTGTCTCAGAAAACTTTTTTGTACCACCCCCTGTTTACAGATTATTAGAGTCAAAAATTGAAATTTTGCTATTTTTAAGCAAATGCAACTTCAACACCCTCAATTTTATGAAAGTGTCTCTTTATTTTTTACATTTTTTCTTCTTACATATATGAAATTCTAAGAAAATTTTCACATTTTGGTTCAAATCACAATTTTAAAGAGTTTGTATTTTCTTTTGGAAATGTGCACCTTTAAAAACCGTTGGTTTACATTTTGTCTTGTTGTTTTTCTTTTTAAAGATTGTTTTCAAACTATAAAAATAAAAGTAAATAATATTTGTTTGTAATTCGTATATGCAACAACGGTGATCAATGTTAAAAATAATTTTATTATGTTATCAAATTGGACAAATGATTTCAAGTCATGCAATTTTTAAATCTAAAAATATGGAAGCATATTTATCAGTGTTAAGAATTAAAATTAAATGTATTTCACTGTAAAAACACCTAAAGATAAATTATTGTAAAATCAATTATCAAGAGATAAATTAATATTTTTTGTTATGACTTTGCAAAATTTCATGTATTTTAAGATTAAAAAATGAGTAGATATAACGAAAATATGGAAAATATACAATTTTAAATTAAATATTAATTTCTAGGGATTTTGAGAAATGTTGATATGATGATTAGTTTGATAAACAGAAAAAAAGATGTTAAACTTAGAGAAGGGAATATTTTGATGATATAATGCTAATTGAAATTAAATATTCGGTCAAAAAATAAAAAGAAAACAACAACATTGTTTAGAACAACAACACTCCATATCTATTGACGACTTTTCTTTAAGAAAATCAAAATTGAAAGTGAGAATCAATACACGTAAATAAAAATAGTGACAAAATTGTTAATCGGGAAGAAGGGGTAATAAATTCATGTTTGTTTGATTTGCTTTATTAGTAAGTAGGTACCTATTTTGTTTTTGTAATTTTTGTCAATTTTTGTTTTTGTAATATTTTAATTTTAATTTATATTTCTTGACACAGTTGATATTGAACAGTTTTTAAACATTTTTTATAAAAACAAAAAAGATTTTATGGCTTTTTTTTTATTTTTTAAGTTTTCTGTTTAGTTTAAACATATGAACTGATGATGTGAGTGCATCGAAACATTTTTTCAAATAAAAAAAAATTTTTGAAAAAGAATAAATAAAATAAAATAATAAGAAAAGATTTTTCATTTATTCAAAATTTTATGCAAAATAAATTTTGTGTTTTTTATATCTTCAAACTTATTTAGATCAAAATCCAATTTAAATTTTCTTCTTATTAGTTATTAGATATTTTAAACTTCTTAGTGTTGACCATATTATTGAAAAGTTTTAATCAAAATATAAAATGAAAATGCATCTTCAATTTGTCCTCAATATATTTTGTCAGAGTAAAAATATTCTACAAGCGCATTTTAACTCTGAATTCATTAAAATTCTTTTATAATCCGAATATTTCAAAATGGTATTTAAGGATTACATTACTACAATGTATTTTCTTATAATTTTTTCAAATTCTATTTTAGTTTTATGGTAATCTAAAACAAGGTAGAATGTAAACCAACGGTTTTTAAAAGCGCACATTTCCAAAACTCAATACAAACTGTTTAGAAGTGTGACTTACACAAAAATTTGAAAATTTCATGTAATAAGAAAAAATGTGAAAATAGGACATTTTTGAAATTTTGAGGGGCCGCAAGTCCGGAATCCTATATAACTAAGAAAAGCCGTTAACACACGTAAAAATATATTATTGAACCTTTAATTTTCATGTCTTGCCGAAAAAAAATTTGTACAGGTGCCTAAGTTACAGGTGTCTAAAAATAGCAAATTTTCAATATTTGAGGCGTAATAACTCTTAAAGAAGGGGTGTTACCAAAACATTTTCTGATGAAACTTATACTAATTCTAAAAATTCTTTCTTGTCTCAAAATTTCAGGTTCCTATCTAAAGGGGTGCCGGAGTTGCAAGGGGTGCCGTAAATTGCAAAATATTACATAATTTTGATATTGTTTTATATAGATAATAAAATTTTAGATCTTCTGGCGGTTTTAGATTGAAAAATTATTACGCAGAGCCCGAGATATATACATCTGAAAATGGGGCTTTTTTGCAATTTTGAAGAGCTGCAACTTTGGAACCCGTTACAACTAAAATAAACCTTTAACCCACGTAAAAATATATTATTGTAGTTTTAATTTTTATATCTTGTAGAAGTAAAATGTGTACAGGTTCCTAAGTTACAGGTATTTAAAAATATCAAATTTTCAATTTTTAAGCCCTAATAGCTCATAAACAGGGGGTGGTCCGAAAAAATTTTCTGAGCAAACTTATACTAATTCTAAAAGTTCTTTCTTGCCTCAAAATTTCAAGCTTTAATCTAGAAGCGTGCCGGAGTTATGAAAGTAGAAAAATCATGCAAAATTTGGTTTTCACATAACGGTAAATTTAAATACTGAATTTAAAAAAATTGTATAATTTTGATATTAATTTACAAAGATAAACGGACGGACGGATGGATAGAGTGAAACTAATAAGCACATTTTTTCAAAAAATTTTTGGAAATGTGCTAAAAAATATAGTTCCAAACCTTACAATTATTTACAAGCTTTTCGACTTATTTTTAATGTAAATAAAAGTAAATTCCCTCAGTAAATGAAGCGAAATTGTTATTCAATTAGCATAAAATAAAATTAGGTAATTAAAAAGAATGTTGATTATTTATTTTAAATAATATTATATTGTATGTAAATCATTAAAATCCATCCATTGGTGCAGTGGTTGACGCACCGCTTCTCATTAATAAGGGAATGAGAGGTCTCGGGTTCGATTCCACATAATACCTCGTACACCCCACATTCCTACCAGAAAACAGGGGTTATAGCTACCTGGCACATTTATGTACCACGGTACCTGTACGAGTATATAAATAAATAAATCATTAAATACCGGACAACTATTCAACAACAGAGATAACTTGTTCTCAGGTCAGTCCATAAAAACAGCATGCCATCTTTTAATATATATTTTTCCTTTTTTTTATGACAAGGAAATTACACAGCCTTCCCTTTTCAGGCGTGACTTTAAATGTCGTAAGGGGGAATTATTCTTATGACGTGTGTGGGATTCGAACCCACACTCCCTCGGTGTTTTTAGAGAGTATTTTATACGGTTTCACCCACTAGGTCACCGAGGCCTCCTTTTAATATATTTTTTAACGTTTGAAAATATATTCACTTCGGCACATTCACAAAATAGAAAAGTTGGCCACAAAAACTAATACAATTTTAATTTTTACATATTTTATTTTATTTAATCACTATACACATCTCTTTTCCAATGCAAATAAATAAAGTTGCACATTAATTAATTTTTTTTTTTTTTTTGCTTACCTATGTGTATTTTGTAAAACTTTAATTATATTTTTATCTAAATAATGGTATATTTTTTTTGTTTTATTATAATTTTTAATTTTGCCTTTTATTCAACAGAAAATTGCATAAAAATTGTGCTTCTGACTTCTGAATTCGTTTACATTAAATTAGAATTTTTTACCACACACTAATAACGGAGTAATTTGTGAAGCAAAATTGAATTGGGAGTTTTTATTATTTTTATAATAATAGAGATTTTATAAATTATGCAGTAGTTCATATATCAGTAGCATAAAATGATGGTTTAAAGTAGATGTGAAGTTTTTGTAACTGAAACCAATTTAGTGCAGTCCAGTATTATAAGGGGATAATCTTAAATATAGATTTAAAGGGTTTTTTGTAATCAGGTTTATATTGTGGATTTAAGTGGCTAATTTAAATTATGAAAATTACAATGCTGATGATGTGCGGAAAAAAGGGTTAAAATTAAAATACATAAAATAAAATTATGATAAAATTTTTCTCTAAATAAACTCTTATTATAATATAATAATATGTGATGTAATAATGGCGGTAAACTATACTCGTGTACATAAAATGACTTTAAACGATTTAGATGAATAAAAATATGAATTTTACTTATACTTATTTTTATTTCGTTCTAATAATGTTGAATTACTTAAATAATGTTAAAGAATTTTATTTAAAGGCAATATTTTAAATTTTTATTTAAGTGAATTATATTTATAAATATTATTTCAGTATCATATTTATGGCCAAAACTGGAAAATATTGATACTGAGGACATGTGGTTTCAACAAGATGGGGCTACGTGTCACACAGCCAGAGAAACACTGCAATTGCTGTATACGAAGTTTGCAGACCTGCGATTTGATATCGTTAGACATTTTTCTCTGGAGCTATGTGAAAGGATAGGTCTACAAGAATAATCCTCGAAACGTTGAAGCATTGAAAGCAGAAATTATTCGAGTTATTGGTGAGATAGAGCCACGACTATGCCAGAATGTGACCGAAAATTTTGATAAAAGAATCAGGTACTGTACAGACGGAAGAGGTGGTCACATGGGAGATATCATTTTCAGAGTACAAATGGCAAACATTGTACTTCAAAAATAAATAAAAACTTTTCCATTTAATTCAAATTCTACGTCTTTTAATTTATTTATTATATATATTTATTATTTAGTTTTGAAAACTCAATTTGAAAGACCCTTTATATATATATACATATGTCAAAAATTATATACATATATATCTATTGATTTTTAAATATTCAATTAAATTAATATTGAATTACAAACCAAAACTTTACATTTGTTAAAATAAATTTTATATCACACATTTATTTAGTTCAGATTGTAATGCATTTATCAATTTTTAGCAAGTTTTGAAAAGGAAATTTTTAAAATATGCCTTTTAGTTTCACTCTGTCTGCCTGACTGTCAGTTTGTCCGGACTGTCAGTTTGTTTACAAAATATTTACACTAGTTGTGTTCCGTCTTCAGTATACTAAGCATCTGAAAATAAACAAAAAAAGAAAAAAAAGCACACAAAGAATCATGCTACTCAAATAAAACAAAAATACTTATCTGAGTAAAGGTTGAATCCTGGTCTCTGAGCGATGGTTAAATCCTGGTAAGGATGAGCATACAACATCTGGAAACATCATCTTTATTCTTTTTTATATACATAAAAATTAAAATTTTATGTTTACATTTTGCTTTAAAGTATTATTGATACTTACATTAATTGTCAAAACCAAACAAATTCACAATATTAGATAGAAATTGTCAAAATATAATTGTTTTCATTTTGGGACCCAAGATGTCAGTTACATTAACTAAAATTAATTTAATTCACAATAATTTTATATTTTTTATATATTCAATGATTTTAACTTTTTATATACATTCAATTTATTATGTACTTTAAATTCAAGGTTACTGAACTTGGGTTAAACGTTAGTCCTGAACCGTTTAACTCAAGTTTATATAAACCCAAATCTTATGAATTTTTAATTAATCGTTATCGTAGAGTCGTAAAAAAAGAATAAAATAAAATAATTAAATTGGAAATAAAAGAGTGCATTTTATTAAAACAAAAAACAAAACAGTGCGTTTTTAATTTCAGCATAAAAATAACAGTACGTTATTAACTTTTTAAAAGTAGTGAATATTCAATTTTTTTTTTAGATTGAATTGAACATTTTTTTGAATTTGAACAGTTCTTTTTGAATTAAAACATTTTTTTTTTTATTTATGGTTTTAAACAAAAAAGTTGTATTAGAGCAATAAAAATTTTAACTACAGATAGGCATCGCAAAAAATTAATTTTGTGGAATAACTTTTTTCTGTAGCCCCATCTGTTTCGAAGCTACAGCTCCTCAAAGTTCGAAAAAACTTTGTATGATTAATATATACATACATATAATATATGTATATATTCTTATATATAAAACCTTTATAATATGAGAATATATATGTATATATATATTTTTTATAAATTTATTTTATTCAATATACCTGCTTATGAACCCAAAACTTATTATGAAATATTTTTTAATTTTGGAAATGTGCTTTTTGAAAACCCTTAGTATTTTCATTATTTTTTTCTATTTACAATTTTTTTTATAAACTTCCATGTTTAATTTTACAATAATTAAAATAACAAATAAATGAATGATTCATACAATAATATAATTAATAAATAATATATTAATTAAAAATCAAACAATTAAAATTTAACAAGTATATTTTAATTGTAAATTATGAAGCTAATAACGCTATCAGATGGTATAATTAAAATATATTGGAAAAATTTTAAATATTGTAAGAGAAGCTTTCAAATAAACCAATGAGTTAAAAAGAAAAAAAAATGTTTGGAAGTAATTGGAACAAGATTCAAACTTAGGAGTCATTTACTTATTTTAAATGGCTTGAGCTGCTTTAACTAAAAAATTTCTTTATTTCAATAAGGTCATTGCAGTGAAAGACGAGGAAGAGTGTACAGTTGACAATTTCAACTCTAGGGTACTCGCACAAATATAATGTTATTACCATAAATTATATTAATAATACTAATACTAGGTTCTCTTTTACAAAATTTCAGATGCTTGATTTAATTAAGTACCGAGATATGAGCATATAAATTTCGCAGCTTCTTCAACATGTTGCGTTGGAGTTTAGGCTAACCAAAATCGAAGAAATTGTTGGCATAAATAAGACTTAACTTATTTTTACAATATTTCAGATACGCACCTTCAATGGACACTGGGTTATTTGCATATAAAAAAAAAATTGTATGGAAGCTACTCGATCCAGCCGGTTGAACTTTTGTAATTTCAATAGAGAAACTAATAATTTTATAAGATGAAATGGTAAACATTTCAGAATTCTTACATTATTCATTTTTGAGTTATAGTATGGATGGACGTGCATGGCTAAAACGAATAAGAATTGCCATATATTATATGTCATGACTAAATACTTTGCCGTTGAAGTTTTACAGACGTAGTGGCAAAATTATTATACCCCCTGAAGTATGTCATATATGGATATAATTCAATTCGATGAATAAAAGTAACAAATTTATTCAACATGAATAAAATTAAAAAATTGAAACAACCTATTGTTACTCGTGTATGATATCGCTGATAATAATTTCTTACTTCCTTTTAAAATTATAAATTATGTGCATAAACATATATACAATAATATAAACAAATGTCTATTATTTTCATTTCATTATTATAATGTTTTTTTTAAATAATTTTATTCCACCTTTTTTCAGTTTATTTAAATTCTTTTTAATTTTGACCATTTTTTATATAATTCAATTTTTTTTTTAACAAATTGATTCACTCAATGAACCGAATCAATTAAATATCTACTTTTTTTTGTTTGTCTCATTTTGGGTTTTTTTTTAAATTTAAACTATACTATTATGTTTAAATCTAGCTGATCGATAAGGAAAAAGTTATCAATTTATCAAAGTTGACAATAAATTTTTCCCATATTTTTTGTTTTTTCTCATTCTTAGAATTTTTCAGTATTTTCTCAAAGCTATTCGGTATTCCAGCCAAATAATTTATAAAGATATTACATATTATCATTATAAATTTCGTGCAATAAAATAAAATTATTTCGTTGAAAAAAGACTGCTATTTTTAGTAAATTAATTAATGACAAATGAATTGGTAAAATTGAAAACCTATATCTTATTTACTTTTCATAATTTTTCCCCTATACTACATAATATTTACTTCCTACATTCCATTCCATATCAAGTGAAAATTCGTAAAGTAAAATTGAAAATTTCTAAGTATAATTATTTTGTGGTTTACGTCTTACTGCATTAAACATAAAATTATACTTTCAGATTTAATAGAAAAATTTCTTAAAAACATTTTTTTAAACTTTAATTTATTTTGATGTATTTTGTAGAATTTTAACCGAAAAGAAATTATGGTTTCAGATTGAGTCCAGTACCTAATCTTAAATTTTATAAGGACATAAGCCTCCTATTTTAAAAAAAAAATGCAATGGAAAATTAATTCTGCAGCACATTGTGTTAAAATAAATGTATTAATATTTCAAAACATTATAATACAAAGCTTTAAAAAATTGTTTGATTTCCCATCAAAATTTGAAATTATTCCTTTAGCCAAATTGTTTCTGTCCTTCTAAATTTTCTTTAAGTAAAAATGTAATATTAAACTTCAAAAAATTTAAAGCGTCGATAATTCTATACGTGTCAAAATGGTAATAAAATAACTTATGCTAATTTTCAAAAACTTATAGGTAGTTACTCTTTTTAAAAATTATTGGTTCTAAGTTTTTAGCATAGATTCAAATTTTTCAACTACTTTTGACTGTTTTGTCATAAAATAATTCTAGAGATTCTAAAGATGATTCTTTCAGATCTATCTTTTGTTATTCCTTTATTTCAAACGGTATTAATTTTTTATAAACAAACGGAGAATAATAAGAAAAATTTTAAAATTTTTTGAAATTTTGCTACAATTTTTATCAGTCTTACGCTGTCTTTAGGTACTTAAGAAGTTAAGAATCTTTTTTATGTTTTGAATTTTCCATTTACCAAAATGTAAATACATATGCATGTACATATTTGACATTTAATTTTGCTTTAAGGAATACGGATTCAGTTTCCGCATTCATTTTAAAAAATGGCGTTGTTTTTTTATCACAAATTCTTTTACAAAATTTTTATATTTTTTAAAATATCTTTTTTTTTTTAAATTCTTAAATATTTGAATGTTTTCGTCTTTCATATTATTTTTTACTTTCAATTGTTTTTTCAATTTTGTGAATTACAGACAGCCCAATATACACAGAACAAATAAAAACAAAAACATTTGTTTAAATGTATAAAAGTTTATAATATTATTATTATAATTACGCGAATTTTATATTTTTTATTATTATTCATATTCATAGATTTTGAATACATCTTTTCTGTCTATACAACTTATCATTTGCCTTTAATGAACCATTCAACTGTTGAGAATCCCTTATTTTTTTGTATTTTCTTTTCAATTATCAAATTTAATGATCACTAAATGTTGAACAACGTATACAAGTATATAAAACAGCAGCAACATTAACAAACAGCAGGCATGAATAAATTATTAACAAAATACAAAAAAAAAAAAAAAAAAAAAATACTACGCACTACAAAAACATCAAAATACAATAACAGAAAACAATGTTTAAAATAATATTTAATATTAAAATATAGTAAAGTCCGGTAAAATGTCAATGCCATAAATTATGCTTCCAATATGTTAAAAAGCATAATATAACAACAATAAGGGTCGTTGAATTTTGCCGGATTTACAAAAACAAAAAATAATTTTTTTTTTTTATTTTAATTTCACTTTTGTCTATTGACTTTTTAAGTCGATTTTATATAAACTACTTTATATTTATGCTCTATTAAAGCCATTCAGTCATAATAAAATGAAAAACAACAACAACAATAACAATGTAATGTACCTACATACATATGTATATATTTTTAAGCAGAACTTTTAAAATACTCATTGATTCATTTGTTGTCTAGTTAGCATGTATCTATTGGTTGGTCATTGTCATCTCTATTCATATGTATGTATATGTACAAATGCATATACAAGACAACATAATAATTTTTAAAATCTCCATTTTCATTGTAAATACTATTAATGAATCTGATTGCTACTGTCTGTAACTCTCTAAATGAATCTAATGCCTATATGACAAAATCGTATAACATTATTATCATCCAAATATCATCGATTAAAAATAAGTGTGTTCCAGTTTAAAAACAACCTTAGAGGAGAATATAATATTAATTTCAATATTAAATAAAAGATTGTGGGCGCTATTATTAAAATTAAAATTTCTAATATATCAAAATTATTAAAATGATGGTCAATTTAATTATATATATATATATATAGATACATATATGTTTTAAACTGAAACAAATCATTACACTATAGAACCAAATGTTGTTTCATTTTATTTTGGTGTTTAGAAAATGGGTAAAGCTTTTTAATGAAATTTTTCATTATTATAAACGATAATAAGCTATAAAAACTGATGATAAATTTTTTCTATGTCAACTAAACTATTGCTTCTATTGGAGTTGTTAATGTTTAAATTATTTCCTGTTTAAAATCTCTGATGAAATTATATTATCATACATGCTTTTTAAATAATCATATGAATAGAATCAAAATTAAACTTGTTTATATTGAATTTATTACAAAATTTTATGCACATTGTTATCTTTTAAAAGATTTCAATGCTAAATAATTTGTTTTTTATTTTTCAATTATTTCATGTCATTTAATAAATTTAAATTTAAAATTTATAGAAACTTTTAACAAAAGCCCTTTTGGTTGTAAATTAAAAATCTTATAAATAAATTAGAAAACTTTAAATAAAAGTATGAAGTTGGTACATTTTTAACAATAACTAGACATTTTTTTTTCTTAGCTAATTGAAAATGTCAAAAAAAGTTTATTTGGTGTTTAACTTCATTAATTTTTTTATGACTTTAAAACTATTTCAAGTAGAAGAGTTCTTTGATTCATTTTGGAAAAGAAAAGAAAAGGCAAGAAGAAGAGTAGTTTTTTTTTTCATAGGGAAATAGCAATGTACCGTTACTTAGACTTAATTTCTTTTAATTTTGAATAAAAACAACCATAAATTCAAACAAGCTAAACTTACAGCTTTTGAAAGTGGCATATTTTCCAAATATTTATGTAAGAAAAAATTATGAAAAATCAAGAGATTCTTTATTAAATTTTCAAACAATCCTATTAATATTTGAGTTTTTCTTTAAACAAATGTGTACAAGTGTTCATGTTAGTAATTGTATGAAAATTATTAATTTTAAATTTTTGACCAAGAGGAGCCTTAATTTACTCACAAAAAAGAAAATTTATTCTAAGTAAGATTATACTAATTTTTAAAAATCTTTCACTCAAAATTTTTAGGTTCTGACTAAAATCGTTCCGAAAATACGGAAAAACCAATATTTTGTTAAATTTTATTTGGCAGAACGTTAAGTATATGAAAAGTATAAGAAAAACTTATGAAAAATCAAGAGATTCTTTAGTGTTAAAATTCAAATTCGCATAACGGTAAGTGTACATACTAAATTCCAAAAAAATTTATAATTTATGTACACAAATAATGGATAATCATACAACCAACACTTCTTCTACAAAATTAATTTTAGAAGTTTTGTAAACAAATGGATGGGCAGACAGATTGAAATTTGAAACTAATAAAAAAATATTCAAAAAAAAAAAATTAGACAAATTTGCTAAAAATACTTTGAATTTGATGATAAAAAAGTAGATTAGATTCTTTCTTAAATTCAGAATAAAAAGATAAAATGCAAAAGCCTAGGATTTATTTTACTTAATTATTTATATTTATATAAAAATCTTAACCAGTACACAAATCGCTTGGCTTTCAGGCGAAAAGTCTTAGTTCAAACTCCCATCTGGTTATAATTTTCCAATTCCACTTATAATATTCCGTCATAATACATATTAATACTATAAACTGAAAGTGATTAAAACCCTTTTTAGCACATTTTTCAAAAAAATGTTGAAAATTTTATTTTTTCGTTTCACATACTTCTACCACCTGCTTGCAAAACTTTTACATCGTTTAAAAGAGAACAATGTTGTAATTTTTACCTTCAACAAGGTTCTAAAAAAAATGTATGCTTTGGTACAATTTTTTTTATGAATTTCCCATATTCACTATAAAATACAGTTAAAAAATCGTGGCTGAAGTTATATATGCTTATAAGTAAAATATATTCTATTATTATTTTATTATCTTTTGTATATTGTGCGTCTTTGAAAACACATTTGCTTTACATTCTGCCTTGTTTTACTTTATAATATCTAAATATAATAAAAGACAAGTTGCTGCTGCTGAGTAGCGTGCCCTACTGTTATGTTAAATGTTAATTTAACAAATGTTATACTATGAAAAGAAAGAAACGTACATCTGATATTTACCCATATAAAAGATAGAAAACAATAAATATTATAATGTTATGCTATGAAATGAAAGAAAAAACAAGGCAGTGTATAAATCAAAGTTTTTAGAGGGTCGTATTTTTAAGTAGAACATTATAAAATTGCAATAATATTTTTATTTAAATTTTGCTAAGTAACATTTTCTTAATTTTTTAAAAATTTTGCCATAATATAGTACAATTTTAGAATCAGAAGTTTAGCCCATAATATAGATATATGAATAAAAATATGGGTATACATATATTAGATTTATTATAGATTTATTATTTTTTATATAGGCAACAGTTATTTATATGAATGAATGGACGGTAAACATAAACGAACAAAAAAAAAATTCAGAATGTTCTATAGGTTATAATTTATATGAATGTTTTAAATAGACTGATGTATAAATTTAATACTTAAAAAAAAGAACAGAAAACAAAAAAAAAAAGTAAAATGTAATACTGCGAAGAAAAATAAAAACGAATAGAAAAAAAAGAGAACAAAAATGTTACTTTGATTGTTTTTAAATACTTTTAAAGAAAAAAAGAACTATTAAAATGTTATGATTTTAAAAGAAAAAAACATACGTCTGATATTTACGTACCTACATAACAGATAGAAAAAGGAAAAAAAAAATGTTATGCTATGAAAAGAACGAAAAGTCCATCTGATATTGAGGTACATAACAGATAGAAAAAAAGAAATATCAAAATGTTATGCTATGAAAAGAAAGAAAAAACAAGGCAGTGTATAAATCAAAGTTTTTAAAGGTTCGGATTTTTAAGTAGAACATTATAAAATTGCAATAATATTTTTATTTAAATTTTGCTAAGTAACATTTTCTTAATTTTTTAAAAATTTTGCCATAATATAGTACAATTTTAGAATCAGAAGTTTAGCCCATAATATAGAGATATATGAATAAAAATATGGGTATACATATATTAGATTTATTATAGATTTATTAATTTTTATATAGGCAACAGTTATTTATATGAATGAATGGACGGTAAACATAAACGAACAAAAAAAAAATTCAGAATGTTCTATAGGTTATAATTTATATTTTTTAAATAGACTGATGTATAAATTTAATACTTAAAAAAAATAACAGAAAACAAAAAAAAAAAAGTAAAATGTAATACTGCGAAGAAAAATAAAAACGAATAGAAAAAAAAGAGAACAAAAATGTTACTTTGATTGTTTTTAAATATTTTTAAAGAAAAAAAGAACTATTAAAATGTTATGATTTTAAAAGAAAAAAAACATACGTCTGATATTTACGTACCTACATAACAGATAGAAAAAGGAAAAAAAAAAATGTTATGCTATGAAAAGAACGAAAAGTCCATCTGATATTGAGGTACATAACAGATAGAAAAAAAGAAATATCAAAATGTTATGCTATGAAAAGAAAGAAAAAACAAGGCAGTGTATAAATCAAAGTTTTTAAAGGTTCGGATTTTTAAGTAGAACATTATAAAATTGCAATAATATTTTTATTTAAATTTTGCTAAGTAACATTTTCTTAATTTTTTAAAAATTTTGCCATAATATAGTACAATTTTAGAATCAGAAGTTTAGCCCATAATATAGATATATGAATAAAAATATGGGTATACATATATTAGATTTATTATAGATTTATTATTTTTTATATAGGCAACAGTTATTTATATGAATGAATGGACGGTAAACATAAACGAACAAAAAAAAAATTCAGAATGTTCTATAGGTTATAATTTATATTTTTTAAATAGTCTGATGTATAAATTTAATATTTAAAAAAAATAACAGAAAACAAAAAAAAAAAGTAAAATGTAATACTGCGAAGAAAAATAAAAACGAATAGAAAAAACAGAGAACAAAAATGTTACTTTGATTGTTTTTAAATAATTTTAAAGAAAAAAAGAACTATTAAAATGTTATGATTTTAAAAGAAAAAAACATACGTCTGATATTTACGTACCTACATAACAGATAGAAAAAGGAAAAAAAAAATGTTATGCTATGAAAAGAACGAAAAGTCCATCTGATATTGAGGTACATAACAGATAGAAAAAAAGAAATATCAAAATGTTATGCTATGAAAAGAAAGAAAAAACAAGGCAGTGTATAAATCAAAGTTTTTAAAGGTTCAGATTTTTAAGTAGAATATTATAAAATTGCAATAATATTTTTATTTAAATTTTGCTAAGTAACATTTTCTTAATTTTTTAAAAATTTTGCCATAATATAGTACAATTTTAGAATCAGAAGTTTAGCCCATAATATAGATATATGAATAAAAATATGGGTATACATATATTAGATTTATTATTTTTTATATAGGCAACAGTTATTAATATGAATGAATGGACGGTAAACATAAACGAACAAAAAAAAATTCAAAATGTTCTATAGGTTATAATTTATATTTTTTAAATAGTCTGATGTATAAATTTAATATTTAAAAAAAATAACAGAAAACAAAAAAAAAAAGTAAAATGTAATACTGCGAAGAAAAATAAAAACGAATAGAAAAAACAGAGAACAAAAATGTTACTTTGATTGTTTTTAAATAATTTTAAAGAAAAAAAGAACTATTAAAATGTTATGATTTTAAAAGAAAAAAACATACGTCTGATATTTACGTACCTACATAACAGATAGAAAAAGGAAAAAAAAAATGTTATGCTATGAAAAGAACGAAAAGTCCATCTGATATTGAGGTACATAACAGATAGAAAAAAAGAAATATCAAAATGTTATGCTATGAAAAGAAAGAAAAAACAAGGCAGTGTATAAATCAAAGTTTTTAAAGGTTCAGATTTTTAAGTAGAATATTATAAAATTGCAATAATATTTTTATTTAAATTTTGCTAAGTAACATTTTCTTAATTTTTTAAAAATTTTGCCATAATATAGTACAATTTTAGAATCAGAAGTTTAGCCCATAATATAGATATATGAATAAAAATATGGGTATACATATATTAGATTTATTATTTTTTATATAGGCAACAGTTATTAATATGAATGAATGGACGGTAAACATAAACGAACAAAAAAAAATTCAAAATGTTCTATAGGTTATAATTTATATTTTTTAAATAGACTGTATGTATAAATTTAATATTTAAAAAAAATAAAAGAAATACTTAGCGTACGTAAATAACAGAAAACAAAAAAAAATAAATGTAATACTGCGAAGAAAAATAAAAACGAATAGAAAAAAAAGAGAACAAAAAATGTTACTTTGACTGTTTTTAAATATTTTTAAAGAAAAAAAGAACTATAAAATGTTATGATTTTAAATGAAAAAACATACCTCTGATATTTACGTACATAACAGATAGAAAAAGAAATATTAAATGCTATGCTATGAAAAGAAAGAAACGTACATCTGATATTTAGGTACATAACAGATAGAAAAAAAGAATTAAAATGTTATGCTATAAAAAGAATGAAAAAACAAGACAGTGCATAAATCAAAGTTTTTAAAGAGTTGCATTTTTAAGTAGAAATTATAAAAAAATAAAGCGGTGCGTAAAACCAAAGCTTTTAAAGGAGCGCAATTTAAATTATAAAATCACAATTTTCAATTAAATTTTGAATGTGTAACATTTTCTTAATTTTATGCTTCTTTTATGATTTTTATTTTCTAAAACTTCAACATTATATGCACAGCCAATTTTTATTGTTTTACATAAAAGGTGCGTAAAACTTACGGTGTGAAGATTTTGTAGAGAAAGCGATAGATAAAGAGACAGAATATTATTACGGATAGAGTAAAAATTTGTTTGAAAAATATAACAAAGAAAGTTTTGAAGCATTTGCTATGGCAACCATAGAAAAATATAACAAGTGTACTATATATTATAATTAGGCAAATGCATCAGATCAGTGTAGTTTAGTTTCAAAATTATAAAGTTTGATACTGTATTTTTTCGAAGCGAAAATTTTTGATACTATTGGCAAAAATTTATTTACCATTGGTTTTTAATCCAACCTTTGGTTTTTTAATCCAAAGCTTGACAAAGAAATTTACAAGAGATGAGATTTATTAAATAATCATTTTTATTACATTTTTGAAAGAAACTACTTCACAGCATCATTGAGGTTTTTCATTATTTAAAACACTTTAGCAATAAATTTTACATTTATCAATATCTAAATATAATACATATAAGTATTTGAATAAATTTACTAAAATTAAATTGTTCATAAAACTGAGGAAACTTTCACAAAAGCTTTATTTTTCTACTTATACCCGTCGTATGACGGGCTTTTTTACTAGTTAATATTATAAATGATGAAGGTCATTATAAAAACAAATAAGAAAGGATAAATCAGGTCGGATACATCCGATACAACAACCGAGTCCGTTCACGTTAAAATTCTGCATATATATATGTATAGATATATGTAGCAATTTTTAATAGAAAAGGAAACTATTGAATTATATAAAATTGCACTTTACAACCATATATATATTATATATACATATTACAAATGTAACAATATAATTTAATAATAACATAAATGGCTCAAAAAGTTAACTTAAAATATTTGTAAAATGCTTCTGATTTTTGGCACCCTCAATAGCAACATTTAGCCCACAAACTTATTATTAAAAATTAAGTACCGTATTTGTTTTCTCTATCGTATTATGATTATCTGGTTTTTGTTTTGTGGTTTAAAAATATTTTTATTAGAAATACGATATGTTAAATTAAAGATTTTGTACAATATTACATTCATAATTTAAACTCTTTTAACCTTTATGAAACAAACATGTATTCAACAGAAACATTTAATTTTCAATAAATAAAAATCTTTTTTTATTTTTAACCAAAAATCAAAAATTAAACATAAATAAACAAATAATACAATAAAACCATAAATAAACAGTGTGCATTTTGAATATTCTCATAGGATATTCAAGTCAATTATAACAATCCATCACTAAAAAAAAAAGTAAAAGGAAAACCTATCATTTTGAGGGCAAATAGAAAAAAAAATAAAAGTAGAAAACAGTTAAATATATAATCTGGTACAAAAAAGTCTAGTCAAACTTCGCTCCATATACATTCAATTCATATTCATTACATAATAACAATAATATCGAATTCAGCAATATTCTAATTTCCATCTCATATCTTTAATTCATAATATCCACCTATTGTATACATTCTATAGAATATTAACCAGAAAAAGAAAATATTACTACATAAAAAATGTAAACTGAAAATGAATACAAACCACATTGCAAAACCGGAATTGTAGCGGAAATTTTCAACGAGCTCAAATTTTAATTAACGTATATTTTCTAAAAAAAAAAGAATTTACAATTTTATATACATATGTATCTACGAATCCATAATAAAGAAGGGAAGATAATCGCATAATATAAAAATGAAAAACCAAAAATATCTCATCTCATATAAATCTCAATTCATTTCCTCAATTTCTGCATCTATACCCGTTCTCGTCAACCTATTCGCTTTTCCAAAGTTAATACTTAGTTTTACAATATACGATTTAAATTATTTGAAAAGATATCCTGACTCACCTGAGTTGCAATAAATTTTTTTGTGTTTTTTTTTTTTTTTTAAACAAAATTAACATATGTACAACTTGTATCTCTTTAATATAAGTATTAAAAAAAGATAAATTCTACTGTGTATATTTTTTTCTTTTTTTTTACATTTAGTCATAGAAAAAAGTAGGGAAGGGGTATAAAATAGAGATAAAGAAAAATAAAAACCATACAATTTAACCCACCCTTTAATATAAAGGGTTATAATAGTTAAAAACAAAAACCTTAAAAATACAAGAATTTGCAAAAAAAAAAAGTAGAGAAATTTTTTGAATCATACAATATAAAGGATAATAGTTTTTTATATAGGTATAGGTATATATTACATTGCTATATTTATATACACATATCTAAATGAGATGATGTTCTATTTATTGTTGTTATTGTGGCTCATTGTTTGAAGGAAGAATACACAAACTGATCCTTGTAATTTAAAAAGAAAACAAAAAAAAAAAAAGACATCAAAAATCCTTAATGAAAATGTTAAGGTTTTGTTTTACATACACACAAGGAATATAACAATTATTTCTTTTATATATTAAAAACGATTTTCTATATCTACACACATAAGTAACCAGAATTATAGGTATAAAACTTACATAACTCTAAGCTTGTTTTAATTTTTGTTAAGATAAATGGGTGGGTTAGCAACAGTTTTCTTCATAGTTGACGAAACAAAGTAAACTTTAATTTGTGAATATTTTTAAAAGAATTTCTAAATTAAAAAATAAGAAAATTTTGCATGAGAATTTAGTCAATGATTTTCTTTTTTTGTTTTTTAAAATTTATTTTATTAAAAAAAACAATTAAATAAAAAAATATAAAAGAAAATAGCAACAGCCTAGAAAAAAATGTCTAGGTCGAATGTTAAAAATATAATAGAAGCGTTAACGTTTTGTGTTTGTCTTTAGTATGGTATAGGTACTACATATTTTTCATCGTTAGTTTGTTAATATTATTTGCTATTCATAATCAGACAGTTTAAGATAACAGATACAAAATCTTCTTATGAAATGGACCGTTTTATTTCTAATAACGCATTAGCTATTGAATTAAATAGATCTGACTTTGCAAATTAATTTATTATTTTGGGTTAACTTTTTTAATAAAACGTCGCGTTTATGGAATTATATGAGCGCATGTGTTCCCAAAAGTTGATAACTCATAAGTGTACGATATAATGAAATTTAAGAAAAACATTAACATCTTGCTCCCTTTCAATAGAATTATTGCCTTGAGCAACATCGACTTTAATTCCTCTATACCTAAATTTGAATTTATATTGGATTGTGACTTTACTAAAAAATATTCAGCAATTCGTGTATTTTCTAAATTGTCATTTTATTTCAAAGTGTATTGTCGATTTAAAATGATTTTGCATTAATTTTTGTGGATGTGGATTTTACATTTGCGAATTTATGCAAAAATAGTTTTTTTGGTAGATATGTTCATCAAATTTTGATTTGTTTGAAATTTGTTCCGCAAAAATTTAAATCAGAAAAGACCAACTAAATTTCACTTTTTATATGTAGATAAAAAATGGAAAAAAAATAAATGATCAAGATATAGAAAATATTCTGACTAATTTTGAAATATCAGATTGTAAAATTGATTTTTAAACGGGGAATCCGAATTTGATTTTGGAGAAATATTTGAAAATATCAACGAAGAGTTTTAACATCAACATGCCCAAAGCGAGGTAATTTCATAAAAGTAATTTGTTTTCTAAATTCTAAATGCTTCTATAATATAGACCGCTACTGTTTGTTCCAACGAACAGTCAATTTTAGAAGTTGAAGGTGAAGCTGTTGAAACAATCGACATTAATTTTCAAAAACCCGCTGCACAAGTAAATATTTGTAGTCAATATTCTATAAGAAAGGAATACTTTTGAGAGAAAGTTGGTTCATTTGTGAAATATCAGCCCGTTTTGGAACAAAATGAAAATGAAATACTTTCTCTTCCTCAGCCATCCGAATATTTACAAAAGTATTTCAACGAAAAATTCATAAATTCTACGGTAGAAAACACAAACAGGAAGTGTTTTGAAAAAAAAATGAAAATAACTTAAATATTTTCGAAAATGAATTATACAAGTCTATTGTTATGTCAATATATATGGGTACTCTGAATTTTCCGAGGATTAATATGTATTGGAAAAGAGGAACTAGTATACTTCGAATATGTTAGTCAATCAGAGTCGCCTGTCAGACGGTTTGACTTTATTCGGAATAATTTGTGTTTCAACTTTGAAAAATCTTCTAAAAATTTGTGGAAAGTAAAACCATTAATCGAGGCTATTCTTAATAGATGTAAAAGTTCACCTATAGCAATGAATATTTATCAGAATATTTATCTATTTAAATTTGCGTGATAAAGCAATTTGGGCACCTGGAACTGTACTGTAAAATAGAATACAAAAGGCTCCTCTAAAACCGGATGATGAATTAAAAAAAGCCGGAAGAGGATTTCATCATTATAGGTCTCGTAGAAAGATTTAGCACTGAGAAAAAACAATTCATTGAAATTACTCGACCGTTTGTTGTAGATCAATTGAGGCAAATCTTAACAATTCATTTTCTTATAACATATTACACTTCTCCATTTACAAAAATATACTTATTTAATATGTAATACAAATATTTGTTTTATTTTTGTATTAGCTGATAATCTTGTAAAATTCATATTAAAACTAATTGAAAAATGCAAATAATCAGTACAATAAAATACATAAAGTAGCAAAGTTTGTGGTTGCTCAAAAACGCATTTAAAAATAAAAACTGTTTAAAATGAAAATGAATATAAAATATTTCGAGACGGATACGAAATTAAGCCGAACACGGAAGCCATTTGAATCCGTACAATTTTTTAAAGGATTATCTTCAAGAAGATCTATAAAGATTAACAAAAAAAAAAGAGTCAATATATTTTATTTATTTTTTTTTTTTCTTGCCACTCCTATAAGCAGCATAGGACATCCACTAAGCCATTTATTATTCATATTTGACTAAGTTTTAGTTTCGGGAATCATCAATTTAACTATTACTCGGCTATTGTACAAGAATATGAGAAGTTTTTTTCTATTTTTACGCCATCTATTATCTTATACAACACATTTTATACAAACAGATATTAAAGGAAGTAAAGCCCTTATGGGTCCTTTCATTAGCGCTTTGTCAAACAAGTTTTAAAGTGTAAATATTTGTTTTAGAAAAATATAAATTACACATTCTAAAAACTATTTCCTTTTGTTAATTTTATCCTATATTTTCTTTTCATCTTTTTTTTTAAATAATAAGAAAAAACTAATAAATAAAAAAAAGTTTTATTCAATCTATTTTATATTTAGAATAAATTAAAATTTTATTTAACTTTTATTCAATATAGTCTTTTATATTTGAAAATTAATAAAAAGAAAATTTACTAAAGAAAGCCCCAAGTAATTTTATATCTTCTTTTATACATAGCTAACCTTTAAGATTTTCCAAATATTTTATTAAAACTATACTCATTTCCAAAATAAATTTAATATATTTTCAATTTTAAAAATTCTTTTAAAAATTTTCTTTCATAATATATTAAAAGAGTTTGATGCCTATATTTTTTATTCCAATCAAATTCAATGGACTTTTATAATAAAGTACTCAAGTTCTACAATATATTAAATAAATTCCAATAAGATACAATGTAAATAAGGAATAGGAAATTTTCTAATTAACTTTTACACAAGAATCTTAATATATATGTACATAATTGTAAAAATAAAGAAAAAACTTTGCTTATTTATTATTGTATTATATAATTTCTGTAACATTATATTAGCATTTGTGAAAGCTTCGGTACTGGCATTCATTCCATAATAGATTAGATATTTATAAAATCGTTTGAAATTTATTGAAGACACAAACCAATCTTTATTAATTAAATAATAAACAGAAACTAATCATTAAATACATAATTATATTTTTCACGCCTAAAATCGTCAAAAAACTGTATGTGTATTAAAAAGGATAACAATATTTTTTTTATATTCGTATAACTTTAATTGAAGGTAATACTAAATTAGCCATTGTATTTGTTACACAGATCTTAAACGAAATGAGATGTATGAAACTCTGAGTTAATTTAGCTACATACGTCTGTCCATCCTTCGTAACTCAAAAACTAGAGGAGCGAGGATACTGAAATTTTTAAAAATATAATAAGTTTTGTAAATGCTCGTTTCTCTATTTAAAATGAAAAATTCGACGGACGGGTTCTAATTGCTGTCATAAAACTTCTTTTCCATAAGTGCATAACTGCGAGTAGACACTTAATTAAGTTAGATATCTGAAATTTTGTTAAAATAAGTTGATTTTTATATCAATAACTTCTGCAAAATTGAGTTAATCTAAAGAAACAGGTTTGGCGAAATGTATATTCTCATATCATATTTCGTACTTAAAGTTGAACATCTGAAATTTTGTAAAAAACTATCAAGTTATTTAGGCAAGAATTTCTGTAAAGATGGGTTGGTTTAGTGCAACGCAGTCCAGTAGTTGTCATAGAAATTCGAAATCTGAATATATAGTTTCTTAATTAAGTTAATATTACCTTAAATTTTCTAAATTTTTTATGTAAAAAAAATCCGTCAAAAATTTATATAGACATTTTCTTGAATTTTAAGAAAACTGTAAAAAAACCTTCAATGTTAACGTTCTTCATTTTGAGCAAGATGTAGAAACATAATATTGGAGCTTGAATTGTCATTTATATAACAAAATTTAAATATTTGTTTGGATTTATTGATCAATTAAATTGCCTAATGTAAACTTGTATTTTTAAATGTAATTCGTACTTACAAAATGTGCAACACGAGATCTTATATTTACAATATAAAGTGATTGACCCATAATTTCGTTAATTATTTAATTTTATTTTATGTTCATGATTTCTTTTCAATTTTAACTTGACCATTAACTTTTTTTATTTTTAATATTGCCAAGTTCTCTCTTTTTAACAAATCTGAATAGGAAATTTATGAAAGAACGGAAGCATTTAATCGTTGGATGCACTAATAAATAAAAATCAAAACTAATTGATGTCGCCTATTGAGCGTTAAAATGTCGCTAATACACTTCTTCATTTGCATCAACAAAATGTTAGTCAAATAACAGACAAATAAAAGATGGTACTATATATAGGAAAAAATAAATAATAATATTATATAGATTAAGATAAATGCAAATATGTAAAAGTATATAGACTTGCTACATTGTATAATATAAGTAGGTGGTATTAAAATCAAATTTAGTGTAACTTTTGTTTTTGAAGATTTTAAAGCTATATGTGTTTGCTTGTTGAATGATGGTGACGACGAAAATAACAAAAAATGTGGCATTATGGGATACGTATACGACAACTTTGTTTATTTAAAATTAAAGTTTTATTAAGAGACATTTTTTCTTTTTTTTTAAAGACTACCTATGACGATTTAATTAAATAAATTAAAATAAAAAGCTGAAATGGAATTGAGTTAAATGTAAAACAAAAAAAAAAAATCTCAATGAACGGAAGTAACTAGATTTAATAATTATTTAAAATAAAATACAAATTTGGACTCTGATGAACTTTCATTACTAATCGTAACATTCTTTATCATTTCCTGCTCTTGTCATTAGAATAATGACAACAAATTAATTTTTAGTTCAAATAAAATTTATTTAAAATTGAATTAAATTTAGACATAAATAATAAATAAATTTAGGACACTTAACGTATTACATTTTTTTTTTTATAAAATATTTTATTTAAAATTAATCTGCATTTTATTATAGCAACTTCCTATTGTGATATAAACTGATTTATCTTATTAGTAATTAATTAATATATGAGTGACAATTTTATCTAAAAAATCTTTGAAATGTTATTAAAAAAAAAAAAATGTGAAGTAACTTCCAAAAATTTTGAGAAATTAGTTACCGTCAGTATTAAAAAATTTATTTTAAAAAATGAATAAAAATGTGGGCGTAGGATATTTCCTGTTATTACTAAAATTTCATAATGGTCTTTAGAAAAATTAAAATTATAATTTTTGAAATAAGAAACATACTAAATTGGAAAATTATATTTTAAAGTTTTAAAGTTGTTCTAATAAAACTAAATATGCATAGAGATATACTATATAAATACATCCCGTATCTTTTACTATTTATTTATGTATAGAGACTATATGACAGTTAAAAATGTAAAAATGTCATATTAACAAGCATAATAATTCCACAAAAAATATTCCTAAATGATACAAACATAATAATATTATATTCTAAAACTATTTTAATTGAACTTAAAACTGAAACCATCATTACCATATTTTTTTACAACTAAGCATTTTAAACATTTGTATTTAAAAAACAAAAAAACAACTTTATGTACATACATATATTGTAAATATCAAACAAATAATAAACTAAATAAAAACAACCTGAAATGACACTTTAACATTGTCGTAAGTTGTCAACAGTTTTGTTAAAATTTTATAAGAACACATAATAAATACAAAAAAATTTCCGAAATAAAAACTCCAAAAAATAATGACAAAGAGAACATGAAATTCTCAATTTAAACAATAATTTAAAAATAAAATTAGGTTCCTTTTTCTTATGTTTTCATTCTTTTGAATTTTCGCTTCAAAAATTATTTTAAAGAAATTTTTGGTTAAATACAAAAATAAACAAGGCAGAATGTAAACCAACGGTTTTTAAAAGAGCACATTTCCAAAAGATAATACAAAGTGTTTAGAATTGTGAAATGCACAAAAATTTGAAAAAATAAGAAAATATGTGTAAACAGAACTCTTTTGCAATTTTGAAAAGCTGCAAGTCCGGAAACCTATATGACTAACAAAAATCGTTAACACACGTAAAAATAATTACAGGAGCTTGAATTTGTTTCCCTTGCCAAAGACAAATGTGTACAGGTGCCTAAGATACAGGTGTTTAAAAAAAGCAAATTTTCAATTTTTGAGCCCTAATAACTCATAAACAAGGGGTGCTCGAAAAGAATTTCTGAGAAAACTTATACTAATTCTAAAAGTTCTTTCTTACCTTAAAATTTCAAGTTCCTATCTAAAAGCGTGTCGGAGTTATGAAGATAGAAAAATCATGCAAAATTTGGTTTTCACATAACAGTAAGTTTAAATATTAAATTTAAAAAACATATATAATTACAAAGGTAAAAAATATTCCAGTGAAATGGGGTTTTCAGATTGAAAAAATGTTAAGTAGAACTTGAAATATGCGAATTTAAAAATGGGGTTTTTTCAAAGTTTGAGGGGCGGTAGCTCCGTAATGGAGAGGGCTACATGAAAAAGTTGTTCTACAACATTATTTTTTTTATGAGGCCTATCCATGGTTACATTTTTTTCTCCATCTTTAACGGTGTAGAAGTTTTGTAAACAGGCGGAGAAACGGTGGAAGGACGGACGGACAAAGTAAAACTAATAGGCACATTTTTTCAAAATTTTTTTCGAAATGTGCTAAAAATACATTGCTATTTAATGCAGCTGAAGATAAGTACCAGAGACAGAGACTGTAACAATGTAAAAAAAAGCTCAATTTTTATAAACATGAGCACACAAATTTTTTTAATCGTTTTTAAAAACTTATCTTTAATTTATTTTATTGTTTTTTACAATCTTTGTATTTTTACTTTTTTTTTCTGACGCTAGACCAAAAGTCCCATGGTCACAATTCTCATTCAAAATTTCGACTTTCCTTCCTTTATAAGACAAAAAACCCAAAATACGAAGATCAAAAGTTCCATAAACCAATATTAATATTGCTCATTTACAAATATCGAAATACGATATAATACTATCTGTCATAATCAAAGTGGCATAAGCGTATAAAGAGTTTACGACAAATTAAAAATGTTTCTAAATCTTCTGGAAAAAGCAGTAAACTACGCTTTTGTACACAAACTCCAAACTTACGCGATCAGGACCACAAAATGAGAGTTTAAATAATTTAATTAGCGAATGTTTGTAAATAAATGGTTACAGCTAAGCAAATAAATGAATGATTACAGGTTTTGTACACTCTTTTGCAACTCTAAAACACTTTCTATGTGTGAGGGGTTTAAGCGAGGGATTCAGCTGGTTTCGTTAATTTGATTACAGGCTCCCCAGTATTTTAAATGCTTTGTTGATATGTAAAAATCTAATTATAAGAGGTATTAGTTGAATATAAAATAAGAATTTACTGCTTATTATATTGTTTATGACTCCTAATATTATCCTAATATTATGAATATACTTTATTTATATTCAATAGCAAATTAAAAAATTAAATAGTGGGAATTATATGGGGGTAACTCTATTAATTTGATTATACATATAAACTTTTTAAGCATAAAATATTGAGATGCAATCTCAGTTTATAATGCCTTAATTGATGACATAATTGATAAACAGCAAAATAAGATTTAAAATACGGAATAAGTTTAGATTTTAATTATATTTTCAAGGCGAATTTTCTGCTTCGGATGGATGGATTCTTCTTTCAATGGATTAGATAAAGTAAGAAAAGTTGGCCAAATGTAGCAAAACCTATATAACAGGATTTTGCTGTACAGAATAATAAGAAAAAAAAATTTATAAGGACAATATTAAAATAACAGCAGATTAGACTGGACATTGGACAATTGGAAAAAATTCGGTCAAAATATAAGTTTCATTTACCACTTCATGCAGTTGCCGCAACAAGAATAAAAAAGAAATTTGGAAAATATGCATCCTTCTTGACAATATGTGGAATTCCTACAAAAAAACATTGACCTTATCTACTATTCGTTTAAATAACTTATTTTGTGTACACAAACATTATCTTTATTTTCTTTTACTTCTTTTCAAACAAAGCAATAAAAAACTATTGAAAAATCTTTGGGAACATATCATAAAAATGTTTATTGCTTATAACTAAACGTTATTTTAACTACTTATGTAAAGAACTTAAAATCACCTCAAAATGGAAATAAAGAAAAAAGCAAAAAAAAAAAAATATGCTACTCAATAAAAAATAAAACGCATGAACACATATTTTCCTTCAATCGACGATATTTTATGTAATTCAATTTCAGGTTAATTCTTTTATGGATTGTCAAAAAACTTACAAAGAAATAAAAAGATCTAAAAACAAATTTAACCTATTATCACATACAACTTCTTCCTTATATAAAGTAAAAGACAACATTTTTTATTTTCTTGTGTTTTCATTTTGCTGCTGTTTGATTCGTATATCGATAAAAAAAAAATCGAAGTCAATAAAATTCTACTTTTGTGTAGCAACAAGTAAATTAATGATATCTTAACCTTTAATCGATGATATCTGGCTAACTTCCCAACATGCATAATTTAACGACTTAACAGTCAATATTGACATTTTTTTTTTTGCTTGTATAAGTACCTGAGTAAAGAAAATTAATGAAAAGATCTTATATGTGTACATTTTCTTTTAGATGACGTTCAATATAAAAAAAAAACGCTTTTTTAAAGACTTGTTGATTTAAGTTTAAATTTGAATGTAGCTTACAATCGTACATAATAGTTAATGATATATATATATCTATGTATATATATATATATACTCGTATATACATATATGTATATTATACTACATATGTATGTATAGTATAAGTTTAATAATTATAAAATTTTTTTATTTATTTACTTGTTTAAATCATCAGTTATCATAATATAATAAAAAAAAATAAAAAAAAAAAAAATAAATTAATTAATAATATATACTTACACAAATTATTTAATTAAAAGTTAATGTGAATAAATTTTAAAGAAAACATAAGTTGAAAAATGAAGCTACTAAAAGGAAAGGAACCTACTTTTATCATTAATTCAGTGCATTATACATACCATAATTGGTTCAGTGAAAGGAATAAAAAGGTTAGAAAAACTAAAGCAAAAACCGTAGCTATTTGAATTGTATCCAAGTTTAATGCAAGTTTATATTACTCTTATTACCCTTAGTCAATTCATCATAAACATCAGTATAACCTTCATAAACATCAGTATCACGTCTTTTAGTCAGAGTATCCTAAATTCATAAGATGTTAAGATAGTTGAGCATGGAAAATTAAGGAAACAAATTTCAAAATCAATTGTAAATTTCATGGAAGGAAGACTATACTTAATAGTCTTAGTAATATAAATTATAAGATTGTTTACTAAAACCTAATTATTTTTAAAAAGTCTTGAGAATATTTGAGGGGGCCTTGGCGGCCTAGGGGGTTCGAATTCCACACACGTCGTAAGAATAATTCCAGCTTACGACATTTAGAGCCACGCGCGAAATGTAAAGGCTGTCTAATTTTCTTGTCACATTTATGTGGCAGGGAAATAAACTAAAAAAAAAAGTAAATTTGAAAAATATCATTTATTATAAAATTTTTTTGATCTGTTCATTTGAGTAATTAAGTGGATTTATTGGTCCGTTGTAATAAAGTAAGGTCAGTAATAAAATATGTATCTAGTCAGTTTAGTCAAATGATGATTTTTCTAAATTCGCTATTCGCGTGCCCTTTTTTTAAAGTTTAGAGCACACACAATCACAATACTAATACTAATAACAAAACAGGTAAAAAAATATGAAAAGAAATGGTTTAATTCTTAAACGATACTCTTTATACATATACATATATGTATGAATGTAAATATATACCAACCAATACCAATTACAATATAATATACATTTACATACGTACATATGTACATACGATATTATATTATTAGCAGCACAATAGCACAATATTAATTACTAAACCAGAATATGCTAACAAAACAAAAAAATAAAAAAAAAAACCTTCCTTTCTAATAATTCTAATTTCAATTTACTGCTATCTTCTATTAATTGTTATTATGAGCAAAGAGAAAAAAATTGTTAGATATTGTTTTCTTTTGTTTAAAAACAAAAAAACGATAACAATCATAAATTTCATAGTATTGTATTGAGTAATGAGTATTGGTTGGCAATTTGACATTGGCATTTGTTTTTATGAGCAAAGAGAATTTCTGCAATAAAACGACATGCATTATTAAATCTCTTAGAAGATTCTTAGTAGAAATATTGTATATATGTATATATTGATATAGATACTGTTACTTCTACATGTCTAATGATAATAAATTCAAATTATTATTTTGTTTTGTTTAAAAAAAAAAGTAAAAACAATCAGAATATAACCAACCATACTCTTTAGACTGTAATTAGACTATTTATATTTATTTGTCAAATCTCTTAGAATGTTAAAATCAAAGTATATCTATTACTACAATGTAGTTGCAATAACCACGTGACTACAAAATTTATTTTTAGCCCATATATACCTTTACGAAAATTTACTCAAATTGTAAAAAGTGGATAGTAATAAGAATTTATCATGCTCGAAAAAGTCATAAAATTAAAAAAAAAAATTTTAAATTTAAAATAAAGTATACCTATTGGTAATAAGTAATTAAATTCTTCATTTACGTAAACCTAATACAATTTTTTACATACATCAGACCAAAAAAAAATCTTTTGGTTAAAAGAAATAAAAACTACTATAATTCTTTTAAGTCTTCTGTATATGATAGCTAAAATGAGAATATAAGAGACAGCATATGTATACCTAAATTTTTACAATTACATACAAAGGCGCCCTGATAATTTCGATCTGATTGTTTCCTTCATATAAAAGATATGAAAATTTATATAGGTGTCCTGATAGTTTTTTAGTACACAGTGAGAAAGAAGTTTAGCGTTTCCAGATTGAAAATATGCCTAATAGAACCTGTATTATAATAATTTAAAGATAGGACTTTTTCAAACTTTGTAGGGCTGTAGCTCCGTAACGGGTGGGGCTACAGAAAAAAGTTATTCCACACAATTAATTTTTTAGCGATGTCTATCCGTAGTTAAAATATAATTTCTTTATTTCAAACGGTCTAGAAGTTTTGTAAACACCCAGACAGACGGATGGACAGACGCACAGAGTGAAACTACTAAGCATATTTTTCATATTTTTTATTATTTAAAATTTTTGGAAAATGTGCTAAAAATGTTTATTAATAATGTCCCATTACGTTTCTATTATTTATTAAATTACACTCATGAAAACACCATGATATTCAATAGATAATTATTATTATACAGATAATAAATAAAGTTATTTAAGAATCTTTTTTCTCTTTTTAGTACGTTTTGAAAAATATCACTTTGTCACTCCGTCCGTGTGTTCGGACGTCTGTTTGGTGTAAACACCCTTTCAAAATAGAATAATGAAATTTTAATTATGGATTGGATATAGGCATCGTAAAAAAATTAATTTTGTGGAACAACTTTTTTCTGTAGCCTCACTCGTTACGAAGCTTTCCTTTTCCTCAAAACGAACCTGTACATTATATCACTATGTATTAAAGGACCCATTCTTAAATTTGGTTTTAAAGGATTTGGTGGTTTTGGTTTCACCATCCCTCGTAAAATAAAGTAAAATATTAAGATACCTTAAAACTGATAAAAGTGTGGCTTGATTTTTTAAAATTTTTCTAACCATAAAAAATCTAACAAAGTACACAAATTTTTTTTTTATTTACATAAGTACACACATAACATATTATATGGATGTAAAATACATACTTACATATACATCCATATACATAAACATACATACAAATACATAATTTATTTTGCAATATACTCTTAGCGAAAAACTTATTTGGAATATTGTTTATTTTTGGAAATGTGCTTTTTTGAAAACCTTTGGTATTTACCATTACTTGTCTATTATTTCGATATCTATAAAGTTATAATACATGTTATCTCGAAAAGTTTTAAACACTTCCTCCTCCCAGACAATTTTTCTTTTTACCTAATCAACCAGTTCAAGGAAGACAATTGAGATTCGGGCTTCCGTACAAATTATTAGTTCTTTTAATTTCTGTCATCTAATCATTAACTTTATTTGAATAACTCAAATTATAGCATTCAAATTATCATAAAGATCAACAAATGGCAATAACACTTATTGTTTGAACTCGCCTTTTTAAGGCAGAAGAAAAATTACTTTATATCTGCAAAAAAAAGTTTTATTATATCATTTCTTTAGCGGCAATTTAATTTATAAAAAGTTTCTTAAATAAATAAAAAAAAACCCCCTAAAAATAATCTCTAGATTGATTTAAACAATATTTGATTTTTGTACAGTTATATAACATTGATCTTAAAGAAAATCGGAATGGAATGAAACTGCAACTCCTTCCACTTCAAAATAAATTAAATCAATGAAGTTATTTTTTTTACTGATATTACCATTAATTCCCCTATTTTTTATTTTAATTCATTTATTTTGAAAATTATCAAGATTCTCTTTATTTTTTATAAAATGACATTTAATATATCTTATTTTTTATTTAAGCAATATTTATTTAAAAAGTTGTTTCTATCAACTATTTTATATCAAATATAATTTTTATTATCTTTTTATACATACTATTTTCATATATTAATACATAGTATAGGGTACCTATGTATATCTGCATTTTTACTTTCTTGGACTTATACAATAATGGTAATCAATTTTAATTTCTGTCCAGATTATCTTGATTATTTCGATTGTTTCTTTTTTTTTTTATTTTTTCTTTATTTAAAGATTTTTTCGTTTTTATTAAATTTCTTTTTATTTTTTTTTTGTTAAAAAATACAATTTTAACTTTATTTTACTAACACTAAGAAACACAATTTTTTTTTTTAATAAAAATTATATAAAATTTACGGAAATTTATACGGAAAAACTCAATTTTCAAAAGAAAATTGTAAAAAATAAAGATTTTGGTTTTTAGATATCATACCCATTTTAAAGATTGTTTTTACTGTTATTAATATGTAAAAAATTAAATAAGGGAATTAGAAAACAACAATTTTCGCAATTTTCTATTTCATTCTAACTTTCTCTTTTACAATAAAAATACAATACAATAGTAGTTTATTTATTTTTTTTTTTGGTAAGAGAAAATGAATGAGAATCTATTTTTTATTACGAAAATCAAAGAGAAAAAAAAATTAAAAGCTAAATGAAAAAGTAAATCGATTTTTAGCAATAAATTACTAACGTTTGACAGTTACCCTTCAGAGAATTTTCTATAATCTTTCCCTATTTCTGCAATGGAAAATTCTCACATATTTTAAGTAACAAAACACTATTATTTTATCTTTCTGCTTCTTTTTTTTGGGTCCACCATTTTTATAATAAAAACCATAACGGTATAATATACCCAATAATATTATTTTGGTGTTATTTTAAATCAATTTCTTTTTTTCTATTTTTATTATTATTGTTTTTTTAATTTTTACATGTAGTAACAACAATATGGAAAAACGACAATAAAAAAAACAGCAATAATTTAAAACTTTTGTGTATAAAATAACAATACTGAATGAACAGTTGTTTTTCAAATAAACTTTCTTTTTTAAATATAAACATTTTGCTTTTCGTTTTCATCAAAAAAATTTTTTTAACATCATATTTCCTTTTCTATTTGTAATAAATTGGCTCTTTTTCTCTATAGGATTCTAAATTTTGCGAGTAAAAATTTATTTTGGAGATTACGGATCTTCGTAAAAATTCTGGTTTTTTCAAATACAATTTGAAGTTTGAGAATAGTAAAAATTTGAAAAATGTAATATATTAACAAATAAAATAAGTGATTTCCTTTTTTCTAAGGAAGTTGGGAATCTTTCAAACACACCAAGAATAATCCCTTTGTTAAGTCAGATTCTTACTGATCACCCTCTTTAACCAATATAATCGAATGAAACTTTTAACTGTTCTTTACATGCACGAATTAGATTGGTTAGGAAAGAATAGAACAGGGGTACGGAAATTTGAAATTGGGAGTGGGATTGAATAAGGAAACAACGAATCCCCTTATTATTATAACTATTTTCCTAACATTAATGAATTCATCAACCCCTAGAACCTATGTAGTAGTGTATAATACCTACACACATAAGGAAATAAAGAAAGGCAGTTCGCTGTACATGCAGTTATATTATTATTATTCATAAAAATTTCCGCAATTTAATTTTTATTGTAAATATTTGCTAACATATGCAATAAGTTTATTTTCAAATTTATTTCTATTGTAATATGTAAATTAATTTAAATAAAAATTTGGAAATACTTATGTATAGGGGGAGGGGGTGGAGTTGCATAGAGTTACGTAATGACGTCATAACGTAACAATACTGTATGACGTCACGTTTCCGAATATGTATGTCAGTGGTTGCGGAAAAGCCATCTAGTGACCGAAAAATATATTACATAATTTTCCTAACATTTTGTATTGTTTTAATTAAACCGTTATATTTTTCCGTAAAACAATAAACTGGAACCATTTTCTACAATATTATAAAGCATAATACTATCGTTAATATACATCTTGTTTCATCTTATAGTACCGTTTCTGAAATAATGCAGTTAAAAGTGGGAATTATTGAGGGAAAAAAGTGCAAGATTTCAAAAAACAAGTAAATGTAACAGTAAGTCGATGCAACCGACTTATTAATACCCTACACCTGAATAATTCGAATTAAATTAAAAATCCATAAGTGTTTTTGGCAGCTGCTTGAACTTCTTCCCTTTTCTGTCTTATTCAACTCGAATTTCAAGAACGTAAAAGAGGCATCCGCTTGGGATATGCTTGACACCCTTGTATAAAATTTCAAGTTTCTATCTTAATTATTTTCGAAGATTGGTAGTCCTTGGGATGTTTGTGTCAGCTACCCGAATTGCCACTCCAATTCATCGAATCCATCTCAGGAACATAAAGAAAACTTGCCAGAACACCATTGTATTAAATTTAAAGGTTCTACTTTTGTTGGTTTTGGAGATATGCTCGTTGCTCTTGTGCTCGTCCGGAAGTTTCCAAAATACGAACCCATGGTTCAAATTCTTTCAAATGTCAGTTTCCAATTTTACAGAAAAGGAAACATAACAGAACACCTTTGTACTAAAAATAAAAGTTCTATCTTTGTTGGTTGTGGAGATATACTCGTTTGCTCTGGGGCTCGTCCGGAAGCTTCCAAGATTTGAACCCATGGACCAAATCCTCACAAATTTCAGAAACATAAATCAAACATGAAGGAACACCATTCTGCCTAATTTAAAGGTTATATCTTTGTTGCATTTGCAGATAATATCATTTGCTCTGAGGCTCGTTCGGAAGCTTTCAAAATCCGAACCCAAGGACCAAATCCTCTCAAATTTCAGAGGCCTAAATCATACATGAAAGAACACCATTATGCCAAAAGTAAAGGTTATATCTTTATTGGTTTTGGAGATAATCTCATTTGCTCGGGGGCTCGTTCGGAAGCTTCCAAAACCAAACCCATGGACCAAATCCTCTTAAATTTCAGAGACATAAATCAAACACGAAAGAACACCATTGTACCAAATTCAAAGGTTCTACCTTTGTTGGTATTGGATATAATCTCATTTGCTCTGCGGCTCGTTCGGAAGCTTCCAAAATTCGAATCCACGGTTCAAATTCTTTCAAATTTAAACCCATGGCCAAATCCTCTCAAATTTCAGAGACTTAAATCAAACATGAAAAAACACCATTCGGCCAAATTTAAAGGTTATATATTTGTTGTTTTTGGAGATAATCTCATTTGCTCTGGGGCTCGTTCGGAAGCTTCCAAAATCCAAACCCATGGACCACATCCTCTTAAATTTTAGAGACATAAATCAAACTGGAAGAAACATCATTATAAAAAATTTAAAGGTTCTATCTTTATTGGTTTTGGAGATAATCTCGTTTGCTCTGGGGCTCGTTCGGAAGTTTCCAAAACCCGAACCCATGGACCAAATCTTCTCACATTTCAGAGACTTAAATAAAACATGAAAGAACACCACCCTGCCAAATTTAAAGGTTATATCTTTGTTGGTTTTGGAGATAATCTCATTTGCTCTGGTGCTCGTTCGGAAGCTTCCAAATCCAAACCCATGGACCAAATCCTCTTAAATTTCAGAGACATAAATCGAACGGGAAGGAACATCATTGTACAAAATTTAAAGGTTCTATCTTTGTTGGTTTTGGAAATAATCTCATTTGCTCTGGTGCTCGTTCGGAAGCTTCCAAAACCCAAACCCATGGACCAAATCCTCTTAAATTTCAGAGACATAAATCGAACGGGAAGAAACATCATTGTACAAAATTTAAAGGTTCTATCTTTGTTGGTTTTGGAAATAATCTCATTTGCTCTGGTGCTCGTTCGGAAGCTTCCAAAACCCAAACCCATGGACCAAATCCTCTTAAATTTCCGAGACATAAATCGAACGGGAAGAAACATCATTGTACAAAATTTGAAGGTTCTATCTTTGTTGCTTTTGGAGATAATCTCGTTTGCGGAGATTATCTCCAAAAGCCGGAATCATTCGGAAGCTTCCAGAATCCGAACCCATGGACGGATTTTGTCCAGATTCGAACTTAGCCTTTCTTTCGTAATTAGTAACCTACTATATAAATTTCATCAAGATAGCATCATTATTTTTTGAGTTATCGTGCGTACGGACGGACGGACGGACGGACGGACATCGCTAAATCGACTCCGGCGGTGATCCTGATTCAGAATATATATACATGTCTATACCTAACTCGCTTCCTTTTGGTGGTTACAAACACCATACCAAAGTTAATATACCCTATACTTTAGGTGTAGGGTATAAAAATCACTATCTAAATATAATAAAAGACAAGTTGCTGCTGCTGAGTAGCGTGCCCTACTGTTATGTTAAATGTTAATTTAACAAATGTTATACTATGAAAAGAAAGAAACGTACACCTGATATTTACCCATATAACAGATAGAAAACAATAAATATTATAATGTTATGCTATGAAATGAAAGAAAAAACAAGGCAGGGTATAAATCAAAGTTTTTAAAGGTTCGGATTTTTAAGTAGAACATTATAAAATTGCAATAATATTTTTATTTAAATTTTGCTAAGTAACATTTTCTTAATTTTTTAAAAATTTTGCCATAATATAGTACAATTTTAGAATCAGAAGTTTAGCCCACAATATAGATATATGAATAAAAATATGGGTATACATATATTAGATTTATTATAGATTTATTAATTTTTATATAGGCAACAGTTATTTATATGAATGAATGGACGGTAAACATAAACGAACAAAAAAAAAATTCAGAATGTTGTATAGGTTATAATTTATATTTTTTAAATAGACTGATGTATTTAAAAATTTTGCCATAATATAGTACAATTTTAGAATCAGAAGTTTAGCCCATAATATAGATATATGAATGAAGGGGTATAACATATATTAGATTTATTATAGATTTATTATTTTTTATATAGGCAACAGTTATTAATATGAATGAATGGACGGCAAACATAAACGAACAAAAAAAAATTCAAAATGTTCTATAGGTTATAATTTATATTTTTTAAATAGACTGTATGTATAAATTTAATATTTAAAAAAAATAAAAGAAATACTTAGCGTACGTAAATAACAGAAAACAAAAAAAAATAAATGTAATACTGCGAAGAAAAATAAAAACGAATAGAAAAAAAAGAGAACAAAAAAAATGTTACTTTGACTGTTTTTAAATATTTTTAAAGAAAAAAAGAACTATTAAAATGTTATGATTTTAAAAGAAAAAAACATACCTCTGATATTTACGTATATAACAGATAGAAAAAAGAAATATTAAATGTTATGCTATGAAAAGAAAGAAACGTACATCTGATATTTAGGTACATAACAGATAGAAAAAAAGAATTAAAATGTTATGCTATAAAAAGAATGAAAAAACAAGGCAGTGCATAAATCAAAGTTTTTAAAGAGTTGCATTTTTAAGTAGAAATTATAAAAAAATAAAGCGGTGCGTAAAACCAAAGCTTTTAAAGGAGCGCAATTTAAATTATAAAATCACAATTTTCAATTAAATTTTGAATGTGTAACATTTTCTTAATTTTATGCTTCTTTTATGATTTTTATTTTCTAAAACTTCAACATTATATGCACAGCCAATTTTTATTGTTTTACATAAAAGGTGCGTAAAACTTACGGTGTGAAGATTTTGTAGAGAAAGCGATAGATAAAGAGACAGAATATTATTACGGATAGAGTAAAAATTTGTTTGAAAAATATAACAAAGAAAGTTTTGAAGCATTTGCTATGGCAACCATAGAAAAATATAACAAGTGTACTATATATTATAATTAGGTAAATGCATCAGATCAGTGTAGTTTAGTTTCAAAATTATAAAGTTTGATACTGTATTTTTTTCGAAGCGAAAATTTTTGTTACTATTGGCAAAAATTTATTTACCATTGGTTTTTAATCCAAAGCTTGACAAAGAAATTTACAAGAGATGAGATTTATTAAATAATCATTTTTATTACATTTTTGAAAGAAACTACTTCAAAGCATCATTGAGGTTTTTCATTATTTAAAACACTTTAGCAATAAATTTTACATTTATCAATATCTAAATATAATACATATAAGTATTTGAATAAATTTACTAAAATTAAATTGTTCATAAAACTGAGGAAACTTTCACAAAAGCTATATTTTTCTACTTATACCCGTCGTATGACGGGCTTTTTTACTAGTATAATCTATATATGAAATTTTCTAAGATCTATTCACACACTTAACGGTATGTAATAAGTATGATATACATCGGCAAATAGTCCCACCAAAGGACACTAATACAAAACTGAAACAGCAATTTTAATAAAACAAACATGTTCATACTTTATTTCTCATACATTTTTTGCCTTTTATTTTGTTGTTGGAATATGTATGTAAAAATATAATTAGCACAAGGACTTTAGAGTTAACTACAAAATCAGAATAATGAGCTTTTTCCAGATTATTTAATATATATACATATGTAATTGAAGCAACTGAATTAGGAGGCATTTTAGAGTTGGATTCAATATCGGGATTGCCGCTTTTCCAGTATTATCATATATAATTATATATGAATATACTAGATTCTGAATCAGAAGAAATTTTATAGTTGGTTTAAAATTTGTGATACCAAATTTACAAACAAAAAAAAATAAAAATTAATATACATACATACATACATGCATACATACATATAGAATATAATAAATTAGAATTATAACATTTAATTTTTTGTTTATTTTTATCCGCATAACTATTTTATAAAAACAATGTACCTATGCATAATTAAAAAAAAAAAAAAAATTTAAAAATATGATATTTATTAAGGCGCTACGAAATAAATACGAAACAAAAATAAAATAATTTATCAACAGAAAATTGTGAATTTTTTTTCCATGTATATTTCAACAAAAGCATTTCATATAGTGCGGACTGCCGCCCCCAAACCCCTCCAAAACCAATTATGTATTGAAACCCTAATTTTAAATCCAACCATAAAATCCCTCGGCATTATTTTTTTCCAACGTATATTTCAAAACAAAAGCATTTTAAATAGTTTGGGACTGCGCCATTCAAACCCTCACTATAACCAATTATAGAAACCCTAATTTTCAAACGAACTGAAAAATCGCTCAGAAATATTTTTTCCCATGTACATTTCAAAAGAAAAGCTTTTCATATAATGAGGGTTGTCGCCTCCAAACCCTGCTAAACCTATTATTGAAACACTGATTTTGAAACCAACTCTAATATCCCTCCAAATTATTTCTTCTACATGCATATTTCATGTTACATAATAATAATGTCACAACAAAGTACTTAAAAGAGAATATTTAATAATATATTTTCATATAAACTAGTACATAAAGTACGAAATGGTTTTTTTTATTAAAATTGTTGGTTGAATTTCGCAATTTTACTCCTTGCTGGCGCCTTTTCTCATCCTCTACCATACTTATTAGAGCCTTCCTAACGGTGTAATAATAAATACATGGTGCTTCAAAATTATAGCCAAATTTTCTGTTTTGAAGTGCAATATCTCTGAAATCGTAACACCGATTGAGATGAAAGAAGGTTCATATTAAAGTTTGGATAATTCCATACAATTTCGTATTTAAATCGATTGTATATAATTTTGTAGACAAAATAACGGTTTTAGTAAAATATTCCATAAGATGATGTTATACAATACCGTTACGTTATGACGTCATTACGTAACTCCATGTCACTCCTCCCTCCCCCTATACACGATGACGTCATTACGTAATGCCTTCCCCCCTATACGGAAGTATACCCAAAAAACTTTCTTTTTAATAGTTTTTCTAGCTGCTTTAGTTTCTGAGTTATAGCAAATAATTGGTTGTTATTTTTAATACATACATATTCATTTTTCATATTACAACAGAGTTTCATGCTTTAGTTAAGTTGAGTTTTAGTTTTTTAGATAACTATAATCCGTTATGATGGTCTTAGGAGTTCAAGAGATATTGAAGTAATATAAATGTTGTATCAATATTTTCAAAAAGCGATATTATAAATATTCCTTAATGGTTCTAACGTCAATCAGGAACATCACAGAAATTCATTACTTTAATTGAATTTTCTTTGTACAAAAATGGAATAAAATCAAAAGCTAGCCTATAAAATAGTCATTGCTTTCTATTAGACAAAACTACACTGTTGTACTTATTACAAAAATTTTTTAAGTTTAAACCATGTTATAACTTAACTTATACAAAATAAAAATTCTTACAATTGTATAAAATTTCTATTTAAGGTTATCACTTATTGTGCTTTTGTGTTTAAAATTTAGTAAAACATCTATGCCTGCCTCTTAACAAAAACAAATTGTAAAAATTTTTTAAATAGATTTAATTAACCGTCAAAAATCATTTTTGAAAACGAATTTTAAATTACTCGTATAAGAAGAATAATTCTTACAATTTCTTAAAATATCTTAAATGAGAAACTGCTTTATATTTTTTTCATAAATATACATATTATAAAACATATTATATAAATTTAAGTTTTAGAAATCACTATAATTATGCGACCTAATTATGGTGGTTAAGAGGATTTTGAATCGCTAGCTCTAAAAACCCTTCTAATTCAGAATCTGGAATTACATATATAAAAATATTCTGGAAAAAGCGGATACCCTGATATCGAATCCAACTCTAAAATCCCCTAATTCAGAATGACACATATTCATATATATATAAATATTTTGTAAAAGGCGTATAACTCTGATTTTGCCTCCAAATTTAAAATCCCTTCTAATTCAGAATCTCAATTCAGAATTTTGGAAAAAGCGTATAATCTAGTTTTGTATTCAATACTCTGAAATCCTTTTTTATATCTTTTTTACATATGTACTTATTTGAACAGAAATTCCTTGATTTCGGTGTTTTTGGTTTTCAGGATTTTTTTTGCGGGATTTTTAGCACCAAATTTAAATTCAAGATTTTCTTTTTCGAGATTTTTTCGTTCGTGATTTTTTTTCGCAAAGTGTCATGCACCCTATTATGCAGTACCCTGTACTGACTGTACTCTGCACCCTTTACCCTGTACTAATTAATACAACTCGACTGTACTGACTGTATACTCCTTTAAAAAAGCTTTTTAAATCAAATACAATTCCCACAATTTAATTTAAAATACTTCACCATATACTTAAGGCGCTCTATGCAAATAAATCTCTATTTGTTCCAAATAGTTATAAGAGTATATGATCGTCCATTTCATACGTATTTATATTACCTCTTTAATCAAACTACAGTCGGTCTATCTACACCTTTTAAATTAAAGTAGGAAATAAAACTAAAGTATTCTAACTACAAAATTTTTTCCTTCATAGTGAACCACTAAATGGTACTATAGAATATTTGAAAAAGTCTTGGATTGATAATCGTTATGTGGAAGGTTAGATCTGCTTTTGAAGAATGTGTAAACATATAGTTTGAATATATGTACAACCCATAGTTCTAGAAATTATAAAATTCACCCAAATTATTTTAAAATACTAAAATATTAAAAAAATAGTATTGTAAGCAGAGTGACAGGCTGTGAACATATTAACGGTTCGTACGGGTATCTAAGAGTTGACAAAGGCAACTGTATTCTTTCTCGTTTTAATATAAAATTAAAAAGTTTTTTAAATGTATATAAGTTAATAGATTGTATTAATAAATTTTAATTTTACAAAGAAGCGATTCAATTACTATTCAGATTAATAAAATGTATTACTATACTATTACTATAAAATTAGATTGGACTCAAGTTTTCCCTTATTAATATCATTATTCCAGAAAACACTTTTATCCGGATCATTATTCAAGGAAATGGGGATGTTTTGAGTATAAATATGGGCAATTTCTTTCATTATACTGCGCAATTATTTCTGTTTCTATCCGTTTAACTTGATTGTGATCAATTTTATTTGACAGAATTACGTTGTTATTCAGCCGGGTTTTGAAGCCATCAAATAGTACAGGATTATAATAACTATAATACTTCTTAGTTCAAATTTTTAAATTTTTTTTAAATATTTTTAACGCAATCAAATTTATTCATAGGTTATAATATGTAGGTTACAGTTCAATTTTATTTTTCTAATTTTTAAATGATAGTTTATTTAAAATTTAACTTTTCTATATTTTCGCTTTTTTAAATATGTATTGATATTTATGGATAGTAATTGATGTCATTAATGGGAAAACCATTTTTTGTTGTTAAAAAAATGTATTTATTTTTATTCCTCTGATCTTTTTAGGGATTAAAAGAATTGTATAAACATAGGAATGACACCTGTTGAGTTTTATCAAACATTCAACAGAAAGAAGTGAATAATTGAAAATAAAATATAAATGTAAAGAAAAGAAAACAGAAAATATTTAAGAACTTAATTGAATGTGTCAAACTTCAATTAAACTTCACTACAATACACGGTTATCAGCTTAAAGAATTTAAACGTGTCATATTTTATGACATGTAATTATATTGTCAACCGTACCAAATCGCACCGATCTATTCCTATTTAGATCTGAGTTAAAACTTAGATTTAATAGGATTGTAAGATGAGAATACAAAAAAGTTTCATTATAAAAAATAAAAGCAAGAGAAAAAAGTTTAGACTTATGATGAGATATTTTCTAATATAAAATTGGCTAATATAAAAATGTTTATAAAATTAATAATTTTAAATTGAATTATTCAATTGTGTACACTGATAATTTTTTTAAGTATTAGAAACGTTTGATTTATTAAAGTATTTCTTGAAGAAACTTTAAACAAAGTCCTTTTAAAACTTTTGATGAATCTAATATTGTGATATGCATATATTGAAAAAAATGACTCTTCATATTATTAATATAAATTAATTGATTAATTTAAACAACCTCAAATTTGTACATATAGAAGTATAAATTTCTTTTATAGTCTTTATACCCTTACGATAAGGATTGGGTTTATTAAAATTGCTACTCCTTCAATAGATATACCTTCAAAGGTATGGATGGGATCAAAATCAAATTCTAAGTTGATTAAGCTTTGTCCGTCCGTCTGTCCGGCAGCATTATCAAAAACTAAGAAAGCTAGAGTCTTGAAATTAAAAAAAATCTCGTCTAAAATGAGGAGGAAGGCCAAAAATTGATGTTTGCCTATTTATATAATAATCATATCCAAACAAGAATACATTATCTATCTTCTTAAAAAAGAGTTCTTAATATTACATACTTAAATTAAAGTAAACATGTATATGATTGCAGGTGTCATTATGAATTATAGGTCACACCATCATTACTTCGTGGTGTAGTTTGTATGAAGTCCGCTTCTAAGTTCATTTGTATGAATATTCATTCATTTCTTAAGAGTAAAAAAGAAAAAAATCCTCAAATACTGCAAAATAATGTAACAAGAATTATACTTCAAATGATAGATATTCTAATAACACTGAACATTTAAAACAACTATACATAATGTCGACTAAAATTCGATACGGCAATCTTTATTTTTAAAGTATAAGGTTTACATTTACCAGCATATATTCAAAAATATTTCAACTATGTGGATGGCTATTAAAATTTAAGAAATTCGAAATTCGCAGGTGCGTTCTAAGGGGACGTCCACTTTATAGAAGAACAAGTTTACAAATAGATTTTTTTAAATTTTTAATATCTATTGTAAATTTATAAAGTTTTTAAAATTAAAAACGAGGAAGAATACAGTTGCCTTTGTCAACTCTTAGATACCCGTACGAACCGTTAGTATGTTCACAGCCTGTCACTTTGCTTACAATATTATTTTTTTAATATTTTAGTATTTTAAAATAATTTGGGTGAATTTTATAATTTCTAGAACTATGGGTTGTACATATATTCAAACTATATGTTTATATGTACATTCTTCAAAAGCAGATTCTAACCTTCCACATAACGATTATCAATCCAAAACTTTTTCAAATATTCTATAGTACCATTTAAAACTAAGCGGTAAATGTATATTAAATTTACTAAGTACAAAACAGTAAATATAATTTTAAATATTATATTATATTATATTTAAATATTCCATTGACAGAATAATTTCTTATAAGTACAATAAAATACATATATGTATGTAAATACGGCGCTATATAATATACATCTATACTCTTCTCATTCATTCACTAGTGACATATACGATATGTAAATAAACATGATATTATATAAGTATGTATGTATATCAATATCATATAAATAAAAATTCTTCAAGCAACCGTTATGTTGTTTATTTATTTACATTTTTTTGTACTACGCATCCTCAACAATTTCAAATTATCGAGTAAAACAAAATGGAAAAAATTCGTTAAAGAAATTTGTTAGAAAATTTGAAAAAATCAAGTAACACTTTCGTCAATTATAAAGTAACCCTATATTACTAAAAATAGTTGTTAACAGAAATAAGAGTATAATGTTGAAGCTTTAATTTTTGTGTGTTACTTCAAAAAAATTTTAACAGGTGTTCAAGTTACAGGTGTTTAAAAATAGGAAATTTTCAGTTTTTGACCCCTTACAGCTCCTAAACGGGGGGTGATACAAAAAGAATTTCTGAAATGACTCATACTTATTTTCAAAGATCTAACTTCTGTCAAAATTTCAAGTTTCCAACTTAAACCATTTAGAAGATAGAAGGGTTAAAGGATTTTGCAAAATTTGAGTTTCGCATAACGGTAAATTAAGACACCGTATACCATAAATATATATTTATTGTATATATACTTTTAAAGCTAATGAAAGTAGTAATCGTTTGGCGTTTTCAAAATGGAGATATACCTTATACAACTTGTGCTATAACAATTTAAATATAGAGCTTTTTTGAACCTTTGGGGAGCTGTAGCTCCGTAACGGGTGGAGCTACAAAAAAAAGTTATAAAAAATAAAATTAATATTTTTGTGAGATCTATCAGCAGTTAAAATTCATAGCTCTATTTCAAAAAAAATGTCGGGATCTAAAAGTTAGGTGTTCGAGAGCTACCCTAAGTTTTGGTCCAAACTCAACCAAAAAAAATAGGGAACCTACAAATTACTCCAAGAATATTTTGTGTAAATTTCAAGATTCTAGCTTTCTTAGTTTTTGAGTTAGCGTGCTGACGGACGGACGAACGGACGGACATGGCTCAAAAGTCTTAGAATTTTTTTCTGATCCGATCCATACCTTTGAAGGTATATCTAGCTCGCTTATTTCGAGGTGTTACAAACGGAGGAGTAATTTTATTATACCCGATCCAATCGTACGGGTATAACGATCCTATCGTACGGGTATAATAAGGATGAAAAACAATCAAAAACATGTATACATAAAAAAGATAAAAAACATTACACAACTAGTGAAAAATATTTCTATTCAATGCCTATTATTGGTCTTTATTAGATGGACTTTAAAATTGATAGGGTAAAACTTTCTTTAGAAAAGTAAATAATACTGCATAAATGAAAATTGAAGCAACAGAATTTTGTACAAAAACTGTTTAAAATAACGCCGAAACAAAAAATAAGTATATATATATATATATATATAATATATAGTATACATTATAATTATATTGACCCAAATATTATATCACTCAAATTATTGAAATATTTTTAACATAGATGAGCAAGTTTGCATAAAATCTACGTGTCAGAATTACAACAAAAACGCTCAAGAAAAAAAGCAAACAATTGTTTCTAACACAAATTTATTAATTTTTGAAAAGATTTATTCAGGACAATGCTTTTATAGTAAACATTACGTTTTGGTTTTAATTTCCATAAATAAATAAGATTTTAGAAATTTTGAAGATCCATATGATATTAACATTTATCCAAATAAGTTTTAGCATAAACCTCAACATCTGGAATACTGTCACATGAATTGATATTGCAAAAAAGTGCAATTGTTATGTTATTTTCCAATTTGAATCCAAAACAAAGCCTAATTGTCAGGAATTGTTATCGCACCTTCATCACTACAGAATATTTATCACATTCAAACCAAGGTCACATTATTAACATTCCGAGAATTGACTGGCGCCAATTGTGTTAACTAACATTAAAACGTTTTTAACGTTCCATCCATTCAGCTTTTGCCATTACTACAAAATGTTTATTATCCTAACCATTTTCGTATATTCAACAGCACTTTTTCGTTTTCGCAAATTATTTATTCTATTTTTTAATTATACCAGTATTATTATATAATTATAATAATTTACGATATCTTCCAATTGAAGTAAAGAGTTCCTTATTAAAATCATATTAAAAAAAACGTTCAAAAGATATCTTAGAAGAAAAATTGAAGAGACTCCATCAGAAAAGAATTGATAAAATGTCTTGTTTTTATATTCTTAAAAATATTTAATTAAATAAAAACAATAAAACTTATTAATTATTCCAGCAACGTTCTTTTTAAAATCGTAGATCAAAGTCAGTTTACAGAATTTTTTATTAATTTATACAAAAAAAACTTTTAAAATTGTACGATAGTCATCTAAGGTATTGGAATCAACACTGAAAACATAAATAATCATTACTAGTTTTTATATATCCAATGCTCACAGTTTTTTATCAAAAATTTTATTGTTTCAATTCTTTACAAAAAGGATATACAAATTACATATATCTTATATTATATGTATATTTTATCTAAAAATAATATACATGCACATTTCAATAATTTTAAAATTTATTTTTATATGAAGAATAAAACGGTGACCAGAAATAATGTTCCAGATTTTTTCTCCTTTTCGTTGCGGAAATAAAGCCGAAATTGCGAATTTTGACTGTTTTGAAAAGAAAATAATGCCAAGATTCAAATTAAGTCGAATTATTTTATTTTTATAATAAAAACAATTCAAAAATTCTGTTCTGAAAGTTTAATTTAAGTATGATAAAGTCAAAATATATAAGTAAAATAATTACTCTGGTACGAAAGGCCGACATCTTCAATCTTATTTTATCGAAAACCCGCTTTTAATACCGCCACTTTTAATACCGCCAAGAAAATACCGCCAAGACAAAATCTTACTAAATAAATTGTTGAATCCTGATTTTGTAATCAATTCAAAAATTGTTCCTAGTAATTTTTGTACACATATATTTAAACAATAAAGCATTTCAAATAGCCCATCCATATTAATATCAAAAAAATATCCAAATTCTAAAGAAATTACATTGGAAATATGTAAACAAAATAATAACTACAAAAAAATTAAAGAATACATTTCGAATACACTACCCAGAAAATAATTTTTTCTGAAATTAGGATGGATTTTAGAGTTAGTTACAAAATCGGGTTCAAATATTCTGCATATTTATATATTTGTTCCTGAAAAAGGGGAATACTCTGATTTTGTATCTAACTCTAAAATTAAGCCGAATTTTCAAAATTCAAGATTGATTTCACGAATTCACTAAAATTCAAGCATTGAAAGCGAAATAAAGTCAATTTGACTTTATGTCCTAGAGCATTATTTCGCCGCACCGAATAATTCAACGCACTCATCATTCATTCTTTCATTACTAGTCATTGGTGTGCGGGAATTCGCGCATTTTTCAATTTTTATTTATAATTAAAAATCACTTAGAAAATCATTAATTAATTGACAAGGAAGAATTATATTTTCAGTTTTATTTTTTTATGAAATAAAATTTAAAAAAAATCAAAACGCATAACCGACATACAATTAAAAATTGCTTTTGCTGTGATAGTGATATGTTTGCATAGTTCTTAAAACTAAATGCTTTTTATGGGTGTTAAGAAAAAATAAAACAAATCTTTATTTATTCTCACAAAACAAAGCAATGTTTTATTTACAATAGAAACTTTGTGAATTTATAAACAAATTAAAGTTTTTGACTGCCTGACTGGTAATTAAAAAATGCTGTCGAATATCTTTTTCAAAATATTTTATTATTTATATGTATTCATATTTTATTTATTAATATATACCTATAATAATTTTAATATTTAAATTGTTAAAATAATCGAAAACGTTGGTTAGTATAAGTGATAAAGCCCATAAGAAGCGCGTTAGAACCGTTTTCCTAGCTCTTCAGTAACCACAAGGCTTGTATAAAGGCTATATTAAATTTAATTTTAGATAAATTGCGTGGCTTTCAGAAACCGTACCATTTCTACAGAGTGTTCAACCACTAAGTCCCTAAGGTCGCTGAATTCAGGGCTACCCAGAGCTACTCTTTTCGCCCTAGCCAACGCTGACCATTTATAGGTGAAGAGTAAAATGGTTTCTTTCTCATTCTGTTCACCAGAATTTCGGTATAATAGATTGAATATAGGACACCTAGTTAGGCCGCATGTTCGACAATTGCTCAATGTCCCATGAACACACCTGTTGTTCTGGCTATGCCCCATAGAGATAGCTTCAGTAGGTTGTATTTTCTTTTATAATGGTACGGTGGTCAGATTTTCTTGGTCGTACGGTATGAGGCTAATTCTATTCACCACCATCACCGAATAATCATCGGAAGTAATAATGACATGGAGTTTTTTTTTTGAACTTAATAATCATGAAAATATAAGGATTAAAACAGAACTTCTTAAATCTTACACTAAATTTATATGGAAAAAAATTTGGATTATTTAGTTATTAGTTTTACTCTGCCTGTACATCTGTCCGTATGCTTACAAAACTTTTATACTGTTAAAGCAATGAAATTTGGAGGCAATGAAATTTTAATAATTGATAATAATCTCATTTAAAAATTAAACCCCACGTAGTTACAGACCTTTGGAAACCTTGGCATAAAGCCTATTTTCAAATGTTTATATCTCAAGGTTCTGTTTAATATTGTTTCAATCTAGAAACGTCAGGATATTTTTTACCCATTAAAAATCAATATACAAATTATATAATACCATTAAGTGTGAAAATAATATTTCGATTCCTCCGTATCCAGAACGCTATTGGTCTGAACCTTTGAAATTTTAAGAGATATAAAATTTTAAAGAATTAACATAAGTTATCTTAAAAATCTTCTATATAGAAAATTTTTCTTATTAGAATTTTAAGAGGCTTGAATTAAATTATCAAATAAAATTATTTATCCAATAATAAATTTCGGATATTAAAAAATTCAATAATCCTACTTATTATATGACAGAAAATTAACTTGTTTAGTTATTCTTATACCCGAAATAAAAATGGCCTTTATAAAATCTATAAAAGGATACTTTTTCAATAATATATGTTATACCTTTTATTTAATTCTCTGACACATTATCTGAACTCAATAAATTTTTAAAATCTCCAATTCCCATTGAAGTAAAAATATTTAATTTTAATTTAAAATAATATAATATAAATTATTAATAGTTTTTTAGTTAAAATAACAATAGTAAAATAATAAAAACAGAAGCAGACTAATAAACAAATCTGGACCCTCTACCAATCATTATCAAATTCAAAATAATAATTTATATTATTAAGAGATTATAGAAAGAGACAGATATATATATAATACAGTGTGAATAGGATCCAATGAATAATGAGTTAGATTGAATTTTTTATAATTCAATATCCACTCAGTATACTGTGGGATGTTAAATTTTTTTTTTTTTGGAAAAAAAATCTGAGACAAAGATTCAAAGAATATGTCAAAAAATAATTCAACCAGTTCTGCGTCTTAAGCACTGATCTAAAGTTGAAAATATTTTTTGCTTTATTTTTTCTTTTTCTTTTGACAGCAATAGTTTTTTTTTTTTTATTTTTAATATTAATGTTAAATTTTTGATAGGATCTTAAACCACAATTCTTTAGTTCAAATACCTGAATTCAAAGGTTATACCAACGTAAATGTATATACATATATATATGTATATTTATATATTGCTTGAGTCATCAAAAAGTAAATCCAAATAAATTCGATACAGCTTTAAACGAAGAAAACAAAAAAAGAAGGAAAAATGATTGTAAATGAAAAGTAAGCGTGAAATCATTAATCCTCTTATGTTTGTGATATCAAAGTTTTCTCTACATGGTTGTTTAACTTGTACCTAATTACATATATTATGCATTTTTAAACATTTTCGAAAAAAAAAACTTAAGTTTCGTTTTATATAATATATTCAAACTAAAATTTCAATTTGAACGATTTATTTGTTGTTTACATTTTTTTTTATGGAAATTGAAAAAAGAGAAAATTAAAAAAAATCTTTACGATTTTTAGTATAATGGAAACCTATTTTAATAATTATGAACTGTTGGCTCAATTCGAATGATGTCACATTCATTATTTTAAAACCTATTTATATACAAAAAAAAAAACGAAAAATGTATTCTAGTTCAACATCTTTTATAAATTTTTCGGCTCGACTCACATATATAAGGCCTTCTTTTATTTTATTAATTTTTGTTTTTAATTTAAAACAAAACATTAACATTAAGAATGAAAACATTTTTTCGGTGGAAGGCATTTAAAACTGTTATAGCTTAACATAATTATTATTTTCCTTTAATATTACGAAAGTACGAAGGATAGCTTTGATCTAATTTTCTGCAATCCTTAGTTATTTATTATATAACACCAATTAAATGCTCTAATAATCAATTTTATATTTTAGCTCCAAATTAAACTCATTCTCCAATTGCACATTTCATAGCAAACTGTATATATGTAATCTCTCCAAAAACAAATTCATATTAATTTTAACCATTTTTGGCGTCTAATCAAAATATATAGTTTACCTACCCTGTAAACAAATTTCTTTTTGTAACAAAAATAAGTTAAGAAATTTTTTCTTTCATGTTTTAAAGCGAATATTTTTTTATATAGAAAATAAAAACAAAAAAAAATTTTCATCGGTTGAGTACTAATCCGCTTAAATGAATATTAATAGTGCGACATCTTTGTATTTACCATACAGACGAAATTTATAAATAGCTGCGCTCCAATAGAGTAAAAAAGCGCATTAACTTTATTATCACCGGAATTATTAATACTTAATTATTATTTCTCCCCTATTTTAATCGTAGTATAAATACTGTGAGTGTTGCGATGAGTTCTCGAAAAAAATGTAGATTTTGCTGAAATTCATTTTCTGGGCGTTTTTAAGGGTGTAGAATCTAAAAATTAACAAAAAAAAAAAATGTTTTTTTAAATTGTTAAATCTTGTTAACAGTATAAATAACTGATGTAATTCTTATCCGATTAGAATGAAATTTGGTATAGAAGTTAGTGTTGTGATTAGACCTCTGCAAAAAAGTTGAGGTCGGAAACTGTAGTGGAACTCCCTCAAAATGTTCGACAAAAGTCAGACAAAAAAAGTCTCGGATTTCAATCAAATTTGGTATGCGGGTTGATACGCTCCTGCATCAGGACACAAAATTTGAAGTCTGTAGCTTCAGTGGGTTCCACCTTAAAATATCCGAATACGAATATTATGTAATATATTCTAGAGCACACAGTAATTGTTATACGATTTAAATGGAATTTGGTATAAATGATACTCATGCGATATTGTTGATGCTAGAATGTTGTACCATCAAAATGTTGCTGAAAAATGTTGCTGAACTTTGATGCATTAAAAAAGTTGCTAAATTATGTCGATGTATCATGAAAATGTTGCTGCAAGAAAATGTTGCATCATGAAAATGTTGCTGAACTTTGATGCAACATAAAGAAGTTGCTAAATGATGTCGATGTATCAAGAAAATATTGCATATTTAAAATGTTGGTGAACTTTGATGCAACTTAAAAAAGTTGCCAAATAATGTCGATGTATAATGAAAATGTTCTTAGCTTCAGAGGGTCTGCCTTAAAATATCCGAATACGAATATTATTCGATATGTTCTAGACTCTAGAGCAAATAGTACTTGCTATACGATTTTAATGGAATTTGATATAAATGTTACTCTTGCGTTATAGTTGATGCTAAAATAATTTGAGGCTGGAAACTCAAGTGGATCCCAGCCCTTCTATTGAGGCTCTAAATTAAAATTGTGATAACATCAAAAGATTTTAAGATAAACTCTTTAAACTTAAAATTTAGGTAGAATATGTTCGAACCTTTAAAAACAGATCCAGTTTCCACCCTTCACCACCCTAGGATAGATGAGGGGTACTTTCCTAAACCAAGTTACTACCCTTCCATGGGGGACTTTTTTTTTTAAAAGAAATAGTATCTAGTATTAAATCTCTATTATTAATTTAATCAGTAACGAATAATGGTTATTTTTAAACATGTGTTTGAATTATAATTGAAAAAGCCTCTAATATAGGGGTAGCCTCTATTTTTTTTCTTTTTGTAAAGCAAAATTTTTATTAATTTTTTGTGTGTTCATTCATAATGTTGACTTCTATATTGACCATAGTCTTCCGAACGCACTTTTATCTGGTTTTTGCTATTCTGTGTTCTATATCTTTATTTGCACCGTCATCTGTCGTTAATATGCATCCCAAGTATTCAAATTCTGATTCCTCTTCTATTTGGGTATAGTGTATGAGTATTGGTACTTGCTTGCTGCTGTTGATTGTTGTTGATTCTCATGCACTTGGTCTTAGTTATGTTTATTAGAAGACCTATTTTTTCAGCTTTTTCTGTAAATTTATTGAGGGTGGTTTGCATTTCTTCCGCTGAGCGGCTTAGTAGAACAATGTCATCAGCATATTCTAGGCTTTGCAGTTTCTGTATTTCTGTCTTTGCAGAGTTGCCAACTGATTCCTTTGCGTAGTACTGCTATTTCTCTCATACACTTATCGCGCACTGTGACGAATAACATTGTCGATAAGGAGCATCCTTGTCTTACTCCTACTGTTGTTGTGATTGAAGTACTCAGCTTACCATTATGCGATACAACTGTTCTTGCATTGTTGTATATCATGCTTGTGATTTTGCTGGAATCCTATGTTTCTTAAGTGCGGTACATACCGTGCCTGTGTCGAAAGCGCGCTCAAAGTCTATGAATATGAATATAGTGGGCTGTTCCATTCTACTGACTGTTCGACTATTAACTTTAACGTTTTGGCATATTCGTTGCACCCTCAGTTCTATTGAAAGCCCGCTTGTTCTTCTCCCAATTCCTTCAGCTTTGTTTGCTTTTAATCACCGCAAGTTTAGATCAGATTAATACGTGGAATAAAAATGATTGCGGCAGTGAAAGTATTGTCCTTCTCTGATTTTTAATAACAGCTATGTAATTTATAAACTGTGAAATTACATAATTTAAATGTGATATAAATAAAAAGTGTACTCCTTCCATTTGTGTTTTTTTAAATTCGCACTTCTGTAAAGAATAATATTATATAAATTCTACAAAGTATATAGTAATGTTATGAACTATGTATTCAAAAGAAAAACCAAAAATTTAAAATATAGGGTGAATCAAAAATATAAAGCCAAAATTAGTCTTTGTAATTAATGTTGATTATATTTTATTATGTTAAATGAATGAAATATTATGTTATGTTAATATTATGTTAAATGAATAAATGAAATGAAAAAGTTTTTACATATAGCTATTTATTGCATTTCACAGTTTACGCCTTCCATTATATTCTAGAATATTTTTATAAAAATTTGGAATATTAGAATATATTTTTATAATAATATCCTAATAAACTGTTTTATAAAAAAAATTTGATCACATCCATACAACAAAGTAAAATCACATTTTAAAACTACAGACAATTTATATTTTAAAATTGTTGCTGTATAAATTATGTGATAAATTAAAAAATTAACGAATTGTGACTTGAAATATTTTCTTTTACATTGTAAAAATGTATGTACCTTAAAAAGATATGTTAAGAAAGATATGTATATAAGAAACTAAATATGTTGATTTTAATTTCCCAGAATCTTTTTTCACGGCACCATTTCTCATTACTATATCGACTCCTTGTAATTTATATAAAAATATTCTTTTCAGAAATGAAAAAGTTGAGTTTTAAAAAACGCAAATGGAAAGAATGTTATTCCTTATTAAATAAACGTTCTTTTATTGTAATATATAGATATATTTTATATATTATGGAAAGATATAGAAATAATTATTATAGGCTTATTATTAAACTTTAAGTTTTTTATTTATATATTCACGTATATTAACCATAGATAATTGAATATAATGCGCGGTCACTCATAAACAGTTCTTTTTAATTAATCGAAGAAAACTATGAAAGATCTTTTTTATTAGCTTTTTATACAAAAATTATTAAAAAATTGTTTCTTAATTTGCGTAAATAATTGTTTTATTAGAAAAGGGAATCAGAAAATATGTACATTTTATTATTATCATTTGACTTTTAACTTTTATTAAGTAAACTTAAGCGTAATTCATTAAAATCGTATATCGAAAGAATTTAAATTTATTTGAAAAGTTAAAAAAAAAAATAAAAATCTCAAACTTAGATTTTCTACTTTCTTCTTATTACTTAACATTACATTAACTTCATTTTAATCCAAGAAAACATTAAATAGGATTCTAAATGATTTTTAATAAATATATACATAATAATGTATGTATAAGTATTGGTGTTTACAAGCATCAAAAAGTTAAAAATATTGAATTAATACATACATTTTATGTCTACAAATATGATTTTATAGCAAAGAAGCGCTTTAAAACACTCAATAAATTTTATAACTGCTAAAACAATTGAAATTCATTTTTCAGATAATGCTAGGCGAAATCAGTGTTTCAAAATCTTATTTACCTCAGGTTTTGGAGCGGCAACCTCCATTATTTTAAATGGCTATGTTAAAATATGAATATAAGAAAGAATAATAAGGAAGAACTTTATGGTTTGATTCAAAATTTTGGCTATTTCCAGTATATGTCTGGATATATATTTGAAAGATTTCAAATTCAGAGGGATTTATACTTGTTTACGAAATCGAATTGCCTCTTTTTCAGACTATGCACATATCGTGGCTATAGAAAATATGGCGAACAAAATGTCGCAAGGAGAAATTTTAGAGTTGGATTCAAAAACATCGTATTTCCTTTTTCCAAAATATTTTCAATTAAATTTAAATTAATTATCGCGACATTTTGTTCGCTATATTTTGTCTTGCGATAATTTATGCTAAAAGCGTTTGGAATATGTATGGACATAATATGTACATTTAACAAAAATTGAAGAAAAAAATTGATAATTATTGTTGTTTTCAAAATTTAAATTACTACCATTTAATAAAAATAGATTTCATTTTTAAAAAGCAAATAAGTTCCGTAATTATATGCGAAATAAAACCATTATGATATTAATTCGTGTGGCTTTACTTCACGACTCCTTTTCAACAAGCATCAAACATCATAGGAAGAATATCACTAACATGATGATTTATTATTCTTTTAGACGCAAAAGTGATGTTTTTAAATAGACGCGATATTAGTCACAAAAGCGTCGTATCTAGCATTTTTGCAAGACTTTAAACCTACAACGTTAAAACCATTTTATATAACCTCTATTTTTTTTTAGTTTAGTTTTATAATTCATCATGTAATTTTTAATTTTTAAAAAATCTATACTTAAAAAAACACTATCTATTATAAATTTTGAAAAATACTTTACTTTTCAAAACGAAATGAAAAAATTAAATTTTGTTTTCACAATAAAAAACAAATTTTAACAGGAGCAACTAACATTATGAAAATTTTTTCATGTGCTTAAAAATACATTTTTAAATAAACGTGAAGCGATACATGTTCAATTAGGAGTCTAAGAGAATATGGGGGATTTTTATCTTCATCATTTTTTTACCGAAATTGTAATTTAATCTTTTTTATATTATTCATTTATTGTTTAAAATTTTTATTTAACTAATTACAAAAAATTAATAACCTTTTCTTAGAAGTGAAAGAATACATACTTATTTCCTTTTTACCATACATCTATACTTCTCGCAATTAAATATAACATTTCACGCAATGATTCTTCAACAATAAAAAATATATAAAATAAATTTTTTCTACCACCTTCACAGGTTTAATTTAATTATATTTGCAATCAGTTAAATAGAAATTGACCTTAAATAAGGTATTTATTTAAAGAATATTTTCATATACATATATACATATGTATGTGCAGTAGGTATACCATTATTTAATTAGTATACTTAAATAAATTTTATTGCTTCACCTGTCATTTTAAAGTAAAATAGGTTTTATCGTGTCCTTTAACTAACTAAAGAAATTAAGTTAAAAATTACATACATATAAACAAAAAATTTCTCTTGGTTCATTAAAAACTGATAATAAATTTTACCAAGAAACACTATACGACCTTTACTCTTTCAGAAACCCTTTCTTTATTTTTGTCTAAAGAATTAAATTGTTGTTATTGTTTTTTATTTTTTTTTTTTTGTGAAAGGCGAGAAAATAAAATCTCATAATAAACCTCTCACGTTTACGCAATATTGAAATAAATATTTTATTTTTGTTTTAGTTATTTTTTTGTTGAAAAATTCCATAAGGCAAGTGCTTAATTTCCGAAATAAATGCCCAATCGACCGACATTCTTTTTCGTTTCTATTAATTTTAAATTTTCAGATTGGTTCAATCGCTTTCTTAAGTTTTTTTTTTTTTTTTCATTCTGCTTTTTCATTTTTATTACATCAGGTCTTTCCCATTTCAATTGGATAAAATCAATAAATTTAGGTAAGAATCGTGAGACCTCGCAAATTTCATATAATATTTTATAAACTTATTTATATATACACTACAAAGAGTAAATAAACATGATATAGGTTCCATATATCAATACATATATATGTTAATATTGTACATATATATATATATACATATCGAGAAAAAAAAAATTCTGAATATATTTAGAGAAAATAAGTAATCAGTGATGGATTCATAGTGAATAATTTTAAATACTCAATCGAAATTAATAAAATTATGAATTTTACTGAGCATTTATTGAGCATTTTACTTTCAATCAAAAAGTATCATATTTCTACTATTTTGTAAAACACCCTAAATATAAGTTTTACATAACACTCCGTAGAAAATAAACACACTTTATTTGAAGTGTGAAATAAAGTGTCAAATACACTTACATCAAAAGAAAATAACGGTATAAATTAGTTCATTTATAATTAATAAAATATAAATAAATATTTTTATTCTATAGTTGACAACCTCTTTTTCTACCCAATTTTAAGTTAAACTAAATTATTAGTCCAATACCCATTCTATTTAACCTTAATTTTCAAAATTTCAAAATTAAAAAAAAGTAAAATATAGGTATAAAAATAAGTTCTAAATAAAATAGAATTTAGTTTTACCATTCTGATTAAATTTTTTTTCTATATCCACGATCGTAATTCATCTCTGGACTGCAACAATCGCAACAACAAAACAATTCTACATTACCAAACACACGATTCCAAAAGACACTGAATAATAAAATGCGCTAAGAAAAACAAAAAAGGCGCCATAATTATAGGTATTAACATAGCACTCAATATTAGGTCCATTAAAGTCTTTTTTTTTTGCCTTTAGCAAAAATTTTTGTATCAATGTCTGCATCATCTTCTCTCTTACATCAGAAACCAGAAGTATAAAATTCCCTTCATTATATTCACTTTCCGCTTTTTTATATCATATTTTTTTTTATATTGCAAGTCAGTCAATTCAATTGTTTTTCCACCACATATTTTTCTTTAAAATGCTTATGATGAAATTTTAATTCGGTTAATATCGCCATAAGGAAAACTTTTGTTATTGATCAGTTGGTTTTGTCTTACAACTGCAATCTGTATAACTGACTTTATTTGTGAAACGACAACAAAATTGCATTTTATTAGTAAAATTCAAAGTGAACGAAGTAAAAAAAGAACAAAAGTAAAAATTGACGGAGAAAAATTATGAAAAACTGTAAGTCACGTTCCTTTAGCCACTGATATTATGTGATAATTGCTCTCGTTATATTTTATTTCAACAATAATAAGTTAAGACTATTGCATAGCTGTTCTTAGCATTGTTGTGTGCCGACTTTTATAATATGCAGTCAAATAATACAAAAAAAAAAGAAAAGTAAATTGAAAGCAATGAGAGAAAAAGAGATATAAAAAAAAAATTAGGAATTATAATAGTAAAAAATGAGACACATGAAAGGTAAAAATTTTTCTTTTATTTTAACAAAACGATTTTCTGCTTTCATATCAATGTTGTTGTATTATTTGCTATTATATTGATTATGTTGCTTTTGTTGCCTTATTATAATAATGATAACATTGATTATAATGATAATTTTACTTTTGAAAGTATTACAAGAAAGAATTAAATTGCAGTTAAAAAACATTATATCAAAATTCGCTTTACAAGATTTTAATGCAATTGAAGTCCGTCAAAAAATGATGCTTACATTATTATACATACATATATTTATACTGAAAATGTTGGTGGTGTTGGGTGATAATTGGAGAAAAATTTTAAAATGATGCAATAAGAAGGTGCTGAAGAACCGATAATTGCCGATGTTCTTTTTTCAGTTTATGAAAATATATTCTTGTTTATAGGTAAAATGTTAATAAATGTATAGTTATATATATCAGATTTCTTTCGTATTCTTAAGATGAGTTATGAGCCATATAAAAAATAAAGCTAATTTCAATATGCTAAAATTAAAACTTTAAATAATTTGATTTTGAAATTTGTGAAGAATCGATTTAAATGTGTAGTATTATATTACAAATATTTTATTTGTTAAGTAATAGATTATTTTACTTTGTAAATTGAATAATAAAATATTAATTAATTTGGGATGTTAGTTATATATTTTTTTTAGATTTAATTAATTTGGGATGTTAGTTATTTAAAAGCTAAGAAAACTGAATAATTAACTACTAAAGAGGCAGAGGAATCTATAACGTTTATCATTTATGTAAATGTCCAAAACCTTGCACTCAAAAGGAAAAAGTCTGTGAGGCAATTCTTCTTGAATAATCTTTTTGATTTGTCGTATATATAGGGTGTTCAAAATTGAGGTATCATTTTGATTTTGCCGTAATTTTTTTTCTACCTGGAATTTTTATACGAGGTTTCTTTAGGTATATTCTAAATACATTCCGGTTAGTTAATATGGAACGTTACACGAAGGAACAACGTGTTTTTGTTATTACAACATTTTTTGAAAATGGTAAAAGTTTTCAAGATGTAATTAGGAAATTTCGAACAAAATTTGGTAGAGAAAATGCTCCAACAAATCGTGCCATCAAGCTGATGGTTGATAAATTTCTAGAAACTGGATCTGTTCTTGATAACAGAGGCAACATTTATCAACGTAGTGGCCGTTCAACCGAGAATGTAGCAACTGTGAGCAGAAGTGTTGAAGAAGATCCAAAAACTTCCATTCGTCATCGTTCGCAGCAATTAAACATCAAACTATCCACATTATTCAACATTTTGCATCGTGATCTCCATTTAAAGGCTTATAAGATCCAGCTGACGCAAGAATTAAAACCAACTGACCATGCATTACGTCGGCAATCGAAAAACAAGAAGAAAATGAGAATTTTTTTAACAAAATAATCTTCACCGACGAAGCTCATTTCCAGCTCAATGGCTACGTCAATAAACAGAATTGCCGCATTTGGGGTGAAGAGAATCCAAGGGTTATCTTAGAGCAACCAGTACATCCACAAAAAGTTACGGTTTGGTGTGGTTTGTGGTCAGGAGGAATCATCGAACCATATTGTTTTGAAAACGCAAATGGAAATGCGATTACGGTCAATGGAAATCGCTACAGGGAGATGATCCGAAGCTTTTTGTGGCGGGAAATTGATGATTTGGACGTAGAGAATATGTGGTTTCAACAGGATGGTGCCACTTGCCACACAGCAAGAGAAACAATGGATCTATTGAAGGAAAAGTTCGAAGAACGCATTATTTCTCGTAGAGGAGGAGTGATGTGGCCACCAAGATCGTGCGATTTGACACCGTTGGATTTTTTTTTGTGGGGTTTTGTGAAATCGAAAATGTACAGCAATAATCCCACAACAATTCAAGAGCTTAAAACAACATTATCGAGCAGATTTCAACCATTGAGAACAGTTTATTGAACAACGTGATTCAGAATTTTGGTAAAAGATTGGAAGCCTGCCGAAGTAGTAGAGGGGGCCACTTGGCCGACATAATTTTTCATTATTAACCGGAACCTATTTAAAATAAATTAAAATAAAAATATATTTAATATTTCAAAAAAAAAGTCTTTTTTTATTAAAATTAAAATGATACCTCAATTTTGAACACCCTATAGAAATAATCGATATAAAGCGATTTGTAAAATACAGACAATGAAATAACGATAATGCAGATGTGAGGGTTTAAACTGGCCATGAGTGTTTTTCGTAAGTCCTTACCTATATCTATCTAGTCATACGTACCTATCTATACTATTAAATTAAAGAAAAAATAAAATTATTTTAGTGGGGATATACCTAGGTAATTTAACAAAAAAGCAAAATAAAAATTCAAAAACTCTAATTACAGTTGTACTTGGTTCAAATTTTTAAACTGTTTCTTAAAATTAAACAAAAATTCAAATTTTCATTTGGTTTAAAACATTCGAAATTGGAAAAAGTATTTTAAATTTCAAATCACATGCGTGCTTACACTGTGTGTTAATATCTAAATTATTAATTTAAATTAAATAAAAAATATTTCTTAACATTTTTTTTTTTAAATATTTTAAAAAAATTCTTATCATTTGTCTAATATTTATTTCAATCCAAATTAATATACCTCTATACTTCAAATATAATTTTAAATTTTCACTTTCACCCTCTCATTAAATTTCTTTCAACAAGTATCTTTTAAAAACAACAAAACGTAATTTAAAAAACTCATTTTTTTTTTTGTTTTATTGAAAAGGATAAATAATCCCAAATATCAAAAACCTAAATTTCAGAAACATTTGTTGCTTTCCTTTCAAAACCAATTTAACATCAAATCAATCCAATTGGCATTTGGTTGTAATTTATGTTTGTAAACAAAATAACAAAAAAACACAACTCCATAGCAAACAAAATAAAAATATCAAATGACAATCCTAATAAACTATTGGGAAACGAAAATATAACTGCAAAAGTCCTCTTAAAACTAAAAATAAATATCGTAACAAATAACAACAAAAAAAAAAAATAAATAAAAATTAAAAATCATTTTAACTGTCAGTAGGGAATTATTCACGACCTAAATTGAAACTAATTTGGAGGATCAGTTCCATATAGTTATAATAGTTAGGCGACTAAAAATTATGATTTGGAATTTTTTTTTTTGTTTTGTTATGATTCTTATTTTTTATTGAAATTTTTTTAAATATAAAGACCATGAAGTGATTAGCTCCCTTTTTTTTTTATTTAAAATTTTTATTATCAAAACAGAACACGACATTTCTCATACCACCCGCAAAACTAATTTTTAAATTTTTTTTTTTTTTTTTGTGTCTTTTGTTTATTCCATTTTTTATTTTCTAATGTTTTAATTTTCTAATTTGTTGCCTTCCTTTCAAGCACAGATTAAAATAAGAAAAACTGAAAAGATATTGTAAAATTCAAATTTGGTTTTAAATGTTTTTAGATATAAAACTCTTAATATTAGTTCGTTTACAATGTTTTAACAATAAAACAATTCTCTATTATCAAAATTTGAATCGAAATATAAAACAAGGTATGTAATGTAAACCAACGGTTTTTAAAAGCGCACATTCCCAAACTCAATACAAACTGTTTAGAATTTTGACTTGCACAAAAATTTGAAAATTTCATGTAATAAGAAAAAACGTGAAAATAGGACATTTTTGAAATTTTGAGGGGCCGTAAGTCCGGAATCCTATATAACTAAGAAAAGCCGTTAACACGCGTAAAAACATATTATTGAACCTTTAATTTTCATGCCTCGCCGAAGAAAAATTTTTACAGGTGCCTAAGTTACAGGTGTCTAAAAATAGCAAATTTTCAATTTTTGAGGCGTAATAACTCTTAAAGACGGCGTGCTACCAAAAAATTTTCTGAGGAAACTTATACTAATTCTAAAAGTTCTTTCTTGTCTCAAAATTTCAGGTTTCTATATAAAGGCGTGCCGGAGTTATGAAAAAAGAAATTTCATGCAAAATATGGTTTTCACATAACGGTAAATTTAAATAGTAAATTACAAAATATTGCATAATATTAATATTGTTTTATATAGATCATAAAATTTTCGATCTTCTAACGGTTTTAGATTGCAAAACTATTACGCAGGTCCTGAGATATATACATCTGAAAATGGGACTTTTTCGCAATTTTGAAGAGCTGCAACTTTGGAACCCTTTACAACTAAAACAAACCTTTAACACACATTAAAATATATTACTGTAGCTTTAAATTTCATATCTTGCAGAAGTAAAATGTGTACAGGTTCCTAAGTTATAGGTGTTTAAAAATAGCAAATTTTCAATTTTTAAGCCCTCATATCTCATAAACAGGGGGTGGTCCAAAAAAATTTTCTGAGCAAACTTATACTAATTCTAAAAGTTCTTCCTTGTCTCAAAATTTCAAGCCTCTATCTAAAAGCGTGCCGGAGTTATGAAAGTAGAAAAATCATGCAAAATTTGGTTTTCACATAACGGTAAATTTAAATACTAAATTTAAAAAAATTGTATAATTTTCATATTAATTTAGAAAGATAAAAGAAATACCTGTCGAATGAAGTTTTCAGATTGAAAAAATCTTAAGTAGAACATAAGATATATGCATTTAAAAATAGGGCTTTTTCAAAGTTTGAGGGGCTGTAGCTCCGTAATGGGAGGGGCTACATGAAAAAGTTGTTCCACAAAATTATTTTTTTTATGAGACCTACCCATAGTTAAAATTTTTTTTCTCTATCTTTAACGGTGTAGAAGTTTTGTAAACAGACGGACGGACGTACGGACAGAGTGAAACTAATAAGCACATTTTTTCAAAATTTTTTTGGAAATGTGCTAATTAGATTTATTTGAATATTAAAATTTTTATTCATGAAGAAAAAATGGTTTCAGCATCCGTTTCATAAATCTAGATAAGAAATTTAATTGCTAGTTTTAAATTGCTAAACCGTTTTTACCAAAATAGTCTAATAAATTTAATATGTGCTATTCAAGAAGGGTAATATATGTAGGTACATAGTTTTTTGAAACGATTAGTACGTTCATATTAAGTAAAGGAAAACTAATTTATATTGTTTTGCTGAAAATAATAATGCTAAAGTTTTCCTAAAAATTTCGCTGAAAATATAAAAAAATTTTGAAAATGGTTCTTATAACATTTCTATCAATTGGACGGAAAAAAAAAATAGCGACTAAATTTCCATATATGTATAGGTTTTTCATTCTAAGGCCTCGGTATAATTCCTATAGTATTGCTTAGTAACCATTAATTTATTTATTTTTTTTTTGTTGTAGTTAATAAAATATTTAAAAGTAACATGAGATATTCATATCTATATCAATTAAGGTTTCCCATATCTTTGAGATGTTTTTGTTTAATTTTCGGTTTATCTACTTTTAAAACATATTTTTTTAATATTTCAAAAATGAATCCTAGTTTTCAAGTGGCTTCATTATGTATGAATATTATTATTAGTTATTTTATTAGTTATATACTTATACAGAGAAATATAGATACTGGTCGTATATATTCATTTATCTAATACATAAACATTTCTAATCGGCAAGTATTTTTGTTTTTTTTTTTTTATAAAAGAAATTTTTTAATTAGGAAAAAATCAAAATAAATCCTAAATCAGATGAGTTTGTAGACATCATCAAAAATATTCACATAAAAAAATATAATATTAAAAAAATACAAACCAAACATTTTTCCTTCATTATATAGTTATGCTTTTACTTTCAATGACTCGTCCTTTAATATATTATTATATCTGAAAGGACTGGATTCATTTCTTTTTTTATGCCAAAGTATAAAATATCTTAAGGCAAACAGAAATTAAAAGATGACAAAAATGCAACATATATCAAGCAACAATAATTTAATTTCATGATACACAAACACAAACAGCAAAAATTCAACTCAAAAATTATAATAAGAACATAATAAAAAATAAAATTAACTTCATATTGAAAGAGAATTAAAAAAGTTTAAAGCACATGTCAATTATCCAACAGACATATAAAAAATATCACTTTTTGTTATTATGGATACAATCATTAAACATAAGTCGACTAGTCTTCTGTTCATTTCTTTTTGTCTTTTATGTCCCGTTTTAATATTTGAAAGAAAGGAGCCTTCGCTTTATTGAAAGATAATTGTTTATATGATGTAAAAAAGAAAAGTGTCAGTTTATCTTATACAATTTGCATATTCTGTTCGTATAGAAGGATATTTATATATATGTATACCTATTTAACTTTATATATTTTTACATAAATATTAAAATGAAAAATAACTTCAGTATACTTGTTTTTTAAGTTTTTTTCCATTCTTTTAATTAAAACTCTATATATGTTTATACATAAATTAACCAGAGTTACAAAAGGACATAAACCAGACATCACATATATTATGTATATAGCACATTTGTTTATATCCTTTTATTTACATTTGTGTATTTGTAAATAAATATATAAATTTTGTATAGATTGTTTATGTACAATTAGCAAGAGAAGAGTATATGTTAATATTAAATATTACAAAATTCGAAAAGAAAAAAAAAAATTCATAATAAAAGAAATTTAAATATCCTTCAAGGCAAAGAAGAATTTTTTTTTTTTTATGTTGGCTTTGTTTATTAAAATAATTATTTACTTGTTGGTCGTGTTGTACATATTGTTGAATATGTAATGCATTTTTTTTTTGAAATGTTGAAAGAAATGTATACATATATGTTTTATATATAAATAATAAAAGTGATTTTGTTGTAAACTGGTTTCCATATGAGGATAAAAGGCGAATAAAAATTAATAATAACAATAATAAAATATTTAGGATATTTCACTTAAAATACTGCACGTATTTATTTCCACCTATTTTAGAAAAAAAAAACTAATGTTTAAAAAAACTAAAACCTATTAAAAAAATATTTAAAATGTACATCATGGCATTGTTTTAAATTTTGACTTATTAAACAAATTTCCAAATAACAAACAATCCGTTGACAATTTTTTTTATTTCTTTTCTTACAAGTTTAAAGAAGTTTTTTAATTTTTGTGTTTAGATACATGTATGTATAAACAAGGCAGAATGTAAACCAACGGCTTTTAAAAGCTCACATATTCAAAAGATGTACAAACTGTATAGAATTATGACTTACACCAAAATTTGAAAATTTTCTTAGAATTTCATATAATAAGAAAAAATGTGAAAATAAGAATTTCTTGCAATTTTGAGGGACTGTAAGTCCGAAACTCTATATAACTAAGAAAAACCGTTAACACATGTAAAAATATATTATTGAAGCTTTAATTTTTATGCCTTAATTTTATGACGAAATTCCTGTTGAATAAAAACAATTTCTGTCAAACGGCGTTTTCAGATTGAAAAAATTCCTGTCGATTTGAGAGGCTGTACCTCCGTAATGGATGAGGCTACATGACAAAATTTGTTCTACTACATTACTTTTTTTTATGAGACCTACCAATAATATTTAATGTTTCATTGCTCTATCTTTAACGGTGTAAAAATTTTGTAAACAGACGGACGGACAGACGAATGGACAGAATGAAACTAATAGTTTTTTTGGAAATATGCTAAAAATATATTTGTATATATTTTTATTAATCGACATATTGTATTGTTGTGTTAAAAATGTTTAAGAAAAATCACTTTTAGAATATATCTTACTGATTTCATTGTTTATAGGGGGTGTGAGAATTATTTTTGAAATTTGTTTCAGAACTTATCAAAGAGAAGTTTTTAAGTCAATTAAAAAATATTACGATATTAAATCTCCTTATATGGAGAAAAAATATTATTATTTAACAAACAATATTATAAATATCTTTAAGAGGCTGTGACCACACACGGCTATCAATTTCAAGTACGGTCTATAATTATTTATTGTTTACCAACCACAAATATTTCAAGAAGAAATTTAATTTAAACTAAAATAAAAATAGACACATTTCTAAAACGTTTATTAAAATATTATTATAATTCATACGAAAAGTTTATGTCTTTCAGAATATTTGGAGCATTTTCTACATTTAAGCAGTTTCTACTATATGCATAAAATTAACCATTACATATAAATTTTAAAACGTATAAAAGTCATTTGGAAACTTGATTAAAAGCTTGAAAAAATAAGAATTTTCCAAAGAAAAACTATTCTAAGAATTATTTAGCATTTTTAAATTTACTTAAAATGTTTTCTGTACTATACTACTAATTAATTAAAAAATAGATTAATATTGAATTAACCAAATTAATTACATGTTCTTAAAACACTTATATTTGTGTTGTTCACAAATTAACAATAATCTCAAAAGCATAGATAAAATATGTCAAAAAGAAACTAATGTTACCTTGAATGATTATGCATAATAATCCAAAATTTATAATAAATTAACTTATAAATGTAATACCATTAAAGGTCTGTAACCCTTTTGTTGAAAAAAAATTTAAATAAGGAAAAAATGTTAAAAAGCTAAGGTCTAAAAAATTTTGATTCGTCGTATAACGAAAAATGTTCAATAATAATAATAACAACAAAAAATTTGAAACGAACGTAGAAAAGTGCAGAATAAAATGTATCAACTCTAAGGACACCGCACGAATATAATAATATTATGCTGTTCTCATTAAATTAAATTATATTTTACAAAATATCAAATATTTGACCTAATTAATTATCCATTAATTGTTTTTAATTTAACTTTAATTTTAATTAAATAAAAAGACTCCTTGCTTGCCATGGAAGTGTGGGTATAAAACAAGAACAAGCTGCTTTTTTCGCAAAATAACTAGAACAAAAAAAATTAGAATACTAAATATAATTGTTATTATAAATACAGATTTCGCACTTGAAAACTAAATTTAACTTTTCCAAATCAATTTCCACTTTTTGCAAATCAAATTCAACCTTTTGCAAATGAAATCCAACCAAAACCAAATTGAAAAAGAGTAGACACTGGGATTCCCGTATGAACTTAATATATCCTGTTTCTATAAAACTTGATCATCTTTTAAAAAATTTCCGATGTTTTAGTAGCTAAGATATATTTATGTAAATTGTGGAGTTATATGACAGCTACCCAAGTCTATTGTACCAGCACAACAAAATTCAGTAGACACTGAGTTATTCCCATATAAAGAAAGAAGTTGTATGGCGAAAATACTGGATTTAAATAACGAAACTGAAAATTTTGCCGAATTTGATTCTGAGCCGATCCATACCTTTGACACTATATTTAGCTTGACTCCTTTAAGGTGTCACAAATGTAATGGCAAATTTATTATACCCATGAACATAGTTCATACGGATATAACTAGGAAGAATACAGTTGCCTTTGTCAACTCTTAGATACCTGTACGAACCCGTTATTATGTTCCTAGTGTATCACTCTATTTTAAAATAATTTGGGTGAGTCTTATAATTTCTAGAACCATGGTATGTATAACAATAATTTTTTTGTTTCACATTTTTATACCCGTACGATAAGTATCAGGCATAACAAAATTACTCCTCCGTTTGTAACACTCCGAAATAAGCAAGCTAAATACGGATCAGATCAGAATCAAATTCTGAGTTAATTAAGCTTTGTCCGTCCGTCCGTCAGCACGATAAATCAAAACCTAAGAAAGCTAGAATATTGAAATTAACACAAAATATTTTTGGATCAATTTGTAGGTTCCCTGGTTTAGGTTGAGATCTCACCAAAACTTCGGATAGCTCTCGAACAACTAACTTTTTAATTAAAAATTTGAAAAAAATTAATTTTATGGAACAACTTTGTTCTGTAGCCCCACCTGTTACGGTATATACCTAAAGTAAAGTATATCCAATACATATTATGCATATTAATAACATATATTTGGTATTTTGTAGTAAGGTTAGTATAAATTAATATACATTTGTCTCTTAGGATTAAAGTACTAGATATATCAAATTGGGAAATATTATGGATCGATAATCGTTAGGTGGAAGGTTAGAATCTGCTTTTGAAGAATGTATAAACATATATAGTTGGAATATACATATGTACAAACTATAGTTCTAAAAATTATAAAATTCCCCCAAATAATTTTAAAATACTGAAAAATTACCCTATTAATTTTTTTACATTTTATTTTTAAACATTTTTTTCAATAAAATATTTTTTCCAACATATCGCAACATATAAGACTCATTACATAATTGTATATATAATAAATTCTCTTTTTGGAGCCTTGGTGGTCTAGTGGGTAAGAGCGTATAAAATACGCTGTAAACACCGAGGAAGTGTGGGTTCGAATCCCACACACGTCGCAAGAGTTTTTCCCCCTTACGACATTTACAGCCACGCCTGAACAGGAAAGGCTGTGTAATATCCTCTCCACATTTGTTAGAAAAACATTTAAAAAAAATTCTTTTTTTCAAATATTTACTATAAAATCTACATTCTCTTTACATGGCTATTGCAGTATTTTAAAAGAATGACTATTTACTTTCAAATAAAAAAGCCTATAATGTCCAAGATTTTCTTCAGAAAAATACTGTAAACCAAAGGAAACCAGTTCTAATCTTTTAATTAAATTAATTTTCGTTATGATATTAACATAAATATTTTATATTAAATTTTAAAACAAAAATTTAAAAAACAATGATTATTAGTATTTAAAAAAAAAACATAATTAATAATTTTATATAAATTTACCGATAGTTAATTTATAAAATTAAAATTTTTAAATGATTAGAGTTTCGTATTTATAAGAGCTTCACTAAGAAATTTTTTAGGTATTTATATAATTTTTATATACTTATTCTAAATAAATTCAAATCTGATATAATCATTATTTTTAACTTAAAAGAAAAATAAAAAAAAATGTTTCCCATCTCCAGGTATATTTAAAATCCGCTTTATTATAATAATTCAGCATTAATTGCAACCACTCTGCATATCAGAAAATTTACAAAGCGCATCTAATCCTTAAAAGTAAATAAATTTAAGTCACCATGATTAAGTTAAAAAAAAACTTTTTTTTTTAATAATTCTTTTCGATTTTTTTTTTTTTTGTATTTTTAGTCGTTCCACGATCCCTCGCAGAGAATTATTTATTCAATATACTATAACAGAATGAAAAATTTCTAAAGTTTAAACACTTCAATTAAATAAACCTAAAAAGTCAGATAGTTTATTTTTTTTTAATTTTAGAGGAAAAAAGAAAAATTAATATCGTTAAAGAAATTGCCCATACCAGAATTCAATACTAATTTATTATTGAATGGATAATTTTATAGATAATTTAAGAATTTCAGTTATACTGTTTTTAGCTTTCGGAAAGGGTTTTGTTTTCCCCTTGGGAAAGGAGGTGGGAATTGATACCAAGAAATGTTTCCCCTTGGTAATATTTTAATGTTCCCTTTTAGTAGTATCATATTCTTACTAACTAAATCCACATCCACCCTTAGCCAATATAATGGGATGAAACCCCTACCTGCTAAAGCAATATATGGGCTAGGAAATAGGGATAGGAAAGGAGAAAACAAGGATGCGGAAACATTGAATTGAGAGTGGGACCGTAAGAGGACAATGAATACGCCTATTATTATTACCATTTTGCTAACAGTGATCATAGCAACAGTTACAACATATAGTAATATACAGCACCTCCTGCATGAGGTAATAATTAAAGGTAACTCCACTGTCACTGTAGCAACTATTATTATTGGTATTAATTATTAATCTTATTATTTTTTACAGAGTCAGGATAATCAGTGAATTACAACATGCAGTAGTACATAACAACTTCCTGCATGATATAACCAAAGATAGCTCCACTATAGCAGCTATTAATATTCTATTATTATTAATATTATTATTATTATGACTATTATTATTATTCTTATTATCATTATTAATTATACGCCAAGCCATGAGTCAGATAAATCTTCATTCAAAAATTAATTAATTACATTTTCATTTAAAAATTAATTTTTAGTTATATATTTCCATGATTTAGTAAATACATTGCTTCTTAGCCTATATTAAATTGTACAAATTCTGAATATAAGTAATCTTTACTTTTGTAATTAAATAATAATAATGTGTATCATTTATTCATAATTACATTTTGATTATAACAAATATTACTAGGAAACCGAAAATTTGAACCTATAGTACATATACCAAAATTTTGAAACTTACTTTAAATTTAATTTAAAACTTATAACTACTAACCTAAACTAAACCTAAAAGTGTGCTACTCTATGTGAACAATTCATTAATTAGTGGATTATTGGAAGCACAAGATTTAGAAGCAGCAGTAAAGAACTTTACAAATTTCAATATATTCAGTAATTGACTTGGTTTTGGACAACTCATTTAATCGTCTAGTATATAAATACCTAGGTAAGTTGTGCATTAGTTTGAGAATATTATTCTGCTTAACTTGTAATTTATTCAAGTTAGTTTTTGCAATATCAGCCCAAATAGGAATTCCATACATTATGACTGAGTGAAAAATGCTTTTAAAAATTAAAATTTTATTTACTATGGATAACTCTGATTTTTATTTATTATAGGGTATAACATTTTGATGAGAACACTACATTTATTAATTATGAATTCTATATGGGTCGTGAAACTTAGCTTTTTCTCTATAGATACCTAAATACTTAATGTTTTCGTCATATTTAATATAAGTATTGCGAAGATTTAGGTCCCTATTTGTAAAGTAAGAAGCTTTACGCTGTTTGTTTAGTAAAGAAGCAGGCTTTGATTTTTTCTATGTTTATTTTTATTTTCTATTTAGAAAAATAATTTTCCAAGTTGGCAAAGAATTATTCAAGAGTGGATTGAATTTCGTTTGGTTAAAAATAAATTAATTAAACATTAAATACTATTAGGAAACCAATAAAAAAAGGGTACAGATTCAAAAGAATATTATAAATAAGGTCCAAAAATTACTACAAGTACATTACTACAAATGACTGCTCAATTTTCCTATAAAGCTATATAACAACATTTCGAACTAGTATATTGGCTGGACTGATTATTTACAATTTGTATATAAAAAGAAAAAATTAAATTATTGTGAACAAAAAAAATAATTTATTTAAAACCTACAATTATTTTTTCTCTATAAAAAATAAAAAAAAAAAGTATCTCTTAAAATAAAAAAAGAAAATAAAATAAATTAAAATAAAATTAGAGTTAAAGTCTAAACTCGTCAATAGTACAACATTTGTAATTTGTTCATCAGCTAAAATTAGAATTCTTCAATTTTACCGCGTAAATATGGACACTTTTTAAACAAAAAAGAATTAATTTGAACCTTTCAGTTTTTTAATCGAGAATGTGAAAAAAGTGGGCGTTTTAAACTTCCTGTATTTTTTTTTAGGTTTAATAGTTTCGGTTCAATTATTTTTCTATTTACTAAAAAACCTGCAAATGTCAAAAAAAAAAATAAATAAGGAGTCTGAGACTTTGATGTTTTTCTGATTAACTTTATAATATTAAAAAAGCAAAAAAAAAATACATTGCGTCGAATAAATATTATGGCAGAACAAACTGTTAATCATTTAATAAAATTTAAACTTAAAGTGTTGCCAACATTTAAAAATGTGTAATACTTTAAATGAATTTTAAAACAACAAAGTGTTAAAAGTATTTTTAATTAATTTAATTTTTTTTTGTTTTATGTCCTAATCGATTAGGTTAATATGAATTCGCTTTTCTCAAAAACATTATTATCTTTATCTTTACATCATCTTTAGTATTATTAGGAAGTTGACTTTTTTTCATTTAATTCATTTTCTATCTATTCTGATGAAATTAAAAATAAATAAAATGTCTTCCCAATAGTAAGATGAATTTTATATCATATTATATTCAAATAATATACCTAATTTCAAATTTTAGGCATCGGTTAACTATTCGTAGAACGTAAAAAATTTTGAAAAATTAAAAGTTTTTACATAATATTTAAATTAGTAAATTAAATGTCATAGTAATAACCATCATTGAACAAAACTTATTATTAGTTTGAAATAATAAAATTGAAAAGATAATTGAAAATGATATGTTATGCAATATCGGTGTCAATATGACAATTTAGTTTCATTTTAAATAATTAACACTCAGCTGTTTAAATATGTGTTTGTATATCTGTAAATTAATAAAATTGAAATTAATATTTTGTACTCAGCGAAGTAAAATTTTGATATTGTACATACATACATATATACAGAATAAAAAATTTTTATATAAAGTGTGGTGAATATTTAATATAGCCCCTAAGACTAGGTAAAATTAGTTTTAGTTTAAAAATTATAAATTATAATTAATACATGTCATTTACTATTGTCAATAAGGCTGAAGGTAAAGAATTTTCCAAAAATACAAGATTTATTATAAAAAATATATATAAAATGTAAATTTCCAAATGATTGTGTTATTTCAATTTCTATTAAAATTGCCATCAACAATGGAAAATATTTTTTTAATATTCTGTTCATTTTAAAACAAATAATCTAAATTGTTGACAAACTTGAATAATTCTGTCAAAATTGAATGTCAAAATTTGTTTTATTTGGCACAGTAAATTTTTTATTTTTTCTTCACATCAGTAAATTTTTTCAAACTCATAAAGCAAGTAAAAAGTTATAGATTAGAACAAGGCTTTAAACATTTAGGTTAAAATGTTAAATATATTTTCTATAATTACATTAGAAAAAGAATTTGAAAATTTACGTATGCGTTTTATTACGAATAGCTTACAACCCATGTCTTATTAAATGTTTTATGAGCAAATAGCAACTTTCATTAGAAATAAATTGATTTCTAGAAAATGTCAATAATGAAGCAATAATATAAACTGGACTATTACGAAAGCTGATTCATCAAACATTTTAAAATAATTTTTAAACATCCGGCAACGATTTCATTATACAAGTGTAAGAATTAAAGTAAAAAAAAATTATTTTAAATTTTATTTTTATTATTTTCAATTATTTTGTAAAACTTAAAAACTGCTCTTCAAATACGGAAATTAACATTCCGAAAAAACAAAATAAAAAAAAAATTATAAAAAAATTAAATAACTACTAACCCGCCTATAATTTAAAATAAAAGAAATAAACCTGTAATAATCATCTATTAGATTCAACGCAATTAAATTTATCTTATACTTATGTATGTGATATAATAACATATTTTTTACCTTTGGTAAGAATTTTATAGTTTTTGAAGTATTATTTTTCTAATACATTAATACATATTTGAAATTATATATGTATTTTTTTATTTCCAAGCAATTTACTGCAACATAAGCATTCATAGGGTACACAGCTTGGCATATATATACATACATATATATAAAACTTTTAGTTTTTCGCCCAAAATTATCATTGAATCTCATAATTTATTTTATGATAGAAGAAGGAGGAGATTATTAAAGATTTAAATAAAATATGGTGACAATTTAAATGTCATAAATGTTTAAATGTTGTTTTCAACTTATATGATTATAAACATAATGTTTCATCACTACGTATAAAAAATATGGCCTTTATTATAAAGTTTGATTGTTATATTTAAAATAAAAACAATTATTTATTATAATAAAAGTAATTCTTTTATAAAACTCAACAAATAGGTTAACAACACGACAACAAAAAGGTTTAAATTGTTTGAAGAAATATAAAGGAAATATAATTTTAACATTTATATGATAAAAAAGGAATATCGTGCTGGTTAGAGCAGTAGATCGGCTAATTTTAATAGTATTAGGTATAATAACATAATTTTAAAAAAGTTTGAAAAATTTGCTTATTATTTGTTTCACTCTGTTCGTTCGGTCGTCCTATCGAACTCTGTCTATTTAAAAAACTACAAAACACCGTTTGAGATAAATAAATAAAATTTTAAAGATGAAGATCTTATATAAAAACAATTATTTGTAAAACTACTTTTTGGATATACAGCATCGAGTTATAAAACTACACCCTAACGGCATTCGAAGTTGAAAATCTCTTATATTTAAATTGTTTAACTCAAGTTTTCGTCCATATTTTTTAAGTCATAAAAGTGTATTTTTCGAATCGAATCATATTTCTTTTGATATTTCTATTCAAGCAAATAATTAAATCTCTTTAGATGGCTTTTTCTCAACAAAAATATTTGCAAATTTTCTAATAGTTTCAAATTATTACAATTGATGATGTTCTATAAAAATTACCTGACACCGTTTTGCAAATTAATTCTAAGCCATTCTAAAATTTTATAAGTAATTTTATAAACTAAGTAACACAGTTACGCGGTGTTGCTCGGGAAATTTGGAAGTTCTTGTAGTTTTGTTTCTGACAAGAAAAATATTATTTGACCATCTTATAAAATATATTTATTATCTAATATATAGATGTTATGAAATTTTGAGCAATAAACTTTCTTGTGCTCGCTCGCAATAATTATTTTGTATTGTAATGGATCTTTCTATAGTTACTTTCTCTACTAAGAGGCAATATTTGTACACACTTTTAAGTCAATTGTCCAAAACATTTAGAAAGGACAAATAAAACACGGAAAAAAAGAAATATCTTTATTAGAACAACACACCGAAATAGGTAAACGAAAATTTTATTTTGTTTAATTATGGTTGTTTTTACAAATAAGCGCCTTGGAGTTAGATATTATTCAGTTGCATCAAATTTTTGAAGTGAGGGTGCAGCGGAAGGTATTAATAAATCGAAATAAAATTAGTGGAGTAAAGTTCTTGGACTTGAGAAAATGTTTCTGCAAGGTTTGACGTCAATCGATCAAAAAGTTTAGCCAGAAAAATAAAATATAAAAAACGAAAAAACGTTAATTGCTTTACGTACCGCAAAATTTTACTAAATTGGGGGGAAAACAATTAAGTTTTTCCAGTGCAATGAGATGAAGTCTAAAGTTAATTGGTCAAACCGCTTAGCCTGGACAATTTAAAGTCCATAATTTTCTGTCATGCAACAACAGATTACTGCTATTAAATACATTATAGCCTATAACCATTTCTAGGCAGCAGGAAGACTTCTTGTATGTTATAAAATTATAAGCGAACAAACTAAGAGACAAACTTTCTGCTTGTATATTAAAGATAAAAGCTTCATTACAAAGTTACTTGAAATTAAAATTTGCCATGATGCAAATATATGAAATCAAAAAATTCAGTTATCACTTTATGTTTCTGTTCATAAGTGAAATCTTTACAAATGTATTTCAATGATTATTAGTTTTAAATTTTGTTTTATTTGTAACCTAATTTTATTGTACCTTTTATTTTATTTTTTGTATTTCTTTTAAATATTAAATTTAATTTTTTCTATTCAAAAAATCAAAAACGAAAACTTTTCGTGATCAGTACATCTCCATCATCTTCACATGATCACACCATTGCTGATTTCTTTTTTTTACATTTTATTTGTGTTTCAAATATTTTTAAAACGTGTGTGTATTCATTAACTGCTTAATAATTAAATTCATCAGTGTTAATATTGTTATTCAAATGAAAATAATAAAAATTTAATTAATAAAAAATATCGGTTTTCCCAAAACAATCTATCAATGTTTTGTTTTTTTTTTTTTAGTTTCATAATTGAATAGTATTATTGTTCTGTTGCGTCATAATGCTTTAGTTTCACTGTCAAAAATCAGCTACTGAAAAATTTGTATTGTAGGTTTTTACGGGTATTTTATTTTATTTTACATTTTGTTTTGTCTGTTAATGTTACTTCTGATGTTGTTACTGCTCAAATTTTATTAACAGTCATAGCACGACTTTTAATTTTTTGTTAATTTTAAATGTTATGAGGTATTAATTTAATAAGCAGTAAACTATAAAATGGCAGGGTGCAATAAAGCCTATAACAAAAAGGCCTAATTGAACTTTCCTAATTCAATTGAGAAATAAAGTTTACTTTATGGAATTCTTAGATCTTAGGTGTTAGGTTTTATTTCTGATTCTAATTGGAAGCTATGTAGGAGAGTTCAAAAAAAATCTAGGAGAGTTGTATATATTATGTATATGTGAAATTATGAATTCGGAAGGCGTATAACCTTGATTTTGTAGCCGACTGTCAAATCCGAATATTTTCAACAGGTTTTCAACAACTTTCTATATCAGCTCTACGGCCTTGACCCTCCCTCACTCTTCGGGCCTCTCTTCGGGCTTCTCTTGAAGAAATCTATAAATATTCTAAAAAAATGCGGCAATCTTTATTTTGAAACAAACTATAAAATCTCTTTTGTTCTAGAGTTCCGCATATTCATGTATATTCATATTTTGGGAAAATGGCCAATCTAGATTTTGTAACCAAACTCTAATAACTGAACCAAATTCAACAAAATTATTAAATTAAAAAGTGAAATAAGTTCGAATGTTGAATTTAATCAACTTATTTCATTATGAAAAAATCAGCTGTCTCCACCACAGAACCGACCACCACTACGTGAAAAGTGCAATGCCAAAATTTATAAATTTTTTACATAATAATTTATACCAAAGCAAAATAACTTTTAATAATTTAACAACATTTTGTTTTATTCAATAACAATAATAAGCAATGAAATCGTAAAAATATATGTGTATTCATTCATACATCCATTACATTTACATTATTATGTACCTAATGTACATAATTTTTTTTTCATTCAAAAATATTAGAAGTAAAAACTAAAAAATAATAAAAACTGTAAACAAATACAAAACAAACATAAGATTAATATTGAATCTGCTAACAAAAATTTTATTGTTTTAATTTTATGTCATCAACAAAAAAATAATATGCTTAGATATAAGTATGTATATAAATTTTCAGAGATATAAAAAAAAAACAAAAAAATTGTTCATAGAAATTCATAAGGAGTGTTTTGTATGAAATTTGTTTGGACTTTGAAAAAAAATTAAATAAAAGTTAAAGTTAGTCGGATCAAAAAATGTTAAGCTTGTAACAACTTTTTCTTAATAATTTTTCTCATAAAATTTTTCTGTTACGAAATATTCGTAAAAAAACTTAAAAAGTACACTAGTAAACTTGCGGTTGTCCGATTTGCTCCAAAAGCTTATCAATCCGACATATTTACGTCAAAACCTTAAATATGAAATTGCAAAAGATTCCGCTCAGTCGTTTAAGCTGTACATGTGCCCACAGACATACCCACACACACACACACACACACACATACACACACACAGACGGACATCATGCTAAAAAAAATTTTACAGCCTAATCCACACCGGAGTAGTGCATATTTGTCAAAATCTCGGATACAAAGTTTTAGTATGAAAACAATACCGACCCTATAAAATATTTATATTTTCTTTATAGTCGCGTCGATAAAAATCCTTAAAATTTGCTTCCAGGTGTAATAAATTTTTAAAACAAAATATAAAAACAAATATTTTGTTTTTAAATGGGCTGAAGCTCAGATATATGACAATAAAAACATTATTGATATATGCTTTAAAAAATTTCTAGATGAAACAATTCTTAATGATTTATAAAAATTATATGCAAATTATAAATAATATTTTGATGGTACACGTATGGTATGGATACACCTTTCTATTTTAAGTTCTTAATATTATTGAATAGTAATTTTTTTGAACTAAATAGATTTCAATTGTCAACTATCAAAAATCCTTAAGAAATACGCTCTGTTATTTGTAAATGTTGTTAATTAGCAATAATCTTATTTAACCTATGATTGTACTTATGTATATATAAAATTAATTTTAACTGTAATTATATATGTATGTTCAGGTTTATGGACTTGTATAAAATATTTTGAATGCAGTATTATGAATTTTATATTTTTATGAAATTTTACTTCTTCAAGCAAAGTGAACTCTAAGAAAACAATTGTAAAGATTTTTAAAAATGTAAAGTGAAATTTTCAAAGTTTATATGAAAATAAAAAATATATTTATATAAATTATTGACTTTTGGATCAATGAATTGAAAATAAAATTTTGACACCGTATATTTACGATTTAAAACTTCCTCTTTATTTTTTTTTTTTTTATTTTTTTTATTTATTTATTCCATCTTATATTTATAAATTGTCTCTCTTTCTTCTTTTACATTATTGGTGATCATCTTTTAGTGCAAAAGATCTCAGCTTAACGTCAATAAATTTTAAAAATTTTTTGCAGAAACGTGATTGCAAAAAGAAAAATAATCTCAAAATATATAATATTATACGAGTATTAATATCAACGTTAAGTAAAATTATTCTTTATTTAAATGGACCTGGAGCTAAAAAGAATAAATTTGTAATGGAAGATGTATCCTTAAAAATGATTTTTTTTTTCATATTTTTCAGTTCTTATAGGTAATTTTCATCTTGTATCTCTTTTAAAATATAACTAAAATTAAAATATTTTCTTGTATTGTATACATAAATATACAACAAATATTTTTAAGTGTCAACGCGTTGAAATCATTCAAGAGTTATCTTTTATTGCACCAACATGAAACCAGATTAATTTAAAAAAAAGAAGGTTATTTTAAACTTTTCTTTTCAGTGTTTATTTTATATTCGAATTTAATTCATAGAAAATTGAAATATACATAAATATTATATACATATTTACACACTCTAAATAGACTAGTATAACAAGTAAAACTTTTACACCTTCATTTTATTCTTAATACTTCATTATGAATAAAACTGAATGCACATCGAAACTCACTATAATAAGTTAAACGTATATTGATGGGAATTCATAAAACTGAAAGTTTAGAAAAACTATTGCGGTTGATAACAGTAACATCTTCATAATCATTTTAGACTGAAATGTTTGTCTTTAAAAGAAGCAACTCATAAATCATAATCATAAAAAAATTAAAGTTTAATATTATGATTTTAAAAAATTCAGCTCGTATTTATCTTGAAAATAAATATTAATAAAAAAACGAGGAAGAATACAGTTGCCTCTGTCAACTCTTAGATACCCGTACGAACCGTTAGTATGTTCTCAGCCTGTCACTCTGCTCACAATATTATTTTTTTAATATTTTAGTATTTTAAAATAATTTGGGTGAATTTTATAATTTCTAGAACTATGGGTTGTACATATATTCAAACTATATGTTTATATGTACATTCTAACCTTTCACATTCATACGTACATTCACATTTACATTTATATGTACATTCACATTTATATGTACATTCTAACCTTTCATATGTACATTCTAACCTTATGTATGCAGATTCTAACCTTTCACATAACGATTATCAATCTAAAACTTTTTCAAATATTCTATAGTACCATTTAATACTAAGCGGTAAATGTATATTAAATTTTCTTAGTACAAAATAGTAAATATAATTTTAAATATTATATTATATTATATTTAAATATTCCATTGACAGAATAATTTCTTATAAGTACAATAAAATACATATATGTATGTAAATACGGCGCTATATAATATACATATATACTCTTATCATTCATTCACTAGTGACATATACGATATGTAAATAAACATGATATTATATAAGTATGTATATATATTAATATCATATAAATAAAAATTCTTCAAGCAACCGTTATGTTGTTGATTTATTTACATTTTTATGTACTACGCACTATATCCTCAACAATTTCAAATTATCGAGTAAAACAAAATGGAAAAAATTCGTTAAAGAAATTTGTTAGAAAATTTGAAAAAATCAAGTAACACTTTCGTCAATTATAAAGTAACCCTATATTATTAAAAAAAGTTGTTAACAGAAATAAGAGTATAATATTGAAGCTTTAATTTTTGTGTATTACTTCAAAAAAATTTTAACAGGTGTTCAAGTTACAGGTGTTTAAAAATAGGAAATTTTCAGTTTTTGACCCCTTACAGCTCCTAAACGGGGGGTGATACAAAAAAATTTCTGAAATGACTCATACTTATTTTCAAAGATCTAGCTTCTGTCAAAATTTCAAGTTTCCAACTTAAACCGTTTAGAAGATAGAAGGGTTAAAGGATTTTGCAAAATTTTAGTTTCGCATAACGGTAAATTAAGACACCGTATGCCATAAATATATATTATTGTATATATACTTTTAAAGCTAATGAAAGTAGTAATCGTTTGTCGTTTTCAAAATGAAGATATACCTTATACAACTTGTGCTATAACAATTTAAATATAGTGCTTTTTTAGAACCTGTGGGGAGCTGTACCTCCGTAACGGGTGAGGCTACAAAAAAAAGTTATTAAAAATAAAATTAATATTTTTGTGAGATCTATCAGTAGCTAAAATGTCATAGCTCTATTGAAAAAAAAATGTGGGGATCTAAAAGTTAGGTGTTCGAGAGCTACCCTAAGGCTTGGTCCAAACTCAACCAAAAAAAATAGGGAACCTACAAATTACTCCCAGAATATTTTGTGTAAATTTCAAGATTCTAGCTTTCTTAGTTTTTGAGTTAGCGTGCTGACGGACGGACGGACGGACGGACATGGCTCAAAAGTCTTAGAATTTTTTTCTGATCCGATCCATACCTTTGAAGGTATATCTAGCTCGCTTATTTCGAGGTGTTACAAACGGAGGAGTAATTTTATTATACCCGATCCGATCGTACGGGTATAAAAACTAAAATATGAAAAGTGTTTTATACTCGTATGAACGTAATGTTCAAAAGTATAATAAATTTGCCATTACATTTGTGAACTCTTAAAGGACCCGAGCTAAATATAAACAAAAGTGTATGAATTGGATCTGAATAGAATTTTGGTTCGATTAAACAATGTACCTCCGTCTGTCCATCCGTCCGTTCTCACGACAACTCAAAAAATGAAGGAACTAGAATACTGAAATTGTTATTACGCCACTCTTGTCAAATTGTTAGAGTCGCTATTTAAATCCAGCAATTTCGGACGGCGGGTTCGAATATTGAAGTGTCTATATTGAAACTAGGTATCTGAAATTTAAGGGAGAGACATCAAGTTGAATGTTAATAACTTCTGTACAATTTGGTTGCACTTGTATAACAGGTTTAGGTTGCTGTCATACAACTTTGTTCCTTAAATGAAAATACCTAGGTGTCTATTGAAGTTGGGTGTCTGAAATTTTGTGAAAAGATATCGAGTTGTGTCCCAACAACTTCTATAAAATTTGGTTTTGCTAGAACAGCAAATTCAGGTATCACACAAATCTTAGAACTTAATTAAGCTAGAAATCTGAAATCTTGTGGTTGAAAAATGTGTTTGGTTGGGGGAAACAAGTTCGAGTATCTGTTATACAACTCCAAAATTTACCTAAATATAAATCGGTACTCAATTAAGAAAACCATCTGAAATTTTGTAAAAAATTATCAAATTTTATGAAAACAGCATATCATTTCATATATTATGTTGACACAGTCTGCACTCTTCCTCGTTGTATTTTAAATTTGTCTTCCTTAAAATATGTATTTATATTATATGATGTATACTGTAAATATATAATGATCTTTATACTTATATATGTATTTAAATATATAAGTATAAAGATCATAAAAAAAGAAGAGATCGTAAAAATTTTTAAATATACGCATATATTTTTTTTTTTGGTTCTTTAGATATTTATGTTGAAATTTCTATTTTTCCTAAAAGAAAATTAATAGAATCTATATAACAATATTTTAATCCTTTCCAATTGTTTTTATGTGTTTTTTTTATTTTAGTTTTATGACACGTTTATTACAATAATGTGATTATTACCATAATTATGGTATAGCAATAATAAAAATGTGTAAAAACAAATGCAAAAATTATAACAGATAACATAACATTAACATTATAATATTAGTTTTAGGGGCCGCAGTGGTCTAGTGGGTAAGAGCGTATGAAATACGCTGTAAACACCGAGGGAGTGTTGGTTCGAATCCCACACACGCCGTAAGAGTTATTTCCCCTTACTACATTTACAGCCACGCCTGAACAGGAAAGGCTGTGTAATTTACTGTTCACATTTATGTAGCAGAGAAATGCATTAAGAAAAAATATATTCGTTTTATTTATAAATATTTGAAAAAATGTTTAATAAAACAGACAGGATATTCAGTAGTGTATGCAGCACTGACTCAAGTATTTGTTATATTTAATTAATCTTCTATTTTAAAGCTACTAAATAACTTCTAATTGTGTAGTTGCTAAGACACGGTCATTTCATACGAAAGGTCTCGGATTCAAACACCGGGTGGGTCAAATAATATAATTCTTCTAATATAATATATAAATTAGAAGAATACAATTAAATTAAAAATAAGTATGTTCTATAAATTATAATTAATATCATATTCTAACATAGCTACATATATAATAAAATAGTAATAAACCATAATTCTTGTATAAGATAATAGATGGCGTAGAAATAAAAGAAATGTGTCATATCTTGTACAATAGCTACAGCCGAGTACTAAACGGTTTAAATAAATTAATGATTCCAGAAACTGAATTTTAATCAAATATAAATAATAAATGACTTAGTGAATGCTCCTTATAGCAGTGGCAAAGAAAAAGAAAATTCTATAACTAAATGTTTAACTACAGCTGAGTGATTGATTTGTCAAACTTTTAGATTAATTTATTAGTAAAAACTAGTTTTGAATACAATTACTGATTCACATATTATTAATATAATAACATTACACTGTACACAGTATCTTTTAGAAATACTACCGAACATTTATTTGAAATATAAAATAATTTAATAAAATATTTCAGAGGTTATAAAATGTTTCCTGAACCTAAAAATTTTATTTAGTAAATGTTAAATTGAAGAATTAAAACAAAAACATTACTATAAGACTTAACTTGCAATTATAAAATTGTTCTATTTTTGAAATAAAATGTTTTAATCTCTTCACAGAAATCAGATACGTACTATATATGTAGATACATCTATAAAATACTAGTTAATAGTTTAAAACAAACAAAAAGTTTTTCATTTTATTTACATTAATTTCGATGTGTTATGTTTCGATTTAATTTCTTAGATTTATTTATAGATAAAAAGATATACAAGTATACACGCATATATGTACATATATATATAAATTTAAGTAATAATTTGTACATTTTGAAATCCTAATTAATGATATCGATGCTGTGTTATTTATTAAGAAAATGTAAAATAAATACCTATATGAAACTCTTAAGGTTTGGATTCATATTGGTGTTTTACAAAATTTTAATTCTCAATATCCTTTTTTCGATTCTTCATGAATTTTTTTTTTCAATTTTATTAAAAGTTTTTGAATACTTCTAACTGCTGTAAAACAAATTTTTCTTGTTATGTTAAATATTTAACAAAGCACATTTGGCAAAAATATTTAGTTTTGATACAATCTACGAGTGTACCTGTAACAACTGTGTAAACTGTAACAAAATTTTATAAACAATATCTTTAAATATAAAAATTTAATTAAACAATTTTTTTCTAATTTGTTTTTGTTTTGCGAGGACTATTGAAAACATCTAAAATCGCTCAAAGGAATTGCATATTGTCATGATTTCCGACAACGAACCATAACGAACCATAAACCCAACCAGCCCCTTTAAATCCAAACTTTAGGATAGGACCTGTAATAAAAATGTATACAGTTTGGTATTAGAGATTACTATGCGGGAAAAAAGCAATGCGATAGAAATTTGGGAAATTTAGAATTATGGATAAGGAAGAAACTTGAAGGAATATTTTGAACATATACGTTAATGTTCTTCTTAAACTTTATTAAACATTAAAGTTCGTATGAATTGCCAACTTTAAGAATCACATGTTATCCAACCAAGATGTAGTAATTAAAACACCAACCTTTCATTCGAAAGGTCTCGTGTTTAAGCCCCCGCTGGGTTATAAAGATTAATAAAATAATTATAGTGATCTTTCTTATAATATCTAATTAGCATAATATAATTTTATGGCATAAATTAAATTGTTTGCGTTTCATAGTCTTAAAATTATTGATTCCAGAAACTACAGCTTAGTCAAATGTGAATAGGAAATGGCTTAGTGGATGCCCTATGCTCCGGAATTGGGGACAAAAAAGATTACATGGTATGGTATATATGCCTCGTAACCGCGGCATATATCATGGGCGTAATCTTAACAGTTCTACTGTATAATAATTGGCTTCTATTCCACTCCTTGTTTCTCGATGAAAAACTTTGTGTGAAGGCATTAAATATATTTTTCTTAGAATAGGTGTTTCGCTCTATACAAGGTACTTTATCCCTCCTAATTGTATACTGTGCTGGCCTTGGAATACTCTGGAATTGTGAAAAGAACGAATAGAATATTAAATGACTGTTTTGCATATTATCAAGCATTCCCAGCGCTTTTTGAAGGGCTTTATTCTAATTGTGTGCATTATACTTCGTTTATGAACTAAAGAACGATTTATACCTATATACCTGCATCCAAAGCTTTGCATTTTGTTAATTAAGCGATTTTTTTACATCAAGCTTTTTCCAGATTTTCAATATAACACATTGACAATATATATATTATATACAATACAATATTTATAAAACGTTAAATTTTCATCAATAAAACAAATAAATTGTTGACTGAATTTTCAGTGACCCTTTTCATGAAGAACTTACCTCAATAAGATAACGAGATAAATATTAAAATTTTAAATGCAAAAAAAAACAAAAAACAATAAAATCGCAAAAAAAAATTTTCGTCTTTACATTTTTAAAATAAAATAAAACATCACCAAAAATTTTTTTGTTAAAATTTGTTGTTATTTATTTCGTTTGTGTCTTCTGTTTTTATTTAATTTGCTTTGAATTTTTTAATTATTTGTTCTCAAGATTAACTGAAGTCAACATTAGGCACACATTTGTAACATTCGTTGTAGAAATTCTTCTATATATCTCTGCATGAAAATTATATAAAACAAGAAAGAAATCAGTTTCCGTTCTCATACCTATAATACTTGTACGAACTCTAAATCAATTAACTTTGAACTTTTTATTATTGTTAAAATAAAAAATTTTGGCTAGTAGCTACATCAAACTTTAGTCTAATAACCTCAATATTTGTTTTATTAATTATTTTCTAAGTAGGTAGAATAATATATAGAGTAAGTTTAGGAATTCCAATGGCAGTTATCCTGTGTCGTCTTCCAATTTCTATAAAAACAGTAAGGAGCATACAGATTGCTTAAACTATTTTAGGTTAAATTTTAACTATTGTTCGTTCGAGTATAAAAATAAAAAAACAAAGGAATACATAGAGCTATTAATTTGACATTCATAAGACATATCTATACATAATAATGTTATAATAAACATATCGTTACACTGTACTTTAATTTACTTAATTCTATCTTCCAAACGATTTTGGGAATAAGTATGAGTTGTGACGCTTCCCGTTAAGAGTTATAAGAGGTCAAGAACTATTCAATATTTTTAAACACCTTTAAATTAAACACCAGTCCAAAGTTTTTTGAAGTGCTTACTACACAAAAGTTAAAGCTCCAAGATTATATTATTGTTTGTGTTAAAAACTTTTCTTAAAAAATATTGAGATATATTAAAATTGACTAAAGTGTCATTTAACCAAAAAAGATCCAGCAAAGATCACAAATTTTTTTATTTATATATACACTAGCAGAGTACCCGGCGTTGCCCGGAGTATTTTATTGGTTTTATGAAATAAAAATTATTAACTTTTGTTTCTGCGTTAATTTAATTTATAGTTAACTTATTACTATGCATTTACAGATGCTGGTAGTTAATATTCTATTTTTATTACAAAAAATCTTTAAAGGAATCAATAATCTATTGAGTACGCAATTACGGCGAAATGAGTTTTCACAATATATTCGTTAATATCGAAACATAAAATCGCATTTCAATTATAAAAGACCATAATGTAATACATTGTTTTTCGTAAGTAATGTCACTTCATGTTTTTGTGAATTATCCTTTTAAGCACATTTTGAAAAATTTGCTATTAGGTTCGTTCTATCCCTGCGTCTGTTTACAAAACTTTTATACTGTTTAAAAAGGAGCAATGAAATATTAACTATGCATAGGTATCTTAAAAGAGTAATGTTGAAGAACAACTTTTTTACGTACCCTCACAGCTGCAGATGCTACAGCACCGACAGCTCTTCAAATTTTGAAAAACTTCTTTTTAAATGCATACATCTTCAGGTCTGTTTAACATATTTTCAATATAAAAAATACATGATTGTTTTTTACCTTTATAAATCTACCAGAATTTTTTTAAGTTTACTTTTTCTAATTATGTTTTCAAATTAATTGGCTAAAAATATGTGTAAAAATTGTATATGGATTAGAATGTAAACTTTTCTGTTCTTTAAATATGTATGTACTCATTTTTGATTAAATGTTGTACAGAAGTGTGATATATAGTATTTTTAAATATACGCACGTTATACATACTATATGTACATATTTCAATGATATTTTATGGGAAATATTTTATACACATGCATCTTATAAAGCTAGACCACATGCATTTCTGAATGATGACATAATGACTGTCGTATGTAGGAGATTTTTCTTGTTTTTTAATGGCCGAAAATGTTTTGTTGTTAGGACTTAAACACAGTATTCTTAAGATACTTAATAAGGTTATTTTAATTACTTTTATATATTAGAAATTTGCATTGAAAGGTTTTTGTGGAATATTAAAAACAGTGTAGATAAAAGTAAAGAGTGTTGGAAATATCTTTTTAATAATAATAACAATACCAAAAGTTGGGCAGAATATTTTTAAAAGGTATTCGTGTGGAAATGGGCTAACGAACGTTAACAAAAATTTGTCACAGGCTTTATTTAGAATCGTAAATTCATCCTGCCAAATTAGACAAAAATTAGAACCAAAATTTTCTTTTGAAAGTCTATCGTACAAATGGGTTAATGTATCACCGCAGAATTACTTAAATGAGCTTCTGCCTTAAAGTGCAGTACTTGTGCCAATGTTCAATTGGTCAAACCGTTTACGCATGACAACAAAAAAATGAAAAACTTCATTAAAGCTTGATGGTGAAATGAGTTAATGCATCGTAACAAAATCAACTCAGTAAGCTTCTGTGTTAAAGAGCTAGAGCTTTTGTGAATTTTCAACTCAGTTGGTCAAACCGTTTAAGCGCGACAACAAAAACATTAAGAAACTTCATTGGCCCTGGTGCCGAAACAGGTTAGTGGATCGTAACCAAATCAACTGAGTGGGCTTCTGCGGTGAAGAGCTACACTTTTGTAATTTTTCAACTCAATTGGTCAAAACTTTTAAGCGCGACAATAAAAAAATTAAAATACTTCATTTGGCCCTGGTGCCGAAACGGGTTAATGGATCGTAACCAAGTCAACTGAGTGAGCTTCTGGTGTGAAGAACTACACTTTTGTAAATTTTCAACTCAATTGGTCACACCGCTTAAGCGCGACATTAAGGTAAATTAAAAAATTTCACTGAACCCTGGTGCCCAAACGGGTTAATGGATCCTAACCAAATTAATCTAGTAAGCTTTTATGCTAAAGAGCAACAGTTTTGCAAATTTTCAAATCAATTGGTGTAACCGTTTAAGCAGGACATCAAAAAAATTTAATGAACTTCGTTCGGCTCTCGTGCCCAAACGGGTTATCAGAACTTTACAAAAATTCGTTTCAGGTGTTTTTTCAGACCACAAAACCGCCATACAAAATTGGACATAAATCGGAAACAAAAATTTTTTTGGAAGCCCGCCGGGCCGAAACCGGGTGACATATTGCAACCCAATTTCTTAGGTACACCACTAAAGATGAGAAGAACATTTGTGCAAATTTTCAACTCAATCGGTTAAACCGTTTAGGCAGAACAACGAAAAAACCAAAACCCTTTAAAACGCTCTCGGGCCGCAATGGGTTAATGAACCGAAACGCGATATAGCCTATAACTCCTTCCGGGGTCGTAGAAATGTTCCTGCAAAATTTGGTTGCAATCGGACTGGTGGTTTTTACGTGAATCCGTGCCAAACAAACAAACAAACAAACAGAATTTCTTCCTTATATATTAGATAATATGTTTGTATATTAAATACCTACATAAATTATATTATTTTAAATTTCTTTTTCAATATACTTTTTACTTAAAACTTGTAAAGTATTGTTTAATTTCGGAAATGTACTTTTTTCAAACTCTGATTTTTTCATTACTTGCTTTCTTGTACACCCATACCCAATACTCACAATATACACAGCAATATAATATTATGTACCAAGGAAAATACTTACACAATATCACAAAACCAAACACACAAATTTACAAATTGTTATAAAAATATTTTCTGTTATAACAATAACAATTTCATGGTTCTAGCTTTTTTAATTTTCCAGGATAATCTTTAGAACCGAACAAAATCCTTAAACTTCCTTAATTTTTTACGTTGAATTGAAGAAGAAAAGAAAAAGTCAAACAAAATTAATAATAAAATACAACAAAAATAAAAACAAAATCATAATTTATTTGCATACATATTAAAAAATTTTAGTTCCGAATTCATTTATTGTTTTTTGCTTTTTACTGTAATTTTTTGTCTTTAGAAGAAAACGAAAAATTGAAATAAGGAGGTTACAATGAAGGCAAAATGGGAAAAAAAAAAAATTAAGACAACAAAAAAAGGAAAATAAGTTGAAAAAATTGAAAAAATTGAAACAAAAACAGAAATTGAATATGTTGTGCCATCTACCGACTAACATAGCAATAAATAAAACTGAAAGCAGATTACTGATAAGCTTTGCTTCTGCCTAGCTGCCTCTTTAATTAAAACTTTTGTTTTAATTTTGTTTTTATTTTTTATACAAAAAATAAAACATTAATTATTGGTTTTGTTGCTGTTGTTCTATAGCTGTTTAAGATGCCTTGTGGTTAAAGATGCTTGGTTTCTTAACAAAATATTCCAAGTACGCATATGAAAATTACCTATCGCTTTTATGCATATTCAAAATATTAACCGTAAAAAAAATGAAATATACATGTATATATGAAAAGGATAAAAAAAATACCAAATAAAAATAAGGAATGGAATGAAAAAAAAAAAAACAAGAGGATGGAATTTAATGTTGTCATTTTTCGTATCTTTTATTGATTTATTATTTTATTTCAATAATATAAGGGGTGGTATTCTTTTACAACATACATCTTTACACATATATCTATATAAAATCTTTAAATTTAGTTAACTTCCTTCAGATAAAAATTCAGAAACCTCAGGAACAAAAATTATTGGAAAAAAAGGTTTATAATTAAGTAATTTATTAATGTTCATATTATCTAATATTTGAAATAAAAATTTTTGGGTCTCAAATTGCGTAATTTGTATCAAAATATAAAAAGAACTGTTTTGCAACAATTGAAAAGTCTCTTTTTACTTAATTATAAATATTTCTGAAAATATTTATGTAATATCTAATTAAAAAATTGGAAATGTAATGTTTTTAGAAAATAAGACTTAAATGATAATACAAAAAATCAAAATAACTTTCAAAATAAATTTTGAAAAAATGCGCTTATACTTTAATTTTGTCAAGCCATTCAAGCAATAAAATAACCATATATAGATAACATTCAAAAGTAAAATTTGAAAGAGTACTCTTAACTGTTTTTTTTTTTAAGTTTTTTTCTCATATATTATCTATTTGTGTATTATATTATAATAATACAATTATATTCTGACAAAATGTTTGTATTTCACAGCTGTTTTAAATGGGCTCAAAAGATTTAAATTTATTTTTTTAGATCACAAATAAACATAACTGCAAAGTCATAAAATGTGAAATGCTAAAAATAAAAAAAAACAACAACATTATTGTAAACATCCGGTTTATTTCTTTTGTACAAATGAATATTAAAGTATTTATTGTTTTCAATTACATCACGACTCATGAGTAACTTACCTGACACTACCCCGTATTGATTAAATCATCTTATCTTCTAAAGTTCTGCAATAGTATTCAATACTCATATATAATTCTACATTTTTTTTTTTTTCAATTTTCAAATGATGGAACCTATGATTAAAAACTAATCACGTTAGAATCATATATCATAGTATAGAATTTTGATTATTATCCTTAACGGGAATAAAAAAAAATTTAGAAAAAAACATTAAAAAATAATGAAAATATTGGGAAAATGAATGAGAAAAAGTGATGTTAAAGTAAAAACAAAAAGAACAAGAGGATAAACATATTATTGTCAGAATATTTTACAAAGAATTATTATTTTTTCAATTTTCTATGGCATATTAATGTTGCACATTACTAAAAATCATTTTGGTCGTTACTTCAATCATTTCAATTTTTTATAACTTCTTCTTCTCCTTTTTTTTGAATTTTTTCTAATGTTATTGTTTTTATTCTTTTGTTTTTTAATCATCTATTATATTTACTAAAAGATACTTTTCTGTAATCAATTTGAGTCTTCTAGTCTTCTAAAGAATAGATAAAAATTCCTGGTAGGTGTATAAGCATTTTTATATAAAGTTTAAATCACAAAATAAAAGGAAAAATAAATTAAACGATTCCTTTTTTTTTTTCATTATTAAAAATTAATCTTAGTCTTAAAACTGTTGACGCACTTAATTGATAACTTATAGTAACTTGTAACCAAAACATGCTTTAATATCTAGTTAATTTCTAGCCAATATCCTCTAATGTTCCGCATGTGTACTATACTAAAAGACTTGCTTTCGATATTTTATTAGGTTTCAGTATAAAGTCTTCAGTCAAAAGTCTTTTGATGAAAGCCTAAGATTAATTTTGTAATGTGTGATTCTCTATTTTTTGAAGTTTTGAATTAATTTTTTGTTTTAAGACTATTACATTTAGCTTTAGGCCTATTAAATTCAAATTATTTGTACTTTTTATTTATTATTATATTATACATATGATTAAAATTTTAAAATTTGTTATAATAGATCTTATAGATGTCAAGAATACAATTACTTATAATTGTTCTTTCATAACAATTATTTGAAGTTTTAATTTTTTGTTGTCATCGTCATTCTGATAAATTTTCAATGTCAAAGTTTTATTCTTACGGCATAAATAAAACTTTTTCTCTTCTTTAAATTTTTATTTTATTTTTGATAGCATTCGATTATTTTAAAGTTCTATTGGTGATGAAATGATACCAATGTACACTTGTTAAATATTTTCTTTCCACAAAAACATTTTATTTCCACAGTATATTTATTATTAACCAGCTGTATCTTATTATCAAATCATATTGCGCATATCGTATACAGCGCTGAATAGTTGGATGACTGACTATGTTGAATACTGATGATATGCTTTAATTTCTAGTTTTAGTTTAGTACTACATATATGGCGTAGTAGAAAATTATGATTTCAAAAGATTTCTGAACTTCTTGTTCAAAATTTTTATCAATTTTGTACTTTTCAACACAAAACATAAAAAAAAATTCATAGCAATTGGCAAATCGTGGAATCTTTTCAAAAAAGCAAGTATGAAAAAGTGTCTAGACCTGTCAAAAAAATATCCCAATATAAAAAAAGTATTTGCGTCACTGTATGTATTTTTGCTTATTGATTGTTGGTTTATTCTGAAATGAATAAAAAATGATTTCAAAAAATGCTAATGACAATTTTAAAGACAGCATGTCAAATGATACAATTTTTTATGTCAAAATGATAACTAGAATATTTTGTAGCTCCATTTTTAGTAAAATAAGTAAAAGTAAGAAGGAATATAACACGTCGTTATTTACAGCAATGTCACAAATGTCATATCATTCCGCTATCGTTTCTCTGTTGTTTTTTTTTTGGATATACCATACTGCTTATGACATTAATGGCTTTGTCATTTACGAGCATTGACATTTTATGTTTTGTGTTATTGCGTTAGGATGAAGAATTTAGTTTTCTTATGCTTTACAATGATCCTAAACATTTTTATTTTAAGGATCAGAAATTTCATTTTTTTTTTCTTATAGTTTTCGTTGCATTTATTTGTAATTTGTAATTTTTCATAAATCATCAATTGTGTTCGGCTGTTAAAGTTTTTTTTTTTTACGAGTTTCTCTTTTGTCATCAGTTTTTTTTATTCATATGATGATTTTGATATATTTGTAAGACTCATGATATTGTTATTTTTTCATTTTAAATTGATGTAATCATATGGTTTAACTTGGAATTGTATGGTTCTTTTTATTGAATTAAAAAGAACATCATTTTGTTATTTTGTTATCATCACATTAACACTAATTATCGCATTTAAAATTTCTATGTTCATTTAAAATGAAAAATACCAAAATTTTTTGTAGGCTTCGGTTTTTTTTGTTATGGTTCGTTTAACTTTTATAGAATCGATGACACTTTCAAGTTATTTTTAGAACTTTCAATTCAAAATTTGTTCTGCTTTAGAGTACTTAACTTTAAAAAAAGTTTTAAATTGTATTATTTGCGTTTTTAATTTTATTCTAAAAACGAGGAAGAATACAGTTGACTTTGTCAACTCTTAGATACCCGTACGAACCGTTAGTATGTTCACAGCCTGTCACTCTGCTTACAATATTATTTTTTAATATTTTAGTATTTTAAAATAATTTGGGTGAATTTTATAATTTCTAGAACTATGGGTTGTACATATATTCAAACTATATGTTTATATGTACATTCTTCGAAAGCAAATTTTAACCTTCCACATAACGATTATCAATCCAAAACTTTTTCAAATATTCTATAGTACCATTTAATACTAAGCGGTAAATGTATATTAAATTTACTTAGTACAAAATAGTAAATATAATTTTAAATATTATATTATATTATATTTAAATATTCCATTGACAGAATAACTTCTTATAAGTACAATAAAATACATATATGTATGTAAATACGGCGCTATATAATACATCTATACTCTTATCATTCATTCACTATAGTGACATATACGATATGTAAATAAACATGATATTATATAAGTATGTATGTATATCAATATCATATAAATAAAAATTCTTCAAGCAACCGTTATGTTGTATATTTATTTAAATTTTTATGTACTACGCATTATATCCTCAACAATTTCAAATTATCGAGTAAAACAAAATGCAAAAAATTCGTTAAAGAAATTTGTTAGAAAATTTGAAAAAATCAAGTAACACTTTCGTCAATTATAAAGTAACCCTATATTATTAAAAAAAGTTGTTAACAGAAATAAGAGTGTGATGTTGAAGCTTTAATTTTTGTGTATTACTTTAAAAAAATTCTAACAGGTGTTCAAGTTACAGGTGTTTAAAAATAGGAAATTTTCAGTTTTTGACTCCTTACAGCTCCTAAACGGGGGGTGATACAAAAAAAATTTCTGAAATGACTCATACTTATTTTCAAAGATCTAACTTCTGTCAATTGTCAATTTCAAGTTTCCAACTTTAACCGTTTAGAAGATAGAAGGGTTAAAGGATTTTGCAAAATTTTAGTTTCGCATAACGGTAAATTAAGACATCGTATGCCACAAATATATATTTATTGTATATATACTTTTAAAGCAAATAAAAGTAGTAATCGTTTGGCGTTTTCAAAATGAAGATATACCTTATACAACTTGTGCTATAACAATTTAAATATAGAGCTTTTTTGAACCTTTGGGGAGCTGTAGCTCCGTAAAGGGTGGGGCTACAAAAAAAAGTTATTAAAAATAAAATTAATATTTTTGTGAGATCTATCAGCAGTTAAAATTTCATAGCTCTATTGCAAAAAAAATGTCCGGATCTAAAAGTTAGGTGTTCGAGAGCTACCCTAAGGCTTGGTCCAAACTCAACCAAAAAAAATAGGGAACCTACAAATTACTCCAAGAATATTTTGTGTAAATTTCAAGATTCTAGCTTTCTTAGTTTTTGAGTTAGCGTGCTGACGGACGGACGGACGGACATGGCTCAAAATTCTTAGAATTTTTTTCTGATCCGATCCATACCTTTGAAGGTATATCTAGCTCGCTTATTTCGAGGTGTTACAAACGGAGGAGTAATTTTATTATACCCGATCCTATCGTACGGGTATAAAAATGATGAGAAGAATAACGAATAAATTTATCACTTTAACATTAATTTCAGAATATTATTTTTGGTGATTTGATGTTTGTTAATGTGTGTGTGCAGTTTATAATATTAGAATAAATTATACATAGATTTCATAATGTAGTTTTTATATATTTTTAATAAGAAGTTCTGATTAAAGAACGGATAGTGTAAATCAAACTGATTGTTTTATTTACTTTATCTAAAGCCTTTTGTCTAGATGAACTCTCTATGAAATGAACTATATTATTCTAAAGTGAACAATAACTTTTTAATTTGCTTGAAGTAGATTTGTTAGAGTTTGTTAAAAATGTTGAAATCGTTAAAAAGTTTATTTAAAGACACAGAGTACAGGCACAGAACTTGTTTACAAACGTGAAGTTAATTTTCTTAAACAAAGTAAAATAACTAAATAATTTCACAACACTAGATTTCATATTTAACTCGTTTAAAAATTTGAAACTTGAAATTGTATAAAACTTTTCCTATTTAAAAAATGTAATTCAAACCTTTTGATTTCATTTTTCATACTATCTTTTAACAAAGAAAATATCTTAGTACATTGTAAATATATTCATTTTTTTTAACTAAAACTAAAAATGAAATGGATTTATGTAAAACATTCTGCTCAATTTATTTTCAACTTCCGGAAGATCAAAATACAAATTATTTCCACTTTTTTGCAAAAACCTCAAATAATTTTCTCTCCATTTTCAATTTATTAAGTTACAAGACCTTTAAAAATTATAAATATTTTAATAATTTTTTTATTAACAAATTTAGTTTTCTACAGGTTATATTCCAGTTTTCCCTTCATTTGAGTAGCCATTCTGTACTTATGAAATTTATTATGAATTCTTTAATTTCTTTATTTGAAGAGTTTAAATAATATACAAAAATTCAACTATACAAAAACAGCACTGCATAATCATTTATCAAATTAATCCTATAAATACAATATGTAGTTATAAAAATCATACGTTTTTAAAAACGCAAAAATATAAAAATAAAATTAAGAATCCAAATCCAAATTTGAGCAAGTAAAATTTATTTTTAAATTATGCAAAACATTTAACTAAATTACCGAATAATAAGAGAAAAACATATTAAAAACACAAGTATAAAATTATTTTAAATTTATCACAGGGAAAGAAAGAAATTAAAACAAGGCAACCAACGGTTTTTAAAGGCGCACATTTCCAAAAGAAAATACAAACTGTTTAGAATTGTGACTTGCACCAAAATTTGAAAATTTCATAAGAAAAGATGTGAAAAATAAAAAAACACTTTCATCAAATTTAAGGGAACTCTACAAAAAACCATTAAGAAATGTAAAATATAAAGTTGAATTTTAATTTTTGCCATTTATTTTGAAAAAAATTGTACAGGGTACCTTTAAACAGGGTACAAAAAAATTTCGTGAGATAACTGACACTAATTCTAAAAGTTGTTTCTTATCTAAAAATTGCAAGTCCCTATCACGCTTTTGCCGCAGTTATGAAGGAAAAAAAATCAAGAGAGGGCTTTTTTTATTTTTTGAGGGACTGTAGCTTCTTAATAGATGGAGCTACATGAAAAACAACTTTTGTTTTTTACAACATCAATTTTTTTTATGTGACCTACTTATGGTTAAAATTTCATTGCTCTATCTTTAACCGGTGTAGAAGTTTTGTAAACAGACGGACAGACAGAGTGAAATTAATAGGCAAATTTTTCAAAATATTTTGGAAATGTAGAAACTTTTTTTATTTAAACGCAAACATTGGAAATCTATGAAATAATTTTGTCTTTAGAGTTGCGAAACATGACTTTTATGTTTCTTTATTTTGTTTTTTTTTTTTTTGAATGCAAATATTATAATTTTAATAAATCGAAGCAAAAATGTTTATTAAAATAGAAAAAAAGCTCTTTTAAAAATAAAAAGGTTTCCCGATTCTCATCCAAAAGAAAAAAATAAATAAATTTTCTTATTCGATAACAAAATCCTATTCCTTTTCAACCTCTAAAAAAAAATTAAATTTATATAAATCAAAGTAGTAAAAATAAGAACTGCTCTGAAAAAAATTTCAAGAAAATTTTTTTTTTTGCTTAAATTTTCTTATTTTAATAATTGCTAGAATAGAAACCTAAGATAAATTTCAATTTTGAGAAAGGAAAGGAAAAAAACGCAACTTATATTTGTGGCTGTTTCGAATAAAAAAAGTGATTTATTACTAATATTAGTTATATGCCCATATTATTAGACAAGGGGATTCCCAGCATTATTAACAAACTTTCGATATTTTTTATATATGTATTTTTTATTCATCCTGACGCATACATGCTTAGGTTTAAAGATACAAATAAGGTATACACATTCATATACATATATACCAAATTTTTTTTAATAATGGAAAATATTTAAAGGGAGGGTTGAAATAGTTGGAAAAAAAAAAACATTGGTAACTACAGCCCCATTAATAAAGATCAAAACATACAATTTTCTAAAATTTAAGGAACTTACTACAAAATAAAAATAAGTAATAGTATATGGTTACTATGGTTATTAGTGCGTATAGAAAAATATGATTAACCGTATTTTGTGGGAACTTTTAACTAGATTCTAACACTTTGAGTTTTTCTTAAAATTTTTTTCATAATTCTGTCTACTTTAGTTTCATTCTCTACGTGAAAAAAAATTTTTTTTTACTTCCAGTTCACATAAATTCTTCTGACGTTACAAAAAGAAAACGAAAAAAAATTAATAACGGAAAATGATAAAATGTTAAAAGAAAAATTTTATGAATCATTTAATGATTCTATATAATATGTATAAATATAAACATTTACTTGAACTCTCATATTTCTATAAATATAAACATATTATAATTTATAGATAATATGTATGCATATAACATAATTGGAATAATGATTCACTTAATTTTTTGTTCGAACATGTCAACATTTTAGTTTTTTTTTTCTTTTTAAATGTATAAAGCAGGACCGAAATCGGAAATCATTTTAATTTAGCGTAATATTTGCCCTTATATTTTTTCAACATTTGACATATATCAATGTATTAATGATATTTTTTTGTTAATTAATAAATGTAATTGAGCGCACTTCAAACCATTCTCACTCGACACAAAAAGAAAACAAAAATAGAAAAATTGAAGGGGAAAAATGTATATATATATAAAACATTTGGTTGTTTGTACGTTTTTTTTTTTTTTTTATAAAAGTATATTATTATTTCCATTAATTAAGTTTTGAATCAAAAATAAGTTAATTTATGGATATAAACATTATTTTTATTGCAATAAAACTTATTTTTAAATTTATTAACTATTGGGGCCAATGTGTTTTATCACAAAAATAAAAAAAAAAATTGTGGTTATTTTAGGCAACAAATTAAATGCGTGTGAAATTTCAAATTTTTCTTTTTTTTTTTGAAAGAAACATAATATTAGGAAATTTTCATTAATTGATTATTTGACGGATTTATTTAAACAAAGGAATTTCGGTTTTTTTTCTTTTAATTAATATTGTGTCATTTCTTCTTCTTTATATTTTGTCTTAATTAAGTTCACAATTAGTCCAATTTCTAATTTAAATGTAGGAGCAGAAAACAATATGTCAATACCATATTCAAATGAAATTTTCATAATGATAAATATAAATACAACAAAGAAAAAAGGAAAGATTAATTAAGCAATCATTTGACTAATTCATATAAAACAAATAAATACAAATTTAATTCGCTAAAGATAATTTGTATGAAGGTCTTAAAATTTTAACATACAACGTTTAAGTAAAAAATTGAGTACTTAATTGACTTACACTTAATTAAACTCGAAAATTTTAGAACTTAACACTATTTTGTACACAAAATTTATTAAACATGTTTTTAAAAATTTGGTCAGCCAAGAAACTAGACTATTCAGTTTTGAATAGGTATTGATAGTTAGCAAGAAGATTGAATTTTGTATAGATTTAAAGCATTCATTCATTAAAAACAAAATTTTTTTTATACCCGTATGAACTATGTTCAAGGGTATAATAAATTTGCCATTACGTTTGTGACACCTTAAAGGAGTCGAGCTAGATATAGTGTCAAAGGTATGGATCGGCTCAGAATCGAATTCTGAGTCGATTAAGCCATGTACGTCCGTCCGTCCGTCCGTCCGTCCGTCCGCACGATAACTCAAAAAATAAAGGAGCTAGGGGGCTGAAATTTTTTTTACGTCACTTTTGCAAAATTGTTAGTTTTGCTATTTAAATCCAACATTTTCGGTCGGCGGGTTCGAGTAGCTGCCATACAACTTCTATCTTTATATAGAAATAACTCAGTATCTATTCAAGCTAGGTTTCTGAAATTTTGCAAATGATGATCAAGTTTTATGGCAACAACTTCTGTAAAATTTGGTTGTGCTGGTGCGGCGGGTTCGGGTAGCTGCCATACAACTTCTCCGTTTAAATGAGAATAACTCAGTGTTTATTGAAGCTACGAATCTGAAATTTAGTAAAGAGGTGTCGAGTTACATGCCAACAACTTTTCTAAAATTTGGTTGGTCTAGAGCAGCCGGTTCAGACTTCTTGCACCTCTTGGAACCTAATGAAGCTAGGCGTCTGAAATTTTGCAAATGATGATCAAGTTTTATGGCAACAACTTTTGTAAAATTTGGTTGTGGTGGTGCGGCGGGTTCGGGTAGCTGCCATACAACTTATCCGGTTAAATGAGAATAACTCAGTGTTTATTGAAGCTAGGAATCTGAAATTTAGTAAAGAAGTGTCGAGTTACATGCCAACAACTTTTGTAAAATTTGTTTGGCCTAGAACAGCCGGTTCAGGCTTCTTGCACCTCTTGGAAGTTAATAAAGCTAGGCGTCTGAAATCTTGCAAATGATGATCAAGTTTTATGGCAACAACTTCTACAAAATTTGGTTGTGCTGGTGGGACGGGTTCGGGTAGCTGCCATACAAAATCTCTTTTTAAATGAAAAGAACTCAGTGTCCGTCCGCACGATAACTCAAAAAATAGAGGAGCTAGGAGGCTGAAAATTTTTTTACGTCACTTTTGTAAAATTGTTAGTTTTGCTATTTAACTCCAGCATTTTCTGTCTCCGGGTTCGGGTAGCTGCCATACAACGTCTTTCTTTAAATAGAAATAACCCAGTGTCTGTTCAATCTAGGTATCTGAAATTTTGCGAATGATGATCAAGTTTTATGGCAACAACTTCTGCAAAATTTGGTTCTGGTGGTGTGACGGGTTCGGGTAGCTGCCATACAAAATCTTTTTTTAAATTAAAAGAACTCAGTGTCCGTCCGCACGATAACTCAAAAAATAGAGGAGCTAGGAGGCTGAAAATTTTTTTACGTCACTTTTGTAAAATTGTTAGTTTTGCTATTTAACTCCAGCATTTTCGGCCGCCGGGTTCGAGTAGCTGCCATACAACGTCTTTCTTTAAATGGAAATAACCCAGTGTCTGTTCAATCTAGGTATCTGAAATTTTGCGAATGATGATCAAGTTTTATGGCAACAACTTCTGCAAAATTTGGTTGTGGTGGTGCGACGGGTTCGGGTAGCTGCCATACAACTTCTCTTTTTAAATGAAAATAACTCAGTGTCCGTCCGCACGATAACTCAAAAAATAAAGGAGTTAGGAGGCTGAAATTTTGTTTACGTCACTTTTACAAAATTGTTAGTTTTGCTATTTAACTCCAGCATTTTCGGCCGCCGGGTTCGAGTAGCTGCCATACAACTTCTTTCTTTAAATGGAAATAACCCAGTGTCTATTCAATCTAGGTATCTGAAATTTTGCAAATGATGATCGAGTTTTATGGCAACAACTTCTGTAAAATTTTGTTGTGATGATATGACAGGTTCGGATAGTTGCCATACAACTTCTCTTTTTAAATGAAAATAACTCAGTGTCTATTGAAGCTAGCTATCTGAAATTTAGTGAAAAAGTGTCGAGTTGCATGCCAAAAACTTTGGTAAAATTTGAATGGTCTAAAGCAGCCGGTTCAGGCTTTTTGCATTTCTTGGAACTTAATGAAGCTAGGCGCAATAGATTCGGGTAGCTATCATACAACTCCACAATTTACATAAATATATCTCTGTAGTTCGGTACTAAAACTCTGAATGTTTTTAAAAGATGATCAAGTTTTATAGAAACAGGATATATTACGTTCATACGGGTATCCCAGAGTTGACACAGTCTACTCTACTGCACTCTTCCTCGTTATTACATGTATGTATTTATAAAATCTAAAAAAGTGAAGTTAACAATATGTCATTAATTAACTAAAACTATGGTAAATAGGAAATATCTAAAAACAAATTTTAATAAAAGATAAATATACTATAAATGTATAATCCAGAATCATAAAATCGATTGTTTATTCGTATTGTAAAAGTGCTAAAATATACAGAATCTCTTTTAGTTACCAAATATATAGTAATTATATGTAAAATAACATAAAGGTGAGCGGTTCAAAGTCTTTCTTTCCAAAATTTTTAATTACAAAATCTTACAATTTTTTTTAAATGACTCTTTAAGAAAGTGTCTCTTGATTTTTAATAAGTTTTAATTTTATATTAAATTTGAAGAAAAATACAAAATTTGATAAAAAACAATGAGACAGGACTTTTTTCTTATCTTATCATATCTTCAGTATAAAAATTATACAATTTTTTTTTAATTTAGTTTCTAAATTTATCGTTATGTGTAAATTTCCTTTCTTCATTTACATTTTTTCTTAATTAAATAAAAGTCTTCCGTAAAATTGAAGAAAGTGTCTCTTGAAAGTTCAGTTTTTCAGTTTTTCACAATTTTTTTTTTTCCCATAAATTTTTTGTGGAAGTCTCAATATTCTAAACTCTTTTTATATAGTCTTGCAAAATGTTCACCTTTAAAAACCTTTAATTTTACAGTCTACCTTGTTTTTCTACTAAACCTTTCCAGTGCTTTGTTATTTTAACTTGCATAAAAACATAATAATTAGTTAGAGTTTTGGAGTTAGTTATAAAATCAGAATGTTAATAATTGATTTGGCGAGGTTTGAAGGCAAATAGCCCATTTGTTATATAAATTATGTAATGCAAGATTTTGTAATGTAAGATTTTGTAATTCAAGATTTCGCACCTAACTCAACATAAAGTAATAAACTAAGTTGATAATATTAACATAAATTATTTGAACAATTCAGTAACTTAAAACACGGTATCATAAAGAAAACAAGAAATTTAAGCAAAGACAAACAACATGCTTTGTTAAATAAAATTATATCTGATTTACTTTTTAACTTATTTTGCTTTGTTTATAATCTGTATTAATTTGCTTGTTTTAAAAAAAACCTGAAATTCAAAAACTTAAAGCAAACTCATATATATGTAAAACAAGTAGCTGAAAATATTCAATGTAAAAGTATTTAACATTATTTTACTGCCCATGATTCGATTCTATAACACAAAAACAAATTATAACTTGCTATTTGTTATATCTTTTGAAAAAAAAAAGAAATCTCGGAAGCTGTTGTTTTAAAATTAAAAATCTTTAAGCAAAAAAAAAGGAGCAGTACTGAAACCTTCATAGAGACAAAAACAAAAGTACAGTTGTTACTGCTGTCGTCTTCGACAACGCATCTTAGTATATAAATCATAATCCTAATATATTTAAAGATTGGTTACCATGCTGTTATAAATTGTACAAATTGATACACACATCCATTTATACTTATCTACATACATTCATTCATTTATAAATTGGCTACTTACCGATTAATATAAAAATGAGCAACTGTATAGAAGAAAAGTGTTGTGTTTAAATATTTGGTATATATAAGAGATGCCTGTTGATGGTAATGCTGCGTTAATTATTTTTTATTATTGTTGTTGTTGTTGTATTGGGGACTCCAACAAATAAGTATACATATATTTTGCATGCAGCATGCTATTTTTTGCTAGTCTAAGATGTTTAAATTTTCTTTTAATAAAAATGTTTTGAAAGTATTTTTTCATTTAATTTTTTTTATTTAAATTTCTGTTTTTATTCTTTATTTATTTTTAGTTTTTAGATCGTTTTAAATTCATAAACAAATTTTTATTTTCTATAGACTAGGTTAGCTGCTAAATATTTCAAAATGTGAGCAGCGTACATTTTGATTTAAAACATAATGAAATTATTTTAGTCTAAATTAAAAGACATAAAAATTTAATTTAAATTTATATTTAAGTTAATATACGAAAAATTATAATTTTTATTTTAAATACATAAGTCAATAGGAATCAGTGTTAAAATATTTAATATTTAAAATTTTTTAGTATGAACTACTAAAATTATTTGATCAACGGTGATTAAGACACCGCCACTCAATCGAAAGGTCTCAAAGTAATTTTAATAACTTTTATATAATATTGAGAGTAATTTTAGATTCAAATTTTAAATTTTAAAGCTTTAGTATATCTTGACATAAAAAATTAACTTCATTAAATTCGAAGTACCAATGTGTTTTGCACAAAATTTAGTATTTTGCATTAATGAAATGTAAAATATTAAATTATATACTTATTCACTTATTTATTCTTAAGAATTTGTGGTTACTTGCATCCTACAACTTAATAGGGATTAAAATATACATAATAATGGAAGAAATTTTAAGAATAATATAGTTTCGTATTTTGAACTTTCTAAACACCCTCAAAAATCTAGCAGAAGAATCTATTTAGAAAGAAACTAAAACACTAACTCAATAATATTTAGAACATCTAATAATGTATATATAGATCGCAAAAAAAATCGGTATACTTAACTTCCCTTTTATGAAAGCTTTTTTTTTTGAAGTAAACCAATATTTTTTAATTACTACCGTTTTTTTAAAAACTTGTTCGCCCTAGACTTCTAAACAATAAAATTATCCAAACAACAAAATTCAAGTAATTTGAAAGGATCACGTTAACTTTGAATAATAAATATGTAAAAAATTAATATATTATGTACATATTATATCATATGTGTAAGGACCTATATATCTATGGATGCAACAAAAAAGTAAATGCAATCAATTTTAATTTTTTTTTTTCTTTCGCAAGGAAAAAGTTTCGGCCACCATCAAAATGCTTTAATTACATGCATGCAACATAGTTATTAATTAAACTTTTATGGGGAACAAAAAAGTAAAGGAATGAAGTATCTGCCTTTCGTGTCTATTATTAAAATATTTTGTTGACTTCTCGTTGAATTCAACTCTGTAGGAGTAGAAACAAATCTAGAAAAGAGGAAGCTGACAATTGGCTCTGACAAAATTAGTTTAAAATGGTGATTTGGTTCTTGTATTCTTTATCTTCGTTGAAATATTTTTTTAATTTTTGCTTAAAAAAAACGAATCCAAAAATATTCTAAATGAGGAGTGCAAACTGAGTCAACTCTAGGATACCCATATCAACATCAGTTATGCTGTTACCAAAAACTTTTTTACCATCTTTTACAAAATTTCAGATATGTGAATTAGTTAAGTTACGAGATATATTTATCTAATTTTTAGATTCGTATGACAGCTGTTCGAACTTGTTGTTCCAAGCCAACCAAATTTTACCAAATTAGCATTAAACTTGATAATCTTTTACTTTTACTTGATAAACATGTTCCGCCAAAGCAACTAAACCTCACAGAAGTTGTTGCCATAAAACGTGATTAACTTTTAAAAAATTATAGACATTTTATGTTTAGTTTTATTAAGTACCAAAATATGAGGAGAAAAATTTCGCCGCGAAATTACCCGAATTTGTTACGTCCGACTTTACTGAATTTTGCAGAATTCGTTGGCATAAAACTTAACTTCTTTTGAAAAAAATCTAGATATTGAGCTTAGTTATAGACAATAAGTTTTGTTCATATGAAAAACAGAAATTGTATCTACATCTTGTTACGTTAGAGGAACCAAATTGATTCTGAACAAGAATCATATACCTATGTAGGTACTTTTTTTCATATGTATTTCATCTCCTTTAATGTCTGATAAACGTAATGGCAAATTTGTTATACCCAGAAAACTATGTTCGTACGGGTATAAAAAGTCCTCCTGTAATATTGTCGCTGTATGAAACAAATAGCAAACAACAAAAAAAATTAATATAATGAAAAACGCATTTGATTTTGCTATCCATTTAGATTTTTTAACTGATTTAAATGTTGTTTCAAAGTAAAAATGGAAATAAAAAATTAATGTTATAAAAAAAGTATAAAACATAAGTAAAACTGATATTTTAAAAATGATTGTTGAACAAACTGTTTTTAATTTTTTTATTCCAAATGACTATTTTTTCTGTTTTTTGGTTTTTTTACTATAATCTAAAATTGAAAAACGGTTTTAAAGCAAATTACGAAAATTTTAAAGAAATGGTTTTTTTACGACTGAAATGCATCAGATTTACAGCAATTAAAAAACATAAAAAATGTAATTGAAGTTAAAAATGGATAGAGAATGTTTTGCATTTATTGCTTGTTATAAGAGTAAATATAATTACTTTGAATTTTTTTGTTTTAATTTTTATTGTGTTGATTTGGTATAATATAATGGTACTTTACGCATAGTCCAATCCTCTTATTCTGGTAAAATAGCAATAATAAAATATTTTTATTTAAAACTGCAAAAAATTTAAATTTTAATTAAATTTTTATTGGTTTTAAATTGAAATTTAATACAATATATAGTATGTTAAATAATTTTGTTAAAACAATATGTAAAACAAAACCATTAACCCTAAAAAAACGATCTAAAATAAAAAAAAATTTTGAGAGTAAATAATTTTACAACTCAAATTTCTTAAAGCTGCACTACAAGGTCAAGTTAGAAAAAGAATTTGTATGCACATCAAGGTTGTAAATAACAATTTACAATATGCATCAATATTTATAATAGAAAACTGTAAAACATAATCTTAAGTACGAAAATTTGCTAATAAAACATATTTTTAAAGAGTGAAAAATATTATTGAGACACAATTCATCAAATTTTATATGTTAAGCGTAATTTAGACATAATACTAGAATTAAAGATCAAAAAAATTTACTGTTTACTTAAAGTATGCGATATGTGATTTATTTCCTAAGCCAGTTTTAAAACTTTTCTATTAAGTAGATCACATATCTCATATATTTTTTATTTGTCATAACATCTATTGCGGCTATTATTTTATGACATATTCGAGATAAATTCGAATCCAGTTGTAAAATAGACTTTCGTTGATCCAATGATGAACCAATTAAGCTTTGAACCAATCTGAAATTTAAAAATATTTTTCCGCATCCAGCAACTACATCATCGGCAACGACAAAAATGTATTTTGTGCGTTGTTCATAATTCTTGATACTTTTTAGATTGTTTTATGAAAATTTTTGAATTTTCTATTTAATTTCTATTTATTTTTAAAAGAGTACAGAACAGCATACATATGTATATATTAATTATTATCATTACTATAGCAATTTTAAACTTAAATTTATTAAATTTCATATAACGACAATATAAAATTACTGCTGGTTATGTTAAGGTCACTAAATACGTAAAAATGTATTCAAAAAAATAATCAAAAACCAAAATTTTCTTCGACTTAAAATTTATTATTACAAAAATTTTTTTTCGTATATGTATTACCTATTTATTCGTTTTTTAATTTAAAAATTTTATAAAAAAAATTTATAAATTGATAAGTAGCTATAATAATATGAAAAGAATTTAATTTTTATTGACCACCATAAACACCCAAAGAGGATTAACTTACCTTTTAGTTTTTTCTCTTTCTTTTTTTTATAATACCAAAAACACGAAAAAAATCGTCTAACTAAAATAAATCGAAAAGCTGAATTAATGCCAGTATAGACAAGCAAGAAATAACAAAATGACGACGGCAAACAACAACAACATCAACAAGAAAATTATAAATAAAAGTCTGGAAATGACATTAAAACAGAAAACCGTGTATAAATAGATATAATATGTAAGTATCCACATATATGTATTATGTAGTATGTACATATATATATATATATGTATTCTGTAATATTATAATATATAACATTGTATATAAAAAAAAAAAAAAATACAAAAATTATAATTTAATATTAATAAATTTATTTAATTTTTTATTTGTTGTTTCTTTATTTGATCACTCATATAACGAAAAAAAAATAACAACTTTAAAAACAATGAATAAAAAAAATATTTATTTATATGAACAACAACTGATGATGACTTAAAGCAATTTGTAACGGATTTCACTTATGAAGAAACAACTATACTATATAAAAATGTAATTCTTAGATTTCACAATTTATAACATGAGAAAATGCAGTATATTTCAAACCGCCAGTAGATTTTGACTGCTACAAAAATGCTATCGTGAGCGAAGAAATCTGCAAATTCTTATGTCATACATTGACGACCTACATGCTACAAAATGTGTTTCAAACATTTTTGACCTGTTTAAATTCAACAATATTAAATATAATAACATTTAGGATATGAATGACATATTAAAAACGTAACTAAACTTAACAAAAATACGATTTATTAGAAATATAGAACTGAAGGACTCAAATCGCCTTAACTTTACGAGTATACAACTTATTTTCAATCATAACAATCGTACATATATTGTTAAACGCACTTTTAGCAGATAAATTGCAATAATTCCACTACATAAATATCTAAATGTTATTGTGAATGATTTTACATTCTACTCTGGCATAAAATTGTTCTAACATTACTAATAAATAACGTAAATTTATTTTTATTTTTAGGGTGGATGGAATCTTAAGTCCATCTAAGAGGATTACGTATGGCATATTTTATTGTATAAGCTTTTCAGTTTTGAAATATATAAGGAACAAAAACCTATATTTATATAAACATACCTACACTTACCTTTGTTGATATAAACATACATATGCATTTTACATATGTAAAACAAATATGAACTCATAAATGTATGATACAATATTATTTAATATGGAAGAAGTAAGAGAGACAAAGTTAATGAAAAGAATTGAAAAACTTATATTTTTATATAAATAAAATATAATGGTATATATGTATGTACATATGTCACTATAATAATTCTATTATGGAATGGTCTGTTTGATAAAAACAAATTCAGCAAAAAAAATATCCATGCAACAGTGACAACTACAAATATTCATCTATATATTCAGCGTCATTTTTTATTTTAATACTCTGAGAAGGTCATTGATAGTATATAATACGGTCGTCAAAAAGGATTTATTAAAGACATACCTGGGAATACTTAAATATATAAAAAAAATAATATAGGCTTATATCCAGCTCAGAATAGTTATATTTTTTCTACATACATATCAGAAAAAGTAACTAAATAGCTATTATAGAAATGTATTTTTGTAAAGAATTTTTTATATGTATTATTTTATTTAAATCAAGCTTTGTTCTTGCGTTTTGTGACTTAAAAGTGACTTATAACAAACTACGGTGTCAAAAATGTTAAATAATTGTCATCAACTATAGGGACAAGCATGACAAACACATTTTCGTAAGCTAGGATATACCATTTTGAAAATTGAACGATATAAAACTAAAGATATATAGAAAGATAACGTATTTTTTTACTTTTTTCTTTTTGCAAAACTTTTCAAATAATATTTTTTTATTTCACAAGAACAAACAGCCAATCCAACGAGATATCTATAAAACATAGAGAGAATATTTTCATTAAATGCCATGTTAAGTGGAATGAGATTATTCTATATTTTATCGAGATATGCCAATTTTTAAGTGCGTGTATACGTTGCGTACACTGTACTCTGTTTTTGTTCTGATAATAATATATCACATAGATATTAAGAAAATAAAAGACGAAAATTTTGTTGTTCTATTCAAGAGCTGTAAAAATTATTATAATTGAAAAATACTATAAGCTGTATAAAACTAAGGGTTGCTTATTAAAGTTGTAAATTAGGGTTACATACAGCATAATAAAACAAAAATTGTAAGATTTATTATTGGCAGGTGCCAATTTATTATTGGCGGACTAAATTCATCAAGTACCTCTCGCACTAAGAATCCACAATACTACAATAAATCATGATTTGTTACCACTATTTAATAGCGCTTAATTTCAGAAGAAAATCATAACAGTAGTTAGATAGGTTGGTAGAGTATGCATTTAGTTAGTCCAGTTTAGGTCCGTTGTAATATTCTGGATCTTACAAAGCGTTATAAATCTATTATGTCAACCTCCGATAGATCAAAAAGATTTTCAGGATAAATTCGCACTAAGGTCTTTTTTTTTCACTTCTTTTAAGAGCAAGTGAAAAGTTACGCAAAAGATCATCTATTCATTTATTTTTATCTCTTTATCTATTGAAGTCTATCTTTCTGGCATGTCTGCCTGATGTACTTACCGATATTGCGACGATTTAGACATGGAAATCTAGCTGACCTAATGTAAGCAAGGCCTGTTTCGCTACAGTGTATGTGCAAATACAAAAACCTAGTGTTGGAGTTCTTCAAAAGTACACCATACATACCAAGTAACACGAGCATGCTGAACTTAGTTCCGTCCTGAGTAGAATCTCTTATCTCACCATACCTTAATACCACCCCAAAAGGTTAGCAAAAATATCTCCGACGGAATAATCATTGCCTTGTTAAAAGTTGAGGAAGAGCCAGCCAATTGACATTTAAAAAAATGAACTAACAATTTACAAGACAGAACTTAGGCTGCGTAAAATTGTACAAAGCAATCCTGTTGCTCCTAGTTATCTTATTAGGTCAAGTATAATTATATTTAAGTTTTTTCAAATTCCTCCAAAGTTTTCACTGTCCTTTTCACTTTTGAGTAATCCGGGGAACTGTATATGCGTCAAATCATTAACTAAAACAAGCTTTACTACACAATTCCAGTAAGAGTTCGTCAGTATAAGGTGAGCTACACAGTATGCACTGTCGATAATTTTTACACTGTAAAACATTTACCACGGTGGCTTTTCTAAACATTTTTAATTGTTAAGACTGTCATTTCTCTTGATATCTCCAATCTAATTGGGCCCCACATTCCGATGTGAGCAATGAGAATAAACAAAAAAAAAAGCTTACTATATTCATTAGCATACATAGAATTGCTTCAATCAGCCCTTCCATCCCATCTCATATTCGCCAAAAGAACTGATTAACTTTCAGAGAAATCGTAAAACTCTTATTTCCTTGACAACTGATGTCTGTTGAAAAAAAAGCTAATATGGAAAGAAAAGATTAAAAAAAGTTTGAGAAAGGCTATTATAGCACCTTTCGCCTGAAATTATGCGATCGGTAAAAATGGGTCCTAAAACTTCGCGCATACTGCAACACATGCTATGGAGATCATGTATATCTAACGACTTTTGATATCCATTGCAAAACAGTTCTACAACATTCTCCAATATTTTGAACGATATATCATTCCCCTATATCTCGATTATGTTCATCTACTTTCTCATTCAAGAAAAATGTTCATTCCTATATCCCCTTCAGAAATTATTGGAATAAGCAGTGGTTTCTAAATGACTACACCATTCAATATTACATAGATTATTTTAGATTGAATGATAAAGCTTTAAAAACACCCCGACATAGTGGCATTTTCGGAAACTATAGAGGTAACGAATTAGCTAGGAGTGGCGCAAACCACCAAATTCTCCTAAACAATTTGAATCACGGCATTGCTGTGACAACCTGTGACAAACTTGACAAAATTAAACTACATCTTTATTGGCAAAATATAAGTCCTTATACTTATCCTGCGTTTTTGCTGAGGACTGAGGTCTAAAAATGGTTCAATAGTTATAAAACTAGTAGAGGAAACTTTTATACGGCCTCAATTAGTTAAAAAGTTTCAAGTAAAACATAACTCACTAGCTTTTGTTGGAGACAAAAAAACAACAAATTAATTTAATTTTTATAATTATTATATTTATGCCTTGTATAATACTGATGCAATATAAATTTTTAATTATCCCAAAAACTTCACAATAAACATAGTAGCTGTAATGATAACTCGAAACCTTTAAACAAAAATTAATCCTCTTTCTATAGCCGGATCAACATAGTTCAAAAGTATAATAAATTTGCCATTACCTTATGACACCTTAATCTTAAAGAACCGAACTAACTAATAACATAGTTTATATATTCTTGTTCAGAAATTCGAAACGAATTCCGAGTCGATTTAGCCCTAATTATTAGTTTCTCTATTTTAATTGAGCAAGTTTGCCCACGCTTTGCTTAACTGCCATACAACTTTATTATTTATATGAAATGCCAACAATTTCTGCAAATTTGGGTGGTCCAGACTCTAGAGCAACAGATTTAAATAACTGCCATACAACTTCTTTTAAAATATATAAGCATAATTTATAACCTTATATCTTGGTACTTAATAAAGGTAATCATCTGAAATGTTCTATAAAATTATCAAATTTTATCGCAATAACTTCTATGAAGTTTGGTTGCTTTAGCCTAACAGGTTCGAGTATAGTTGAACTTGCATATCTGTTTTATGACAATAACTTCTGCTAAATTTGGTTTGTTTAGGGCAACAGGTTCGGATAGTTGTCACACAACTCCAAAACTTATTAAATATATTAAAAATTAGATAATTAAGAATTGTTTTTTTCTGATTTTCTGAAATAAAAATAATATTATAATAAATATAAAAAAAATATAAAAATTAATAAGAGTTAAGTAGGTAATTTAGAGATCTCCATTGTGGGACAGTTGATAACTTGTATACAATAAAATATAAAATATAATTCACTTAGTTATAAGTTGTTTTTTTATGTAAAAACTTCTAACTTTTGTACAAAATATAATTAAACAAGGTAGAATGTAAACCAACGGTTTTTAAAAGCGCACATTTCCAAAACTCAATACAAACTGTTTAGAAGTGTGCCTTACACAAAAATTTGAAAATTTCATGTAATAAGAAAAAATGTGAAAATAGGACATTTTTGAAATTTTGAGGGGCTATAAGTCCGGAATCCTATATAACTAAGAAAAGCCGTTAACACACGTAAAAATATATTATTGAAGCTTTAATTTTTATGTCTTGCCGAAGAAAAATTTGTACAGGTGCCTAAGTTACAGGTGTCTAAAAATAGCAAATTTTCAATTTTTAAGGCGTAATAACTCTTAAAGAGGGGGTGTTACCAAAAAATTTTCTGAGGAAACTTATACTAATTCTAAAAGTTCTTTCTTGTCTCAAAATTTCAGGTTCGTATCTAAAGGGGTGCCGGAGTTATGAAAAAAGAAATTTCATGCAAAATGTGGTTTTCACATAACGGTAAATTTAAATAGTAAATTACAAAATATCACATAATTTTGATATTGTTTTATAGAGATAATAAAATTTTCGATCTTCTGGCGGTTTTAGATTGCAAAATTATTACGCAAAGCCTGAGATATATACATCTGAAAATGGGGCTTTTTCGCAATTTTGAAGAGCGGCAACTTTGGAACCCTTTACAATTAAAATAAACCTTTAACACACGTAAAAATATATTATTGTAGCTTTAATTTTCATATCTTGCAGAAGTAAAATGTGTACAGGTTCCTAAGTTACAGGTGTTTAAAAATAGCAAATTTTCAATTTTTAAGCCCTAATAGCTCATAAACAGGGGGTGGTCCGAAAAAATTTTCTGAACAAACTTATACTAATTCTAAAAGTTCTTTCTTGCCTCAAAATTTCAAGCTTCTATCTAGAAGCGTGCCGGAGTTATGAAAGTAGAAAAATCATGCAAAATTTGGTTTTCACATAACGGTAAATTTAAATACTAAATTAAAAAATATTGTATAATTTTGATATTAATTTACAAAGATAAAAGAAATACCTGTCGAATGACGTTTTCAGATTGAAAAACTCTTAAGCAGAACATAAGATATATGCATTTAAAAATAGGGCTTTTTCAAAGTTTAAGGGGCTGTAGCTCCGTAATGGGGGGGGCTACATGAAAAAGTTGTTCCACAAAATTATTTTTTTTATGAGACCTACCTATGGTTAAAATTTTTTTTCTCTATCTTTAACGGTGTAGAAGTTTTGTAAACAGACGGACGGACGGACGGACAGAGTGAAACTAATAAGCACATTTTTTCAAATTTTTTTTGGAAATGTGCTAAAAAGCAAAAAAAATATATATGTAAATATATTTCGGCACCTAATTAAGTCAAAAATATGAAATTTTATAAAGATGGTCAAGATTTATGGAAACAGAATATGTTCATGCGGATATCCTAGACTTGGCACAATCTACTCTACACTTTTCCTCGTTTTCAAATTAAAGTTATTATTTAAACCCTACTCCATAGTCCATATATATAAGTATTATATTTATTTTGATAACAGCTTTAATTTAAAAAAAATAGGTATTTTTACATGTATAGGGTCCAAAAATTAATCGAAATGATCACTGAATCTAATGCAGTGTAAAGAAAAGATTACAAATCTGTAAAAAGTCATCTCACGGATTTTGGATTAAAAAATTATACTTTTTGCCATTCATATAATTGATTTTATATTAAAAGTAATAATTATTTTTAGAAAACTTAAGATACAACGATAATTCATTGAATGTCTACTTAATGAAAGGTAAAATTCTCTTTTTACTTGCTTTAAATAAAGAAAAGGAATAAAAAAGAATTTTCATAAATTGAAATGTTAAAAGTTTTGTTAAAAGATGAAAAATATTTCTAAAAAGTAAACATGCATACAAAAAAGACTAGAATGCATCAGGCCAGAAATTGTAAGATTCTTTAAGTGCACTTAAAAATACTTATTATTAATAAAAAAAACAAATAAAATGAAATAAAGAAACAAAAGAGGAGAAAGGAAAAAGAAATTAATTTAAGTGCTGATGATGAGATCTGTTTTATAATAAAAAAAAAAGATGCAATATTTAACAATTTTATTGTATTGGAAAACCAAGTAAATAAGTACTAATACATAAGAAAGAGTAGGTTTGATCAAGAAATTTTAGTTATTTTGAAGCACAATCTAGCACCCAATAAATATAATAACCATCATGATGATTAAGATGATGATGTAGATAATGACACAGTTGCTGTAGATGAATTCATTGCTATTATTTTTATTGATTAATTATTTTTTATGGTTTTCAAAGAGTAAGTAAGTGAAAAAGAGAAGTTTCACTTATGATTTAATAAACTTTGATTTGATTTATTTATTTTATCATTATGACTTCGAAGAGTGCAATTAATTTTTTTTAAAGTAAGATATAATTGCAATATAATCTGATTTCTTTCTTCATTCATTGTTACCATTATTAAAACTGAAGCAGTTAAACTTATGTTTCAAATTTGTCTACTTAAAAGTAATGACAAATGCAAAAGAATTGATCCGATATAGACAGCAAATAAAGCAATACATTTTAAAATACAATAACATTTTTTTTTCTTTCATTAGACAATTTCACCACGATGTATCCTCAATTTTTAATCATCGTAATCAATTACGAATAATGTATTCTTTATTCTGATCTTTTATTTATCAAGGATTCTTCAATTTTGCAAAAGTGTTGGAAAGAATTGATAAGACGGCATTAAAACATTAGTCACAAATTTGAAAATATGTTAAGGAAATTATATCCATAATGCAATATACCTAACTAGAAGCAATTAGTGCGAATCACATTCCCTTGGGGTTTGTTCAAGAACACTAAAAGAGAAATAAGAGATGAATATTCAAAAGTATAATCAATTTTATACATATATCTTTTTTACATTTCTTTTATTTCTTTATATACAAAAATAAATACAACAGAATATTCAATGTAGGTTATGTGCTTTGTACACATGTTTTTTTTTTAATTCTAGGTTTAAGGCAAATTCGAAGAAAAAAATGAAATATTTAGGAACAGCAATCGGAATTAAAAAGTAGAATATTATTGCAAAGCCTCGTGCTACATTGTCAATTATTGGGTTTCAGTCAGTAGTTTTTGCCTGTCCTGGTCCTTCAAAAATTTTAGAGCAGTGAATTATATTTCTCTTGACCATGTAAAGCTGAACATGAGTATAGGTTTAAAAAAATAAAGAACCGACTATTCAAACGCTTGACTTTGTGATTTATTTATTGATTACTTATTATGTAAGGCATAGGTACATCATTTTTTTATGTTGTTATTGAAGATTGGTAGTCAGAACATAAAATTGACTAATTTATGGAAGCTAAATTCGAATATGAAAATGGGCTTCATTTTTGACAGGCTATAACTATAATTAATTATAGTAATTTAATAAAAATTTAAGTTTTAAAAATAAATAGTAATATTATAACAAATATTTTTATAGCTAAAAAGAATAGAAACCAAAACTAGAGAACCAACTAGGTATACCCTGTCATTTAAAAACCTAAAGAAAAAACCAATTCAAAGATAGACGTCAGAACTCACTCAAATTAAATAACAGTGTTTTATATTTACATAAAATTAATTTTAAAAATTACACTTGATGTGTTTAATAAATAAAATTTGATTTTTATTATCCAAAATATTCCGTACGATAACAAGGTATTCAAAAATTTTATTAATGTTAAATTTGACAAAAAAAAACAAATTTAATTTTTTTAATTTCACCATCTACAAAAATTTGAAAAAAAATATATGATTATCGTTTTTTAAAACGCAAATGTCAAATAAACCCACAAAACTGTAAACAATATAATATGTACTACTCAAACATAACATGCTGCATTCTCGAACATTCACCTAAAAATCTAAATTTAGAACTTTAGATCCCGAAAAAAAAAAATGAATCAAAGAATTTTTAAAGTGATCGTATACCCTTAAATTTGTTAAAAAAAAAAATACCATAGATTTTTTAATACAATTTTCTATAAATGAAAATGTCATAAAAATAAGTCACGTAATTTTTATATAAAAGAATACATTGACTTCATGAAAACGGATTTGAGCTAAAAAATAAAAAAAAAATATTTTAAAGATCTGTTATTTTTTATTTTCAAGAGATTTACCTAACACCAAAGTGTACATTGTTTCTTTGATTTACAAAATATAAACATTAGAGAAACAGAAGCAAAAATTCCTTCAGTAACAGCATCATTATAATGAGTTTTAGTATATCATATAATAAACAAAAAAATATTTCTATAATTTAAATTACAGAACCAGAAGAAATAAAAATAAAACCTGTACTAAACTAAAGGTATTCAAAAAAATGATGATTATCTATCAAAAAATTGTACCAAAACAATTTTACTTTGTTTTCATTGATTCCAGATCCAACATTAAATTGTCGTAATTTATTTTTTCTTATTATTTTATTTTTTATTTTTAAAATCGAAAAACCCCAAACATATCTACAAGGCTTTATAAAAAAATAAAAAAAAAAACTCTTTTCAATGTCAGTGATGAATGTCAAGGCATTTAAATAAACATTTATTTTGAAAAAAGTGGCCTAAGTTAATCTTACTTTAATCTCTCCTATTTTTTGAACATAATATTTTAAAAATTTCATTTAAAATATTATAGTCTCGCACTATCCTACAAAGGTCTTTTTAGCCGGTGATGCTTTTTATTATATTAATTGGTTCATTACCCTATTTTGTTTTAAAATTTTGCCAAAGTGTATATCTGATTCAATTTCACTCTCCAGTGCTATACTTTAATTATATGCTTAACTCTCTGAAACAGCGGTACAATTAAATTAATCCTTAAATGAATTGTACAATTCAATTTTTTTTTTTTAAAAACATTCAACAAAATAAAAAAACACAAACAATATTTTTAATGTTCGAAATTTTCTTACTTTATATAACCAAAAAAAAAAAAAAATGAATTTTTAAATCATTACAGATTACCAAGAACAAGAAAAATTCTTAATCCCAATAATATTCTTCTGTTCCTTGACAAAAATCATTCGCAGTATTCAAAATACACACACCGTAAAATTTTTTTTTTTTTATAATATAACAATTTTGTAGGAAAATTTTCCTTTTAATACGACGTTTAAAACAAGAAAATTATATAATATCTTATGCATTTTTATTTTTTATGGTAACGTTTACCCAAAGAAAAACAAATAGACAAATTTCTAGCCCTTAATCTTGTGTATATTGAATTACATCAAGAAAATGTTCCAAAATGAACACAAAAAAAATAATATAATGATAAAGAATTTTGGGGATTTTCTTAATTGGGTGTGATTAAAATGGTTTTTCCTTTAATATAGTATTTGTAAGGGTGTATGTACCCAAAATTTTTAATGCATTTTTTTTCTTGTAAAAAATCTTATAATATAATCCCATCACATAAAAAAAAAAAAACATTTTTATTAAAATTACCATTCTTTTTGTTTTTATAATTTACGTGAAAAAAAATATTTTAATACCGTTAAGAATAAAAAATGGTATATGAATTTTTAACTAAAGATTTTAAATTTTCAAAAAGTATAAATTCGATTTTTATTGAGAAAAACAAAAATAAATGTGATATTATAATTTTCTTTGATTTTCTATAGCTATTTAAAAATATTTACAAATTCCTTTTTTGAAAATGAAATTAATATGAACCTTTATTATTATATTTTTATTAATAATAAGAATAACAAATATAAAATTGGGGCTTCCATGGCCTAGTGGATAAGAGCGTATCAAAAAAGCTGTAAACACCGAGAAAGCGTGGGTTGGAATCCCATTTATGTGATAAGAATAATTCTCCCTTTACAGCTACGCCTGAAAAGTAAAGGCTATATGTAATTTCCTTGTCACATTTATACAGCAGGAGAATAAACTAAAAAATAAATAAAGTACAAACAATTTTACAAATGTACAACTTAAACTAAATTCTAAATTTACTAAAAATTTATTGACACTTACACATATGATACAAATTTATGCATGTCTAAAATCTACATTGTAATAATTAAACTTAATAAAAGAAAAATATATTTCATTAATAAAGTTATGATGACATCCCTAAATCCATTCATTCTTTCCAAAGTATTTCCCACTCATTTATTTTCTACCGGTGCAAATATGAAAATAAAAGAATTTAAAAGTGAAAAACAGGATGATGATTACATATTATTGTGCACATATATATGTACAACAAGATGTACTACGCAACTACACTAGAAACGGTAACAACAAAATAAAAATATATATATATATTTATATATATAAAATTTTTTTAAAAATTAACAAGAATGTTACCTGTCACATTATTGTTATTTCTGTTATGTTCATTTTATCCCTAAAATTCCGATGATGGGATATTTTCATTTAAGAAGTGCTCAAATGTGATAAAAAAATTTTATATTGTATTATTTTATAATAGGTTTCTTATTGCAAAAAGGAAAATCTTAATCACTTTACAAGTACGCTACCTGTTAAACTCTTCAATTCACTTTAAATAAAAAACGATAGCGTTTTATATTTTTGCATAAACGATGAATTTGTTGAATTATTATTTCCAAAACTCCTAAATTTTAATATTTTGTAAAATGAATATACCAGTTAATCATCATCAGATCAGAAGATAATGTTATGCATTGTATTTTGTATAAATAATAATAAATATTTGTACCTCTATCATATTAAAAATTCTTTTAGAAGTTTTCTATATTGGATTTTGAAACTGATACATACGGAACGAACGTTCAGAACATATAAAAAAAATGGTGACAAAAATCGATTATGAAAGCAAAAAAGAAAAAAAAAATTAAAATGAATATTAAAAATTTAGAAACACCCTAAATTGTTGAAAAATTATAACATTCATATCTTAATAAAATGAAAAATAATATTAAACAACAGTAAACAAATAAAAGGAGTTGTTATTACATAAAAATGAAAAAAACACTTCAACGATGAAAATAACAAAAAATAGTTTGTGTTCCATCCTTCATTTAGGATTTTTTTTTTCATTCAAAAAATACTGTTTTTATTTTAGTAGATGTTTACAAGTTTTTTAAGAAATTTTAAATCTGATTAGTTTCATTTTATTCGTTTGTCTGGTATTTTTACACACCTGAAACCTTATCATATATTTAATTGAAAAAATTTTAAAAACAATTTTAAAAATTTTTATTTCTACATTTGTAAAAGCATTTTTAAACTATATACGTACATACATATACGTTTATAGTGTTTCTCAATATTTAGAAAGATTAATAAATTTTTGGTTTTTTCACAGTTTTCTTTAAAGAAAATATTTAAAAAATATTACAAATTTTTACAAATATGGCAATTTTACGGCTTCAAAAATTCCTTGATTTTGCAAACTGCCTTGTTTTATTATAAATTTAATATTGCACAAAAAAAAATTCTTATGTATATATGATTCTTGGAATTGGGTTAAAAGAACGCAATAATAAGATAAAGAAATAACAACAAAACTACAAGGCTTGGCTATACGAAATCCAGAAAAAGAAAATTTAGAAATTACAAAATCAAGTAAAAGAAAATGCAGAAAATCAAAATTCAGGAAATAAAATCCAAATATGAACGCATATCTTTTCTAAAGAAGAAAAAAAATTTAAAAAAATAAAAACTTCAATAATTTCTGTGCTATAAAATTTTCAACAGTCATCCCATAGCAGTCATTTCAGTAATAGAAGAAAAGACAGATATCTGGCTTTGCATATCTACCAGAACTATTCAGGCGAGATTAAAAGGCGCCTTATCAGACGGCAAATGTTAAAACCTTTCAAAGAAACAACAAATAAGGGCTTTAACTAAAAAGCATTTTAAATAGTGAGGGTTGCTGCCCCAAATCTCTGCTAAATAAATTATGAGACCCTGATTTTGTAACTAACTGTAGGATGCCTCTCAATTCTAAATATTCAATGGGTAAGAGAGTATAAAATACGCTGAAAACACAGAATTCCCATGTCGTAAGAATAGTTCCCCCTTAATACATTTACAGCCACGCTTGAAAAAGAAAGGCGGTGTAATTTCCTTGTCACATTTATTTGGCAGGGGAATGAACTACAAAAAAAAAAAAATTTTAATACTGAATTTTATTATTTTTTGGAGTTTATTTATTTGGATTTTGTGTTGTAATCTTTTCTGAATTTTGAATTTCTGAATTTCGTTTATCTGGCAAATGCAGTGATCCTAACTACAAGAGGGTATATATCGAAAGGTTTTATAACAGTGTTAACATCTTGATGTGTATAATGAGTACCTGTATATTTGCAACATTCAAAACAATACAACAAGATAAACTGAAAATTTTAAGTTTAAAAAAAGGAAAACTTGGAAAAGTACATAAAGAAGGGTGTTAAGAATCAGAACATTCTACCCACCATACATCTTAATTTTATTTTTGCATTGTAATATTCATACGAGGTTCATTGAAGCGATTTTGAAAAATATTTAAAAAATTTCTTTGTTAAAAAAAATAAAATAAGTTTTTGGAAGCGCATTATTTATATATCTGTATACAAAGCAATTTTGTTTTTATTATACATATACATATATATAGGAAGCTGAAAATGTTGAGATTTGTTTTTCTTTCCTAGTAAAATCTAACAATTTTTGGTATATATATACAGATATCATTATTAATATTAAGGCATATCTTTGTAATTTATTTTACAAACTGATAATTTTAATTAATTTTTAATATTGTGAAAATTATTTAAGACGTACTAAAGTGTTCTTTAAGAAACTTCAATTTATTTTATAACTTTCATCTAAAGATATATATATATATATATATATATATATATTTTATTTTTTACTGACACAGTTTACATACATTTTCAAATATCAATTCAATCAAATGACGTAAGATATTTTTACCCCTGATGTAATCAACTTTCTCAGTTTCAAGTTTTTTTTTTTATTTGATTTCTATTATTATTTTTATTATTAAGGGAAAATAATTTTAATATTCCCATCATGTTCTATTGTTAGATTTCATCATATAATACTAAATAGACTTGGGAATTTCACCTTGAGAGTTCGTCCATAAGATTGTTGTTACCTTTTCAATATCGATGAATTGGCATTTTTCTTTACTGATTTGTTTGTTTTTTATTTTTTTAACGTATCCATTTTTATGATCTAATCTACACATCAGATATTATAGTAATAATTTTACATACTAGACATTGTTGTAAATTTTATTATGATCCTTTTATATAATATTAAAGAAAGTCCTTTTTTATGTTTTATATTTATTTCTGTATAGCAGGAAATTTAAAAACGTGTCCTTTTGTAAGTTTTATTAAAAAAACAAAATTTTGTATAACAAATAAGAGATGTCTTATATTTTAAAAATATTTTTGTTTTTATTATTATTGTTTTGTAATAAATTAAAATCGATAAAAAAAAAGTTGAATGAATACTTAATTATAATCAATTTTTTTTTTATTTAAGAGTTAAGAATTATTTTTCTTTTTTATTGAAAATTCTTATGTTAACTTGAGTTCTAAAAATTATAAATAACTTATCATTAAAAGTCTAATTATTTTTAAATTCAATACAATATGGATGGTTCATATTAATTTTCTAAAATTTTCAAATTTCTAGCCAATTCAATTAAGGAAATATTTTACATTTTCAGGAAATATTATTTCTATTTTAATTTAAATTAATTTATTAATAATAATTATTAAAAATTAAATCTTAAAATTCCACCCATTTATTTGTTAAATGGAAATAATGTTTTTTTCGAATTTTGTTTTATTCTGAATGTTAAAATTTTCCTTTTATATCAAATACTATTATATTATAATAAAATTATATAAAATTCTATACAACTCTACTAATTGAATTAAGGATTTAAATAAAGGTAATAATATCTATGTAGCAATAAACAAATGATGCGGTGATGATAAAACGGGTTAGGTAGGTACGATATTTCCATTCCATTTACGTTTAAATATTTCCAAGAAAAAAATTCCAAAAAAAATATTCCAAAAAAAAATATTCCAGAAAAAAAAATTCTAAAATTAATAATAGCAAGCACTTTAAATAGTGCGGATTCCTTCACCAAACCCCTGCTTAACAAACTATTGAAACCTAATTTTCTACCCAACTTCAAAATTCCTCCTAAACCAAAATTTTCATATACAAATTAACACATATATATATAAATATTTTGGGAAAAGGGGAAAATGGAAAAGGAAAAGAAATACCGTAATTTTGTTTGTTAGATAAAGGCCTTCAAAAAATAACAACATCTTCGCGCCTGTAGAATATAGAAGATTCGTCTAAATGGCGGTAGCTAGGTAAAGCTACGGCCTTTTATACTAATGAGCCAATTTTTTTTAAACCTTAACGAAATTATTTTGAAGGCCTTTATCTCTGAAACCGTTAAAAGTAGATCCCCACTCCAGAACAATATTTTGCTTGTTGCAAACTTCCTATCAGAAGAAGAAGATTTACATATTGTGACAATTAATACATATAATTAAATCTTTTAAATCTTTAAATTTCTTTAGTTCTTTAAATATTTCTTTGATATAGAAATTTTATTTTATTGGCAAGTGTTATATTAAAAGATTTAAAATGTGCATTTCTTTCCACTTAAATAGAAATAATTCAAATATGTACTGAAATTATTGTAGAACCAAAATTTTAGTTAAGACCCCAATATTTTTATCAAATATTTTATAAATAAAAGTATAATTAGAAAATTGGTAATTATTTTATTCCAAATAAAATATTTTGATGTTCTAAACGGTATATTGTAATTAAATGCATTTATTTTAAAACAATTCTTTTAAAATTAGAGACTGAATAAAGGGTTAATTCTTATCTAAAAAATAGATAATTATGTTTATAGATGTAATACTGGTTTAAATAAGTTTTATCAAATTTTCAAAAACATTTAAAAAAAATGTGCCTATTAGTTTCACTCTGTCCGTCCGTCTATTTACAAAACTTCTACACCGTTAAATATAGAGCAATGATTTTTAACCATGCGTAGATCTCATAAAAAAATTACTGTTTTAGAACATTTTTTTACTATAGGCCCATCCATTGCGGAGTTAGAGCCCCTTAAACTTTTGAAAAGCCATATTTTTAAATGCATATATCTCATGTATTCCTTAACATTTTTTCAATCTGAAAACGCCATTCGACAGAAATGTTTTTACCTTCGTTAATCAATATTATAAAATGTGTAAACAATGTTTTTAAATTTAGTATTTAAATATACCGTTATGTCAAAACAAAATTTTGCATGATATTTCTTTTTTTATTACTCTGACACACTTTTAGATAGGAACTTGAAATTTTCTGACAAGAAAGAACTTTTAGGATTAGTATAAGTTTCATCAAAAATTTTTTTTGTGCCACCCCCTGTTTAAGAGCTATTATGGCTCAAAAATTAAAATTTATGAAATTTCTAATTTTGGTGCAAGTCACAATTCTAGAAAGCTTGTATTATGTTTTGGAAATGTGCGCTTTTAAAAACCGTTGGTTTACATTCTGCCTTGTTTTTAGTAAAATCTGAAAGTTAAATCAAATAGTAGTTTTCTATACTATCAAACCTCATATTTTACTAATACAGCGCAGGTCACTTTGCGATAGAAGCTAAAAATTGTTATAATATATTTTTCCATTCGTATTAAGCCTAAAATAATTATTTAAGGTAATTTAAAGTTACAGAGCAGACTTTTTATTTTGTTTTGTACATAAGGAGTCATTTATGTTGTTAATTATATTGTCAATTAATTAAAAACTGCAGAGTTCTTAATAATATGCAATTTGATAAAAAAAATTATATGAACTGACGTGTGTTTACAGCTAAATTGTCTGAAATATCAGGAACTTCATTTAATTTACAACGAAATTTACAATTCATTTAATTTACATTATAATTTAGCGAATACAAAATAAAAAGTTCAATTTTATAAAACGTAAAAAGTTAACTAATGTAAAAAGTTCAATTTACATCCATAATTCAACATGAAGAATTTGAAATAGTGACAACACCGCCCACTAACCTCCGTTAAACAAATTATTGGAACACAAAATGTCAATATGAAAGAATTTTACATATATAGTATGAAAGAATTTTACAAACCCACGTTAAACAAATTATTGAAACCCTGGTTTTGTAATCAACTCTACAGTCCTTACTAATTATTTTTTATACATATAACCATTTTTATATTATACACTGACCTGCAAAAAACAAGATTTAATAAGATTTTTATGAAACTAAAATTAGGAAAAAACAACTAAATGTATGAGTAAGTCAATGCAACCGACTTATTAATACCCTCCCTACACCTGAATAATTCCAAATAAATTAAAAATCCATAAGTTTTTTTGGCAGTTACTTGAACCGCTTCCCTTTTCTTCCTTATTCAACTCGAATTTCAGGAATGTAAAAGAGGCATCCTTTAACACTCATGTACAAAATTTCAAATTTATTAAAAATTTCAACTTTATTAATTTCGAAGATATGCTTGTTAGTCCTTGGGAGGCGTGTGTCAGGTACCCGAATTTCCACTCGAATTCAAATCAAACCCATCTCGGGGACATAGAGGAAACATTACAGAACACTCTTGCACCAATTTTAAATGCTGTCTTTTTGGTTTTGGAGGTCCCTTTGCTCTTTGGTTAATTTGGGAGTTTCCAAAATCCGAACATATGCTTCAAATCATCTCAAATGTCAGTTTTAAATTTCAAAGAAAGGAATAACAGAATACCCTTGTTTGTACCAAATTTAAAGATTCTATCTTTGTTGGTTTTGGAGATAATCTCGTTTGCTTTGGGGCTCGTTCAAAAGCTTCCAAAATCCGAACCCATGGACCAAATTCTCTCAAAATTTCTGAGACATAAATCAAACATGAAGGAACATCATTGTACCAAATTTAAAGGTTAAATCTTTGTTGATTTTGGAGATAATCCCGTTTGGTCCGAAATTAATCGGAAGCTTCCAGAATCCTAACCAATGGACCGATTTTATCAAGATTCGAACTTGCCTTTCGTACTTAGTAACCCTACTATATACATTTCATCAAAATAGCTTTACTAGTTTTTGAGTTATCGTGCGAACGGACGGACATCGTTAAATCGACTCAGGAGGTGATCCTGATTCAGAATATATATACATGTCCATATCTAACTCGGTTCCTTTGGTGGTTACAAACTCCATACCAAAGTTAATATACAAAGGTGTATAGGGTATAACAAGATTTTGAAGAACAAAGTTTTCAAAATGAAGATTAAAAAAACAAGATTTTAGAAAACAGTATTAAAAAAAGCTAGATTTCGTACCGTTCCTTTTAATTTTAATGCAGAATTTCAACTTCGACAACTAATCTGACTCATGGCGCAAAAAGATTTTAGAAGTCGCGACTTCACGGTTAAGTCGCCGAGTCGGTTAAGTCGCGAACCTTTCAATCGAAGGGTCTTGGGTTCAAACCCCGGTCAGGTCATAAATAAAAAATATGTAGTAATTTTATATCGTAATAATCTATATCGTATAATTAATAGTAGTAATAATAACAATAATAATATTAATAATAGTAATAGTAATAACAACAATAATTATAATAATAGTAATAATAATATTAGCTGCTACAGTGGGGCTATCTTTGGTTATATCATGCAAGTAAGGTGTTATATACTGCTGCAAGTTTTAATCTACTGATGGCGCTGACTCTGTAGTAAAATAATAATAACATTAATAAGAATATTAATACCAATAATAGTAGCCGCTACAGTGACAGTGGGGGTTGCCTTCAATAGTTACCTCATGTAGTTCTATATACTACTATTACATGTTGTAACTGTTGTGGCGGTGGCGTTTATAATTGCGCGGTGGCTACGCTAATATGCTCAAGATAAAAAGCTTTTAGGTAACTGTACGTTTCATAACTTTAAATTAGCATATTTTCATCAACAAAAATGTAAAATAACTTACAACGAGAACTGTAGACAGATAATATACGTATTTCCTATTTTAAGGTTGAATATACCCTTCTTAAATACATTAATATAGTAAAGGCGTCAATTTCATTAATTAGTCAAAAAAAAAATTATAAAATACTTTCTCTATAAATAAGGTATAGGTACATCCTAGGTATTCTTCTTATATAAGAATTAAGAAATGCATATTTATAATCTAGACTACAAAATAATATGAAAACAACCTAAAAATAAAATCTTACAATTATATCCTTATGTATGTATCTTAAAATATTCGCATTTAAAAGAATATGTGGAGGAAGTATTTCAATTTTTTAATGAAATATTTATCTCACAAAATTATATCTCTAAGTTATTTTTTTTAAAAGGCTATGTTTTTTTTCGCAAAAGAACATAATATTGAAATAAACTGAATTCAGGATCAATTAACTAAAACATTTTTTTTTTTTCAGAAAAATCAAACTTCTTAATTATATTTTATTTTCCTTGATCCATTCTTTTACCTTCTTATAATTTTTGGAATGTTTTCCTCCAAAATATCTATAAAATAATATATTATTCTTGATTGCAATTTTTAATAATACTTTAACAAATAAATTATTATCTAATTTATATAATATAAGATCATAAAAAAACTTTTGTAATATGAATAAAAATAAGAAAATTTACTTTAAGGTATTCCTAAATCTTATTATTAGAAAAGAAAAGTACTAAAAATCGCAAATAAAAATTAAAATGATATGGATTGTTACGATAATATGAAATAACTCTAATATTGGCATTGGACCATTCCATACAAAGACCATTTCAAGTGGAAATCTTACAAAGTTTTCAATTTTTCGTCTCAACAACAATATTTTATGTTGCTGACAACGCAAATCGTTTTTTGTACATATATACTTTTATTTGTATTAATAATATTTGAACAAATAGTTTATATTCAATATAGTATAATTTCTAATATATACACATAAATATATTTTATTCATATTGTGAATGTAGATAATATTATGTATAATTGAATGTATAATATGTATTATATAAAATGACAAAAATAAACTGAAATAAAAGTTTATCATACAGTCGATTTGTTACCAAATTGTTTGTCTGTTATTATTATTGTTAATACTATATACCTTTTACCATCATCCATTTCATTCAACCATCCATCTATTCAACCACCATTTGTTTTTCAAAGAACATCCTTCATCATTTTATTTTATTGTTCGTTAAAACAATTTCCACGATGTGACCCAGCCTTTTTTCTTTTTTTTTATTTCTTAGAAAAGAAAACATTTTTAAACATGCAAGATAAATAAAAGAATGGTACATTAAGAAAATGCTGACTATCTTGGAAAAGTAAAAACTAAGAAAAAAAAAATAACCCCAACTTTTCGAAAATTTTATCCTTTACTCCTTTTTTTTGTTTTGCTATATCTTTTCAAATATACTAAAACAGTTTATGTAAGTTTTTTGGAATTTTATTACAGGTTATTTCGCTGTTTACTTCATTCGCGGCCCTTATTTTTATTTTTTTAAATTATTGCTTCAATAATATTGTAACGCACGGTTCTAAAAAACAAAACTCAATGCATAAATGCACTTATCTGATATTAACGACTGTAATATTATTAATCATGATATTTATATTATTACAATGTTTGTTGTTAAGTTAAATAAAATTAAATATCCGCTAACTAATCCAACTGAAATCTTAACAAGAGTCTTCTGTTTTCTAACTCAAAATGTTTTGTTGCATCCTGTTATTTACCTAAAGGAAAAAACCAAGTCTATCTTTGTCATATTATAAATGTTGCCAAGTTCATTATTATTACTTTTAAATATATGAACAACCTTCATGTGCCATAATACAAATTTGATACATTTAATTTGAAAATCTATAAATTTATACACATATACAATTTTGCAAAGAAGTAATTCGAGCATATAACTTGCAAAATATTATAAATAAAGAAAAAAAAAAACAATTTCTTCTTATAATCAAATTTATTTTGTTTTGAAAATAGAAATAAAAAAATTTTCTTTGTTTTTGTAATTTTGTTTTTAAGTTTTCAATATAGAATATGGCTATTTCTTTTCTCATATAAATTCTTGTAAGGTTGATATAAAAGAAAAAAAAAACGTAAGTAATATTATTTTGGTTTAATTCGTTGGAGAAAATATGCTTCATATGCAGGATATATGTCAAAACAACACAACAGCTTTCATAATGTGGGTACCCAGGCACCTAGAAAAGAAAAGTAAAACAAATTTGGAAAAAAAATAAAATAAAACCAAAACCTAAATGAAAATATCCTTTTTTCTTATCTTGAATTATTTGATGTTATTTTTTGTTTTTTGAAATAATATTGACAATAACGACATTCCGATTATATTCATGTCACATTCAGGAAATTTTTATTTTATCGGCGCAATATAATACTAAAAAATGTTACTGTTACACATAAATATATATACTATATATTTACATTAATTATATTGTTATATTTTCTTTTTTATAGAACCATCTTATACAAACATAACAAAAATCTACTTATACATCATCAAAAAATATAGAAATTGGAATACGAAACACGAAAAAATATTACTATTCACTCGAATAAACAACAAAAAGGTTGAACCTATCAAGTGATTTAGGCTTGACGTATTGGCAATCAACATTCAAAAATATATATAAAAAAATATTTCCTTTTCAATATACTATTTTCTGTCTCTTTTGTTTATTTTGTTTTATTTTTTGTTTTTATCTGAGGTGGGCTGGAAAAATATTATTTTTATTTTCAGTTAAACTTTTGGAAGTCACATAAATCTAAAAAAATTTTTTTTATAAAAACTTTGAGATATAGCACCGTATTAAAACAACCATCATCAGTAAAAAGTCCCATAGTCCGATTTAAAAGTCCGATTAGGAATCTGACATATACATGCACAGTGCATATATATATACTTTGCGATGAATTTCAGTCTGCATAAGTTGCTATCAACAACTTACAACCAATTACTGATTGAGCACTAAGGAACTGAAACGGGAGATTGTATCAACCCCTGAATCAATATTTATCTCAAAAAAACTTTTAAAACATTAACAGTGATAATGATAATAAACTGCACCAAATTACTCTTTGTACGTCCTCTTCTAACAACTATTCAAGTATATTTCGAGCTAATTTCGCTATATATTTGTTATTTCCGCTTCCAACTTCTTTAATTAACTTTAGCAATAATGAAATATATAACAATAAGAATACATAGAAATAAAGTTAATAAACAATAACTAACTCTAACTCAAACTAGTGTTGACAAGAGAGGCAATGTTTATGCCCTTTCACAACCTATAGATCATAAAATTTATGAAAATGCGGAAGTCTTCCTAGTTGGTAATTCATATATGTGTACGATATAAGGAAATTTAAGAAGAACATTAACATACTTCTTCAAAATAACTCTATACATTTTTTCCTTCATCCTATAATAATCCTATAATTATCCTTTTCCCTAAAACCAAACTGTACATTATATTACTATATGCATTAAAGCACCCATCCTAATGTTTGGCTTTAAAGGGAGTGATTTTGCTTGGTTAAAGTCCAACACTATCTCGAGGAACCTCGTACAGTTCTTTGAGTGATTTTCGATGTTTTCCACCATCCCTCGAAAACAAAAAATATTTAGACAAACAAAAAGATTATATTTTTATGGAAGGTTTAACTAAAACGAGTATTCAAGTTCTTACACAACAAGAAGGCCTGCCTTATAAGGACTATTAACTTGTTATAGTAAGTATCATGATAGTCTTGGTATTCGCAAGAAGTGGCTAAAGCTGACTTGAATGCTTATCGTCATAATGAAAATAAAAGAATTAATTACAAGCAAGTATTTTTAAGAAAAAAGAAAGGATTGCAAGCATTATTACTCTGACAAGCACGTAAAGCAAACATAATAAGATTCAATAATTTTTAATAAAACTACTCACAATCATTTTGAACGATCTCTTAACACAAATGAGAATGGTTTAGTATCCAAAATATATTACCATAACGAAGAGTATATTAAAAATAGCTTTTATGGGTTTTATTGCTCTTGAACATTTTATTTACCTTAATTCTAAAAGGTATATAAAACCACGAACGTGCCCTCTACTATATATCACTATAATGCGGACTACCTGCAAGTGTATAGAATATAACCCAAAGAATATTGAGACTATTTTATTAAAATACGACATGTTTATCCCTGGAAAAGATAAACACGAATAAAAAATAATCATTGGTGGTTATTGGTTAGACACTTCCTAATTGAATTAAAGCAAAAATTAATTGTAGTTGGAGATTAAGTTAGATAGGTTAGATTAGATTTAGGTGAAGTTAGTTAAGTTTAGGTTCGAATAAGTATAGAGCATAGTCTTAAGTTAGTATAAGTTTTATTTACGAAATTGAAAATTATAGAAATTTTGGTTTTGTGTAAATTTTTAAATTATATAAAAGCTTATGTAAAACAATTTTAGCAGATAAGAAAACTAAAAAAATAAAATATAGTTTTAAGGTTTTAGTTGTAATTAAATAAGAAATAATATTAGTTTTAAGAAATTTTTCCCTAATTAAAAAATAAATAAAAAGAAAATTATAAAAAATAAAATTCTGAATTTTTTTTAAAAAAGTTATACGCCGAGATATATGCAATTTTTAAGTTTATATAGGTTGCGGCAATAGTTTATTGCCTATGTTCAGGCGTTTTAGAGTTGAAATGAAACAGGTAAAATTCGAAAAATTTCATTTCTTCGCGAAAGATTTAGTTATATTTTACCAGATTTTACAAAATTTTATATTTTTCTATAGATTTAAATATCTATTGAAAGTATTATCAGATTATTGTTATTTTAATACAAAGGGGGATTAGGAGCTTATGTCGATTTTCAAAATGTCGACTCCAAAAAAATTCTCGATTTATTTTTCTACTTTAGTTTTTTTCATTTTTTTTCTATTTTAGTACATGAACTAAAGTAGAAAATCATAAATGAATTAAAATAGAAAAAAAAATTTCGACTTTAGTTTATTTTTAATATTTTCATTTTAGTTCATATGAATTAAAATAGAATATTTTCAACTTTAATTTATTTTTTAAATAAAATAACTTTATATATTTTGTAGATTTTAATACGGAAAGAAATTCTTGTCTTTCCCTTATTTTTTATTAATTATTAACCTTGTACCAGAGTTAAACGAAAACGAAAAATATTAGTTATGTTTGAGAATTTGAGAATTTTCAGTACTTTATTGTCACATAATTGTTATGTAATATGAAATATGTGTGCAAAAGAAAATAATTAGGAGGGATTTTAGAGTTGGTTTCAAAATCGGTGTATTCCCTTTTTCTAGAATATTTATATATATGTACATGTATATGCGAGATTGTAAATTAGGAGATTGTTTTTTATTAAATAATAATTTTAATATACACCTAAATAAAATAAAATAAAAAAAAAAATTATTTTGAAGGCGACGTTTTGTTCAAGTTGACATTTTATCCAAGACGACATTTTTTTAATCGACATTTTGGGAGTCAACATTTTGCGAGTCGATATTTTGAAAATCGACATAAATTTCCCGACCCACATACCTACATAGTTATTAATCTAACTTTGCTTAAAAAAAGGTCACAAAAAAAAGAAAAAAAAAAAAGGTTTGTACTCTAACAGATCATTTTAACATTTAAAAAATACACATTTTTTTTTTGTTAAATTATAGTGTAATTTTGAATTTATGAATCTTAATGCTAAATCTAAATCTAAATCTAATGAATCTTAAATCTAATTCTAACTAATTCTTAGTATTAAATTTAATTTTTAATTTTTAACATATTTAATATTTTTTAACATATTTAATAGATAAAAAAAACGGCGGCATGAAATAACGCCGCAAAAAAAATGAAATAAAGCTGCAAATTTAATTTTTTTTGCGGCATTATTTCATTTTGTTTCGGCATTGTGGCGTTATTTATAAATAATTACTGTTTGATGTCGGTATTAAAACTTTCTTTTTAATGGTTATGAAAAATATTTTATTATATCTTTGACTTATTAAAAAAATAAACAAAAGTAAACTTACTATTTAATGTGGTAACTTCTGAGTTATTTATTATATGTAATAATTTACGAGGGGTGCAATAACATCTAAGTTAATAATAGTAGTAGTATCGTTTTACCAATTTGAATGGTAAATAAAGTTTAATTCGTCAAATTTCGCTGTTAGGCCGTATTTCCTTTCGAGTTGAAAATAACATCCGTTACGCTATATGCCCATCTTGAAAAATATATATTATTTCTGGAAAGAGCAAATAATTTTAATATCTTAGTTTTTGTAAAAAAACATTTATTTCCAATATAAAAATGTATTGGATTTAAAATCACAGTTTCAATAATTTTTTAGCAGCAGTTTAGCAGCCCAGTATCTTAAATGCCTTGTTTTTGAAATATGTATGTACAATATGGATTTAGCATTTCATCGCGATTTCTCCTTTTACCATAAAATTTATATAATAAGTTTATGTGGGATTTTATATTTCATTATGAAATCAAGTATCTTCTCCGTTTCCCGAATAAGGCCAATATTAAAACAATATTCAAGTTCATAAATGTATTAAAAATATAACAAAGTAATAAATAAACAGGTAATAAAAAAGCAAGGCTTTGAAAAGGATCACATTTCTCAAATGTTATAAAATTGTAATTTGTTTGTATCAAAATTTGAATATTTCTTAGAATTTTTTCTGTGAAGAATATTTTGAAAAATTGAATCATTTTAATTTCTCCAGTTTTATCAAATCTTATAGATATAACAAAGAAAAAAAATATTAACACAAGAATTAAGAATATAATGTTTGAACTTCAATTTTTGCATTTTATCTTCAAAAAATTTCTAAAAATAGTCTCCAAATTGTTGTTTCCAGGTGTTTAAAATTAGGAAATTCTATATTTTTGACTATAAAGGCGGAAATAAAAAATTTTTTCCGAAGCGATTTATATAAATTTTGAAAGATATTACCCCTTCCAAAATTTTTAAATATTAAGTTCTAAGCGTTTAGAAAATAAGGCACTAAAACTTTTGGCAATATATATACAATAATATTTTTGGCCAACTATATCACTTTTTTCTTGATTAGTAAAGTTGAGCATTTTCAGATTGGAAAAATATTTAGTAGAGCTTGAGCTATAACCATCTTTTAAAATATGGAGTTTTATCCTAGCTTCGGAAGCTGCAGATAAATAATAGTTGGTGCTAGCTACGTAATGATATCAACTCAAAAAATTTTGAAGATTTGCCAAAAAAATAAAAAATTAGATTTCAGTACTAAACAAGTTTAAATTTATGAATTAAATTAGGAGAGGAAAGAGGAAATTATACAGTTTTTCTTCGATTGCAAATAAAGCCTACAGCGGAATTTTCGAAATTAGGCTTTTTTTTTCATTCGAATTGGAAATAAGGCCTATTAGGTGTTACTGTACACCCCACCAACAATTTGTATACTATGAATATTATATTTTTGTAATTTTTACTTCCCGTCATTTATTCAGTTAAAAAGTTTAAAGTGTTGATGAGATCGGCGGTGGATCAATGTTCATATTAGATTATTTTTGTATTTGTGAATGTGTATGCTTTCCCAAACATTCAAACTAGTTTTTGTTTTTTACATGTTTCAAAGAGTCAAGTTGTTATGGCTGATGTTAAAATGATCATTGCAAATAGCGTTTAGTCATTGAGTTAATTACACTAATATCATAATAAATAATTACTTTTTTTATACATGTATGACCATAGTTAAAGGGTATAATAAATTTACCATTACGTTTGTTTCATTTTAAAGGTGTCGAAATATATGTGGAAAAGTGTATATATGTATTTATTCTTGCTCAGAAATTTGCACCGAAAATTACATAAATACATCCCAGTACTTAATTAAATTAGATGACTTGTTATACCCGTACGATAAAGTATCGGGTATAATAAAATTACTCCTCCGTTTGTAACATCTCGAAATAAGCAAGGTAGATATACCTTCAAAGGTATGGATCGGATCAGAATCAAATTCTGAGTCGATTAAGCTTTATCCGTCCGTCAGCACGATAACTCAAAAACTAAGAAAACTAGAGCATTGAAATGAACACAAAATATTTTTGGATCAATTTGTAGCTTCCCTATTTTTTTTGGTTGAGATCCGACCAAAACTTCGGGTAGCCTCCCAACAACTTTTTGATCTCCACATTTTCAATACAAATTTTTCAAAAGTTCTACATCGTTTGAAGTTGAGACAAGTAATTTTAAATGCTGATTGATATCCTAATATCCTAAAGACTTTGATGCTGATCTGATATATATACCTTTTAAGGTATATCTATAGTTAGTTTATTTCGAAGTGTTACAAATGGATGAGCAATTTTAATATACCCGATACTTATCGTACGGGTATAAAGATAACATTAATATAGAAGAAATCTTAGTAATATAACTCAAATTTATAATAAAATAAACAAGCCAGAATGTAAAGCAACCGTTTTTAAAGACACACATAATATAGCCAAAAGATAATACAAACTGTTTAGAATTGTGACTTGCTAAATTTGAAAATTTTCTTAGAATTTCATACAATAAGAAAAAATGTAAAAAATAAAAGAACAATTTCTTGAATTTTAGTAAAATAATTAAGTAAAACTATTAAATACATGTAAAATTATAAAGTTGAACCTTTAATTTCTGTTTTTAACTTTAATTAAAATTTGTATAGGTGCTTAAGTTACTGGTGTTTACAAATAGCAAAATTTAAATTTTTGAAGGCTATTATTGAACGGGAGGTGGTACAAGAAAAATTTCTGAGACAAACTTACACTAATCTAAAAGGTCTCTCTTCTTTTAAAATTTTAAGGTTCTAACTAAAAGCGTGCTGGGTTTATGAAGGAAGAAATATCATGCAAAATTTTGTTTTCCTATAACGGTAAATTTAAATACAATTTAAAATAAACTGTGTATTTTTGATATTGATTTATTAAGGTTAAAAGTCCTGTCGAATGGCGTTTTTTTTAATTGAAAAAAGTTAAACAAAACTTTAAATATTCATATTTAAAAATAGTTCTTTTAAAAGTTTGAGGGACTAAAGCTCTGTAATGAATGGTGCTACTTAAAAAAGTTGTTTTAAAACATTATTTTTTTATGAAACCTATACGCATTTTTAAAATTTCATTTCTCTATCTTTAACGGTGTAGAAGTTTTGGAAATGTGCTAAAAAGAATTTAATCATTTTAAAAAATCAAAATTCAAGTTTCAAATATTTAAGATAAGAATTATTATTATCAAATAAAATATAGGTACTCACCAATTTTAATGAACAAAATTATTTAAAGTATCTTAAAACAATAGTCAAAGGAATTCTCTACTACATTTATCTACAGATAAGAATGCGAATGTCTAAATCTCTCATGAAAATATAAAATCTGTTATTATTGAATTCGTCAACTAATGTTTGTCGAACACGTGAATAGGTGATTTTGTGAGTACTCTCACCTAACATTTTCTACTATTTTTCAATAAAAAGAGCAAATTTTTTTCAAATTTTTGAATACTATATAGTAAGTACTTAATTATTATTGCAGTAAATTTTAACAAATAAAATTAAAAAGCAGTTTTCTTGACTTTTATATAGGTAGGATTCAAATTGTAAAATTTTATTAAGTGGCATTATTTGTGTAAGTGGCATTAACGGAGCATACCTGGATTCAAATAAAATGGAGCAAATATAATATGTAATTAATATAAACATTAAAAAAAAAATAAAACTTTAGTTTTTCTAATCATTAGTTTTTTTTTTTGTATCCTGATGCATCTACAAAAATATGACTGTAACCAAAAAAATAATTTTGACACGTTTAAAAAAAAAAATAAAACAAAAATTTTGTATTGAATAAAATTATTTATATTAAAGTAAAGGTAGTGTATTTACTTTTGATTTAAAAAATAATTTTAAATGAAAAAACTTTTATTTGTTTTTTTTTTTTAAATCGTTTTATTTTATGATGCAAAATTTCCAAAGTCATCAGAAAAAAGATCCTTCGCAAAATAACACTCAGTCTTATGAGAAAATCTTCTGCTTTATTCAAACATTTTCTTTTACTTCTCTTTTTTGTTAAATTATTTCTCTTTTTTTATTTTCCTCCCCTCTAATCTTCTAAAACTCGAAGTTAATTAATCAGTATGTGTACGAAGTGTGTACGTAATAAATTTTGTCATGGATAATACAAACATATGATTTTGACAATTACATTAAGAAATGCGTGATTAAATATACACTGACGTCTAAAAATTGAATTGTTAAATTATCACAATATTCGCCCAAAGCTAAAATGATAATCCCAAGCTATAATTTAAATATGATCTAGAACAGCAATATCAAGAAAAATTACAACAACATAATAGGTATTATCATTTTGATTACAGGTTAGAGGGAATGTTTGTTTGGAAATGCATTTACATTAAACTTAAAATTAATGTTCAAGTTTGGAATGCATTTACATTAAACGCTTTTAGTTAACTTAAAATAAAACTCTTGATTTTAAATATTAGTCAATTTTTTAAATAACCAAATATTTTTTTTAACTCCCAATTTTTTATACATACCTGTTGTTCAGTTGGTATTATGTATACATAGTTTTAAATTATAAAGCTGATAATTGTAATTGGTTTAGTTGGTAATTTAGAAACCATAAAAATATACCTATTCTTTCTATTTATTAAAGCATCTTTTATAAAGGCAAGAAATGGTTTCCAATTTTTGATTTAAATTTAATATAATTTTTATACCCGTACGATAGATTTTAACTGCTGATAGATCTCACAAAAATATTAATTTTATTTTTAATAACTTTTTTTTGTAGCCCCACCCGTTACGGAGCTACAGCTCCCCCAAGGTTCAAAAAAGCTCTATATTCAAATTGTTATAACACAAGTTCTATACGGTATATCTTCATTTTGAAAACGCCAAACGATTACTACTTTTATTAGCTTTAAAAGTATATATATAATATATATATATTTGTAGCATACGGTGTCTTAATTTACCGTTATGCGAAACTAAAATTTTGCAAAATCCTTTAACTCTTCTATCTTCTAAACGGCTTAAGTTGGAAAGTTGAAATTTTGACAGAAGTTAGATCTTTAAAAATAAGTATGAGTCATTTCAGAAATTTTTTTTGTATCACCCCCCGTTTAGGAGCTGTAAGGGGTCAAAAACTGAAAATATCCTATTTTTAAACACGTGTAACTTGAACACCTGTTAAAATTTTTTTGAAGTAATACACAAAAAATTAAAGCTTCAACATTATACTCTATTTCTGTTAACAACTTTTTTTTAATAATATAGGGTTACTTTATAATTGACGAAAGTGTTACTTGATTTTTTCAAATTTTCTAACAAATTTCTTCAACAAATTTTTTGCATTTGTTTTACTCGATAATTTGAAATTGTTGAGGATATAATGCGTAGTACAAAAAAATGTAAATAAATAAACAACATAACGGTTTGCTTGAAGAATTTTTATTTATATGATATTGATATATACATACTTATATAATATCATGTTTATTTACATATCGTATATGTCACTAGTGAATGAATGATAAGAGTATAGATGTATATTATATAGCGCCGTATTTACATACATATATGTATTTTATTGTACTTATAAGAAATTATTCTGTCAATGGAATATTTACATATAATATAATATAATATTTAAAATTATATTTACTATTTTGTACTAAGTAAATTTAATATACATTTACCGCTTAGTATTAAATGGTACTATAGAATATTTGAAAAAGTTTTGGATTGATAATCGTTATGTGAAAGGTTAGAGTCTGCTTTTGAAGAATGTACATATAAATAAACATATAGTTTGAATATATGTACAACCCATAGTACTAGAAATTATAAAATTCACCCAAATTATTTTAAAATACTAAAATATTAAAAAAATATTATTGTAAGCAGAGTGACAGGCTGTGAACATACTAACGGTTCGTACAACTGTATTCTTCCTCGTTTTGATTAGAATTAGATTCGACAAATAATAGCTTAGAAGCTGAATTTGCCTTTTTGTTAAATATTTGTATACATACATATGTAAATATATTTATCTTAATATGTGCTTACATACATTTTTTATGAGTTAAAGGGAAAATTTTTTTATTTATCTGCTGAACATATTTTTTTTAAATCAGTGAATCTAGCTTAAACTAGATTATAAAAAATGTAGTTTTGCATTATTTTCAATTCTGTTGTTGACTAATAAAAATATTTATTAATGATACATACATACATATATAGATAATTTTTTTTTTGCATCACTTATTTACAAGCAATTAAAAATTAAGTCAAAAATTAATAATGTTTTTTATTGTTTCATAATTTTCCCGCTTGCTGTAATCTAAACATAAATGAAAAAAAATTTTATTTTATTTATAAAAAGATAAATAGGTATACATATATTTTTTATAAGTTTATTATGAGTTAGAAAGGTTAGAAGATATGTATATAAATTTATATTAATTTAGATACGTCAAGTTCTCTGTTTACAATAAAAAAAAATTTTTTTTAAATATTTTAACCAAACCAAATAAAAGCACCAAATATTTTTTTCTTTATCGTCATTTGAAAAATTTAAAAATTTTTTTTTAATTATTGTTGTTTTTAAGTTGTTTCACATTTAATTTAAATTTAAAATAATTTATGTTGAAGCAATTATAGAGAAATATTAGTAACATTTTGGCCGGAGAGAGAGAGCATATTATAAAATTTGTAGAGAAATTAGAAAAAGCTGAGCTTTTACAAAAATATTACATAACTAAACATTTTGTTGACCTTTATATAAAAGTGTAAAAAGAAATACTAATTCAGTATTTTTTGAACATCGTGTTATTTTAATAAAGTCATGTTTGTGTCTCAGTGGAAAAATAAATAAAAATTTAATTATAAATTTATAAATAAGTTTAAATATATAAAAATAATTTTATTAATATTGTTAATAATTTAAGACATTAAATATTATTTAAAATATTAAACAAGGAAATTTATTCATAATGAGTAATTCAGTAAATGGATTTGATATCAAAAATAATATAAATGGTATAAATAAGTGAGTAAAATGTATTTTATAACTTGATATTAGGTATATTATGATATTTAGAATTTGTGACTTACAAAATTAATTTTTCTATTCGTGATTTTTATATAAAAATTAAAAAATAAAATATACCTAGTTTCCATGTGTAATTATTTTCATCATAACTTAAAGATAATTGCTTATTATCGTCAAACAAATAATAAAATAAATAATTTAAAACAAATCGCATTCATTTTTAGAACAAAAATGCAATTAGGCGTGTAATATTATGTACCCCTATGTTCTAAACTAAAGATATACAGTTAGTAAAAAATACCAAAACAATTCAACTTTTTAATAGATGAAATCATTAAAAGTTCTAAAATCATTTGAACTTAAGTTATTTTTATTTTTTAAACCTTTTTCGCCAATATAAAATACATTCAAAAAGGAAACCGTTTTGAATACATATGTACACATTCATACATATAATGTTTTACCCAACAATTCTAATGGGTCAAAGAAATGTGCAAAATTAAGGTGATTTTCAATTTTTTTTGTTAACTGTATCTGGATTTAAATGTTCATGTATGTACATATGTACATACATACTTTTTTCTAAGCACCATGTTCTCAATCATTTAAATTACCCACCCCACATAATATGTATATATTTTTCGGTATTACTAATAAATGTTGATATTGATGCCCGGCTATTGTAAAATGATAAATATGTTAGAAATAAACATTACCCTCTGCTTAGAATATGCTGAAAATATTCATGGCAGATTATTAATATAAAAATGCAAATTAGCCTACCACTTTTATAAAGTAAGTTTCAAATAAAATTGACAATAAAAATTATGGGTATTTGTATTTTGTTTGAAGTATGATACAATTAACAATAAATGCATGTCAAAAGAAAAAAAATATAAAATATATCCATACATACATATATATTATGTAAATACATATATGTAATGTAAACATTAAACACTATATTTTTTTAGTACCTATATACATACATATATATCACTTTTTTGGTAAATAATTTGAAATTTTAAAGATTACAGCGAATATTTTAATAAGGTAATGATAATCAAATCAAACTTAGGTTCATCCCTATAACATAAGCCTAAAAATATGTATATGTTCGTATTAGTCCATGTTTTATAATGAAACCTTTTATAGTGTACTGTGTAAGTTTGCATGTTTAATAATAATGTGTATTCCATAATTACCGTAGATATTTAAAAATTTTACAAAAAATTACATAATATGCGTGACCATTGATAGTTGATACATTCAATTTAAAAAACAATACCTAATTTTATAAAAATTAAAAACAGAACAAATGAATTCAAAAACTGAATATCATTTTGTATAAAAATAAATTATATTTGCACATATTAATCATATATACAATATGTGTATTAAATGGAGTTATCTTGAGGTACTTGAAATAAAACCAAATGCTATAAAACCAAATTGCCTTTATTTCACTTCCAAATATGAAGTAAAACTAACAGCCGGGGATTTTGAAATTTAATATTTTGAAATTTTTAGTAGTTCCCCTTTTCCAGAATTTTAACAACAACCAAATTTGTTTTAGAGAAATTCCTGGTTTCTGTAAAATTCTGAAAAAGGATGTAAAAACCGAATCAGTCCAGTTTCCAAATCCAAGTTTCATTATCTTACTTATAATAGATTTTTGTTGTAAATTTTCTAAAAAAATATTTTGTTCGCCAGATTAGTTCATGCCATATTTTATAAGGGAAGATTTCGTGCGCAACCCAATAATGTACCTGGAACTGTTTTCATTAAAAAAATTTACGTTATTTTTTTTTTTTTAATTTGGAGTGAATTTCCTATTTGGAAAAAATATAAAGTCAATTTGTAATATAAGTAATCTTATAATAAACTAATCTTATTTTAGTCATTCAAAATTCTTTTTTAATTGTTTTTATTTTTTTTAAAGCTTTCGTAATTGAAAAAAATATGTTTTAAACTTATATACATTGTAGTTCAATCAGCTGATTAATTTTAAAACTTGTATTATGTATATGGAGTCGAATTTTTTTAAATTTTATGTATTTATACAATATTATACAAGAAATAGAAAATAAATATAAAAAATCCCAATCATTATTATTGGTATTGGTAATGAAGCTATGTAGACGTTTGTAATGTTTTGTATGCTTATAAATATTATCAATTTATATTATTTTTAATCGGGGGGGAACGTGTTTTATCTCTGTATTTCATTTACCCGTACTATCATTTACCTGTATTTTTTGCAATTTGCCTGTATTATCATTTACCTTTGGTGTCGTTTCATCCTAAATTTGGAGAGATTTTAGAGGTGCATTCAAAAGCAGAACTATTTACTTTTACCAGAATATTTATATATATGTCATGTGAGAAACTGAATGAGGAGGGACTTCAGAAGAATGAGGGAATGAATTCAAAATCAAACTTATACGCCTTTTACTGAAATATTTATATAATATGAAATAAAGACAATTGAAATACAGCCAAATGAAACACAGGCAAATCAAAATACAGGCAAATGAATCTAGGCTTTTGATAGTAACCCTATAATCGGGTTACAATATACAGTTTATACAGATTTAAAAAAAAATAAAATTGTCTGTAAAAATATTTCTGTCTGTAAAATGTCAAAAGTTAAATCTGATATCGACAAATACTTATTGTAGCAAATAATGTGCAGTATTATTATGAACAATTATATTGTTATACCCTTGTGAACTATGTTCAAGAATATAATAAATTTGCCATTACGTTTGTGACACCTTAAAAGATTCGAGCTAGATATAGTGTTAAAGGCATGGATCGGCTTAGAATCGAATTCTGAGTCGATTAAACCATGTACGCCAGTATGTCCGCATTATAACTTAAAAAATAAAAGAGCTAGGAGGCTGAAATTTTTTCTACGTCACTTTTTTCTCTAAGTTGCACAACTGTTAGTTTCGCTATTTAAATCCAGAATTCCCTGCCGTTGGCTTCTACAACTTCTTTCTTTATATGGTATAACTCAGTATATGTACATTGAAGCTAGCTATCTGGAATTTTGCAAAATGGTGTCGAGTTACAGACAACATCTGTTAAATTTGATTGTGCTGGCGCGACAGATTGCCATACAACTTCTCTTTTTAAATTCAAACTAGAAAATCCCCTGTGCAATTGCACAATTTCTATAGATTCAAAAACATTTGCGGTATCATACTGACTCCCTTAATAAACTACCTAAAAATTTCATTTTTACATCAGCACCATTAAAAAAACTTTGGTATCACTTACTTACTTGATGTAATAGAAAAAAACATAAAACAAATCTGAACACATAAAATTAAAAATGTTAGGAACAGTTTATTAATTTTTTCACGCCGTTTTTTCGTGGCGGTAATTTTTGACAGTTTTTTAATCATTGAGAAAAAATGGTCCAAGCTAAAAACACATTCAGGGTAAAAGTTCGTGCCGATATCTCAAAAATTGTTTGAAACACATGTATAAAGTGCACAATAAAAACCGGCGAAAAGCGAACCAACACCAACCGCTACGACATTTTTATTTTTGTTACATTTAAAATAATCCCAATAATCGAAATAATTTTAATATTTGTTAAAATTTTACCAGACTCTCTATTTTTCTTTAGTTTAAAAAAAAAATTTTTATGTCGATAAAAACAGTTGTTTTCGCCGCGAATTACTTTAATTACCAAAACTACTTTCAAGTCTTTTGCGTTTATTTTTTTTTTTGCTTGAAAAAAATTTGCTGAATTTATTTTATTTAAATGTACTTTGGAAGAGGTCTTTAGTATATTTAATAAAAGATTCATGTCTCTGATAATGTAATTTCATAAATTTTCGGGGCCTTTTTTTTTTGTGTGGGTCGTTTTCGACAGCTTTTTAATTTAATGGTCTAATAATAAATTAGTACAAAATTATGAATCTATTTTGAGAGAAGGCATCTAAAATGATATTTCCTATGTTAATTTTTCTCTTTTTTTTAAGAAAAATATCCATTTCTAAAATATTTAGTAAGTTTCTGATTTCTGTTATGAAATATAATTAGCTAAGTCTGCCGAATTTTATATTAATAAAAAAAATTCGAATATTTTATGTTATATCAAAAATGCAGCTTAAAAAATCAAAATTCCAACCTAAATAAACAAAACTACTTTAAAGTCTGTTGCGAAACTTTTACCAGCTTTTATAATAGTGAAAACAAAATCAAGAATAAAATCGGCCTATTATTTTTTTTCTTATAAATATAAGGCTTACTATAAACTTTGCTCTTTTCACTTTCAGGTCTTTTAATTTTATTAAGAGTATTTTTATTTTTTTCAAAACAAAGAGTCATTTGAAAACTGCCAGCAGAAGATTAATAATTTATTTTTAATTTACCGCTGCGACCAGTTCATAATGGATGTGGCGGTCAAATTTAAAAATTAAAAATTTGCTTTAAATTTTGTGTCGAAAGTACTTTTTAAAAAGTAAACATTTGTGTCTCTGATAAGACTTTTAGTCCAAGATTTGTGTCTCTGATAATAAAATTTTAAATTATTAAATAAATATACAGAAATATCATCTTTGCCAGTTTAGTTTACATTCAGTGTGAGTGGTTTATTATAGAAATAAAATATTTTTTTTTTACATCTTGTGTGTCTGGTATTAATATCTATATGATATTTAATATCTTGTGTGAATTGGTATTATCAGAGACTACATAGAGATGTACAAATTCATACAAAAATTTGTACTAATTTTTTTTCAAACGGGCCAGCTAAAACTGGCTAGTTTTAAAAATTTTAAAGCACAGAAATATTTGATTTGTGTCATAGCTAAAAGAATTTAGTGAAAACCAGAATCTTCTGTAAAATCTGGTGTAAAATGTAAAAATTATCATTCATATATTTTATGCATTTACAAAATTTTTTTATCTTTGTGAATTAAACCATAATCATTATATTGTGTATATTATCAGAAATTCAATCATTAATTTCAGGTATTATATTATCTGATCTGATTAACAAATCTTATTTTTTTCCATGGCTAACAATATTATTAATGGTCTAATAATAAATTAGTACAAAATTATGAATTAGTACAATCTTTTGTGAGAGAAGGCGTCTAAAATGACATTTTCTATGTAATTTTTTTCTTTTTTTTTTTAAGAAAAATATCCGTTTCTATAATATTTAGTAAGTTTCTGACTTCTGTTATGAAATATAATTATTTAAGTCTGCCTAATTTTATATTAATAAAAAAATTTCGAATATTTTATGTTATACCAGTTCTACCGAAAATTTAGCTTAAAAATCTAAATTTCAACCTAAATAAACAAAACTATTTTAAAGTCTGTTACGAAGCACCAGCTTTTATACTAATGAAAACAAAATCAAGAATAAAATCGGCCTATTATTTTTTTCTAATAAATATGAGGTTTACTATAAACTTTGCTCACTCTCACTTTTTCACTTTCAGGCGCTTTAATTTTATTAAGAGTACCTATTTTTATTTTTTTTTTCCAAAACAAAGATTGAAAACGCCAACAGAAGATTAATAATTTATTTTTAATTTACCGCTGCGACCAGTTCATAATGGACGTAGCGGTCAAATTTAAAAATTAAAAATTTGCTGAATTTATTTTGATTGAAAATGTGTTTTTTAAGTATGTATGTACTTTTCCTTTTTTGACTGTACCCACTTTTAATAAACGGTTTGTGTCTCTGACAATAATTCTAGTGGAAAATTTAGTCTCTGGTAATAATATTTACTAAATTTATTTATATTTTTAATTAACGGTTTGCGTCTCTTGATAATACTTTGAGTTAAAGATTCGTATCTCTGGTAATAAAACTTTAAATTATTAAATAAATAGTAAAAAAAGCCTTATTAAAGGGTATAAGTAGAAAAATAAAGCTTTTGTGAAAGTTTCCTCAGTTTTATGAACAATTTAATTTTAGTAAATTTATTCAAATACTTATATGTATTATATTTAGATATTGATAAATGTAAAATTTATTGCTAAAGTGTTTTAAATAATGAAAAACCTCAATGATGCTGTGAAGTAGTTTCTTTCAAAAATGTAATAAAAATGATTATTTAATAAATCTCATCTCTTGTAAATTTCTTTGTCAAGCTTTGGATTAAAAAACCAAAGGTTGGATTAAAAACCAATGGTAAATAAATTTTTGCCAATAGTATCAAAAATTTTCGCTTCGAAAAAATACAGTATCAAACTTTATAATTTTGAAACTAAACTACACTGATCTGATGCATTTGCCTAATTATAATATATAGTACACTTGTTATATTTTTCTATGGTTGCCATAGCAAATGCTTCAAAACTTTCTTTGTTATATTTTTCAAACAAATTTTTACTCTATCCGTAATAATATTCTGTCCTTTATCTATCGCTTTCTCTACAAAATCTTCACACCGTAAGTTTTATAAGTTTTACGCACCTTTTATGTAAAACAATAAAAATTGGCTGTGCATATAATGTTGAAGTTTTAGAAAATAAAAATCATAAAAGAAGCATAAAATTAAGAAAATGTTACACATTCAAAATTTAATTGAAAATTGTGATTTTATAATTTAAATTGCGCTCCTTTAAAAGCTTTGGTTTTACGCACCGCTTTATTTTTTTATAATTTCTACTTAAAAATGCAACTCTTTAAAAACTTTGATTTATGCACTGTCTTGTTTTTTCATTCTTTTTATAGCATAACATTTTAATTCTTTTTTTCTATCTGTTATGTACCTAAATATCAGATGTACGTTTCTTTCTTTTCATAGCATAGCATTTAATATTTCTTTTTCTATCTGTTATGTACGTAAATATCAGAGGTATGTTTTTTCATTTAAAATCATAACATTTTAATAGTTCTTTTTTTCTTTAAAAATATTTAAAAACAGTCAAAGTAACATTTTTTGTTCTCTTTTTTTTCTATTCGTTTTTATTTTTCTTCGCAGTATTACATTTATTTTTTTTTTGTTTTCTGTTATTTACGTACGCTAAGTATTTCTTTTATTTTTTTTAAATATTAAATTTATACATACAGTCTATTTAAAAAATATAAATTATAACCTATAGAACATTTTGAATTTTTTTTTGTTCGTTTATGTTTACCGTCCATTCATTCATATTAATAATTGTTGCCTATACAAAAAATAATAAATCTATAATAAATCTAATATATGTATACTCCTATTTTTATTCATATATCTATATTATGGGCTAAACTTCTGATTCTAAAATTGTACTATATTATGGCAAAATTTTTAAAAAATTAAGAAAATGTTACTTAGCAAAATTTAAATAAAAATATTATTGCAATTTTATAATGTTCTACTTAAAAATCTGAACCTTTAAAAACTTTGATTTATACACTGCCTTGTTTTTTCTTTCTTTTCATAGCATAACATTTTGATATTTCTTTTTTTCTATCTGTTATGTACCTCAATATCAGATGGACTTTTCGTTCTTTTCATAGCATAACATTTTTTTTTTCCTTTTTCTATCTGTTATGTAGGTACGTAAATATCAGACGTATGTTTTTTTCTTTCAAAATCATAACATTTTAATAGTTCTTTTTTTCTTTAAAAATATTTAAAAACAATCAAAGTAACATTTTTGTTCTCTTTTTTTTCTATTCGTTTTTATTTTTCTTCGCAGTATTACATTTTACTTTTTTTTTTTTGTTTTCTGTTATTTTTTTTAAGTATTAAATTTATACATCAGTCTATTTAAAAAATATAAATTATAACCTATAGAACATTCTGAATTTTTTTTTTGTTCGTTTATGTTTACCGTCCATTCATTCATATAAATAACTGTTGCCTATATAAAAATTAATAAATCTATAATAAATCTAATATATGTATACCCATATTTTTATTCATATATCTCTATATTATGGGCTAAACTTCTGATTCTAAAATTGTACTATATTATGGCAAAATTTTTAAAAAATTAAGAAAATGTTACTTAGCAAAATTTAAATAAAAATATTATTGCAATTTTATAATGTTCTACTTAAAAATCCGAACCTTTAAAAACTTTGATTTATACACTGCCTTGTTTTTTCTTTCTTTTCATAGCATAACATTTTGATATTTCTTTTTTTCTATCTGTTATGTACCTCAATATCAGATGGACTTTTCGTTCTTTTCATAGCATAACATTTTTTTTTTCCTTTTTCTATCTGTTATGTAGGTACGTAAATATCAGACGTATGTTTTTTTCTTTCAAAATCATAACATTTTAATAGTTCTTTTTTTCTTTAAAAATATTTAAAAACAATCAAAGTAACATTTTTGTTCTCTTTTTTTTCTATTCGTTTTTATTTTTCTTCGCAGTATTACATTTTACTTTTTTTTTTTTGTTTTCTGTTATTTTTTTTAAGTATTAAATTTATACATCAGTCTATTTAAAAAATATAAATTATAACCTATAGAACATTCTGAATTTTTTTTTTGTTCGTTTATGTTTACCGTCCATTCATTCATATAAATAACTGTTGCCTATATAAAAATTAATAAATCTATAATAAATCTAATATATGTATACCCATATTTTTATTCATATATCTCTATATTATGGGCTAAACTTCTGATTCTAAAATTGTACTATATTATGGCAAAATTTTTAAAAAATTAAGAAAATGTTACTTAGCAAAATTTAAATAAAAATATTATTGCAATTTTATAATGTTCTACTTAAAAATCCGAACCTTTAAAAACTTTGATTTATACACTGCCTTGTTTTTTCTTTCTTTTCATAGCATAACATTTTGATATTTCTTTTTTTCTATCTGTTATGTACCTCAATATCAGATGGACTTTTCGTTCTTTTCATAGCATAACATTTTTTTTTTCCTTTTTCTATCTGTTATGTAGGTACGTAAATATCAGACGTATGTTTTTTTCTTTCAAAATCATAACATTTTAATAGTTCTTTTTTTCTTTAAAAATATTTAAAAACAATCAAAGTAACATTTTTGTTCTCTTTTTTTTCTATTCGTTTTTATTTTTCTTCGCAGTATTACATTTTACTTTTTTTTTTTTGTTTTCTGTTATTTTTTTTAAGTATTAAATTTATACATCAGTCTATTTAAAAAATATAAATTATAACCTATAGAACATTCTGAATTTTTTTTTTGTTCGTTTATGTTTACCGTCCATTCATTCATATAAATAACTGTTGCCTATATAAAAATTAATAAATCTATAATAAATCTAATATATGTATACTCCTATTTTTATTCATATATCTATATTATGGGCTAAACTTCTGATTCTAAAATTGTACTATATTATGGCAAAATTTTTAAAAAATTAAGAAAATGTTACTTAGCAAAATTTAAATAAAAATATTATTGCAATTTTATAATGTTCTACTTAAAAATCCGAACCTTTAAAAACTTTGATTTATACACTGCCTTGTTTTTTCTTTCTTTTCATAGCATAACATTTTGATATTTCTTTTTTTCTATCTGTTATGTACCTCAATATCAGATGGACTTTTCGTTCTTTTCATAGCATAACATTTTTTTTTTCCTTTTTCTATCTGTTATGTAGGTACGTAAATATCAGACGTATGTTTTTTTTCTTTTAAAATCATAACATTTTAATAGTTCTTTTTTTCTTTAAAAATATTTAAAAACAATCAAAGTAACATTTTTGTTCTCTTTTTTTTCTATTCGTTTTTATTTTTCTTCGCAGTATTACATTTTACTTTTTTTTTTTTGTTTTCTGTTATTTTTTTTAAGTATTAAATTTATACATCAGTCTATTTAAAAAATATAAATTATAACCTATAGAACATTCTGAATTTTTTTTTTGTTCGTTTATGTTTACCGTCCATTCATTCATATAAATAACTGTTGCCTATATAAAAAATAATAAATCTATAATAAATCTAATATATGTATACCCATATTTTTATTCATATATCTATATTATGGGCTAAACTTCTGATTCTAAAATTGTACTATATTATGGCAAAAATTTTAAAAAATTAAGAAAATGTTACTTAGCAAAATTTAAATAAAAATATTATTACAATTTTATAATGTTCTACTTAAAAATACGACCCTCTAAAAACTTTGATTTATACACTGCCTTGTTTTTTCTTTCATTTCATAGCATAACATTATAATATTTATTGTTTTCTATCTTTTATATGGGTAAATATCAGATGTACGTTTCTTTCTTTTCATAGTATAACATTTGTGAAATTAACATTTAACATAACAGGAGGGCACGCTACTCAGCAGCAGCAACTTGTCTTTTATTATATTTAGATATGGGCTAAACTTCTGATTCTAAAATTGTACTATATTATGGCAAAAATTTTAAAAAATTAAGAAAATGTTACTTAGCAAAATTTAAATAAAAATATTATTACAATTTTATAATGTTCTACTTAAAAATACGACCCTCTAAAAACTTTGATTTATACACTGCCTTGTTTTTTCTTTCATTTCATAGCATAACATTATAATATTTATTGTTTTCTATCTTTTATATGGGTAAATATCAGATGTACGTTTCTTTCTTTTCATAGTATAACATTTGTGAAATTAACATTTAACATAACAGGAGGGCACGCTACTCAGCAGCAGCAACTTGTCTTTTATTATATTTAGATAGATTAGATATACAGAAATATCATCATTGCCAGTTTAGTTTACATTCAGTGTGAGTGTTTTATTATAGATATAAAATATATTTTTTTACATGTTGGCAAGGTCTCGCCAACATCTTGTGTATTATATTATAGATAACTCACGTGTCTATTGAAGCTAAGAATCTGAAATTTTGTAAAACTTCATGCTAACAACTTCTGTAAAATTTGGTAAGGCTAGATCAGTAGATTCAGGCTTCTTAAACCTCTTGGAACTTTATAAAACCAAGCATCTGAAATCTTACAAAAGATTTTAGTGCAATCACTTCTTGCAATAGATTCGGGTAGCTGCCATATAACTCCACAATTTACATAAATATATCTAGGTAGTTAACGTCGGTACTAAAACATCTAAATTTTTTTAAAAGATGATCAAGCAGTCATCACACACAGTTGACACAGTCTACTCTACTACACTCTTCCTCGTTTTAAACTATAATTGTTATTTGATTGCAATTAACTGCATTTATTCAATGCAATTATTCAATGAATTTAAATAAGTTTGATGTTGTTCAGAATAGGTACTATATTTAAATTAAAATAATGTCTCATATGTATGTATTTTGATTGATTAATTCAATACTTATCAACAATACAAATTTTATAAATTGTTGGGATATCCTTTTCGAGGTTCAATCCTTTTTGGGATTTGGGTCAAATGTTTTTTATATAATGCTTTTTATATAAGTATAACTCAGTGCTTATATTAGCTGAGTATTTCTTGAAATTTTCTGAAACATGACTAAATTTTATGACGGCATATATATTATATTCGTTAGAATATCCTAGAATTTTTATTAGATATATACATTAAATATTTTTATTATTACTATATATATATATATATATAATCATTAATTTAATGTTTACCATTAATTTGAGCCCAAGAACGAAATAGCTGAATCAAATCGTAAACCTAATAAAATAAAAGACAATATAAACCACCACAATAAGAAATCTGCACTTACCCTAATGTTATCTATATATAAAAATAAATGTATAACGTCTCAAGAACCTTCATTGTAATGGAAAACATTTTTTTTTTGTTAAAATATATCCCTAATAGCTAGTTAGGGTTAAATTAAAAAAAATCTATAATATAATTTATATTTTTTCTCTATAATTCTGATATTAACAACTTTTCCAACTTTTCTTTTAAAGATCACTTTAAAATAATTCAATATTTTTATATAAATTTTACAACAAGAAAATATTATTTATTTTAAATTTATTAGAATTATTTATTTTATTTTATATTTATATTATATAAAATTCTTATCATCAGTAAATAAAAAAAAATTATTATTTATACATAGTTTAACACTGTTTTAAGTGTTTTTTTTTTCATTGTTTGCAGAAGTTATTAAATTACCAACTTTATCTATAAAATAAAATTAAATTAAAAAAATATCAATCGACTGTTGTTTATAGCTTCACAATTTTTCATAATTTTTTTTATTATACAAATTGTTTATTTAATTTTTTATATTATATATAATTTCATTATTTTTAATTTCTACAGAACAACAGAAGTTGAAGTATTTATCAACGGAAAATTGTTTAAAGGTAAATATGTACATATGATATATGTAAATATGTATTTATATATAAATATATTATGTGTAAGTATGTATTTATTAATTATAATTGAATCGAATCATTAATGCAATCGAAACAATTATTTTAGTTAAATTTTTATTGCTTATCTCAAAAAGTTTAGAAGTTTTATTAAAAACGGACGATTATCTGTGCTAGAAAAATCGATTGGTAATCAAATTAAGCTTACATTAAGTATAATATGTGTATAACATTATTTCAATCTAAAAAAAATTTGTTAAAGCTTTTTGAGAAAAACGTTAGTTTAACATTTCATTTGAAAATTTTTTTTTTTTATTTTCATTTTAGTAAACCCTTCTGTAATACCCATCAACACAAGTTTAAACACCTTTATACGTAGTCATGCCAAATTACCTGGTACCAAATTTATGTGCAGTGAAGGTGGTTGCGGTGCATGTATAGTTACAGCATGTGGACAACATCCAATTACAAAAGAGCAAAGGATATGGGCTATTAATTCGGTAAAAAAAAATTTATAAAATTTTTTCGTCATAACTTTTAAATTTAAAATTAACATGCGTTTTCCATTTCTTAATTTGCAGTGTTTAACATTGGTATATGCTTGTCATGATCTTAATATTATAACTGTAGAAGGAATTGGTAATAAAAAAGACGGTTATAATGCAATACAAAAACGTTTATCGAATTTTCATGGAACTCAGTGTGGATACTGTTCCCCAGGTATGGTTATGAATATGTACAGTCTTTATCAAGCCAAAGAAGGTAAATTAACAATGGAAGAGATTGAAAATTCCTTTGGTGGTAACATTTGTCGTTGTACTGGATATAGGCCAATTTTAGATGCATTCAAGTCATTTGCTATTGACGCTGGTGAAAAATACAAAAATATGTGTCAAGATATGGGATGTGATATTGAAGGTAATTGTTCTAATATTTTGTTGAATATAATTCCAAAAATCAATAATATTATTTATATTATTGTAATTTTAAAGATATGCCTTCCAAAATCTGCCCAGCAACTGGACTCAATTGTGCTGGAAAATGCTCTTGTAAAGCTTCGAATGGCTTTTCAACTTCTCCCGAAATATTGCGTTTGGTTTTCGATGATGGTAAAGAATGGTACAAAGTTTCTACTTTAAAAGAGCTTTTCTTATTATTCAAATCGATCAAACAAGAAAAGTACATGCTTGTAGCAGGTAACACTGCACATGGTGTTTATAGACGTGATCCTGATATAAAAATATTTATTGACATTAACTCGATTGATGAACTTCACGAACATAAAATATCATCGACTGACAAAATAGTGTTAGGTGGCAATCTCAGCCTAACTGATACTATGCAAATACTGGAAAAATTATCTGATAAAAAAGGGTTCGAATATTGCAAGCACTTTAATAAACACATTGATTTGATTGCAAATGTACCTATTCGTAATTCTGGAACATTGGCCGGAAATCTATCAATTAAGCATGTTCAGAATGAGTTTCCATCAGATTTGTTTCTACTTTTAACAACTGTTGGCGCTAATATTGTAATTGCTCAAGATAATTCAAAAGGAAATAATGGTGAATATTTGCTAGAAGCGATAAGTCCAGAGAATTTTTTAAGGATGAATATGCACAAACGAATTATTCATAGCATTGAACTAAAATATTTGGACCCTTCTAGATACATATTTAGATCATATAAAATAATGCCGAGGGCACAAAATGCCCATGCATATGTGAATGCAGCATTTTTAGTATCTGTCAATAAAGAAAAAATTATAAATGATATTACTATTAGCTTTGGTGGTATAGAACCAAAGTTTAATAGAGCAGCGCTATTAGAAACTCAGTTAATTGGCCTACCTTTATATAATGCTGAAACTTTAAAGAAATCAATTGAGATACTTCAAGTATCTTTGGATCCACGAATATCATTACCAGACCCAACTCCAAAATATCGGAAGCAATTAGCCATGGGATTGTTTTACAAGTTTGTACTCGATACCTGTCCATCAAATAATTTAAAACCTGAATTTAAGTCGGGAGGAGAAATTTTAAAGAGACCATTAAGTTCTGGAGTTCAAACTTTTGATACTTATAAAGATAACTGGCCTCTAACTCAACCAATACAAAAGGTTGAAGGTCTTGTTCAATGTTCTGGGGAAGCGCAATACTTCAATGATATTCCACAACAACCTGGTGAATTATGGGCTGCTTTTGTCCCAGCTACAGTTGTTCACGCCACTATTCTTAATATTGATCCTTCTGAAGCTCTTCAAATTCGAGGTGTGAATTGCTTTTTATCGGCTAAAGATATTCCTGGGGCAAATAATTTTAGTCCCAGGAATATGATGATGGTTTTTGAAGATGAAGAAATATTCTGTTCTGAAAAAGTTCGTTATTTTGGGCAACCCCTAGGTATGATTCTGGCGGAAAGTAGAGATATAGCCGAAGAAGCTGCCGCATTAGTTAAAATTTCCTATGGAAAATCTAGTGAGTTGTATATAACATTGTATAATATATGCCTTTGGAAAAGCCTATATATTTGAATATTCTTTTAGGTGAACCAATTTACACAACAATTAAAGATGTTTATGAAAACAAAGCTGTCGAAAGAATTCATGACACACCATTTAAATTCGACGCAAAATCAGAATCTGTTGAAGAAGGAAATATTTATATTAAAGGAAGATTTGAAATTGCTGGACAATATCATTTCACAATGGAACCTCAAACAACTATTTGTATACCTATTGAGGATGGAATTGAAGTTTACTGTGCTACACAATGGATCGATTACGTTCAAATTGCAATTTCTCAAAGTTGTTTACTTCCCGAAAGTGCCATTAACATGCAGGTTAGACGACTTGGCGGAGCGTACGGCGCTAAAATTACGCGTAGCACTCAAGTTGCTTGTGCGAGTGCTTTAGGAACTGTTCTTACTAATCGTCCAGTGAGATTTGTTCTTTCTTTAGAAAGTAATATGGAAACTTGTGGAAAACGTTTTGGTTTAATAAGTGATTATGAAGTACACGTTAAGGAAAATGGTGAAATAACAAAACTTGTAAATAGCTACGCTCAGGATGAAGGATGTTCCATTAATGAACAGCCAATATTTAATTCGATTGAATTCTTTAAAAATTGTTATAACTATGATACGTGGAAAACTGAAGGTAAAATTGTAATAACAGATGTCGCCAGTAATACATGGTGTCGTGCACCAGGAACAACTGAAGGAATTGCTATGATTGAAAATATAATGGAACATATTGCTCGTATGACTAAAATAGATCCAGTTGACGTCCGATTGGCAAATATTCAAGACGGAAACAGAATTAAAGAACTTTTACCAGATTTCTTGCAATCAACTGAATACAAAGTTAGAAAAGGCAATATTGATCAATTTAATAGAAGTAACCGGTGGAAGAAAAAAGGAATTGCAATAGTACCAATGCAATATGCACAAGACTTCTTCGGCACAATGCCAGTTATTGTTTCTATTTATCACACAGATGGTACTGTGGCTATTACTCATTCAGGTATAGAATGTGGTCAAGGTATAAATACAAAAGTTGTTCAAGTTGCTGCAAAAACGCTGAATATTCCACTTGAATTCATTAAAATTAAACCTGCTTTAAATTACGTAATACCAAATTCCTCGGTTACCGGTGGAAGTAGGACTAGTGAAGCTGTGTGTTATGTAAAAAAAATGTTATGGGATTTTTACTTTAAAATTTTTAATATATAATTTTATATTTAAGGCTACTATGAAAGCTTGTGAAATGCTTTTAGAGAGAATGAAACCAGTTAAAGAAGAAAACCCGAATTTTAAATGGGAAGAAATAACGCATACATGTTATCTAAAATCAATTGAACTCAGCGCTAGCTACATGTTTAAGGATACTGATGTCTCTGGATATATCACATGGGGTCTTAGTTGTGCGGAAGTTGAAGTTGATGTTTTAACAGGAAACTTTCAGTTAACAAGGGTTGATATTTTAGAAGATACTGGGGAAAGTATAAGTCCTTATATTGATGTTGGACAAATTGAAGGTGCTTTTATAATGGGGTTGGGTTATTGGCTGACAGAAAGTTTGGTTTACGATAGCAATGGTCAATTATTAACAAATAGAAGTTGGAATTATAAGCCACCTGGTGCTAAAGATATACCTATAGATTTTCGTATTAATTTCTTAAGAAATTGTCCAAATCCACTAAGTGTTTTGAGATCAAAAGGTTAAAAATTTTTAATTTTTTTTAACGTTTTTACATAATTGCTTGTATTAATATTATTTGTTTGTAGCAACTGGTGAACCAGCTTTGTGTATGTCTGTGGTGGCAATATTCGCTCTAAGATACGCAATAGAATCAGCTAGACAAGATGCTGGTTTAAAAAGTACGGATTGGTTTGAACTCGGGGCACCAACTACCATTGAAAATGTTCTCTTAGCAACTGCAACAAAACCTGAAATGTTTGTTTTAAATTGAAATGACACCATTTAAATTGGGAATTAATGATGTTAATGGCACAACCTTACCTTTGTTTTATATATTAACCATATTGAGATGAAAAAAAAAATGAAATTTAGCGATATAGTTACAAAAAAAAAACTTTACTACAATTATGTATTTATAAAAATAAAATATTGTTTTATATGTAATAAATGTTACTAATAATTATTATATAAAATCAAACATTTTAATTTCATAATATTATGATAGTTTTTTAGAAGGTAAAACTAGTTAATTAATTTAAGATATCCATTTATAACTCGCTAAGAAAGGTATTTTGGTTTTCAAAATACGAAATTTTACTTTATTAAATTGATCAATATTGGCTTTTCTTATATTTTTGTGTTTTGACAGATTAAAGAAATAAAAATTTAAGTAAAAAGACAGTAAAAATTTTAGATAATTGAAAATAAAATGTAAACATGTAAAGAAAATTTGATCGCTTTAACTCAAACGAAGTATAGATTTTCTAAGCAGCATATATTTTAGAGTTTCTTGAAAATCTGGCAAAAAAAAGAGTAAGGTTCCACTAAATTTTTATATTATAATGACTGAAGTCATATTGCAACAATCCCATATAAAAATTTATTAAACGACTAACAAGTAAAGCTTGTCTTAATGTTATAAGAATAATAACCAAATTTAATTAAAATTTAATTGAGTTTTTTTTAAAACTTTGTTAAAGAGATTCATTCATGAAGAAATACCGTACCAAAAACAGAAATAAAAATAATTTTTTATTTAAATTAGAGAAAACTCAATAAATCTAACATTTATTTTTTTAATATTTCAATATTTTAACATGTACAAAAATGATTTTCACAAATTTGTCATGTTTTCTCATTTTTAACATTTAGAGTGAATTCAAAAAAGCTGCCTAATCAAGCAGGAAATAAAAATTAAACCCCATTAAACAATTGTTGTATATTCTAACCAAAAATCAAATTTATTCTTTTTCAGGTTATTGAATGTTGTTTCTTATTGGTTGCCCAAAAATAACAACAATAGCCCTATAACAAATGTCATACCAACAACCAACAAATAATTTAGTTACAAGGACAACCAGGTTTTTCTATACAGTACAGATATAAAAACATGGTAACACAGTTTTGTTATGATGAGTGTGAAAATTGATTTTTGTACGTGAGTGGAAATTTTTGACATTTCAATTTCTGTTTTTTTGTTTTTTTTATTTTATATAATTTAAATTCAAACAAGAAAAAAATATTTTATTCTATTCGAAATTTTAATTTTTCCAAGGAATTCCTTTTGGATTTTCCAATTTATGTTTTCCTTTGGCTTTGTGTTTTTTTAAAAATTTTCCATTTTTTGTTTTTTTTCATTTTTAGGTTAAGCTGTCAATTCATTTTGTGGTCTTCAATCGTTTCTTTTTCTTTTGTTTTGTAACTTTTGACCATTTAATTCTAATAAATGGTCAATTTACACAAAGATTCTCACTAGAATGTTACTATGCTATTAATAATGGAATTTCTGATATGGCATCAGTGTTATTGATAGAAGAAATGTGTTTAATTTACTTAAATATTTTTCGTAAATTGAATTCATCTTCTCTTAAGATGGAAATAAAATCAATTCAGAATTCTAGACATGATTTTTAAGAACAATTTTTGTTTTTGTTTTCTGTCTCCATAGAAGTAATGATAAAAGTATATTGAAAATTAAATTATATTAATTATATATGATGGAAAAGACTATGATGGTGATAATGGTATTATATTGGTTTTATGGTTAATGATTGAATAAAAATTCTTGTGATGATATTGTTTTTGTATTATAATATTGAACATACATAAGACAAATGAAAAGTGTTTGGTTGAGCTTCGTATCAAGAAATCTTTTTAATATTACAGAATGCTATTACAAACCATTTTAAAAATAACTCTGCATATTGAATTAAATTCGAATTGTTATATTATTGAATATTAGGATCGTAAATGAATTGTTGTTATATAAACATTTTATTTTATTGCCACCTATTCGTTAGAAATTTGCTCTGAGTTGTCAGCAATTTATAATAAAAACAAAAAATTTTATAAAACAGTTTTTTTTGAACTAAAAAGTAGAAAATAAATTTTTAATTGTGAATTTTTCTGCAATTTTCTAGATTATATTGTTACAACCTAAGTTTCTTTAAAAATATTTATATCAATATAGGAAATATACATATATGCGTCTAAAACCCGTGCAATTAATATAAAATCTGGAATTTTAAAGAAAACAATAAAATAATACTATACTACACACTATTACTAATGACTAATAAGAATTCGCCTCATACATTTTTGAAAAATGCTATCGTATTATAACATTACAGAATTCATTTACGGAAATTAGTTAGAAAAAAAAACGTATATTGTTATACGGAAATATATTATGTATGTATATAATACAAAATTATGGAATCAAACAAATTTGACTAAAAGAGCCATTATATTCAGTATGAATAAACACCATTATAAATATTTTTGCAAAATTTTCCATTCATAAATTTCTATTTGAAAAGCCATAGAAAAGTATGTTTACCAACGTAGATATATACTGTACTGATACACATATATATGTATATACATTTACTGTACTGAGAAAAATGTAGAAACTAAACTAAATTCTACTAATTTCTAAAGCTTTTGACCGGGTTTGGCATGATGCTTTAATTGTTAAATGCAAAACATGGGTCTCGGTGGTGTATTTGTAAACTGGATTGGAGATTTTCTTTCGAATCGTTCGATTCGAATCCAATCCAATCCATAGTTTTGCAGACGACAGCACGCTCGTTGCTTCTTATGACGACAACGCCAGTAAATATTCTGCTTGAGCTAAATCTCGACTTGGACAAAATTTCTAATTGGGGCAAAATCAACAGAGTCTCTGTTTAGTCTCTCAAAAGAAACATTTCAATCCCAATTTTAATTTTTCAAGGGGAAGTTTTGCAACATGCCGGTGAGCTCAACATCTTGCGCATGGAGCTAAATCAAAAATTAAGTTTGTCCAATCATATTTTTGGTATAGCTAAAGATGCAAGCTAGGTATATGGGTTTTCTGTATCGCTGTAAATCCTTCTTTTCAGCTTCTGATATTTAGGAGATAAATAAAACGTATATAAGACCAAAGATGGAGTACAATGCACATATTTGGGCAGGAGCCTCCAAAACGGCATTGGGATTTCTCGATAAAGTGCAAAATAGAGCAATTCGTCTAATAAACGATCCCAATGTCACCTCTACGCTCTCTCCACTCGGTCTCCAGCGCCTAACAGGAATACTTACCCTGTTTTATAGATACCTTATAAGGTTGGGTTCTTGTCCTAACGAGATTAAAAGCTTGATGCCTCCTCTCAAAGCATTCCAAAGAAAAACAAGGAGAGCCTCTGCTACCCATCCCTAAGTAGTTCAAATTCCCAGATGGCATAATTCGGCTTATGGAAATTCGATTGCAGTACGAACATCGCGAATGTGGAACCATCTTCCACGTCTTGTGTTCCCCAGAATTTGTGATGCTTACATTTACAACGTGCAAAGATTCAAGGTGAATATTAACAACTTTGTTCACAATATGCCTGCCAATTTGAAATCTATTTTCATTCTCAACTTAACTCAACTTTCTCTGACCAGGCAGTACATTAGTACTAAAGGTCGTATAACCTATTGTTTGGTCAAAAAAGAGAGATGGTGTTTAGTTGGTTAAAGTCCCACACACTCATAGAGGACTCGTGCTCGTTTTTAGTCCTCTATAGTGTCTTTCGATGATTCCCACCTACCCTCGCAAAAAAAAAAATGTATAATTATTATATACTAGTATTCGCCCGCCCCTCGAAATTCGAGGTGTTTTAATTAGCAATTACAATACAGTATATTCAGTATAGTTTTTTTATGATTTTATTTAAAATATAAAAATACAATTTTCAATAATTAAAGCCTTTATGAATTTAAAATTTCTTTGCAAATTATATTTTTTGTAAAAACACGGTTATTATTATCTTTTAGAAGTTGCCCTTGATTTATTGAGTATTTGAAACTCAATATATACCTATTATATGTATATTATAAGAAGCCTAAGATGGTAAATCATTGAGTAAAAGGGTTTTAAATGTCTATCAATACAGATTAAATATTATGATGATATTATGATATGTAAGAATTTATTTCGTTTAAAATATGAAAAAAAAAACCAAAACAAAAAAAAACAGAACTGAATCGAACTTGCAAGATTAAAAAACAACTATTAATAACCCCACACTCTACCGCTGTACTAAAACCTAAACTAAAATTTGAATGTTTATAATCAGTTATATTGTGAAATTCCTACTCCTACCATACAACCAATATTTTAAAATTTTTAATCGAAAAGAAAAAATAAAACAAAAATTTAACGGAATCAAAGAGCGTCTTTTTTGAATATGTATATTATAGGTATATACATGGGTTTTTTTATAAAAATGGGAAATTATTAATGAAAATCAGAAAATTTTGGAAAAATATTAATCTTGTAAGATGGCTGTACTGAATATTTATCATTTAAAAAGAAAAAGTTGGTTGGTAAATCATTGAGTAAAAGGGTTTTAAATGTCTGTCATTTACAGATTAAATATTATGATGTATACATATTTAGTTTTGTCTACAGCTAATTAAAAGGCAATAACCAAACAAATAATTTAGTTAACTTCTCTACTGTTTTTTGGCATTATTATTTTAGAATCATGTATTGTCACTGAGATTTAAGCTGTGTCCAAAATTTCAACGGGAAGTACGATCTAAACTATGTCTCAAGGGGAAGTGTGTCTAAAATAGCTTGCAAGATTCCACGATTCATTTAACCACGAGTAAGTTCAGTAAAAGCTCTTAATAATAATAAAAAAATACATAACTTGAAAAATCAGTTTTTATAATAAAATAGGTACATATTAACAGTTTTAACAAGCATAAGTACTAAAAGTTACGTATTGTGTTTAAAAAAAATGCAATGAAATTTAATTTAATAATTTTTTTCAAGAAATCTTTCAGTTTTAGCTGTTGTAGGTATTAGAAATACATAGTTTTTAAATTAACAACTGTCAAGAAAAAAAAATCATTGAGAAATTAAAACTTCAACTAAGCATTTTTAATAATTTAAGGATTATTAAAAGAATGGGTAGTCAAAAGAAACTTCTAACAATTTGAATGTTAAAGAAATATACAGGTATATAAAAAAACTAAATATATATAAGAAATAATATACATGCCATATAATAGAATTAATATATTATGTTATTATAAAAGAGAATTTTCTTTTTGGAAGGTTTTTTTTTTTTATTATTATTTATTTATTTATTTACTTATTAAATATTGCGTTTTTATTCATTACGTTATAAAAATTTAATTTATTTGCTATTAAAATGTTAACAATTCTATCAATTAAAATTATCAATTAAAAGGTGAGGTGCCTAAATTTTACAATATTTTAAATTATACTTTGAATTTAGATTTTTCTATATTTTTGTATTAAGTTTAACTGTGTAAGTTAAACTGTAATCAGTAAATTGTAATTGTTACTGAATTATTTTGACAAGACGTATTAATTACATATAAAAAGTGAATTTTTATATGTAATTAAAGGATTTTTTACCATATAAGCTACCTGTGCGTAGACCACTGCTATTGTCTATCAATAATAACTCCCAGGTGTTTCGCGTATATTGTAGAATTGCTCTTCATTCTCATACAGCCACTTTTGATTGCCTATTATTACTGAAACTTGTTTATGTTTCTTTAGGAATATTTGAACTTCATGTAATTTGTTTCTAATACTTCTAAAGTTTAGATAAGTGATTTCTATATTAGTATGCTGGGTTCCCATGTTGATCCAGTAGTGAGTCCTGTTGCATTAACCTTTATAATTTACTCGGAGTTATATATAGTGCGAGATCTTAAGTTTTTATTTGTTTAATGTAATACGGACAGTTGTTGTTTATGGCACCATGGTCCAGCCCATCTTTCCCTCTTTCTATGCAGTTTGAACATTTTAAGACTTCGTTTTGACATGTCGCTGTAGAGTGAAGTTCACCAAGCTTCCCACACAATTGCGACCTTGAGGAAGTTACTTTGTAATGACCGAAATCATTGCACTTCGAGTATCTTGGGACATAAAGGTGTTCTTTGACATAATGCGACCTCCATCCGATATTGATAAAACCGTTTGCTAGTTTATCAAATGTTTTCGGGCCACATTCCAATATGTAACTAAACTTGCGCTATTTTTTTCCGTCTAACTATTTTTATGTATTAATTTTCCTCTAATTTGGCGTTTTGTGGAACCAGCGCTTCTATGAACTCTTCATTTGCCTCGTACCAAATTGATGACACCTTAGAAATTCTTACCCTAGGTTTTCTCATCTTAGTATCTTCAATTTTATATTCTTTCCTTAATAGTTTTATCAATTCCTCTTTTAGCTTATCCCTACTTTTACCAGGTTTGATGTAAATGCTACCTTTTTGTGTGTCTTGTATGGTGTCGATATTTGCTTTTAAATTAATCGGATTAATTTTGCTTTTTATTTTTCGGATTGTATCAGTAGATGAGACTCTGTTATCTTTAGGGTAAATGATAGTTCCCAGTATGCTATTTTGCCCTTGGTTGATTGTTTTAAGCTGAGTGTAGTTATTTATTAAGACTTCCTAGTAAGAATGCTTATTATATTTACCTTTTTGTTCCGGATTTTGCAATATTATATTTAGCTTGTACTCGATGGATTCCATAGAGTTTTTTATTTTTTTATTGAGTAAAAGAATCTTGCAGTCTTCACAAAACCAAGATTTTTGCACTATTATCCTGTTGATTGTAATCAAAACAGCATAAAAATTCATCTAAACAAGTTTATTTTATTAATATAAGTTTAATTCAATATTTTATAATTCAAATGATAACAACTATTGTTTTTTATATACAATTATTTAATTTTAAAATTATACTATTTAAAAATCTACGAATTCTTCAAATAAAAAAATAAAATATAAATGGTCATACATAAGTCACCATCCTATAGGCGAAGCATGCTTAAAGATTTTTTCAAAATAGAACAAAAAAAATCCAATTATACATTGTAAATCGAATTAATTCCCGCAAGATTAAGAACCTATTAATCTGCTTTCATCTTATATTTATTTTGATTGTTTTCAATGAAAAGACAGATAAAATATAGTAAAAGAAAAAAAACATAAATAATATAATAAATTGTTAAGAAAATAATTAAAATATTTCCCATGGTAACTCACGAATAAAATTGATAATCAAAATGATTACAAAAAAAAATATTAAAACCAAAATTTCAAAATGTTTTAACATTTTGTTACTAATTTTAATTGAAAATCTAAAAATTAAATTCATTAAATTAATTTAAATAGTGCTCAATCTTGTCGAATTAAAACATAAAAAATATCTACCCATCTATCTATAATTACAAGCGTTTCATATAGATAAAATAAGAAACAAAACCAAAAAACAAAACACCAGGTGTCTCCAACACAGGACCGACCGCCACTACACGAAAAGTACAATGCCAAAATTTATAGATTTTTTACATAATAATTTATATCAAAGTAAAATAACTTGTAATAATTTAACAACATTTTGTTTTATTGAATAACAATAATAAGCAATGAAATCGTAAAAATATATGTATGTGCATTCATTCATACATCCATTTACATTATTATGTAATGTACATGATTTTTTTTTCATTCAATAATATTAGAAATAAAAAATAATAAAAACTGTAAATAAATACAAAACAAACATAAGATTAATATTGAATCTGCTAACAAAAATTTTGCCGTTTTAATTTTATGTCATCAACAAAAGAATAATATGCATATATATAAGTATGTATATAAATTTTTAGAGATATAAAAGAAAAATAAAAACTTGTTCATAGAAATTCATAAGGAGTGTTTTGTATGAAATTTGGACTGATCAAAAAATGTTCTATGGCAAAGTTGTTGCCTTTACTTGTGTAACAACTTTTTCTTAATAATTTTTCTCATAAAATTTTTCTGTTACGAAATATTCGTAAAAAACTTAAAAAGTACACCAGTAAACTACCACTTGCAGTTGTCCGATTTGCTCCAAAAACTTATCAATCCAAGATATTTACGTCAAAACCTTAAATATAAAATTGCAAAAAATTCCGCTTAGTCGTTTAAGCTGTACATGTGCCCACAGACATACCGACACACACACACACACAGACGGACACATGCTAAAAAAAATTTTACAGTCTCTTCCACACCGGAGTAGTGCATATTTGCCAAAATCTCGGGTACAAATTTTTAGTATGAAAACAATACCTACCTTATACATAATTGTATGCGGTCGGTAAAAATGATTCACGTACGTATTTCAAAAATGATACGAGATTTTTGCATTATATTTTGAATTATATTTGAATTATTTTTTAAAATATATCTTGAAACTTATATATACAAGTATTTTTCAACTCCCTCTGTAACCCCCTTTAGTTTCAAATTTCCTACACTCTGATATCATTTTATATAAATTTATATGTTGGTATATGTCCCAGGCAAATGGTTAAATTAGTTAAGTAGATCTCTTTGCAAAAGATTTTTAATTATCACATTAAAAATGATAAATAACTATATAATATATATGACATAATTGAGGGAAAACCCCATGTTTCAATAATTGATCAGATAGAATAGAAGTAGCGGCAATTATCTAGTGTTAAAAAAGTTTGAAATTAACAGATATTGACATACTATATAACAATTTTGCTTACCACATACGAGTACATACGTCATATTTTCAAATTTTATTTATTTGTTTATTTTATAATATTCCACTTTTTTTCATATAATTTATTAAAACCTCTTGAGATTCGGATAAAAATTATGTTAGAAATAAAAATGATTAAAGGTGTTACAGTGCGAGAAGGATGAAAAAAAATATAAATAATTTATTATTTTAAATAAAATATATTTATGTGATTTACAAGAGCTCTCCTTTTAATGTATTAAAGGATAAAAGTTTTTTATTTTTTTTTTTGTTGATAAATATAATAAATTTTCTTATATAACTTTTCTTAGAAAATACATAAATACAAATATGCGCGTGTGTAAATAATATTGTATAGGAATATGTAAATTTTACATCAATCCATATAATATGTACATATTTCTTCGTTCCAATTTTGTAAATGTATTAAAAAAATTGACCGGTAATTTTAATACTCAAATTTTTGAAAATTTAAATTGTTTTTTAAAGATAATCATAAGAATAATCATTAATTATAGTTGTTTAACAATAATTGTTTTTGTTAGATTATGAATAATAACTAAATGTAGCTGAACTCACAAAAGTTAACTTTACATGTATGTATGCTTCGTCCATATAAAAACTTACATTTCACTAAGCCAACAATCAGTAGATATAACTGTTATTAAAGATAATAATAATAATAATAAGTATATTATTTAAATAAAAAAATATTAACTATATAATTTAATTAATTATTTGATTATTTTGGCCGGTTAAATCCTTAAAAGGATTATTATTCAGAGGAGAACCGTATCTTTAATATCTACTAAAATTAAATTCTTATTCTATATCGTGCACTTTTCCATGTTGTTATAATGTACTTATTATACCAATATAAAAATAAATAAATAACAAGTGAATTTAACAGTAAGTCGATGCAACCGACTTATTAATACCCTACACCTAAAGAATTCGAATTAAATTAAAAATCTTTTCTTCCTTATTCAACTCGAATTTCAAGAACGTAAAAGAGCCATGTTTTAACACCCTTCTACAAAATTACAAGTTTCTACCTTTATTTATTTCGAAGATATGCTTGGGAGGCGTGTGTCAGGTATCTGAATCGCCACTTCATTTCGGCTTCCAAAATTTGAACGCATAGTCCAAATCATCTCAAATGACAGTTTTCAATTTAAAAAAATGGGAAACATTAACTAAATTTAATAGTTCTATCTTTGTTGGTTTTGGAGATATGCTCGTTTGCTCTTGTGCTCGTTCGGAAGTTTCCAAAATACGGAGCCAAGATCCAAATGCTCTTAAATGTCAGTTTTCAATGTTACAGAAAAGGAAACATAACAGAACACCCTTATACCAAAAATAAAGTTTCTATCTTTGTTGGTTTTGGAGAAATACTCGTTTGCTCTGGGGCTCGTTCGGAAGCTTCCAGAATTCGAACCTAATTAGTAACCTACTGTAAAAATTTCATGGATATAGCTTTATTAGTTTTTGAGTTATCATGCGAAGGGACAGACGGACATCGTTAAATCGACTGAGGAGGTTATCCTGATTCAGGATATATATATACATGTCCATATCTAACTCATTTCCTTTTGGTGGTTACAAACACCAAAGTTAATATACCCTATACTTTAGGGTATAAAAATAGTTCTTGTACAAAGATATCTTGTTAATTTTTGTTGGATAATTTTTTATAATGTAAAGCGTTGTCGACATTATGAACCACTGCTTCGTGAAATTAATGATTTGAGAAACTGAAACTATGTCTAATTTGATCCTATCACGGATAGCCTATTTATTAAAGGGATGAATTACGAAAAAAAATATGATTTAAATATTTTTGTTAGCTTCTAATAAATAAGATATATGTACATATATTAAATAACTAAAATATTATAACTAAAATAAAGAAAATATTCCATCAATTACTAGGTTTTTTATATAAAAGTTCACATACTTTTATTTGTAACTCATTATCTTTAAAGTTAATCTTTACATTAAATATAATTTAGCACAACAAAATTATTTTTATATCGGAAAACGTGTTACGCTAACATTAATTATTGAAAATGAAATGACTGTAATGACTTAATTGTTGCCTTTGCAGTTCTGTGCTTGTGGGGAAGCTTTTTTTGTTGACAGGTAGTACATATTCAATATAGGAAATAACTCTATCTCAATATCTCCTATTTTATATCATGAAATTAAGCGAACTGTTTTTTTTTAGATGCTAAAGTTTGAAATAGTGACATGATGATGAAGGACGAAATTTGCTTTAACGTTCCGTAGTGCCAGAAGCGTTTACAGAACTTCGCAACAATCGTCATGCTTGTTTTTTAAAATCATTAAAGCAGTATTAAAAATTTAGAACATGAACATGATTTGGTTAGAAAAATTTTTTTGACAGAACGACATTTTGAAAAAGGGTTAACGGATCGTAATCAAATTAATATATTGGCCTATTTTAGCAATAAACTATGCTTTAAAAAAAATTGAACTCAATCGGTCGAACAGTATAGACATGATCATTAAAATATGAACATAGTGCTGGAACGGGTTAACGAATTTTCCAAAAATTTGCTAAACTTGTTCTTTAAAGTTAAAATTGTACAACATTCCTATAGAATTTTTCTTTCAGAAATGCATATTGGAACGGATTTACGTATCCGAACCATATCAAGCCAGCGAACTACTTTACTACAAAGAATTCAATTGATGGTACAGTATTACCTATAAATTAAATACATATTATATTTATTCTTAAAAGTTATATGTAGTTTTTTTTTTAAATCTTTTGAAATAATATAAAGTGAAAGTTTCCAAATGAAGAAAAGGTAGGTAAAAAAAAAAGGCAGGTAGCAAACAATCATCCACTTACTAGATTTAAAAAAACTTTAAATTTTGCGTTGCCAAAAATAAATTTGAAATCCATTTTTCAAATAAAAAAATTCAAATTGAGAAATTTGTTTGAAAGTAATTATTATACCATCTACATGATGTTAGGTACATAAACGCTATACACCTACGTATAGTAATTTAAGTGTTTAAATAAAGCATAAACGAAATTATTCACTTGTGAGAAATTTAAAAAAATGTGAGAAAAAGTGACCCTTGCTTGAAATAAATGATAAATTTGTTTTTCAAAGTATTTTATCAGATTTATTGCTATATTGTTTTACGAAAATTTTAAAGTGGTCCAACATTGTGTGATTTTAGTGTAATACATATCTACATCAAAAGTCCTTTTTGACGGCATTTTTAGAATATTTGTTAAAAACTTAAACAAAATAACTGATTTAAGTATGAAACATTTTTTATTACATAATTATTTTTTAACGAAAATAACGAAATTCTACTCACTAAAATATCAAATATTAATTTTAGAACATATATGTATATTATTCAGTTTTATTTTTACATTGGGATACTTCATCTCGTTCCATTCTTTTTCATTTGTATATGATAACCTCAAATCGGCATTTTTAAAATTAAAAACAAATTTACAAAAAATGTTTGTCACTAAAAATGTTAGGCTGATCCCTATTGTACCAACCATTTATCACTAATCAAATATTCAAATAATCATTATAGGGCAATAGGGCCCAGATCTAAAAAATTAAATATTGTTCTGATTTATATATAAGAACAATTTCCCGAGATTTATGTATATATAATAACAAGAAAATTAATACACATTGGCCACCAACAATGCGGTGAAAAAATAATCTAAAGGCGAATGTGTGATTGATGATTACAAATATATAGAGACCACATTTTTTGTTTATTTGATGCAGAAGCAAGACTTCTCATTTTATCAATTGCTGTGATTTAACTATCAAAGCTTTAAGTGTTGAAATAATTTCAAATTAACTTTACTTAAAAAAAAAACTTTAGTTATGTCTTCAACATTTTTAAATTAGTTAATATTGCTTTTAAATTGTAAATAATATTAAAATCACAAAAACATAATAAAATAAAAGGAAAATCTAATTTTCATCAATTGCAAATTGACTTGTATAATCTAGTAAACAAAAAAGAAAAAAGCCCGCTGGATCAAAAATAAAACGAAAAAAAAAAAAATATTCTTAACCCTGAACAATAAAAACTAATTTAATATTTAGAACAAGGGATGTGTTATAATTTTCGACTGACTTGTTCTTCTTCTTCTTCTTCCTCATTATTTCTTTCTTTTCTTATTTCTGAAATCAAAAAATGTGCCCTTGGGCTTTACTTCTTTTTTTTCCAGAAATATAATATTTTATTTTATAGTTTATTTTATATTTTATCTATTACATTTTTTTCGAAATTCTTGTGATTTATATTGAAAACAATAAATTCACTTATAATAAATAAAAAGTATTCAGAACAAATTAACTTTAGTCTTTTTTGGATAGTAGTGCGTGAAAATAAATCATAAGAAATCAGCACCAGGGCAAAGATATTATTTTAACTACGCCTAAAGGTTTGTGTTTTAAATGTTTTTATTACCTGAAATGTTTGTCTTAAATTCTACGTAGTAAAATAAAATATTGTTAAAAATTAATATTTTTGGAATATGTTTAAGTTCAGTAATGAAAAGACTTTAAAAAAATTCTAAACTATAAGTAATTTAAAAGATTTAAGAAATTTTACAGCAAAGAACAATAATACAAAATGGACTTTCTACGAAATATCTTTTTAAATTACATTTCTTTTACATTTATTAATTTGCATAAATTTAAAAAATTATCTTCCGTAAATTTATGTTTTTATTATATATGTGACACTAGCTTTCTATACTTTGAATAATGTACCATTTGATAAAAAAGTTCAGTTTTACTTTTAAAATAGACTTAGATTTTGATTGTAAAGTTTTTTTTTAGGGCGTTTCTCTGTTTCTCTTTTTTACAGCCTTTCCTTTTCAGGCGTGGCTGTAAATGTCGTAAGGGGGAATAACTATTACGACCTGTGTGGGATTCGAATCCATATGTCTTCCTCTTTGTTTACAACATATTTTATACGCTCTTACCCACAAGGCCAGCGAGGCCTTATGATTGTAAAGTTTTTGTTAATTTAAAACGTTTTTGTTTTATATGTTATCCTGTCATATTTTTCAAAGATTTTTATTTTTATTATATTTATGTTAATATTAATTAATATAAATAAAATTGAAATAAATCAACAACCTCGTGCTAATTTAATACTATTATATGGACGAAACACTTCAAAATTAACTTCATTTTGAAGTTAAAAAACAAAAATAAGAATGTTAATGATCGCATGTATATCATGTTGAAACACATTCGCTCATAAATGAAAGTTTTTTCTTTTATTTATATTTTGTGTAAAACCTTAAAGGTGTTATAAAATTCTTTTTGTCATATTCAAAAAATTACATTAGAAAAAACAATTATAAAAAAAAATAATTAATAATTTTATTTCAATATTTCATATTTTTTCATTTTTATAATTAAAAATTGTTTAGCTTTTAATAGCTTTAACAATTTATTAGTCAGCCTATTATTAATCATAATTATTATGGGCATGACTATATGAATTAGAAATTGGCTATATCTTTGGCTATATCTATTAGCTAGCTAATGACAATGCAGATTAATATAATGAAAACAAAAACAAGCAGATAGAACTAACTTTAGAACTTTATAACTGAATATAAATCTGAAAACTTCAGTTAAGGTTTTGGTGTAGTGGAAGAATGTCCGATTCTTAAACTTTAGGAGTCTTCCATTCGGTTCTATTTTTTTTTTGTTGTTTGTCTGATATTTTAAACGAAATAAATTCTTACATATGGGCATGACTATAAGAATTACATATTACATGACTATAGGAATATGTATCATAATATTTAATCTGTAAATGATAGACATTTAAAACTCTTTTACTCAATTATCTACCAACCGACTTTAATTTTTTATTGTAAATGATAAATATTCAGTACAGCCATCTTACAATATAAATATTTTTCCAAAATTACTAATTAAAACACCTCGAATTTCGAGGGGCGGGCGAATACTAGTATTTTATTAATATAAGATTTGCATATATATATATTTTCTTATTTAAAACCTAGGCTTTCATTTAAGTTTTGATTACTAGTTTATAACATTGTTCTCTTGATTTATATACCATGTGGCTAAACACTCGGCGCTCGAGGTTCTTCAAAATAATTATTTCAGCAATAATTCTTATATATATAATTAACAAAATTGCATAAACTTCAGATATTCTGGAAAAAAAGAATATCAATTATAAATTTAATTATAAAAATTAAAAATTAATATTACCGTTAACAATAACCAAAGTAAATACGGGTAATTTAACAATATTAACCACATATTTATATTAATTCATTGCATATTATAATATAGTATCTACATATAAATGTGCACGCTTACAAACAACAAATGAAATTCAATTTTAAATTTAAACGAACTAGAAATAATTAATTTCTGTAATTGATATAATTGACAATTTTTCATCATAATTAAATTCATTATTTAAAATAAATAAAACAAATAATTAATTCAATCCAATTATTAATTTATTCCTTTTTTTTTTTTTTTTAATTTTCTTATTTCAATATGTATTATGTTTTTAAACAAATTCAGAATAATTCAAATTGGATAAAAAATTAGTATAAATCGTATAAAATGGAAAAAAATAGTCGTTTAAAATTTCCAGCCTCAGTATTTTTAATAAGTTTAAAATATTTATTAATTATGTAAAAAGTGAAATGTATAAAAAATAAAATTATTTTTATCATTACATTGACAAATTCTTTTAATGAATTTTTGTAATTCTTCTGTATCAGACATAATATGTTTTTCATTGAATCGACATTGAATAAATTATGAAAACCTTGTATAAATTAAATACAAAAATATGAAGTGCTGTTTTTAAATTTATCGTTACATAACTAACCTAATGGGTAATTCTAAAAATAGCGAGATCTTGCGTAGGACAAATTCAGTGTATGTTAACGGTACCTAGTAACGCCACCTTTTCAAAAACACGTATCGCATATAATTTCCATTTCGTCCTTAAAAGACAAAATGCGGATATAAAGAGTTGTAAAGTATATTTAAATTGCACGTTTATTACAGCAAGCTGTGTTCTTATATTCTTTCAAAAAAGTTTTCAATGTCACAAAATTTCAATAGCTCTGAAACCGATCTTAAACTGAGCAAAATAAAAAAAATTTATCCCAGCTAACTAATGTCCATTTTTAAACATGTTATTTCTTTCTATAGATTCTAAATTTTTAAAATCTTTTGTATTAAAAATGTATCTTATATTTAGTAGAATATTATTATTATTTGTCTTAGAATTGCAATATTTTTCTTTTATTTTGTGGTTTAGAAGAAATTTGTTTGATGATTTTTGTATAGTATTATGATGACCCTAGTTTTTTTTTAATTTTTTTTTAAATTTATCTCGTATAGGGGGTCAAAATACGTTATATTTTAAAAACGGAGCATTAACGGCTCTGAACTTCTATACAGATCATAAAAAAAGGAAATAAATATTAATTTATGTTCTAATTATGTATAAAAAAATTTATTGTTAGTATAGGTATACCGAATTAATTTGAAAATTTGTAGTGAAAGATATGACATAATTATAATAACATCCAATAAAACTGATATTAAAAAGGTAAATTTTTATTATGATTTTTAAAAATATAATAAAAATACAAATTAATAACATTTTTGCAATGAAAATTAAAGTTGTATTATATTTTTTGGCTTTTACAATATTTATTGGATTATATAAAGTTTCCACTCTGTGGAAAAATTTTTAATGATATGTTTTTATTAAGCGCCAGTTATAGTTTTCATTGAAATGCTGCCGGAAAATGTTTATTTTAAATTTTTTGCAGCAGACATAAAATTTAACAAAAGTATTGATTTAATGATTAAATAATTTCTAAAGAATAAATTCAGCTACGAATTTTTAAATTTTAAGTTAAATATTTAAAAAAAAATTAATTTCATGATTTTCCGGATTGATAATTATATTCTTGAACAACTGATCAGAAATTTTGCTTAATGAAACAAAATTGTTCCAATGACATATATGTTTCATTTCTTCCCATTTTAGTTTGTCATTGACAAAAATTCTCATACAATTCTTAACATATTTCACGTTATTTTAAAATATAAAAAAAAAAATATTAGCTAAAAAGGGGGTGTTCCATGGATTGGTGATATTTTATACATATATATATATCATTAAAATTATGTAATTTAGTTTTGTCTGTTCTATATTTAACTCTTGGTTTTTTTATTTCCGCTCTTTTAGAAGGAGTATAGGATATCCCTTAAGTCATATTTATTATTCATATTTGCCTAAGCTTTAGTTCATGGAATCATTAATTTTGACTAAGCTGTTGATTATCCGGCTATTATAGTTATTGCACAAGACACAATATTTCTTCCCTATTTTACTTTTATTTACTTAATATTACGATATAGTATTAATTATATAAAATATATACTTATTTTATATTTAATTAAATTATATTAATTATATATTAACTAAAAAAAAATTTGTATTATTTTTTATTAATTTATATGACGCTGACGAGATTTAAATCCGAGGTTTTTTAAATGAACGCCAGAGTCTTAATCAAATCATTATCAGATGATATCATATTCAATCAAATGTACCTATGCTTAAAAAAAATCTTAAAATTTTTTTTTTTGTTATACGAGTATTTTTATTGAAAGATACAAATCATTAAAGTTATTATCAATAAATATTTTATGTAAATTTTACAATTATAAAGTATTTTATACTTACATGTTACCTTATCTAGTTGACGAAAAATAAAATAAAATAAATGTTTAAAGTTCAAAATTTCTTGTCTCGTTAAGAGAAGCGTTACATTTCTTTTAAATATAGAACACATTTATGTGCCTTCCAAAAATAAATTTATAAAATATGATATGTAATCGGTTTGACATCAAAATATTACGGATTCTGTCGATTTAATGTGCAATAAATAACTCATAATAAAATAATAAAAATAATTAAATATTTAATACAACAGAAATGAATTATTGTACCAGATATGAGATAGGACATTGATATAGCTAAAAAGCTTTGTGATTTATTTCATGTACATGTGTTTGTGTACAATAAATACACCAGATTAATTAACAGTTTAGTAATATTATGAGTTGGATTTAATAAACTGAATTTTAGTAAAGTCTGGACTGTTTTCGAGATATGATGGAGAATATAAAAACGTGTTATAACACACAAAATATGTTAACAATGTAATTGAAAATAACACAGAAAAAATAAAACACTTTTCTATTCTTTATATCTCAAAAACGGTTAGAGATAGAGAAAAAGTTATTAAATACTAATTATAGGGCTTGAAAAGTTGTTTCGAAATATTCTATAAAAAGTAATAGCCTATGCCAGAGTACACGACTTTCATAGTAAATAAATTGCAGTATACTTATTGCCTCTACAACTTCTTTTTGAACTATTCAAAAAAATAATAAGAAAAATTTCAAGGTGAATGTTGGTGAATGCAAGACATATATTTATTTATATCTTCATCTTATTGGAAATATTAATGATATATGATTATTCCATAAGTAAAAATTTTATTAAGGTTATCCTATATTTTTAATTGTTTGATTAACGATTTCATTTAAATAAGTGCGGCAAAAAGTGAAATGTCTAATTTACTTAAAGCACAGCACCAACATCGTCCTTCATAAACTAAGAGTTAACTACATAGTGGTAGTTATTTTTCCAAGCTTCAGTTTCTGAAACCATGAATTTTAGTAAGCCGTTAATTACATGGCTGTAGCTATTATACAAGAGACTATGTATGGCACATAAATATTTGTTTATTTCTATGGTATCAATTACAAGAATTATTTGTTGTTTATTATTATTTATTATCTTATACAAGAATTATTTTATTATTATACATATATTACAATATGATGTTAATTAAAAGATATATATATATACTTATTTTTTATTTAATTATATAATATTATATATTACAAGAAAAATTTATATTATTTTTCTATTAATCTACACCCAGCCACGGTTTGAATTTAAGAGATTTCGAATGAAAGGCCGATGTCTTCACCACTGCACCATTGGCTGAATGAATTAGTTACACAATGGTTAGTTATTTATAAATACATTAAAAAGTAGAGATCCCATCGAAGATCTCTAAGAAACCGCACAATTTATCAGTAGACTATTCGAAATAACTCCATTACAATGAACAAAAAATCCTTTCTATCTATATTAAATAGTTTTGTAGAAGCGTAATAGCTGAATTATTGTCAAAGTTAAACTAATATTCAAGTTTTTCAAGTTTTAAATAGTCGTGAGTGATGCAATCAAATTCCTTGATAAAATCTAAATAGACTATTATGTTTTCCTTATATAAAACAAATAATGACTATTAAATTAAATCAAATGACTGATTCAGTTTTTTTAAATTACAACTTTTTCATTTTTATTAAAAAAATAAACTATTGATATTAAAACTATAACTTAAAATAGTTTTTCTTGAATTAAATTGACAAATTCCTTTAATGGAATTTATTGTTAATATCTTTTAACATCTTAGCAACAAAAATTATGAATTAATAGAATTATAATAGAAAAATTCTCAGATTTGAAATTCGTCCTGCCATTTGAGTCTCCCTTTACTTTTTAATTTGTCTATTCAATAATGAATAAATCATATTTAATTTTAAAAAGAACTATAAACACATTTTATTTTATGAGATTCATTTGTTTTTGAAATTTAAAATAAAATAAAATTCATTTTCTTTTCTACAAATTGTTTAAACGCGTTCTCTTTTATTTTTATTTGTTTGTCTTTATTATTATTATTATTAAAATAGCAATTAAGATAGTTTTTATTATATTTTTTAACTCTGCGTTTTTTTTTTTATAACTGTTCCAAAACAACGTGAAAATTAAACAATTAAAAATAAAAAACATCCTTAAAATATTTGCTTTTAGGTGAAATAAAAAAAAATTAATAAAAACATGACAAACTATTTTAGTCCTTTTTTTTTTAATTTTTTCATTGCAAATAAAAAATTAAACTTGTATTTTCTCTTCTCCAACAAAAAAAAAAAAAAAAATCTAATTACATTTATATTGATCCAAAATATTGGATATTTGTTCATTATACTATAATATATTCAATAGCAACCATCCTAAACATAAAAATTTTGGTTCTCCAATTTTTCATATTTCGTTTATAACATAAATTTAAACAATTACTATCCTTTGATCTTACTTTTAACTTTTTAATTTTTTGTGGACAGTGAATAACTTCTAACTATAATTCAATTCAGAACGACGGTTATGAACCGACATTGTAGTTTATGATACTTTTCCTACTTATTAATAATAAAGTAATTTCAAAATCATATTTCTTTTATTTTTACTTTCAGTTCATGATTCCTTTAACACAATTATGCATATTATTATAAAATCTAAACCATGTGTTATTTGTTTACCAATAAATGTACATTATTATGTTATGACTCAGAAAATTGTGTATTTAAAAATAACCAAATTGTTAAAGTAAATTTTAACAATTCGGGTCAGGTCAGTTTTAGCATATTTCATGATAAATTTTTAAGAATGCATTTGGGTATTCTTATATTAAACTAAGAATATACAAATATGTAATAAATGAAACTAGTATAAACCATATCGGTTTTAAATTTAACTAACCCAGGTGTGCCACTTAAAATTTGGAATGCTTGACTTGCTACTTTCATTATTCTTCTTCATTATTTTTAAAGAATATAAAAACATAGGAAATAATCACAATCAGTAAGTCAGAGTTTGCAATCAATATCAAACAGTTAGAGTTAAGTTAATAAAATCAAATAAAACTAATTATTTTAAATTTATAAAATTAAATAAAACTAACTATATAATAGTCAGAAAAATAAATTGAGTTTCATAATAAAAAAAAACATATTTTAATTTGCATATAACACTAAAAGTATTTAAATTACCATTCCATAAATATTTTTATTATACTAATTTTAAGCAACTAAATAAAAATTTTTTTTCTTTTACATATAATATATTTCAATTACGATTGAATTTTGATGAAATAGAATACAAGACAACAAAAAATTGTTTAACTAATGTATCTAAACTACGAGTATTGATTTTTTTTTTTGCGAAGGAAATCATCGAAAGACACTATAGAAAAGTGGAACGAGAACGAGTCCTCTATGAGTGTATGGAACTTTAACCCACTAAATACCATCTCCATTTTTAACTAAACAGTTGATTTCAAATTGACAGACATTTTGTGCGCAAAGTTGTTAATATTCACCTTGAAGCTTTACACATTGTAAATGTAATCATCACCAATTCTAAGGAGAACATCAGGTGGGAGATGGTTCTACAATAATGGTGTTTGCATATACCATAAACGAATTTCCATTATCTAAATCATGCCATCTGTACTACATACAGATGAGCAGCAGAACCTCTACTTGTTTCTCTATGAAATGCTTTGAGCGATCAAACTTTGAATTTCGCTAGAACAAGAACCCACTCCTATAAAAAAAGGTAAGCGTTTTCTGTTAGATGACAAAGACCATACGGAGAATATGCGAGGTATTCCTTGTTATGTTGAACATGTTTTTAAATGCTAACCATATAGATTTGTAACAAAATTAGAAAATTATTTTATTAATACTTCTATAATGGTTGAATAATCTTGTTTTCAATTTGATAAAGGTTTATAGTTAATATTGACTATTTTATTTGATTTTCCTTAAAAGTTAACTAAATTAACTTTTTTTGATTCAAAATATTCCTAATGGTATTGCCGGGCCACAATAAGTTTTTATTACAAAATTTTTTTTTTTTTTTGTTGATATTCATTACAAAAAAAGTCAATTTTAAAATTTAATTGAAAATGAAAAACGATCAAAATCAGCTACAAAATTACAACTTTTAACTTCATTCAATGCTTTAAAACATAATCAAAACTTCTAAAAAAAACAAAACAAAATTAAAAAAATGAAATAAAATAAATGAAAAAAAAATCATATAACTTTTTTTTTATTTCATTTTACCAATTTTACATATTCGAATCTATATTCTCTTATAATTCTAAAATAAAAAAAAGTTATAAAACGTTCGCCCAGCCACTAGCCACTTTTGAAAATGAACAGAATGTTTTTTTTATATATGTAGAAACCTACATACATTATACAATAAAATTTACTATTTTTGATAACAAAATAATTTACATGTAATATTCTTTTATCGAAATTTGTCGATTTGTATTTAATATTTAATAACAGTTTTATTAAGGCAGAACAAAAACGTTATATTCTTTTAAGTTATTTATAGTCGCGGATGTTCCTGTTAAATTTAATACATAGATATTATTGAGTTCCTAATATGATAAGCATAAACCTGTATAAAATAATCATTTTTTTTTTTTTGGAAAAAATACATAAATAAGTTAAAGTCTACTTTGAGTCTTGAACCTATAAAAAAAAAATATCTACAGATAGAATTCTTAAAATTTTTCATTGCATAGATTGTAAAAATTATAAATTGATTTATAATTCTTAAAAATATATACACTATCATATCTTACATCATATTCTATATCAGTTATTGTTTTATGTTTTGATTATAAAAAAATCGGTTTATTATTGGAAATACGTTTTGGAAATTTTATAGCATATTATACAGTACAAAACCAATTTTTTTTAATATTTTAAAGATTTAAAGTGTTCCATTTAAAACAAATGAGAATATTTTTTCATTTAGTACGAAATGTTTAACATAAGTAAAAAACGCTAAAACTACTAAGCATTCTTTCAACTGTAAGTAAAAACTAATCAAAAAGCAATCATTTCTTAACTTTAATCTAACAAAAGTTTTGGAAATAAAATTTAAGCTACATGATTAACATTAAATATTTGATTGAACTAAAAAGATAATAATTTAAAGTTACTTCATAACTATGTATTAGAAAAAAAAATTAAATTAAAATTTAAAATAACTTTATTTCCACTCTTATGTGTTAAAATATAGAAATATAAATAATATGTAGTATTTAAGACTGAAATTATATTTTTAGCTTTTTCATCCTAACAGTTCAGAAAACGGAGAATTTCTTGAAGGTTGTTTTGTACTTGTACGACCCGTTATTCCCAATGGATTTGTTAGCGCTGACCCAACATTTTTCAATGTACCAGTAGCAGTATCTAAACTTGATTGAATTCCAGTAACAACTTTATCGAAACCGGCACAACTTGTTGATTGTATAGCTTGTAACGGGGCTCCAAACATTGATAATTCACAAAATCTAAAATTATTTGAAAATTCAAGCTTATCTGAAATTTGTAGAAAAGGTGTTCCTTTTCCAGAAAACTCTTGAAACAAACTATTCTTCTCAAGTTTTGTTTCAAAATTCATTCCTGAAAATTTTTTAAGAACCGATATGAAATTTAAACGAACTTTCAAATCAGTTTCACTGGAGAGTTTTGCTTTCTCTATTGGATTACCAAACAAATCATTTGCTTCAAATAGATATCCCAGTTCATCACCATGGCCAGTAACATTTGGTTTTTGATCTCCAGCAACAATTGAAAGACCACGTAGGAAATTAATGCCCTTAGAAACACTACCTTTAAATTCAAAACTGTATAAGTAAGAGGGAGCCACTTTATTCCAATTTTCAGCCGAAATAACAGCTGGTAAATTAAAAAGAACGTCCGTGGTTGTTTCGGTTAACTATAGAAATTTATTTTTAAATATAAATAATTATATAAATTTTTAAAAGATGACTTACTTTTTGAAATATTTCCTCAGGAGAAAACGAATTAGGAATTTTTAAGTAATTGTTTAAATCAATTCCAAGACTTTCTAATCCGGGCAGAACAGGTTTTAATATTTCTCCTTTTATTTCGTCAACTTTTAAAAACGATTTTAATTTGTTTACTGAGTCCAACATTGATCCAAGAAAATTATCTAAAGAACCATAAATATTTGTCAATGTTGAAACGACAATACCATTAGCAGTTTCGTGTTTTGCCGTTCCGATCAATAATGGAACTTTAGCAAATTTCCCATTTTTAACACTTTCTTCAGCTTTAATAGTTAAAAAGCCTGGTAACCCACGTTCATCATCTGGCACTTCTTCATGTGGTTGGAAACCAGTACCTCCACTAATGCCCTTTATTATTGCTCTACCGTGAAGTCGTTCGGTTTCAACTTTAGAATCTGTTTTAACAATATCTTCAACGGAACGCTAAAAATTATTTGCATATTAAAATTAATTCGATATAAATATTTTTTTAAATATTATATTATTCTTTTGTTAAATAATTTTAAAGCACTCGCTCCCGTATTTTATTATTTTACAATAATGATACACGTCTTGGTTACTTAATTATAAATCAAAAAACAAAGTTAAATGACAAAGAAACAATGGTTTGAATTTTGATAAGCTTTTTTAATTTTATCTCTATATTTTATTTTTTTGTTTTCATTGCCTTCATGATTTAAAAGATGTATAGTCATTAATCGAACGAAAGCTTTTTTTTTAATTCTGTTCACGTAATTGTACTTACTTCTCTCATACATTTAATAATTTCAATTTCATTTGTTGTTGGACATTCATTTAACTTAGCTATTTCCTCTACCGTCTGAACTGGTTCATCATCATTTGCATATTGTGATAAAGCTGAACCGGACATTGAAACAATTCCTGTTATTTCACCGCTTCTGGGTAATGTTGAAACGCCCATATACATTGCACTAGCAGCACCAGATCCATGTCCAATAACTTTTATTTGTTTTGGGTCACCACCAAAAAATGATATATAATCAGTTACCCATCTTAAAGCTACAGTCATATCATACATTGCCAAATTCCCGTTAAACTCTTTTCTTCCATCTCCCATGATTCCTAATGTTCCCAAGCGATATTGTACAGGAACAAAAATCATTCCATTTTGTGCCATTGGTTGTGCATCATATTGAGCAGCAGAACCATGACGAAAACCTCCTGGATGTATCCAAACGTACACTGGTAAGCCTGTAGTCTCATCAGGCATTTGCGGAGTGTAAATATTCAAAATCAAACAATCTTCATTGCCAACAATTTTACTGGGATCATATGGATCTGGTTGTGGACATGGAGCACCAAAACGAGTAGCATTTATATTACCTTCTAAACGACGAAATTGTGGGCGTAAAAATCTATTCCTTCCAACTGGCGGATCAGCATATTTTATACCTAGAAAATTATAAATACCGGTTTCACCATTTCTGAATCCCTCAACACGCGCATCACGTTCATACATTTGAGAGAATACGACAGGATCATCTGGAGGTGGTTTTCCTGCTTGCCTTCCACCAACAATTCTTTTAACTCTTACAATATGACGTTCAAGATTTATTGAAGCATTTAACTGAATCAAAGTAGCACAAATAATAATTAAAATACTAAATATAATAAATTGCATTATTGAATTGTTCGTTTTTTTGTATTGAAAACTCAAAGCTCCGATTTATTTACAATTTTTAAAATTAATGAATTATTCACACAAACGTTTCAACGTCAACTGATCGTTTTCAATTTTAATGAATAAATCAAAGTTTCATATATGATAAAGCTTTACCGAATTTTTTTATTATTGGATTACTGCAATCTTGAATTTCTGGTAATGACAACTTACTACAGATTAAAATATTATTGGAATTTATTTTTTACAAATGCACTTTATTAAAAACTTTTATAAATAAAACAAAAAAAAAACATCGAAATAGCAAATTGTTTATAATAAAACAAACCATAAAAAAAATTAAATATAAAGACAAGAAGCTTTAATTTTTTATTAATTGCAACAGATAATCATGCAACGGTGAACATGTACTACTATTTAATTTCCATAACTCAGAAATATTTGATTCAATTTTGATTACTTGATAAATTAATTAAAGTTACAATATAAATTCAAGATGAACCTGTTTGCTTAAAAAATAATAAATGATGTAAACTACGATAGCAAGTAATTCAATTAATATATGAACATAATTAGAACTGAAATGTATAGAATATAGACCAAAAAAAATTATTTTATTTTTTGTTTTAAATATAAAATATAAATATAGCGTCTATTTTAAACAAGAAAAAAAACACATAAAACAAAATTTTTCTTTTCATACACAAGCTTATAAGAGTTTCCTACAGTACGGGACAGTAAACGTAAATCTTAACTAAAGATATTATTAACTAATTTTTCAATCTTTATCGGTTTTCTTGCAGCTTGTCCGTGATGAGTTACTTTTAGATTTCTATACTTTTAGACTACCACTAATATAATTGTTTTATACTGTGTATAATTTACTTACGATACCGGTCCATCGTAGCATACTGAATACAGATATATATGCCTGTCAGTCGGTAATCAACAGCATCAAATACAATCATTTAAATTTTATTTACAAGATATAAGATACTTAAATTTATACTGATGTCGTTTATTTGGTATTGACAAATATTATAAAATCTCATCATTAAAAAATAAGATCTAAACTTAAACAAGGTAGAATGTTAACCAACGGTTTTTAAAAACGCACATTTCCAAAACACAATACAAACTGTTTAGAATTGTGACTTGCACAAAAATTTGAAAATTTAAGAAATTTTTTGTAATACCTAAGAAAATATGTGAAAATAGGACTTTTCTGGAATTTTGAGGGGCTGTAAGTCCGGAACCCTTTATAACTAAGAAAAACCGTTAACACAGGTAAAAGTATATTACTGGAGCTTTAATTGTTATGTATTGCCGAAGAAAAATTTCTACAGGTACTTAAGTTACAAGTGCCTAAAAATAGCAAATTTTCAATATTTCAGCCCTAATACCTGTTAAACAGGGGGTGCAGCAAAAAAAATTTCTAAAGAAACTTATACTAATTCTAAAAGTTCTTTCTTGTCGCAAAATTTCAGGTTCTTATCTAAAGTCGTGCCGGAATTATGAAAAATGAAATTTCATGCAAAATGTAGTTTTCACATAACGATAAATTTAAATAGGAAATTACAAAATATTGCAAAATTTTAATATTGCTTTATGTAGATAATAAAATTTTCGGTCTTCTGGCCGTTTTAGATTGCAAAACTATTACGCAGAGCCTATATACATCTGAAAATGGGGCTTTTTCGCAACTTTAAAGAGCTGTAACTCTGGCAGCCTATTTAAGTAAAATAAACCTTTAACACACGTTAAAATATATTACTATAGCTTTAATTTTTATATCTTTCCGAAATAAAATGTGTGCAGGTTCCTAAGTTACAGGTGTTTAAAAATAGCAAATTTTCAATTTTTGAGCCCTAATAGCACATAAACAGGGGGTGGCCCAATAAAAATTTTCTGAGCAAACTTATAATAATTCTAAAAGTTCTTTCTTGCCTCAAAATTTCAAACCTCTATCTAAAAGCGTACCGGACTTATGAAAGTAGAAAAATTATGCAAAATTTGGTTTCCACATAACGGTAAATTTAAATACTAAATTTAAAAAAATTGTATAATTTTGATATTAATTTACAAAGTTAAAAAAAATACCTGTCGCATGACGTTTTCAGATTGAAAAAATCTTAAGCAGAACATAAGATATATGCATTTAAAAATAGGGTTTTTCCAAAATTTGAGGGTTTGTAGCTGCGTAATGGATGGGGCTACATGAAAAAGTTGTTCCACAAAATTATTTATTTTATGAGACCTATCCAAGAAATTTGTTTTCTCTATCTTTAACGGTGTAGAAGTTTTATAAACAGACGGACGAACGGCGGACGGACGGACAGAGTGAAACTGATAAGCACATTTTTTTCAAAATTTTTTTGGAAATGTGCTAAAAACGATTGTAAAGTATCTTGATATATGTATATCAAAAATTCTTTATAATCCATCTATAAAATTTTCATTTTTGTAAAAATTATTAAACAATTTTTTGTATCTGAAAACGTTTTGATTAATACAGTTCCAAATCTAGTTATTATACATTGATCCAAAATCGAAAAATTCTTTGATTAGGTATTAATTTAACAAGCGTTCTATTCAAAATGAAGAGCAAATTCAAAACAAAACATATTATCATATTTTATAATAAGAAATTAATTATTTTTCCTATATTCTTTGATAAATGTATTGTAGATAGAACTCAATAAGAAAATACTTTTGTACCTATAAAAGTACACTTTTATGTTCTACGACCTTTAATGCGCTAATATCATTGAAATGAAAATTGGAAACGGCTGCAAATGTCTATAAAGATTTATAAATTATATTTTTAAAAGTTTAGATTCTTTTAAACCCACAATTCCTTCTAGCTGGAAAAATAAATAAGTTCAGAACAAATTTTTGTATTTGAACCCGTTTAACAATTACGACCAAAAATATAAAATTTTACAATTTTTAAACACAAATTTAATGAAAAAATAGAAGAAAATATTAAGAATCAAAATTTTATTTTTACAATTTAAAACCAATTTTCTTAATTTAATATAATTTTTTTACAATTGAAAAAGTACCACTTAATTTTCCGCGATATTCTTTATAGAAAAAACTTATGAAATATTAATTGCTACTTTTGAAGCTTACTTTATAATTCTTCTTACTTTATAATAATAATTTGAAAATGTATGCTATAAGATACATTTGGTTTTCATACTATCTTGCCCCCTTCCTATTATTGTTTTTAATATAAAAATAAATAAATCCAAAAGTAAATACACTAAGAATGACAACAAGACAAGTAAATTTAATGAGGGAGCTGATACGAAATTGCTATTGAAGTTTTTTATACTTTAGTAAAAAAAAAAACATTTCTCTTTCTACTTCCATTAAACAATTTTGAGTTTAAAATTTTACAATTTGAAATGAGATATTTACAAAGTTTTCTTATTGATTTCTACTTTAAAACAATTTCAACATTTAGGTAATAATTCAAGGCAAAGTAAAAAAAATGGAATTTATTATGTTAGTTACTATTTTCAGAAAATTGTTGTTTTTTTTTTAGTACATCTGCTTAACTGTTAGTTTAAACAGAATAATGTACACATCATAGCAATAATGAATCATTTTAATTATATCATCTAGTGATGATACAAACACAGTTATTAAAATATTAATATTAAAAGCTTTAATTTTAAAACAAAAAAATCTTCCGAATCTTCACCATGTAAAGCTTTGACGGAAAAAATAAATGAATATTAAGCTTTAAAACAAGTCAGATTGCAAAACCAAAGATTGCGCACATTTTTCAATAAATTTCAATAAAAACATTTAGAATGGGATTACATTAAAATTTTATATTTATAACAGAAAATTTTGAAAAATCAAGAGACACTTTATTCAATTTTTAGGAAACCCTTTATAGTTGATAAAAGCTGTTAGCACATATTAAAATATATTATTAAGGTTTTTTATGTTTTACTTGAATAAAATTGTACAGTTGATCGCTAATAACTCCTAAACAGAGAGAAGTACAAACAAAATTTCTGAGATAACTTATGCACGATATTTTAATGATTTTTCTGCTCTTTAATTTCAAAGTTTTAACTATAAGATTTACCGTTTTGAAAAGGATATAAAGGATATAAATTTCTGAAATTCTATTTTGAAATTTTAATTTTAAAAATGATAAAATCAAAATATATAAGTAAAATAACAAGAAAACAAGTAAAAGTAACAGTAAGTTGATGCAACCGACTTATTTATACCCTACACCTAAAAAATTCAAATTAAATTAAAAATCCATAAATTATTTTAGTTAGTTTATTTAATATACCTAAGCTAAAAAAATAAATGCTTTTACAACCTTTGTACAAAATTTCAGATTTCTATCTTTATTAAATTCGAAGATATGCTTGTTAGGTCTTGGGAAGTGTGTGAAGGAACGCGGACCACCACCCCAATTCATCTCAAATTTTAGAAACATCATCAGAAGGGTAGCACCCTCTTATATCAAATTTCAAGCTTTTATATTTATTAATTTCGAAGATATGCTTGTTCGGTCTTGAGAGTTGTGTGGCAGATGCCCGAACAACCATTATGCCACGTATCAAATTTGCAGTTTCTATCTTTATTAATTTCGAAGATATGCTTGTTCGGTTTTGGGAGTTGTGTGGGAGGTACCCGAACAACCCCTCCAATTGATGTCAAGTTTTAAGCAAATCAGGGATTCAGGAAACAGCACCCTAGCACCAAATTTGAAGTTTCTAACTTTATTAATTTCAAATATATGCTTTATATTAATTTCAATTTGGGAATTGTTGTGGGAGGTACCCGAACAACCACTCCAATTCATCTCAAATTTTAGGGATATCAGGGGATTTAGGCAAACACACCCTCGTACAAAATTTTAAGTTTCTATCTTTATTAATTTCGAAGATATGCGTATTCGGTTTTGGAAGTTGTATGGAAGGTACCCGAACCCATGGTCCGATTTCGCCCATTTACAATCCCCAACATTGCACCAAAATTTAAAAATAAGAAAAAATGTGAAAATATGATTTTTCTGGAATTATTAGGGGCTGTAAATCCGGAACCCTATATAACTAAGAAAAACCGTAAAAATATATTACTGGGGCTTTAATTTTTATGTCTTGCCGAAGAAAAATTTGTACACATACTTAAGTTACAGGTGCCTGCAAATTTTCAATTTTTGAGCTCTAATAGCAAAAGGGTTCAAAGGTCCAAAAAAATGTTCTGAGCAAACTTATACTAATTCTAAAATTTCTTTCTGCTCTCAAAATTTCAAGTCCCTATATAAAAGCGTTCCGGAGTTATGAGAGTAGAAAACTCATGCAAAATTTGGTTTTCCCATAACGGTAAGTTTAATATACTAAATTTTAAAAAAAAATGTATAATTTTGATATTAATTTACAAAGTTTAAAATAATACCTGAATGACTTTTTCAGAGTGCAAAAATGTTAAGCAGAATACGTACACTTTTACATTCATAATAAACATATAAACACGATATCATATGTGAACCGCGTCATTTCAATAAATTATTCATGATTATTAAATATATTTTTTATTTTAATTTATTCATAAAATCTTAAGAATTAAAAAAAAAAAAGAAAAACACCTGGATTTTCAAATAAATGTTATGTACCCCTTTTGATATCCTGTTTTTATTTGATTTTCTGTTTTGTTTTTTTTTTTGTCCGTGCAGATCAAGAAGGTCACCTCTTGGATCTGTTTTTCACCACACACCCTGAAAAATATGTGGTTTCAGTTGGTTGCCCCCTAATGGTAATTCCAACCATTGTTTGGTTAATACAAGTTTCCGGGTTTCCCAAAAGCTTCTGAAATACCTGGATCACAAAGATTTGCTTCATGACCGACAATATGGGTTAAGAGCCCAATGTTCAATCCGTGATTTCATGACTTATCTTTATGAGAAGCTAAACATCAGCCTTCGTCATTCTGGTAAGTTTGATATTATGGCTCTTGATATTTCTAAAGTTTTCGATCGAGTTTGGCACAATACTCTGTTGGCAAAATGCAAACCATTAGGTTTAGGAGGGTCTTTCTAAAATAGATAGAGATATCCTCTCGAATCGTACCATTCGTGTTGTGGTCGATGGATATAGTCATCTGACAAATTCAAAATAAAAGCTGGTGTCCCTCAAGAAACAGTTTTATCCCCCACTCTCTTTTTAATATTTATCAATGACCTACTTTCATTAACCTCCAATCCGATCCATAGTTTTGCAGACAACAGCACCATTGTAACTTCCTATGAGTTTCTTAGCCGCTGTAACATTAATCACTAGATTAATACAACAGCAAAAAATTTCACTATTAGTGACCTAAATAACAATTTAGCAAAATTGAAAAATTGCCACTACTATTCTCAACCTACTATTTCAGGAAAAAGTTTTGCAACATTCAACAGATTTAAACATGCTGGGTATCGAGTTAAACTAAAAATAGACTTGGTCAAATAACTCTTTTTGTATAATTAAAGAAGATAATCCAGTCAATGGTGTAGTTGGGCACCCACCTTTCATACGAAAGGTCTTGGGTTGAAACCCCGGCTAGGTCATATAGAATAATAAAAAATAATTTAGATTTTTTTTATAATACATAATTAGTAAAATGTATCTCTAATCTTAAAAATTATAATTAATATCATATTGTAATAGGTGTATAGTGAAATAATAATAAACCATAATGATTACATAAGATAATAGATGGAAATAAAAGAAATGTCTCTCTAGTCTTGTATAATAGCTACAGCCCAGTAATCAACGGCTTAGTGAAATTAATGATTCACGAAACTGAAGCTTAGTCAAATATGAATAATAAATAACTTTGTGGATGCCCTATGCTCCTTCGAGGAGTGGCAAGGAGAAAAAAAAAGGTGCAGCTAAATGTTTGTATCACTGCAAAACTTATATTTCCATATCAAATCTTCTCACTATCTATAAAACGGACATTAGGCCGAAAATGGAGTATAATGCACACATTTGGACTGCAAACCCTCAAACAGCACTCGGTTATTTAGATAAAGCTATTCGTCTTATCAACGACCGCAGTGTAACTTCAATACTCAGTCCACTCAGCCATCGTCGTACAGTTGGGTCATTGACCTTGTGTTATAGACGTCTCGTAGGGCTTAACACCCATTCCAAAGAAATTAAACAGTTAATGCCTCCACTCAAAGGCTCCCAACGCGAAACAAGCTTTAAACAATACTTGAATAGGTATTTTTAAGAACCATGGTAGTAATACCATCTGGATCTACAGATTTTTTTGGACAGGCACACTTTTTTATATTTTGAAAATTTTATTCCTCTATTTTAAACGGTGTAGAACATTTGTAAACACTCGTGCAAATAGACAGAGTGAACTAATAAGCACACATTTTTCTAAAATTCTTTTAAAATGTGCTAAATACTAAATATTGGAAAAAGGGAAAACAACTTTTGGGGAAGGGAAAACAACCGATTCAACTTTATTTCCTTAACCGATCCATAGTTTTGCAGACAACAGCACCATTGTAACTTCCTATGAGTTTCTTAGCCGCTGTAACATTAATCACTAGATTAATACAACAGCAAAAAATTTCACTATTAGTGACCTAAATAACAATTTAGCAAAATTGAAAAATTGCCACTACTATTCTCAACCTACTATTTCAGGAAAAAGTTTTGCAACATTCAACAGATTTAAACATGCTGGGTATCGAGTTAAACTAAAAATAGACTTGGTCAAATAACTCTTTTTGTATAATTAAAGAAGATAATCCAGTCAATGGTGTAGTTGGGCACCCACCTTTCATACGAAAGGTCTTGGGTTGAAACCCCGGCTAGGTCATATAGAATAATAAAAAATAATTTAGATTTTTCTTATAATACATAATTAGTAAAATGTATCTCTAATCTTAAAAATTATAATTAATATCATATTGTAATAGGTGTATAGTGAAATAATAATAAACCATAATGATTACATAAGATAATAGATGGAAATAAAAGAAATGTCTCTCTAGTCTTGTATAATAGCTACAGCCCAGTAATCAACGGCTTAGTGAAATTAATGATTCACGAAACTGAAGCTTAGTCAAATATGAATAATAAATAACTTTGTGGATGCCCTATGCTCCTTCGAGGAGTGGCAAGGAGAAAAAAAAAGGTGCAGCTAAATGTTTGTATCACTGCAAAACTTATATTTCCATATCAAATCTTCTCACTATCTATAAAACGGACATTAGGCCGAAAATGGAGTATAATGCACACATTTGGACTGCAAACCCTCAAACAGCACTCGGTTATTTAGATAAAGCTATTCGTCTTATCAACGACCGCAGTGTAACTTCAATACTCAGTCCACTCAGCCATCGTCGTACAGTTGGGTCATTGACCTTGTGTTATAGACGTCTCGTAGGGCTTAACACCCATTCCAAAGAAATTAAACAGTTAATGCCTCCACTCAAAGGCTCCCAACGCGAAACAAGCTTTAAACAATACTTGAATAGGTATTTTTAAGAACCATGGTAGTAATACCATCTGGATCTACAGATTTTTTTGGACAGGCACACTTTTTTATATTTTGAAAATTTTATTCCTCTATTTTAAACGGTGTAGAACATTTGTAAACACTCGTGCAAACAGACAGAGTGAACTAATAAGCACACATTTTTCTAAAATTCTTTTAAAATGTGCTAAATACTAAATATTGGAAAAAGGGAAAACAACTTTTGGGGAAGGGAAAACAACCGATTCAACTTTATTTCCTATTTAAAGTTGAATTCTCGATATTCACGATTTTGACTTTATTGACTGTGGTATTATTTCCGGTCACCGTTATGCATTTGTAATTTCATATATTGTATTAACTTTGAAAAAAATTTCGTGTAACTAAATAGAGACTTAAATGACAGGTTTAAATTTTCAACAGACATTAAAATTAACAACATCATATTTTATTGCTCTGCTACAAAAAGTTTATAATAATTTTGACCAAACATTATGTTCGAATTTATAAAATTGTAAGTTTTTCTAAATGAATTTTGGCAAAAAAATCTATTCAATATATAATATGTAGTTAGCAATAATTATGATTTTAAAATTGGCACTTATAAAAAGTCAAGAATAAAATAACCATACTCATGTTATTTATTTCAAAAATATAATTATATAATTATAATAATGATTTCGAAGTCTTCATATAACATAATTTTTGTTTTAGAATTCTTAACATAAATTAGTCATTTTATTTTTTTTTTTGTAAATAATGACTTTTAACACAAATTTTTAAAAAAAAAAAAACTTTACTAACGCATTTTTGCGATAATTTGACTTAAACTGTAGAGGCGTTATCAGAACAAATTTACAACGAAATAACTTTATCATCGTGCATTGAGAAAAAAAAAAAATTTTCACATCTTTTACAAGTGAAAATTATATTTTAAATAAAGTTTATATTAAAATGTTACTCTGTCTACCTCATTTTATCTTCATCTACAAAAATATACATAAGTAAATGTTATATGTTATGTATATATTATATGAGTGTATAATTTACATGCATATAATATACATACATTATGTAAGATAAGACACCGTAATGTCATACTTTTGACTTTATTTATTCTAATAAAACCACACTTTTAATCTAAAGAAAAAAAATAAGAGTACCTACCCCTTATAACAAAAGAAAGAGAAAAAATAGAACTTATTTTTATTTTCTTTCTTTATTTCTTTCCCTCTAAATTTTGATTAATATGACACTTTACTTTCCAATTCTGAACATTGGAAATTCTTTAAATTGATGACAAAGGATTTGTTTCACAAAAGTAAATACAACAGAAGGAGTCGAAAAAAAATAAACTTCAAATACAAAGAAAAAGATAGCTATATAAAATTTAAAAAGAAAAACAGAAGAAATACAAAAAAAAAAGAAATGTTTTCAAAAATGACATTAATAAATTGAGAATTATTCTGCTTTTTTTTTTAGAATTTTAAATTCGAAAAGAGAAAGAAAAGTTTTACCATTTTTAAAAACGGGAAAAGGTGTAAACAGAAAGGAATGAAATATATTTTGTGGGTGAGAAATATGGTTTCAAATAAATTTACTTACTTTTCTTTAACTTCCATTATCTTATTGTATAAACTCCAATTGCTCTTCTATTCTGTTCGTATCGGTTTTATTTTCAGATCTTTTATACAATAAAATGAAAATGAAATATTGAATAAAATTATTTTAAAATTATGAAAAAAAAATGAAGTGATGCAAAAATATTATTAAGAGGCAAAGGAACATCAAATTATTAAAATATGTATTATAAAGTGGTTTAACAACTCTAAAAATTATTTATATTGTATAATTTATTGTGCTATGTGTTAATTAAATAAAAAATTGGCTTTCGAATAACGTCATAAAACCTTTCTATATTCATAAAAAACAAGTTCGAAACCGTTTTCAATCTTTCGATGTTCAAATTTTATGATAAAGTTTTTAACATCTTAAATTATTTAGAATTTTTACCTGTTCTATACCTATTTTACCTAGTTTACCATAGGAGCTATTCATTTTATCTAATAAATATGTTCAATGGAAAATTTACAAGACAGCCCTTAAAAAAAAAATAAGCTTATGTCACAGTTAAAAAATTTATTTTTATACCTGTAAGTAAATTCGATTTTTATCTTCTGGTTTATTTTGTGCGTTTCTTTAAAAAAAGTTCTTTCGATTTTATTTTTTTTTTTTCATTTTATATTTTTTTTATGAATTGTAAATGTAAAAACTTTTTTAATAAAGGAAAAAATATTCGTTTTTCCATTCCTAATTTTTTTTCATCATATTTCTTTTATATTATTGCGATTTTTTTTCTTTTGTTCCAAATGTAATATTTTTTAACTTTCCGATAAAAAGTTAAAAGGTGTTACAAAAAAATATATATATTTTGAAATTAAATTTTCAAATTTTTTTTATTAGCTTCCAAATTTTTCCATGCTTTTAATCTAATTTTTATTTATTAAAAAATAGGATAGCAAAACTGTTTGGAATATTTGAATATTTAATTCATATTTAATTTCAAAGATTTTAATATATGATTTTATCCATGGGCATTAGATACTAAAAAAAACGAAGAAGAATCAGTTGCACTTGTCATCTCTTAAATACCGGTATACGAACACTTTATTGTGTTCAATATATTATAATATAGTAGCACTCTGCTTATAATGTTATTTTTTTAATTTTTTATTATTTTAGAATAGTCTGGGTGAGTTTTATAATTTCTGGAACTATGGTTTACTTACTAAAAAGTAGATAATATAATAATAATATGTATGTATTATTAGAACTGAATGTTATTTAAATTATATATAATTTAAATAACACATAAGATATAATAATGTACATAATACATGTATATGGGGTCTCGGTTACCTAGTGAGCATATGAGCATATAAAATACGCTGTAAACACCGAGGGAGTGTGGGTTCGAATTCCACACATGTCGTAAGAGTTATTCCCCCTTACGACATTTACAGCCACGCCTGAACAGGAAAGGCTGTGTGATTTCCTGAACACGTTAATGTGGCAGAGAAATGTAAGAAAAAAATAAAATACATGTATATGAATCTGTATACCAATGATACACATTCATATACATGTATGTATACCAATGAACATGTATACCAATATCATAAAAATATAAGTTTGTCAACCGTTATTTTACATTATATTGTAATAATATTTTTATTATTATATTTTATACGTTTTACAAACTTATAATTATTTAAAGCGGTTATCAAAACGACATAGTTCGAGTTTCGACATGTGTAAATATCACTTAGCGACATATGTTCACTTCTGCTTATGGAAACCTAATGTTATTGCCCATATATAGGCATATGGTAGATTCGTTAAGTTTCGTTTAACATATAGTTCGTTTTATCTTCGATCAGAATAGAATTGACAATTAGTGACTTTGACATTTCTGTGTTGATAATTTATTTTCATCGCCTATTTATCTTTTAAACTTTGTCTTTTTAAATGTCAAACACATTTACATTTTTTTAACAGCCTCAAGTTAAAACAGTAGTTATTAATGTTCGAATAATTAATAAATCGATCATACACCATCAGTTCGAATAATTTTGTAATGTTAGAACATTTAGAATGAGGGATAACACTGTTTCAATTCAGCTCTAGTGATTCAATTGCTTTCGGTTGTCAGCTGTATTCTTTCGACTGGCTTTACCAATCACTTTCGTTTTGCATATAGTATGAGAGAGCATGAGTAGTCATCTTTTTGTAACTGAATACATATTAAAATCTATTAAAAGTTTCTAAGTAAATGATCCGATTTTTATATTAAAATAGTGTACTTCTACGGTAATAGGGCGGTATTATTACAGTATCTTACAGTATCATTCAATATCACTATAAAAAAATTTTAATAAAATAGCAAGAGCCGCATCTGGACTAGGATTCGTATCATCATTTAATGATTTCAAATATTTATTAACCTCACCAAGTGAAAAACTAAACGGTGGGAGAAGAAAAATAGGATGTGCGTGAAGACGACTAAAAGATCTTATAATATAAATGCACTATTAGCAAACGAGGTAGAATATCTTCAAAAATATTTGATATAAGTCGGTCCCTGTATAGTTAATAGTTCTTGTTGTATTAGAAATCGAAAACTTATCTATATAACTATATATATGTACTAATATATACCTAAGAAAAATACTTTTTAAATGTTTTGGAACTGTTCAGATTATTAGCCCTATAACTAAAACTTTCAAAAAGTGGATCATTTCATTTCAAATTTAATCTTTTTACCAAATCTTACCAAAAAAAATTACAAACCAGAACAATTTTTTTTTTCAAAAATGCTTATATCTTCTAAACTCTACGATATAGACACAAAATATGTATGTACGAATTATAGAAAAACAATAGACCATTGTAACAGTGTATAAATATAGGGGAGAGGGGCGGAAGGGTTTTTGGTAAAATCATGATATATTTGGTTTTTAAAGAAAAATAAAAAAGATTGTTTTTTTTTTTCAAAAATTTTCAACTTTGAACTACAATATCTCCAGAACGCCTACACCTATAGTCACTAAATAACTGTCAAAATAGTTTTCAGATTACTATCTTATAAGATAAAAAAACCAAATATATATATCTCTTACAGATTATCAGATATAACGGTTTTTATATAAAACACTAAAACAACAAGAATGCTTTCAAATGTCCTTTTCGTCCTTAAATGATAAAGTACGCCATTAAGGATATATATTTTTAGAAAGGTGGCAACACCAAGTATCTTGCACATATAGACATTTGGTCCTACGCGGGTACAACATTTACCATAGTAGAGCCTTTGTCAATATTGAATCATTTATATTGCAAAAAAGTACATGTCATGAAGTCATATATATATAACCAATCTACTAATATATCATAAAAAAAAATATTAAAAATTGCAAACAAATTAGAAAAATATTATATATTTTATATCTAATCATATTAAAATATTTATTTAAATTAAATTAAAAATCAAAATAACAAGAGAAAATCAATATTTTTAATTCAATTTATTTATTTGAATTTTTATTTTAAACAAGAATATCAATACTACAAATAAATAACAACACCAACAGTTACATAAAAAAAATTTACTCAATCATCTTTCGTCATTATTCATGAACAGAGATTGAGTTCAGGGTTTATGAAAGAAAATATGAACGAAACGAGGAGTAAAAAGAGAAGTTAGATAAGTAAATATATACTAAAACAAAGTGTAAGGGGATAAAATGATACAAAAAAAAAACTCTATACACTATACAGCTCATGAATTTTTATTTAATTTTCTTTTTATTTATTTCTTTTTATTTTTTTGTTTCTAATTGACATGGTTTATTTAGGTTTATTTCCGAGAAAGGAAATTGAATTTTCACAATTTTTCTTTTTCTTTCTTTCTTGTTTTTTAATTTCAAAAACCATTAACTCCTCTCCCGTTTTCGAATTGGTTCGGTGCTTTATCCACCTCCATTTTCAAAAAAAAAAAAAAGGTTCTTTCAATTCTACCTCTTAATTTTGTTATTATATTTATCTGGAAACATTTTCACTTATAAAATTCTAACAAAACTTATATTGTATAATATATTTTTAAATTGTTATAAAGTTTAAAAAAATTTTATTTTAAAATATAAATTAAATCTTAACTATAATTAAAAGTATTTAAACTGTCAAATTTTGACATGTTTAAATTATAACATTATCATTTTTGTCTTCGACCTCATAAAAGTGCCAATTATTTATATTTATATTAAAATTAATTAATAAAATTAATATATAAAATTAACGTATCACTAATAATGACATGACATGAGAGCAAATAATGAAAAAAATTAAACTTAGAAACGATTATAAAGTAGAAAAATATGATGTTAAGTTTTTTAAGTATAAAGTATACTTTAAGAAATCTATTCCTGAAATATCACAAAAATAACATTTTTAGACTACCTTTATAAACAAATCAAAAGCTGATAAGCATGAATGATGAGAGATCAGGGATAATTAAAACTAAATCGTAATACATTAATTAAATTTTTTCAAGGATTCAGATAAAAAGCCTGTCTTTGGAATTTGTTTTTTCTTCTTCATATTTTTATAAGGAAGATAGTGTATTCACTAAATCATTAATTATTATTTTTATTTAACTAAGATTCAGTTTCTGGAATCATTAGTTTCATTAAACCGTTGATTAATTGGCTCTGTATATTGTACAAGCCTATGAAACACAAATATTTTTATTTGTGCGCCATCTATTATCTTATACAAGAATTATTTTTTAGTTTACCAACCGCATATATGAATGTATAAGGTAGGTATTGTTTTCATACCAAAAATTTGCACCCGAGATTTATTAGATTTACTCGGGTGTGTAAAAAGCAATTTTTGATGCGTGATGTGCACCCTGTATGTATGTGGGTATGTTTATAGTCTAAAATTCCGGTCCCCATGTTTTGAAAATTCATATTTCATATTTTAAGATTTCATAACAGGATTTGACGTAAATATCTCGGATTGATAAGCTTTTGAAGCAAATCAGAGAACCACAAGTAAACTATAGTGCAATTTTTAAGTTTTTTACGAATATTTCTTAACAGAAAAATGTTATGAGAAACATTATTAAAAAAATTTGTTACACAAATAAAAAGCAGTGAGTTTACCATCGAACGTTTTTTGATCCGAATAATTTTAAGCTTTATTTAATCCAATAACCTTTTTTTTCTAAATCAGTATTCTAAACTTCTTTATTTATCTTTTGGAAAACTTGTGCTTTTAAATATCTTTGGTTTTATATTCTGCCTTGTTTTTATATCAGTTAATTCTATTTTTCATATTATGGAATTTATTTTTGAATTGTAGTACATGGATATAATTGAAAAAATTATATTTAATTTTTAAATTTATATTTATATTATAGTTTAACAAAAATTATTTATCTATATTATTATAAGATAATTTTAATTAATTAACATTGTTAATTTAAAAAAAACAGGAAGAGTAACGCTGCACTTCTCAACTCTTAAATACCCTCACAAACCTCTATAGTATTCAAAGTACAATATTCAATATACTGTCACTCGGCTAATAATAATACTTCTTTAAATTTTCATTATTTTTAAACAAACTATTGTACGGCTAAAAAAATTGCATGGTGGGTACCTCTGGTATGATCAAAAATCTATGAAATTTTTCATTATGATTTTCGTGTAATAAAAAAATATGTAGTAATTTCATAGCATAATAATGTATATTGTATAATTAATATAATAATAATAATAATAATAGCTGCTTCAGTGGAGTGTAATCCACTGATGGCCCTGATTCTGTAGTAAAATAATAATGTAATTAATAAGTAATACTAATACCAATAATAATAGCTGCTACAGTGCCAGTGGGGGTGCCTTCAATAATTACCTTATGCAGTAAAGTGTTATATACTACTTTCTTGTTGCAACAACGGCTATAGTCACTGTTAACCAAATTGTAATAATAATAGGCGGATTCATTGTTTCCTTACAGTCCCAATCCCGATTCAATGTTTCCTCATCCTATTTCCTACCCCTGCCCCCTAGCCAATGTACTGTATTAGTAGGTAAGGATTTCATTCCGTTATATTGACTAAAAGAGGGAGGTGGGTTTAGTCAGTAAAAATCTGACACTACCAAGGGGAAATTCTTGATGTCTTTGGAAGATTCTCACCTCCATTAGGAAGAAAAAGATACAAATACAATGATCTTCAACTTAGTGATAGTTTATTTCAGAACCGTCGTTTCATCTTTTTTGCTCATATTCTTCGATAAAACAGACAAATCAATATACATTGTCAGACATAAAATGGAAATATATAAAAACAAGGCTTGTAAATATCAAAAATATTTTTCAGTTTCAATAATTTCTTGAAGCTAAATTTTAAATTTAAAAAACCTATTATTTCATATAATTATAGAAATATACTTCATTTTTCAGAAAATTAGTTTCGGAGTTCTATAATACAACCAAAAATTAAAGGTACAATAGAACAAAATTATTCTTACATTCTAAGGATAACTTTAAACTCCTTTATATTTCGTTTGTAATAGAAATGTGGGTTGATGGGTAATGAACCAAAAAATCAAAAAAAAAAAATATGTATTTTCATTTTTTTTATCTCATCAGAATTCTTATAGTTAAAAAAAAATCGTGGCTGAAGAAAACAAAATTTAATAAATAAATAGCAAAAAAAAAACAAGTTGTGGAAAAAACCAAGGGTTTTTAGAAAAGGACATTTCCAAAATTAAAAATATTCCATAATAAGCCTAGAGTAGATATATTGAAAAATAAATTTGTTTAATTTTTTTTTTGCTAAGAAAAAATTGAGAAAAATCATATCACACTTTCGTCAATTATAAGATAATAATCCTATATTATTAAGAAAATTTATTAAGACAAACAAACGTATAATGTAACTTTAATTTTTGTACACTACTTCAAAAATATTTAGGTAGGTTCCCAAGTTACAGGTTTTTAAAAATTTCGGTAAAGATAGCCCATTTTCTAACATTTCTATAACGCACTCCGTAATGGGAGCGGTGCTACAGAAACAAATTGTTTCACAAAATTAGTTTTCTGGCCATGCCTATTCGTAGTTAAAATTTCATTCCTTTATTTAAAACAGTGTAGAAGTTTTTTTTTTTTATTTTTTTTTTAAATTCTCTAAACGAGCCTTGAGGCCCATACAGTGTTTATATAGCTTTTCTTATAATATATTTAATTAATTTAAGTGCAATTTTCAATGATTTAAGTAATTTAAGTGGTATAACAATCAATACATATATATATATATGGGTAATGCTAATATTTACTTTATTATATGGCAATGGCTACTAAATGAGAATTTTACGCTTATACATAATTATGTTATTCAGAATGTATATAATTTTAATATTTACTTACGTACAAATTTTTACTATATTTTTTAAATGGATAATAATTTAAGATCTTAATGTTGTTTGGTAGACTGTTATATTCTTTTGCACTACTATAAAATATTGACTTCAGGCCCTGCAAGTTGTGGCTGGCAACTGTCCTAATGTGGTAAGCACAGCGGATTTTGTATTCATGGACCTCGTTATTGGTTGTTACTTCAGTGTTAGACTTGATGTTGTTTGTATTCATGTTATAGATGTATAGTGTTTGTGTATAGCGAATTAGGTCTTCAATTTTAAAGATTTCATATTGTTTATTTGAATTTGTTGAAGTGCGAATTGGCAGGTTATAGAGATTTTTTATAGTTCTGCTTTGAATTTTTTGAAGATTTTTTATATTTATATTGAATGTATTTCCCCATACTCCGGTACCATAGGAAATCATAGGAAATTGGAAAAAGACTATAATATACCTATTTTTTTAAACAATGTTGGAGTTTTCTTCCTAGTTTTATAGGTAATCCGACTACCCTGCGAAGTTTAGGTAGCAGATCAGTAACTTGTGAGTTCCAGTTTAAATCTTCGTCGAGTGTAACGCCTAGGTATTTATATTTGCTAACTCTTTGAATTGTGTCATTATTATACTTAACATTGACGTTGTCGTTTTTTCATTTTATTAGGATTAATTTTGTATTATTTACGTTAACTGTGAGTTTATGTATATAGGAGTAACATGTCATTGTTCATGTTTTTTTTCAAATTATCTTCATCGTACAATTATCTTATACGAGGTCGTCAGCGAATAAAAATTGAACACCCTTCAAATTTAAATTTGTTATACTTCTAATATAGCATGAGAAAAGTGAAGGACCTAATGAACTGCCTTGTACAACCTCATATTCGATATTTTAACTTTTTCTTTTATTGTAAACAACCAGACGGACGGCCGGAAGGACAGAGTTAAATTTTTTTGAAAATGTGCTAAAAGTAAGGATTTCAAATAGTACTCAACAATTTAATTTTCATCGAAAAAAAAGAAAGATTGAAATTTGTATACTTTTATACTTGAGTGATTCAGGTATATTTGCTGATTGGTTTTTATTATGTTCCGTAGGACTTCTACAGGTTTATTAAAATTAGTTTTCTTTTTAACCTAACAATTGAAATAATACTGAATTGCGTTTTGTTTATTATATGCGATTTATAGCTAAAAAATCTGTTTTCTAGAATATACATTAACATGCGAAGAATATAATAAATAAGATAAAATTAAATGATAAATTAATACAGATTAAAAATCTTTGGTTCAACAAACACAGAAACAATTTAGGATTTATTTATCTAAGTATTCAAACAAACAATTTAGATTATGTTATTATTACGTAAGCGGTTGGACAATAAGGTAGAACAAAATTAAGACGTGTAGGAAATTTATATTGTATTTATTCTTAATGAATTGTATATTAAGTTTTAAAAAATTAAATCTTAATTACATTTTTTTTTATATTTTAATTTAAAAATATAATTTATTTTAAGCTGACAAGTAAAAAAAATTTACGCAAAAAAGTATTATTAATATTTATTACGTATTATTACATAATATATGTAAATAAAAAAGTGTAATGTGTAAACACGAAGGAAGATATAGTTGCTCTTGTCAATTCTAAAATATCCGCACAAATCCTTTATAACTTTTATTGTATTTAAAATAAAATTTACAATTATTATTTTCCGTCCTTTGCATTATTTTTAATATACAAAATATTTAGATTTTGTAGATGCTTGTGATTATAATACAAACCGTCCTGACGATTAAGAAATTTCTACGACTTAAAAGGGAGGCCTTTAAATTTGGAGTTGAATTAGTAAGTTTTTCGTTATATAATTAAATCATCTGGTTAAATTAATTTCATCTGGTTGAAATTTTGAGTACAAGATATTGAAAGAGTACTAGACTGATGCTCATTCTTGTTACTGTTAATTTTAGAAGATATAATGTGTCATTTTTTATTTTTATTTTTTTTTTTATTTATTTTCATTCGCAAAAGAGCTATTGAATACGTACAGAGCATATTTAAGTAATTTGTTTGTTTATATTTAAATAATTTGTGTACACTTACATAAATTCAGTTCAGAGTTAACAAGTTTAATATTGTGAGATGAATTTTTTTTTTTTAATTTTTGGGTATTTAGACATTTGAAATCATATGATAACATGTTATATGAACGGATGCTACTGCATAGCATTGGTAACAATTCATCTAATAAATAATTAAGTAAATAAATAAATAATCAATAAATAAAGTAAAGCAATAAATTTTTAAGATAACCAAATAATCTAATGTTAACAAACAATTAATACTCAAATATCTAAATATACACCAACAATTTTCCTTATATCTTAGCTCAAATAGAAATCGAGTAAGTGTTTAGAGATGACTGTACGTCAACTCTAAGATACCCGTAATAACATAAAATTTCATGAAATTTAATCTTCTTTTGAAAATTACGATATCTAACTTCATTAGATACTGATGAGATATTTCTATGTAAATTTCGGAGTTGTATGAGAAATTCTTGGTGTCTTGGTGTCAGGAAGATGCCATTGAGCCAAAACAACTAAGAAGATTTACAAAAATTCTTGATAAAAAACTTTATCATTTTTGTACAAAATTTCATATATTCAGCTTTATTAAGTATAATTATTATAAATTTCACAGCTACCCGAATCCGCTGAGTTAAACTAATCAAATTTTGCAGAACTTCTTGGCATAAAATTTAACTTCTTTTGATAAAACTTTAAACATTTTGTTTAATTAGCCACTTAATTATACTCATATAAAAATGAAATTGAATGGCAGCTACCAGAACATTTCGATCGAACTTGTTCCATTTCAATACTAAACTGGCATGTACATATAAATGAAACTTCCCATCCCAGATCCATCATTTTTTGAGTTATTGTGCGGATAGAAGAATGTATATACCTACTTTTCCATATCTATTTCGTCTCCTTTGTGTCACAAAGGTAATTAAATTATAAATTTATTATACCCTTGAATTATGTTCGTAAGGGATATAAAAATAAATTGAACGACTAAAAAAAACATATTATATGTAAATGTACATTTTAAAACCATGATTTTACTATATTAAATATAAGTTATATATTGTTAAGTTTTCATTTTTAATCTTTCATCTCTTAGCTATTATCAAATTCTAAACAATTATGTTTAACAATTAATATTCTGTTTAACAACAAAATATATTCTGTTCCAAGCTCTCGTTTGTTTCGTTTTTAACACATTTCCAAAAAAATTTTGAAAAAATGTGCCTATTAGTTTCACTCTGTCCGCCTGCCCGTCTGTTTCCAAAACTTCTACACCGTTAAAGATAGAGAAATATAATTTTAACCAAGCGTAGGTATCATAAAAAAATTAATGTTGTAGAACAAGTTTTTCATATAGCCATGGATGCCATGTTCTACTTAACATATTTTCAATCTGAAGACGCCATTCGACAGGTTTTTTTTTTATCTTTGTAAATCAATATCAAAATTATACAATTTTTTTAAATTTAGTATCTAAATTTACCGTTATGTAAAAACCAAATTTTTCTTTGGCAATACATAAAAATTAAAGCATCAGTAATATATTTTTACTTGTGTAAACGGTTTTTCTTAGTTATATAGGATTCCTGATTTACAGCCCTCAAAATTCCAAAAAAGTCCTATTTACAAATTTTTTCTTATATGAAATTTTCTAATTTTTGTGCAGGTCACAATTCTAAACAGTTTGTATTGTCTTTTGAAAATGTGCGCTTTTAAGAACCGTTGGTTTACATTCTACCTTGTTTCTAATAACCCTAAGTCATGACATCTTATATATATAAATGGTCAATAAGATTTCTTTATTGCAAAAACCAATGTTTATTCTTTCATTTGTCACTTTTTCATTACGTAATTAAGAAATTATATATTATTATACATTATAAAAATCTTTTTACACAATTCAATAAACAAGTAAATAATATAAAAACTATTATATGTTTCAATAACATACTCATAAATTGGCAATAGATAATATTTCACTATATCGTCTAAGAATGTTGTCGAATTGAATACATTTTTAAATATGTCTAAAGTTTTAAAGTATATTAAAGTATAAGAGCAAAGTTTATAACGTTGTATTTGTTAAAAATAAATATCTATACGGAAAAATCTATTTACTCCTAAACACAAAATCAAAATAGATAAAAAATTTATTCAACAGCCTTTATGTTATGTAGTCCTTATTTATTAGCAATTATTTAAAGCAATAATAAGTTTGTTCTAACAAATTTAAAAAATTTAAGGTTAAATTTGATTAAATTTTATTTTATTTAACTTTTAACGCAATTGTATGTCCTTTAACATTTATCTAATAGAATATATATTGAGATGTATGTATAAAATAATTAAAATCATCATGCAATTTATTTTAATTTTTGTTCTATGTCTCATAATATAGAAGTAACGAAGTTTATTTTTTCATTTTTATTATTCATGCTTCTATTAATTTTCTTTTATTATTTTGGCTACATTATTTTCTTTCTTTTTCTTTCATAGTCATACCTACTTTATTTCTTGTCACTTTTTTTTTATTTTGAATTGATACTTTATTGGGAAAAATTGCGGGAAAATTGCCATTTTATGATCTTCAAAATGGGTCTCCTTTTGCATTTTTTATGTTCTAATCTAAAGTAAAAAAAAAAAAAAATAATAAAGAAAATAACTAGTAATTTCCCATGAACAGTTTTGTTGTTACTGTTATTTTTTTTATTAGGTCAATATAAAAGTTTATGTCCTGTAAACAATGCTTAGCTTTGTAGTTAATCATTTCGTTTTCCACTTTTTCGTGCCTTTTCATTTACTGGATATTAGATTTGAGTTTTTTGTTTTTTTTTTTGAAATTATTGTCTGCTGTTGTTTTCATTTTCCATACTTTTTTGCTTTATGGTCCATAAAATTCAATTAACAGTTCTTTTATACCAAAAATAAATCGTTTTTTGATATCAAAAACATATATACAACATGATGTATTTCTATATATTTCTTAAGGAGTATATTATGATTTTCGATATAACACATATATACATATTATATAAATTGTAAATTTTACAAATAAAACTTATAAATATATATTTATATACATACATATTATGTATATATAATATACTATGTCATATGAATAAGTTTATGTTCAAGGCCAATGCAAATAATATAAGCACAAGCAAAAAGTTATAAAATTAGGTATTAATTATGTCGAAGGCATACATTTATTTTAGTCTAAACAATTTGATATAGCAAATAGTTCTAATAATCACCAATAAAGTTTGGATTTTTCAACTTCAATTCTCGTATACTGTTTATCTACAAAAAATGTACATTTGAAGCATTGTTAAAAGTTGTGTTACTTGTGGTTAACCTTTTGCTATACCAAAGTATTAAATTATGACAGAATACATTATCCCAGAATTTGACTATCACCCCCAAATTTGTTCTAACAAATGAATTGAAATCCTTACTTTGTTGTGAACTCAAAACCACGAAGAAACTAGTTATTCAAACTATTTGCCTATGTAAATAATATTTGTCTAAAATAACTATATGCCTTCGACATATACATACATTTATACCATATACCTATAATTTGATGTGATGTTGAATAAAAGAATACTCTTCTAAACGGCACACATAGAAGAGAAGAAGCCATAAATGTATATTATAACACATAAGAGACCTAATGAGTGGAAATTGTACCCGTTCTTCATTTTACTATAGAATACCAAAACCTCAACTCCAATCAGAGTAATCATTATATGTAGGTAATTTTAACTAATGGATTACTTAATATACTACACATTATATATGTATATAAGTATTAAATCTAAATATAAAGAGATTAACTTTATCTTAAGATACTTATTAAAGCATAATTTACGGCGATTTGGTTTTTTATATATATATATATATATATGGAAAAGGAATTAAATGAGAATGATATAATTAGATGAATTTGTTTATCCTCTATGGAACGCTTATCATATTAAAAGAACGTGTTATGTGTTATAAAATTTGATACAGTTGTAATTCTATTTATCTTGAAAGTTTTGTTTTATTTTTTTTTTACATTATTTTTACTTCAAATAATGTTTTCGGAATATTATTTAAACATTTTATTAATTTCCAAAAAAAATTTAGCTATTTGCAATAGAGTTAGGAAATATAAAATAAATAAAAATGTCTTGACTTTTTTAATTTTGAGATTGAAATGAAGTACTTACATAATAATATGTAACTGTGTCATATTTAAGTGTTTTTCTGCAATCCACATTTTTAAAGTAATTCTTGAATTTCAATTAACAAATTTTTTAAATTCTGATATAAATATTAGGATAAATTTTAAGTATGCTTTCCAATTCAATTAAGTAATAATTCTGTTAAATTGTATTATAGTTTTTAAAAAATGATTAAATTTACTTTCACCCTTAACCTTTATTTTGCTTTGGATATGAATTTATAATTTAAACAATATAAATTTAACCCCTAATAACAACAAATATTGATTGATACATAATGGAACGCTGATTCATAGTTCATACTAATCCATCACACGTCACAAAGACAGTCAGTCTTCCGACAGACAATCGTATGTGCGCCTGTGTGTGTTGTGCTTTAATAATATGGGCTATTTTTTAAAAAACGAAGAAGTACAGTCTTACGGCTGCCGTATACCTGATCTCGTAGTACTTTTGTAAGTTTTATATCACAAATATAATTTGCAAATTGTATACATTTTCATTTTCCTGAGAATGAGAGATTTTATATATCTACAATCTACATAAATACTATTTGTTATATAAGGTACTATTATAAGTTTAAAACGATTCTGCACTACCTATTTTAAAATTACATAATTAATTAACAAAGAATAAAAATCTTAAATTAACTAACTATTCTTTTAATTTTTTGACAATTTCGTTAGGCAATATGTCGTATAGGAAATAGTGGATTTTTTTTTTTTAAATTTAGTATCTAGTTTTTCTTAATATTTTTTTCCCCTTTTTTCTTTAAATCCTTAATTTTATTTTCTTCATTTCTTTTTTTTTCGTAATGTTTTTTTGTAAAATTTTTGGATAAAATATTTAAAATATTTGAATAAAATGACTTAGTGATATACATACCTACATACATAAATGTTATAATATATTATTTCATCACACTCAAATACTTAAAACGAATATCATTTGCATACAAATTCACATATGAATCTGCAAATATATTTATATTACATATTTTGTAAGATTTACATTTTAGCTATACGTATACATAACTACATATATACATCAGCAATGTTTTTCGATAATTGTGTTAAAAAAAAGAAATAAATGAGTACCAAACATAAATGGATGTAATACCTACTAAGTTTTTAGGGGTTAAAATGTACTGTTCTAAAATTTTACTGCGAATTTCTAGCATAAATACTTTTAAAATAGGAATGTGTGTATGTTCCAATCGAAAAAAATGTAAAAACAAGTTTTTAAAATTTTTTTGTTACTCCAAACATGTGACGAGATATTTTAAGGAATTTACTTGATGCTCATGTAGAACACAACTTTTTTTCATTTTCATTTCTCATTCCGCTTAATCCTTTTTTCTTCATTTATTTTTTTTTTATTTTTTATCTTCTTTAAATTAACCTCACAACATACACCTAAATATTAATTTAAGCATACTAAATAAATGTGAATGTAAACGAGTACTGAAATAACTCAGTATGTATGCATGTATATAAAAAATTTGACTTTAATATTAAAAGTCAAAATTAAATTCTTGAATGTCGTTTAAGCTTTTTAATTAATTCTTTGGTACGTATGAGTGCTGTCACCTTTTAGTAAAAAACATATTATAATAAAGGAGTATAAAGTAAAATTCATTATAATAGCTAAATTAATACATGTGTACATATATATATATATATATATATATATATCTATATATAAATTTATACTTTTTAGCATCCAATATACAGGTTAGTAAACAAAATAGAATATACCCATAACGGTAAAAATTTGAAAATATTTGAGTAAAATTACTATACTATAGATATACCTATAATACCTATTCATACGTAATATGTCACATAATAATATTATAATATATATTATACGGTATAATATATAAGTAAGTTACATAAAGAAATATATATAGGTACATATAATATATAATTAATATTAAAAAGTTACGTAAAATTGATGTTCGGCATTGATGATGTAATTTCCTGAAGAGAGTAATTTGGGTAATACCAAAACTCAAAAGTAATGTAAAGTAAAAAAATTCTATGTATTTTTTATTCAATTTTACTAAACACTAAAATTTATATTGTAAAAATATTAATGCACAAATAATTAATAAAATTTTATTTAATATCTTCAAAGTATTATAGAATACATGGATTTATATTTTTCACTAAAAGTTAATTTAAAACAAACACTTTAGAGATTTCAAATATATATTTCTAAGTACTGAAAAACTAAGATAGGTATCTAATCTACACAACAGACATGTTTAACTAAAATATTTTTTTACGGAAAAGTTTTTTCAATTTTTTAATAATATTTCTTGTATTACTTGTTTGCAAATTATAGGTTTTAAGATTATAAATTTTGTTGAAATATAAGTATGTATGCATTGATTTATAAAACTTCCTGGCGTTTGATGTTTTTAGATTGAAAAAATATTCAGCAGAACTTGAGATATAAACATTTGATAATAGGGGTTTCTCCAACTTTGAGAGTCTGTAGCTCCGTAATGGATGAGGATACATAAAAAAGTTGTAAAGGCAAAATTAATTTTTTTATGACGCCTATCTACATATATGTTTAAAACTACATTTGCTTGACCTTTAATAGCTTAGAAGTTTTGTAAACAAACGAAGAGAATATAACTAACAATCAATTTTTAAAAATATTTTTGCGATTATGAATATTATGTTGTCTAAATATTTTTTTTTTTATTTTATTTTATTATAAATACCAAACAAGGTATGTACATATTATATTTTGAATACAATTATTTTTTTTTTTTTTAACAATGACATTATACACAAAACAAGGTAGAATGTAAACCAACGGTTTTTAAAAGCGCACATTTCCAAAAGACAATACAAACTGTAAACGTGAAAATAGGGCTTTTCTCGAATTTTGAGGGGCTCTAAGTCCGAAACGCTATATAACTAAGAAAAACCGTAAACACACGTTAAAATATATTATTGAACCTTTAATGTTCATGTCTTGCAAAGAAAATTGTGTACAGGTGCCTAAGTTAAAGGTATTTAAAAATAGCAAATTTTCAATTTTTGAGCCCTAATAGCTCATAAACAGAGGCGGTACAAAAAAATTTTCTGAGCAAACTTACACTAGTTCTAACAGTTCTTTCTTACCCAAAATTTCAAGCCCCTATATAAAAGCGTGCCGGAGTTATGAAGGTAGAAAAATCATGCAAAATTTGATTTTCACATAACAATAAATTTAAATACTAAATTTAAAAACTATATATAATTTTTATATTGATTTATAAAGATAAAAAAAATTCCTGTCGAATGGCTTTTTTAGATTGAAAAAATGTTAAGCGAAACATAAAATATACGCGTTTAAAAATAGGGCTTTTTCAAAGTTTGAGGGGCTGTAGTTCCCTGATGGATAGGGCTACATGAAAAAGTTGTTCCACAAAATTAATTTTTTTATGAGACTTACCCATGTTTAAAATTTTTTTTTCTATCTCTAACGGTGTAGACGTTTTGTAAACAGACAGACGGACGGTCGGAGGGACGGACAGAATGAAACTAATAGGCAAATTTTTTTAAAATTGTTTTGCTTAACTTAAAATTAAATTACGTATTTATCAATTTTTACTTGTTTCTTTTTTATCATTGACATTAAATACAAAACAATACTTAAATTCGTAACAAAACTTTAATTTTTACAATATGACGTAATAGATAGTTTAATAACTTTAATACAAAAATTGATGGCTTAAACGATTGATGCACTTTTAAAAATTTAAATGTATAATTACATATGCAAAGACCAAACTGAGAAGAATAGTGTAATTACAATGACTTAAAAAAAGTTGTGTAGGGTCATTGAAGGGAAAAATATTGGTGTAATTTAGATTTAAATGTTCTTCTTGAAATTAATGAAGAAAAAAGATGACTGTGCTTATTGAAAATAGTGTAACATCTGTTTATTGATTGGATTTACTTAAAATTAAATTTTTTTAATTCAACTGTTTCTCTAACTCTAAAATAAATTTTATTTAAATAAATAATTTGTTAATTTTTCTTATTTCAGATTTCTTTGTTTTCAATTAAATCTGAAGCAAAATCATCAATTTTTTTTTAATACATAAAATAAACGTACAATACATATATTTTTCACTGAACCTTTCATATCCACTAAAATTAAAACACTATATGACCAGATATGACTATATACCGATTGATATCAAATATTTTTTTTTATTTTTTTTTTTATCAAATAGGTATATTATTTTTTTTTTCTATATTCTTAAAAGAATTTATTAACAGTACTAAAAAGTTTTAGTCATAAAACACATATGATGATTGTTGAAAACTTTTAATAATAAAAAAATATACATACAAACATAATAATATAAATTTATATTGGAAAAAAAAATAGAAAGTCTATCATTTATTAAAGAAAAAAGAACAAATAAAACTTTCCAAGGGTCATTAAAAAAATGTAATAATATATGGACAAATATGGATAACAATTTGGCGGCGATTGAAGGCTTTTCAAAATCCTATTCATTTATTAGCTATAATAATTTGATTTTCTTAGAGATATAAAAATTTACAAATATCCTAACTAAAAGATTAAAGGTCGATTATATTAAAAAAAAATAAAACTTATATACATACGTGTATTTTCATTTTGAGTGGGACATTAATAAAAGGAATTTTTTTTTTTAATTTTCTAACAAATAGATTTATTTTATTTATTGATTTATAATATTTATTTTCGTTTTTGTTTATTATACACAAATTCCGAATTTTAAAAAGAAAGTGATACTACTGGGCAGAATAAAATATATATGTTCTTTACTTACTCCTGTAAGGTAACTCCTGCAAGTTTAGAGAATAGAACTTTTGAAATGTAAAAGTAAAAGTTTAATTTTAAATTACCCCATGGTTAAATTCTATTGAATCGGATGATGAAGTTGAATTAATCTTTAGAAAAGTTTGAACCATAAAGAAAAAACGAAACCTAATAATTTATGATATCAAACTTTTATATAAAAGTATTTGGTCGATATTGTTTTCATATTTATTTTTTGTCTTTTCTGCCTTTTATTAAGTTTTCATTTATATAACACATTCTTAAGTAGAGGATATGAAAATAATAAAAAAAATGATTTTAAGATTAATCTGAAATAACATTTCTTATAATTTTCCAAATATGTATTAAAGTTTTAATTAAACCAATAATATTTGTAGCAAGTCATTTTTTTTATTAAAAATATGTACCTGTATATTAAGTCACATGTTATAAATAATATTCTCATTTCTCAATCAATTGGCTATAATTTCAGTTAATATGAAATCTGACCAAAATTTACCTATAATTACTAATAAATTGATTACTAATAAATTGACAACAGTTAACATGCCAGTCAATTAAGTCGGCTTAAATTGAAATTTCCTTTCAATTCTTTCATTCGATTTTATCTTTAAAGAACCTTGTAACTAATTACTACAGTAAAACTCTTGGGGAACGGAACCTGTTAGAAAGAAAAACCAATTCTAAAGTCCCAACTAAAATACATATAAAATGAATTGACCTTAATAAAGCTTATTTGGTTTTATATATTTTCCAAATAGTATATAAACCACAAACGGTATATTTTTCAATTTATTGTTTTATTACATTTTTGATAAAGGCAAAAATCAATATTTTTTCAACAGACATCTAAAATTTTATCGTTTGGGCACGCTATCTGCCATCACAAAATCATGTTCAGCTTAATATTTTTTCAATCTATGATCGTCAAATGGGATTATAGGAAATTTATAAAGAAGTTTTAAATTTAAATTTAGTTACTAACACTAAGGCCATATAAAGTTTTGTTAAGGAATTTATTTCAATTGCATATTTTGTAAATTAAATGTTTTTTTTATAAATTATTATACAAAACTAGGTATATAAAAGAAAAAAAACAAGAAATCTTATATATGTATTATATAAAAATTATATAATTGTTTACAATTTGGTATTTAAATTTATTTGGTATCTAACCTTAGTTAAGCACAATTTTAGTTTCATAAAGTATCTGCAGTTAATCCTTAATATTTATTTGCAATAAGTACATTAATTAATAATTTAGTTCATAAGTACATAGGTACTAAAGATTTCATTATTTTATTATCGAAAAATTAAACAGATTTTTAACTTGATTTTATTTTTACTCACAAGTAAAAGTTACAAACAATTTTAGCGCTGCACAACGTAAATTAATATTGTAATCTTGAAATAATAATTTTAAAAATATAAATTAAACGATTTTAGCGCTATTTTACAACGTATTTTTATACAATGATTATCATTATACCTGCTTATGTACTATCACTATCTTACCAGATCCTACTATCCACTTATATTATTTTTCTTATATACATAAAACAATCATGTCATATCAGGTCATATTTACCTATTTTCTCAATCATAAAACATATAAAATGAATTAGTAAAGTGTATGCGATTGTATTAACCATTTCGTAAAGAAATACACAATTTTGTATATTGCATATCTTATTCATAAGATACTTTCCATATTTAGTAAATATAAACCAGAAATTTATAAACCAAATACATAATATTATAAATTGATTATAACAACCAATAAACTTATAATAATAATATGTCAAAGTTGTTCTGCATATCAAATTCATAAACCTGCATACCTAATTCAAAAAGTTCTTCCATAAAGAAATCATATACGTATATGATTTCTTTATGGTTCTTCGTTCTTCTGTATATCTAATTCATAAACCATTTCCTAAATGTATATAATAATTCGGTACACACAATCAGAAATTAACAATATTAACTTCTTCAAATAAAAATAATTTAACAATTTAGCAATGATGTAAACCGTACATTTTCTATATAACAGATAACAATTATTATTTTATACCAATACGCCAAGACCATTCTTTTCTTTTATTTTAATCAGTATAATTGGTATAATCTGCTTACTGGTATAATCAAAGAAAAATATCATATTATCATAAAGAAACTATACTATATCCTCGCAGAAGAACTTTTCGACATAAATTTAGTCCTTCGAAAGGTTCTAGTACAAGAGCAAATTAAAAAATGTTCGTGTTTGCTTTGTTCAAACAAAATAATTTAATCTATTAACTTGAAATTTAGAAGTCATTCTTTTCAACACAGATCACTGCAATATTGTTTAAGATTTAATAACCAGTTTCAATACAAAAAATTCGTTAAAAATTTAAGATTTTTTGTTAGCTATATGCTGCATAATTTGACTGATGTATCTCAAAATAAAAACAAGTGCAGTTATTTTCTAACGATATTATTTGAATCGATCCATTGGTTTTAATTAGATTGCAACAATAGTTAACCTGTTCCGGCATTAGAGCCTGTTAATGTTTTTTTCTTTTTTGTCTCGCGTCTTGAAATGCTTAAAACAAGAAAGTTTGCTCTAATGAATAAAATTTTTGGACAACTGAAAAAAAGGTAATTATACTAATACTTTAAAATCTTAATTAATTACCAAAAGATTGCAATGGTAGTAAAATTAATTGTTCGACAGTGATGAGATTTTTAACTAGTTAACAAGTTTTTTATTTCGTTACTGAATTTTGATTTTCTTTTTGTATATTGCAGCTTTCATTGCCGCATAAATATATATTAATTATTTTTAGATTTTGCTTAAGCTAATCAAAATTAAGCCCACTTTTTATTGAGTGTCTTAGCATTTATTTTGAAGGTATTGAATAAAATTAGTTTAATTTATCCTGTAATATGAATCTTTGTAATGCTCATCTTTTAGTATGAGGAGATTTACTTATTTATTTATTTATATTAATATTACAAATCGCATAGGATATTACAATATTACAAAACCATCGGCTACTAAGGCCATCATAGGTCGAGTGTTATTAAATTATACACTAATATTATTTATTCTGTTTACATTATATATTATATACATATTTACACTATATTTGGTAGCAAGGGGGAGCTGTTTTAAATTAATAAAACTTGCTACCTGTGCAGAATTTGAACCCGCACACCCTCGGTTAATAAGCCACGTACATAACCGCTGGGCCACCGAGGCCTCTTATGAGAAGATTTTATATACATTCTATATATAATGATATAGAACAGTTTTGATAACAATTAAATAAAATACATCTGTATGTGTATCCTATACTATACCTCTTTTCTTAAAACTTTAAAAAGTTTGACACAAAAGAATTTATTTTATGGTTGTATTTCCAAATATAAAAACACGGGCTTTCAATATAAAGTCATCACATAACGGTACTTTATGACGACACGATTACGAATATAATATGATAATATGATATTATTAGCGCAAATGCCATCTAGTGCCAAAAAGACGAAATAAAATATTTTTTTTAAATAAGTTTTTTGCAACTTTTACGTAATGGTAAATCCTTTCCTTTAAATTGTAGATAAAAAATTTTCTATACTCTGCCAAAAATAATTGAAAATATCATAACCGGTTTACAAGAAAATCGCTTTTAATATAAATAACGGTATGTGCAGATGTTTTTTAAGTCCTACAGTTTTTTTATCGACAGTTTTTAAGAAAAACGAGCTGTGACCTACCGTTTACGTAATAATAAATTGTAAAAACTGATTTAAAAAAAAATATGTTCGGCCAGTAGATGGCTTTTACACCAACAATGGCATATATATTCGGAACCGTGATACCATAAAGTACCGTTATGTAATGATGTCATCTCAAAAACTCTTGTTCGTTATTTCGAAATGTCTCCTTCATATTATACACCTATATTCATATATAACGTTTATACAAAGTCACTAGAATAACTAGATATAATCAAAAAAATTACGTGAAATCAGTATACAAAATAAACCTATATCAACTTAAAAAATACAATTTACTCTTATTCATTTAATCACAAAAAAGTTGTTTTCTAATGGATAATAGCTTTTTCATTTTATGTACCAGTATGAACATAGTTCAAGGGTATAATAAATTTGCCGTTAAGTTTGTGACACCTTAAAGAAGCCAAGTTAGATATGACAAAGTTCATATGTATATTCTTGCTCAGAATCAAATTCTAAATACATTTAGCCATTAATGTATGTCCTTCCGTCCGCACTATAACTTAAAAAATAAAGGAGCTAGAACTCTGAAATTTATCATTTCATCTTTGTAAAATTCTTAGTTCCTCTATTTATATTGAGCTGATTCGGGTTCGTCATACAACTTTACATTTTTATATATAGGCATAATTTGTACCCACTTATCTTGAAATTTTCTAAAAAATTATCAAATTTTATCTCAATAACTTCTATGAAGCGCTAGCGCAACAGATACAGGTAGCTTCCATATCTTGGAATCAAATTAAGCTAGACATCTGCAATCTTGTAAAAGATGATTAAATTTTATAGCAGTATACTTTCTGTAAAATTTGATTGATTCGAGTAACAGGTTCGAGTAACTGTCATACAACTACAAAATTTACATAAATATATATCGGTACTAAGTCAAACATATGAGTTTAATAAAGATGATCAAGTTTTATGGAAAAAACCGCATATATGTATGTATTATGTTCAAGCGGATATCCTACAGTTAAAACAGCCTATTCTACACTCTTCCTCGTTTTAATACAAATCAACTTTTATTTAAAAATTATAGTAAATAGATTCAAAAAAAAATAAAAATTTCTGTACAAGAAAAGGCAATTCAGAAAAACTTCCTAACACCTGATAATTGCAATCCTTCCACGAGTATAGCTGATTTCAATGCCTGATTATTTCACTAATTTCCAAAATTATCATTAAAACAATTTTCCTCCCATTATTCAATTTTTTTTTACACAAACCACTTTGAAATAAAAACAACCTTTTAATTAACTTATCTGGTCTTAAAGGTATACTACAAGTTTTCTTAATACTAATTCAGTATTCTGTTGTGATAATTTCACGATATCGAAATTATAACAGCATAACTTATATATCAATGAAAAAAAATATATACCTATGTAGGATTTTACATAATTTTTTTAATAAAAATAAAATTTAACATTCTATCAACCGAAAAAAAAAATTACAGCAAAAAAATAAAATGTATCTATCATGGTTGAGTTTATTAAAAGAAATCGATCAATAAATAGTTTCCACGTTGATGAAGTTAACATTGTAGATAGAATAACTCAGTTACTTATCGTTAAAGATAGCACGATAATGGCGCGAATTGTAATCTCATATCTTTTATTAAATTTATTTTTTATATTTTTTATTTTAAAACTAAACTAGTTTAAAATTATAATTTGTGTTTCAGTGGTAGTTCATGTTGTTATATTATTTTTGTTGCTTTTATTGATATTGTTGTACAAATTCTTAATATCTAAAACAAAAAAAAAAAAATTGATGCTGCAATTTATGCACATAAAATATTTAGATTTTAGCGGTTCAGATAATTATAGGTACTTTTTGCTTAGGTTTAAATTGACTATTTTTCTAGGTATAGGTATGAACTAACTCAACTAACAATGCAAATTTTTGATAACGCAAAGTTTTTTTAATAGCAAATTTAATAAAAACAACAAAAGTTTATTTTTTAAAGATCTCAACTTACAATTTTTTTTCTGCTATACACAAAATTATTCAATTATAGTTTGAAAATTAATTTTATGTACACACACACATCACATTTTTCAAAATGCAACCGTCAACAAAAATATAATGTGGATAAACACGAAAACGTCCAAAATGTTAACGACAACAATGCGATAATACAACAAGACTATAATAATTTTTTTATTCTTCCATTATAGTTTTAAAACACCCTGTATTAATATCCATGTATGTTGAAGCATAATTGTTATCTGAACATATATAAAATGTATCTAGAGCAACACAAATTTTATTACACAATATTGATTATCTCAGTAATAATAGTTTGTAACATCAACAACAGTTTTACAGTTTTACGTCAATTTCTTCAACATATGTTCGATAACAAAAATTCTTTCATATAAATACTCTGTATAAAAACAAAAAAAAAAATGGTAAAAAAAAATTTATAGATAGAGATCTTGAAAATCATAAATGATATCGATTTTCCTATTTGGGAATCGGGAATTTCTTTACTTGCATTTTAAAACTAAACCAAGTTTCTTAAGTGATGTTATTGATATGCAAAATAAAAAAAAACGCAAAAACGAGTACATTGGTTAGTTTTCATTGAAACATTAAATTTGTTTGAATACAAATTTGTTATTAACACCAAATCCAAAGTTAATTTTTTGTTGTATTTTTACTCCTATTTTTTGTACGTATGTAATTTGATGTAATTTTTTTATTTTTTTTATTTTTTCTAGCCAATTGGAAAATTATTTTGAATGTCATTTTTATTTTTTTTTTGTATTTGTTGGAATAATTTTTATTTTTGTGATTAAAATTATACATACTTTTTTCATGAGATTTTAAGATTTTTTCCAAAAATTTTATGAGTTTTCGTGTTATAATTGAAGTTTAATTGAAGTAAATAATTGCTTCAGATTTATAAATCGAAATTATTGAATTAATCGATGTTGTCGTTTCAAAACGAATAAAAACCAAAACCAAACTAATAATCGATTTGCTTGACATGAAATTAAAGTAGGTAGAGATTTGGCTTGTGCATGGCAATTTAAAAAAGAAAAATTAAATGTTTTACAAAACAAAAAAAGGAATCAATATTTATGAACACATTTTAGTTATACCTGGTTATACTTAGTTAAAAAAAAAAAAATGTATTTCTGTTTTTTTATCTCTCTTCTATCAATTTTTTTTTTTAATTTTTCAAATGCTAATCTATTCCACATTGTATCGAATTTTGTATTCTGGATCGAATTCTTCAACTTAATTTTAAGAAACTCTAAGAATTTTTCAACTTGACTTTTAAAATTGTTTAAAGTTTCAAATAAAAATTGGTTTATTTTTTTTTTTGCTTTCCATGTTTTTTTTTTCGAAAAGATTTTCGTGATGATAATGAATGACTGTAATGCCATGTAATTAATAGATACTTTATTTTTATTTTTTAACAATTTGTTCTTTTATTTTATTACTTGAAAGTTTATTAGATATTGGAATTAAAATGGTAGTTTTGTCAGTTACTGTCAATTTTGTATCTAGTAATTATCCGATACGATTTTTATTCACAATTTTAATTTTCGATTGCTTCTATTTTATTTATGATAAAGTTTTTTTTCTTCAATAAAAATCTGTTTATAAAAAATTTTCATTCAGTTTTTTAAATGTCAATATACCTTAAATCGAATAAATAATATAGAAAATGAAAATTATTTTAATAATATTAAATGTTGCACATTATGCAACAGTTTGTTTTATACATATATGTACATACATATATAAGTACATATTATGTAAATATGTATGTTTAGGAGGTGATTTGAGTTCAAAATCGCATTCTACATATAAGTATTTAATATTTCTTTATGAACTATTATCATAAATCAATTTTTTACTTGAATTAAATGGATTTTTACGAAACAGACTATTTGTCTAGCTTTTAAAAAAATTAATTAAAATTAAAATTCTAATTATAGGTTTCAAAATCTATAGAATTATTAATGAAAGTTTAATAGGTAACTGAATATTTATAAATTGTTGTTCAAAAGTTCGAATCCCAGCAAAAGTGAAAGCATTTTTTTGTAATGTTCTAGACCTGATTCAGCATTTGTCATTTAGTTCAAATTAGTATTATAATAGCTATTCAATTTGGAATCCCAGTAATAGTCAAAATTTTTCTCATAATTAAAGTAGTATTGATACAAAAAAAAACAATCAAATTTTTCAATTGAAAAACTAGAAATTTTCCAAGTAAATTTTCTTGAATTAATAAACTGTTGAAACAAGTGCCAAATTATAAATTTATTCATTTTTGTTTTTTATATTATTTATAATAATAATAGAAAAATGTTTGTGTTATTTTTGCCTATACAATCCTAAAAAACATGAACTGAAATAAATTACAATACCAAATCCCAATCATTAATTTTTCCATTTAAAGAAAAATTATAAAAGATCATTAATAAATACCTGTCATCTGTATTCGAAATACATCATAAAATAAAAATCTATACTAAAGCTAAGGTTTCCTTCTTTAAATCTATAATTTATGAACTTACAATTCACAATTGGTTTTGAAAACTCAGATTTTTTTTTTTTTTTGTAAGGAATTAAAGTATTAAACATCTATTTATTGCTCAATTATGTGGTTACTTTATTACTATAAAAAAAAGTTATAGTTTGGTTAATTGCAGTGTTATCTAAGAAAACTGTTAGCAGCACGTTTTTAAACATGAAATATAGAAATATTAAATGATCACTTACGAAAATGTGATTTTATGAAGATAAAAATCATCAGTACATGTGAGGGTACTTTTTTTTTTGTTTTTTATTTTTTAATTTATATGGTGTATGTATGTGGTTTACAAAAATAATATAATGCAATCTATATTTACTTAATTTTTATTTGACGTAATTTTAATTATTTCTTTTGATATAATTCTACTAAGTACAAATTCATTAAAAGTTAAATAAAAATAAATTCAAAATTACCATGATCATTTTTAATACCTATTGATGAATTGAAACTGACAAATAATATTTTTTTAACTATAAAAATTATTTTTCTATACTAAATATTTTCCTTTTTATACAGTAACTATTAAATTTACATATCTAACTTTTAAATTCAATCCAACAACCAATAAATTTTTTAAAATTTTTGTATTCTTCTATTTATATTAATTTTGTTATAGGTACGTTACATTTTTGCGTATGCGATTAAAGGTGAGATCTATTTATCATAAATTAAAATATTTTCCTTGACCCATTAACGGAACCCTTCATTTTTTTTTATTATATGTTGCCGCCTTTAATCGTGTTTAACATTGGGAACAATAAATATGAACAACAATTGAAATAACAACTGAATCTAACTACATAAATAAGAATTTTTAAATTTATATACCAGATAATCAAATAAAACAACAAAAGAACAGATTTTAAAGATTGGCTTTATTTTTTACTCAGTATGCAAATACAAAATATAAAAAAAAATCAAAGAAGTATTTTAAATCGTATGGTAATCACAACATTTAACGAGTATATACTTGAGTTTGAGTACATATACATACATACATGTATATTATATGAATTACTTTATTAAACGATGTTAAAATTTATTGTAATTTTGTTATGTTACTTCTGTTACGTATTATATTGTTGTACCTCAGGTGTATCATTAATTTTATACCTGTTATGGTTTCTTTTTGTTTCTTTTGTTTTCTTTTTTTTAACAATAAAATAAAACTATTATATTATAACTAACGTACACCAGATGGTAAATAGCTACCTATAATATAAATAGCTTGTGATTCAGTTATTTCCTTCGAAATAAAATATATTTTATTCACTTCGATTTTTATGAAATTTCCTTTTAGCCCAATTTTTGCTTACAATATTTAACATTTTTAAAAATTTGAGTATTAAAAATTAACCTGGTACTTTTTCATTTTTATATTGTATTTCTTTGAATTTTCGAAAGTCCATTATTATTGCTACACTAGTCAAAAGCGTCTAAATTGTGTGTTTTTTTTTCCATTTAATTCAAAATTTTTATTAAGCAAAAAAAAAGAGAATGAAAAGTATTGAACTTATTATAATAAAAATTATAAACAAAAGTTAAAAAATAGTTGATACAAAACCTCACCTTAATATTATTATGTTTGTTAAACAAACCATTTTCAATGTAAACTGCCATCAAACCGTTGTTGAACTGAACCTATACCTATATTTAAAGAAAATAGAATCAAACAAAAGTCAAACATCCCTAATTCAATAGCAAAAAAAAAAAAAAAAAAAATCAAATGCGGCAAAAAGTAATAGCAAAATATAACAAAGTCAAAAAAGATATTAGCAGAAGCAACGGCGGCAATGCATTTTTTGTGTCATTATTCACCCAGAAGCGTGGGTATTTCACCTTATAATACCATTGTGTTATGTTCAATAACTGTTATTGTTGTTTGTTGAATGTTAATATATTTTTTTTATGTAAAAATTTAATTTGATGTTCAACTTGTGCTTTACTGACAACAATATAATATGTTTGGTATGGTTTTCGGTGTACAATTGTTAGCGTCGTTACGTTGCAGTTAACAAGTGACATATAAAAATAATACAACTTGATTGTCTTCTCATACAAATATATTAATTTATATATATATTATATGTATACCTATAAATATATATATATATATATATAAGGAAATATTTATGTAAGATATTAACTAAACACAAAAGGCTTCTTTTCGTACATTAAAATTCATCCTTGTACATTATAAAACCCCATTTTGGTTGAAATTGCAAATAAAATGAATTGCGCGAATTGAACAGTTAAGTGTAAAAAAAAACTCATTGAAAATTGTTTTGTTAATTAATTGTGTAAGAAAACTTTGCTTTTTTTTATTTTTTTTTTTTGAAAATTAATTTTTTTTAAGTCTTTTATTAAAAGGGTGTGACGTCAAGTAAAATAGTGCTACTCTTTCTTTTAATTAATACAAACGAAATTCCTAATTTTTCTGTGAATTTTGGGTTTTATAAAAGTTTTTACTCTTTAAACAGCATTTTATTAGTAAAGTAGAGTAACATAGAGTTATATGAGTATAACAAAATGAAATGAATGAAATAAATTTAATTGTATTTAAAATTTCGCTTAATTAACATTTGACTGCAAAATGTTTTTACGTGCTACAAAGTTTATTAAATAAAATAATATTTACCTAAAAAACAAAAAGAAATGATTTTAACAATTTAACCAAATTAAAAATAGGATAATGAAAATGACATTTTAGTTAATAAAATTTAAACATAACAATTAAAATTAAGTAACAATGTTATTTAATTTTATTTCACGATTGATTAGGCAATTCCGTTTTTAGTAGAAATAAGTTTTGATTAAATAAACATGTAAGTTGGTAGCAATTATTTGTACCACTCTTAAAAGATGTTTAAAAGTAATGTTTCTCATTTTTTGCTAATTTTTTGTTTCCTTAATTAGTTTCTTGCGATATTAAGATTAGTTTAACAATAGTTTTATAAGTTAATATATTCATTAATAAATTTTTTTAATAACTGTTCTAGAATCTAATGACTTTATATTTGGGCTTGATTTGCCTTGTCTATATTTACATTATTTCTTATTCTAAAGATGATTTTTTAAAAAAAATAACTTCTTCACCTCTCTTAATAACAATTTCGTATTTTTCTTCTTAATTTTTGCTTTAAAGAATAAGCTTACAAAAACTATTCTTCTATAATAATAAAACTATTTATAAGTTATACAGTAATCGTAAATATAATGGTATAATAGTAAATATAACTTATTAACAGTTGTATTATTATAGAAGAATAGTGTTTGTAAGCTTATTCTTTAAAACAAAAATTAAAAAAAAAAGACGAAATTAGTCCCCAAAAACAAAATGTAATTTTTTCACAAGAACTACACAATCTTGCAAAAAAACAAAATTTTACGGTAAATAAAACAAAATGAAACATTTTATATTAAAATGGTAGGAGCTGCTACACTCAAACCCCTCTACAAAAATTATTCAAACCCTGATTTTGTAATAAACTCTGTATATGTTTAGTTTTGTATTTCGTACGCTTTTGTAGTAAATTCTTACCGTGCGATTATAATCCTATTATATTAATAATTACTACGGTAAGAAAAAAAAATGTTAACACATTTTCAAGAGGTTTTAGATTTTCTATTATCCATAAATGTTTAAAATAAAATATTCTACCATTATTTTTACCCGAACCCAGTTTTTTCACATTTTACAATGAAACAATATTATGGCGTAATGTTTCATAGTACTTATTTGGGCAAGTCGAAATACCATAATACAATATTATAGATACCTCATTATTGATTAATTTATACCTTATATTATTGAAATTATAAATGAAGTTTGGAGCAATTTTATAGTTGAGCACAAAGTCAGGGTTTCGATATAATTTTTATAGCATGAGTTTGGGGACTGCAGCACTATATCTTACGCCAGATTATGTAATCTATATTTTCGTTTTTTTTGAGGAGTAATTTCCTAAACCTGCCAATTTTAACTTATAAGTATTAACATAAGTAGTTAACTACATGTTTATTTTTTTAAAACATGGTGATTGCATTACGAATATCTTGTAATTAAAATAATAAGAAATTTTATTAATTAAAATACAATGAAATCAAATATTGTAAATAAAAATAATTTTAAAATTTCAAATAATCTCTTTGACATAAGATTTTGCTTCAAATATTTGTATATATTTTTTTAAGAAAAATATATTTACAGACAATATTTTATTACTAAGATATTTTTAATCAATAATTTTAACTAAATTTCAAAAGCAAAAGAAACATTAATTAGTAAAGATCATGTTTTCATTTGGACATGTTTATCCGGCATCGGAATTGATTTACAACATTGTCAAACAACGACGTCCTAGAGAATTTTCGTTAAAAGTTCCAAGCTTCCAAAATATGCCGCCACTCTCAAAACTACAAATATTGAAAACATATTCGCAAATCTTGTTTATAAATATTTTTACAATTTCAACAGCTTTTGCTCTGTATATTTTATCAAACTATTGGAATGAAATTGTCATAACATCTTCAAGTGGAATATTATGTGCAGTATCTGGTATTACTGCAGCTTATTTAATACAAATTTGTTACTTTATATCTATGGTAGTACAACCAAAAACAAAATTTTCAGAGACTTATCATATTCTTCAAATATCAATTGTTATTATACTTTATATGTGTACATTAGCTGCTCAAAATTATCAGAATGGGATCTTGTCAAAAATCACAACAACAGATATATCTTGGTCGACTATTAAATATGATGCACCACTTTGGCAGGAGTTCTTTTTAAAGTATCCTCCATTAGAAACATTAAAATTAGTTGAAACTGAACCAAAAATGGAAAAAGCTTGGAATAAAGTTCAAATAAAATTGAATTGTTGTGGTTCATATGGTTTGAAAGACTATTTTGAATTGGAAATACGACCACCAAAGTCATGTTATGGAATGAAAAATAATAAAAAAGAAATGCGAGGATGCCTTCCAATAGTTAAAGTTTTACTTTATGATGTAGCAAATCGTATTACATCTTTAATATATTGGATTTTAATTCCTATGCAAATAATTATATTAATATTAAATTTATGTGAATATGGTATCGTTGTTTTTGAATTATTTAAAAGAAATTTTTTATTGTGTCAAAAACTTTAGTAACATGTAATAAATAGAAGAAAAATATAATACATAAAAAATTAAAGAAGTAAAGTAAAATAATTATAAGTTCTGAAAATATCATACATCTTATTAACATTTTTATTTTTTCATTTGCTCATTAATATCGATTGTATTATGATATTCTCAGAAAATTCCCCGAAAATTTATTAAAAGCAGAAAGTATTTAAAAATAACCATGAACCTTTTTTTGCTTAATTGAGTAACTATACCTATATTATAGTAATTATTTTAAAAACCTTAAAATCTGCAATTAAGAACACTTTCCAATAATATGTCTTAGGAAATTAGTTTGAATTTAAAAACCAAACTTTATTCAAGAAATTTTAACTGCGTTCGTTACCGAATTTATTGCAATCAAATATTAATGAATGATTGTTTCCAAAAATGCAAACGATCTTTGTCATGAAAATGATTTTAAAAAAAAAAACGTTTATAATAAGTTTAATAAGAGTATACCGGAAGAATCTTAGGGATCAACCAATTTAATTCAAAAGTGTAATAAAAAAATATAATATATAATTAATATAACTTGAAATTCACAAAAAATATAAAAGGGTGGGTTATTATAGAATACATTTAATAGCATAATCTGCTAATTTCATCTATACCTGGCTAATATCTATAAAAAAAACATTATATATAGAACTAATAATCATATTATAGAACATTTTTCTACAAACTATCCAACAGTTAGTCACGTTAACCCTTCAATACTGGCATACGGGTCTTCGGGTCCAAATTTGTTTTTTCTTAATATAATGCTTTTCATTTTCCCAGTAGATGAGTTTCAATATATTCTGAAGCAATAACTGTCATTTTCTAGTTGATTTTTACCACGTGGTTCAAAGACATTTTGAAAAATTTATCTATAAGTTACACTTTCACTTTCGTTGATCCATCCGCCCCTTAGCCCGTGCGTCCGTTTGATCATCTCAAACAAAGAAATGCTAACCATTCATAGGTCTTTTAAAAAAATTAATATTGTAGAACAACTTTTTTACATAGCCCTCCGACGATACGGAGCTCCAAAACCCCACCACCAAATTTAAAAAAGCCCTATTTTTAAACGTGTATATCTCAGGTTCTGCCTAACATTTTATTATTTTAAAAACGCTAAACGACAGGATTTTATTTAGACTTCACATAAGTTACCTCAGAAAATTTTGCTATTTTTAGACACCTGTAATTTAGGCAGCTGGATAAATATTTTTAAAGTAAAACGCAAAACTTAAAGCTTCAAGATTATAGTTTTACATATGATATTTCTTATAATTACCTATATAGGATTTTCTTAAAATTGAAGAAAGGGTTTCTTTATTTTCTAAAATTTTTCTTATATTTATAATATCAAAAATTACTATAAAGTGTTTATCCGCTCAATTTTAATTACTTCCTCTAATAGCATACTTAAAATTAATTTGAGTCAAAATTAGATCTGTTCACAATTACTAAATATTTTAAACCACATGTATCTGAAAAACCATACAGGGAAAAAGTCAACGACGTTTTTTTATATAAAAAGCGTTAAATAACTCGGGTAATTGAATCTTCTGTTAACCTACTGAAACCTACTATTTTTATACTATTTGATTATGTTTCTAACTCTTAAAAAGTAAGACTATGTTTAAATTTCTATATTTCTTTTTTATTTGATGTCATTTTTTAACTAGATACTATTTAATTTTATAATAATTTTATTTTATCGTATTTCAACTAGTTATCAATATAATTGAAAATAATTTTTACGAAAGACAATTAACTTTAAATATTAACCTTGTTGAAAGAATCCCATCCCATGATTGAATAAAGATTTTCCATTTTATTTAGTTTTTCATAATAATTTTCAAATTTTCCACAATTTTTGGTAAAAAAATAATTCTTCCCTCATCATGAAGGATGATGAAATTTTTTAAACGGAATCATAATCTACTGACATATTTTGTCAGTTTCGTAAGTTTAAGAGTTACTAATTGTAAAATGATCGTGAATTTTTTTAAAACGCGGTACAGCTAGGAATGTTACCTTGATCGTCAATAATAAATTTGAAATCGTGGTAGGGCTGTAATTCTTCAAGTAATGATATTTAATTATTTTTACAAAGTTAATTTTTTTATGGAGCTGACTGAATTACTTCATTCAATTTTTCGGTTGTTCAACAGTAGCATATTGAAGTACCAATAAGACACACAATTTTGTGGAACAATTTTTCCCTTAATTGCTTATCTTATATGTATATAAACTCTTTAAGCTACTAACAATACAATCCAATTTTGATAAATAAATAATTTGAATTACAAAAATTACAAGAATTACGTGTTTCATGCTTCATGTTCGTTATTTTGTTTGTCGAAATTCACACCCAAAATATTCTGATTTCAAAGTAAGTCTTTAAATTTAAATCTTATAAGTAACATTTTTTGAGTTAATTAAAATTTTAGAATAACTTTGCAACAAATTTAAAATTATATAACTCTTATTAACAGCCGGATATTTTAATTTTAACTCAATTTCGTTCAAATACATTTAATTTCCTCATCTTATTCCCACGATTCCAAGATTTTGCTAACAAGATGAATCTGTTTTATTTTGTTTATCGTAATGTTACATATCTTAATCGAAGGTTAGTAGGTTATTATAATAAAAAAAAAAATAACGAAAAATGCCAAAAGAAAAATCCAGCAATAAATGCAAAATAAGCAAAATAAATGCAAACATTTAAAAAAAACAGAAAAAAAATCAATTTCACCACTTTTATGTTTTATGTCAAGGAAATGCTGAAATAACTGTTGTCTAAATTAGTCAGTTATTCCACACATTTATATCTAAATCTTATATATACCAATACGAATATGTCACATAATATGTATATAATATATTATGTATATCGTTAATTGTAAAAAAGTAAATACATAATATATTAATTCCGCTAACGTTAACGTTAAATAACATTTTTATTTATTTGTTTGTCGGTATTTGAGTGACACTTTTTATTCTGTTCTTCCTTTATATTTTATCTTCTATCTTTAAAAAAATTAAAACATATTCAAAGTGAAATACTCGTAGCTATATAGAAAAATGAGGACTCAAGCCTTTTTTAACCCTTAATTAAATTTACTAAAATCTATTTTTTTTTTAAAGAAAAATAACTAAATAAATAAAATGCAACTGTAGCTTTTATTTAAATACTGACGATGCTAAATTCAAGAAAAATAAATTATTTTGAAAACGTAATAAAATGTATATATGTATATATCTATAACATAATACACAAGATGTTGGCGAGACCTTGCCAACATGTAAAAAAATATATTTTATATCTATAATAAAACACTCACACTGAATGTAAACTAAACTGGCAATGATGATATTTCTGTATATTTATTTAATAAGTTAAAATTTTATTACCAGAGACACAAATCTTTGACTCAAAGTATTATCAAGAGACACAAATCGTTCATTAAAAATATAAATAAATTTAGTAAATATTATTACCAAAGACCAAATTTTCCACTAGAAGTATTATCAGAGACACAAACCGTTCATTTAAAGTGAGTACAGTCAAAAAAGGAAAAGTACATACTTAAAAAACACACATTTTCAATAAAAATAAATTCAGCAAATTTTAAATTTTTAAATTTGATCGCCACATCCATTATGAACTGGTCGCAGCGGTAAATTAAAAATAAATTAATAATCTTCTGTTGGCGTTTTCAATCTTTGTTTTGGAAAAAAAAAATAAAAATAGGTACTCTAAATAAAATTAAAACGTCTGAAAGTGAAAAGAGCAAAGTTTATAGTAAGCCTCATATTTATAAGAAAAAAATAATAGGCCGATTTTATTCTTGATTTTCTTTTCATTAGTATAAAAGCTGGTAAAAGCTTCGTAACAGACTTTAAAGTAGTTTTGTTTATTTAGGTTGAAATTTAGATTTTTAAGCTAAATTTTCGGTATAACTGGTATAACATAAAATATTCGAAATTTTTTTATTAATATAAAATTCGGCAGACTTAAATAATTATATTTCATAACAGAAGTCTGGAACTTACCAAATATTATAGAAATAGATATTTTTCTTAAAAAAAAAAAAAAGAAACTAACATAGAAAATATCATTTTAGAAGCCTTCTCTCACAATAGATTCATAATTTTGTACTAATTTATTATTATACCATTAAATTAAAAAGCTGTCGAAAACGACCGTCACAAAAAAAAAAGCCCCCGAAAATTTCTGAAATTTCATTATCAGAGACATGAATCTTTTATTAAATATACCAAAGACCTCTTCTAAAGTACATTTAAATAAAATAAATTCAGCAAATTTTTTTCAAGCAAAAAAAAATAAACGCAAAAGACTTGAAAGTAGTTTTGGTAATTAAAGTAATTTCGCGGCGAAAACAACTGTTTTTCAACGACATAAAAATTTTTTTTTAAAACTAAAGAAAATAAAGAGTAAAATTTTAACAAATATTAAAATTATTTCGATTATTGGGATTGTTTTAAATGTAACAAAAAAAAAATGTAGTAGCGGTTGGTGTTGGTTGGTTTTTCGCCGGTTTTTATTGTGCACTTTATACTATTTATTATATATATTTTATTGTGCACTTTTGGTATGTGTTTTAAACAATTTTTGAGATATCGGCACGAACTTTTACGCTGAATGAGTTTTTAGCTTGGACCGTTTTTTCTCAATGATTAAAAAACTGTCAAAAATTACCGCCACGAAAAAACGGCGAGAAAAAATTAATAAACTGTACCTAACATTTTTAATTTTATGTGTTTAGATTTGTTTTATGTTTTTTTTCTATTACAGCAAGTAAGTAAGTGATTCCAACATTTTTTTAGTGGTGCTGATGTAAAAATGAAACTTTTAGGTAGTTTATTAAGGGAGTCAGTATGATAACGTAAATGTTTTTGAATCTATAGAAATTGTGCAATTGCACAGGGGATTTTCTAGTATAAATATAATTGCAAGTAAAATGAAAAGTGTTAAAGTACCTATTGAACTATCGACTAGCACTACAGGTGTAGATGATCTCTTGATCCTCTGTTAAATATTTGAATTTTTCATATTATTCAATATGTGGAACTTCATCTCCAATTTTTAATCCATGTATCGTTTTTTTGGATTAGTGAATTAGAATTGGTAAAGCAGAAAGCCTTATATGCAGTCAAGGCAACATACATGATAAACTTAAATGTTTTCCATATTAACTGGAATTTATGTGTACAAATTTCTAGTAATATTATGTTTTTATTGATACAACCATTAATTTTTTTATCATTGTTTTTAATTAAGACTACAAAGTTAAAGGTTCTAACTTCTAAAAAGGTATACGTGGTCTATCATTTTAGATTAATTTAATTCAAATGCTGCTTGATATTTTTATAAGATCTCATTTTATTCCACACGAAAAATTTGTATCCGTTGATCAGCATATTCAAGTATATTATTTACAGAATAGTAATATTAATTTGGTCCATGGCCAACGCTACCGACGCCAGAAATCCCATGTACTTCTGACTCATTAAAAAAAGCCTCTGTAAGACAAAAGTCACAAAAAAGAGTCAGAATTCCCAATGTTAAAATATATTTATTTAAAAATAGCAAAATTACAATTATTATCTTTTCTAGAATAAATACCTTACCTATGTGTATTATGTGTAGTATACATCAGATTCTGAATTTAGAACAATTTTATAACTGATTACAAAATCAGGATTATCCCTTTTTCAAAATATGTGTATGTATGCATGAATATGCGAGATTCTGAATTTTATATATGAAGAAGGGATTTTATAGATGAATTCTAAAAATAGCGTATAATCCTGATTTTGCATGCATGTTTCAACATTAACAAAACTGAAATAGTGGAGGCTGTTTACGTACATTAGCCCCCACTGCTTTAAATTCTTTAATGTTGAAATATGTAAAAAAATATTGGACTTTGGAGTTGGTTACAAAATCAGAGTTTCATTCAATGGATAGTTATTGTAAATTCTTTGATGTCGAAATATATATGTAACAAAAATAATTAGGGAAGATTTTAAAGAGTTTTTTTCTTGGATTCTAAAATTCCTTCTAATTTAAAATCTTTTAATTGCAAAATGAAACCTTAAAATCTTATTTCACATCCTTATCACCATTTCGGGGATAAGACCTTATTTCGTATTTGAATGTGAAATAAAGGCTTATCAGATTTATAGTACCCAATCATTAAAGCCCTCCTAATTCAGAATCTATATATTTTTTGGATTCATAAAACAAAGTTACTTTATTCAGTTGTTTGATTACGAAATTTATTTTTATTTTAACTCACCTTTTGACTCACTTTAATGAACTAAAAGACCCATTAAAAAAGGCCAAAAATCTCATCGAGACTTCCGTCGTTGGCAGTGAAGTAAAAGTCTTGGCCCTGCATAAATAATTTTATAACTTACTTATTCTTCTTTATTAAAGATTGCTATTTGTTAATAATCTAAATAATTTATTAATATTACAGTCCTTCATTATATTGGATGTTTCTTTATAATGTATATATATATAGAAATATACGTTGGAGTAAATCCGTTGCAAAAAATGGAATAAACACAAATACGTTAAAGAATGTTAACATAATAAGATCAAAAGAATTGTATTTAAGTGGATACCTAAAAAAACTACAAACCAAAATCTTAATTGATTTATAAATAATTTTATTTGCAAATTTCCTCCTTCATCGATTTTGTCAGCCTTTATAATTTTCAGTAAAAATTTTCTTTAAAAAGTCAGAACCGCATACTTTCCTATATACTAGTTAGTATTATACTCCAAATTTAAAACTTAAAGGTTTTCAAAAGTAGAATAATAAAAAACTAGGAATTCTTAATTTTATGATTTTATATTTTAATGTTCATATAAAATTAATTAACTTTACAAAAGCCTACAATTATACTCAAAGTCTATTATTAATCAATTATCTTGCAATAATTTATCTTAAAGCGCAGTTTATTTTAAATTAAATGCAATTTATATATGAATCTATATAAAAACGTATACATATTATATTTTGTATACAAAATTTCATAAACTTATACACAAACTAGATCTCACAAAAAATATTTTATATTGAATTTATAGTTAGTTATGCATTTTTAATCTTTTCTTTTTAATCCAAGAAGAAAAAAATAATTTCAATAATAAGTAAACAAAAAAAAATTTGAAAATAAAAAAATTATTACCAACAATTAATCAAAAGTTCAAATTACCTGTACTAAAATATTTATCAAGGAAACTAAGAAAAATACAGCAAAAAAAAAACAAAAATCAAGCTTTTAACTACTTAATTTATGACTATCTATGTCAATTTATAATTATATTCTAAAAATCTACATTGATTCACGAGATACCTTAAAATATTTGATAGAAACTTACTTTATGGAATTTGATTCGAAAAGTGAGTTTGATTTATTGTTTTCATTCAAATTGAAAATTAAGCTGAGCGCATAGTTCCCAAAAATAAATATGTAAATAAAAAAATACAAAAATTGCAAAAGGTAATAAAACTGAATTTAAAGTCAATCAAATAAATTCATAAAAAAAAAAAAACAAAACAATGATTTTATTCCAAACAAAGCACATATTAATTAAAATTCAAAAAGTATTTCGCTTAAAAAAAGCTTAAGGCTGAAGACAAAAACAAAACAAATTAATTCCTATTTAATTGCAAATAAGACTTACATATTATATATGTTTAGTATGCAGGGTGTTCCAAAATTAACTACATTGCCTTTATGATTAATTACCTTATGAGCTGAGACTCTACTAGTTTCCAAGATATGGGGATTTAAATGAAATGTTTCTTTTTTTTTTTAGTTCTATTAAATTGTCACCTAATTCAGTTTCTAGGCCACGTATCAAAATTCTGTAAAATATATATTCGAAAGATTAAGAGATCTTCTTTTAAACAAGTATCTATTCATTTTATAATTTTATCATTTCAAATCTACGAGCTTCTCAAGTTATAAAATGTAGAAATTTTAACAATTTTATTTTGAAAAAAGCAAATTGAATGATGACTTACACAAACTAGAAAAGTTTCAAAATATTGCAATATTTATAATCTCCTGAATCTTCAGCTTTAATTTGTATTATTTTCTATCTCTTCAGCTTATACTGTTTATAAGATACAAATTTTTATTTTATCATAAAAGTAATTTTTAAAATTTTGGCTATTTTCTTCTTAATACAAATTAAATCCGGCCACATTCTTTTTGATGTAAGAAAATATATTACTAAAATGCCCCTGTAATTATTGATAAAAGTTGTTAAAAACAATAACATATGTACAACAAACAAAATTATTGTCTTCAATTTTGTTTGTTCATACTTAATTACATTACTATAGTAAATGTTCAAAATAGCCCCCTTCTTGTTCAATGCAAATATTTATTTTACCACTTAAATTAGTTTCGAAATTTCTTAAGCGAATACATTTACTTTCGAATACATTTACAGAATTTTCTTACGTGGTCTAGAAAGGGAACGGTATAGCATTATAGTTAATTACGGAACACCCTGTATATTTACTTACAGTACTTAAAAAACGTTTTAAAAATTTCGGAGGCAACGGGCAATTAGTTAAAAGCATATCAATTTTAAATTTAATTGCTGTGTTGCTAATTTTTAATTTTAGTTGATTGCTATTAGCTTATTTCATAGAAATATAATTGCAAAAGTAAACCAGAATTATTATATGGAATTTCTATAATTTAATTAAATTAAAAATTAGATGATATGTCAGGCATATTATGTATGTCGAAATATTTGAATAATAATCTTATAATTAAATTTTTGTAAAGTCAGTTTATTTGTTTAGTATTTGTGTTATTTATAGTATTTATGCTAGGTATTTTAGCAGATTCATACTTTAGATCATTTAATTTTGAATATAATCATAGTGAAATGATTTATTGACAGCAAGCATGTATTATCAGTATTGATGAAAGATTCAAGCTACTAAAATAAGTCCTACTAAATATTTCTGTTCAGTCGCAAGTAGTTTTAGTCATGATATCTTCCACCATCATTACATTAGTGATAGTAAACATTCCTGTGTAACTATACAGCTTTTGATCTGAGAGAAAGCTTAAAAGCTAAACATATGCAAAAATTTGTATTTAAGCCCACCATACTGTAAATATCTCAGTTTACTGTTTTATTGGAATATCTCATCCTAAAAGAGGCTTGATATACAATCTAGTCTAAGTATATACACGAGGTTATATACTTAGACAAGATTGTATATCAAATTCTTTATATAAGTAAATATACGATTCAATATATAAGTAAATATACCATTTGACCTCTAAATTCAATCGTTATTTGTAGCGATACTTTATTATTGCACAAAACAAGCTGTCGAACCTCTGAACTACGAATTTTAAATAAATAAAAATTGTTGTTATATAATTTATAACACCAATTATAATTTTAAATTGGTTTTATTTTGAGTTATTTACTTCAAAATTCTAAAACTAAACTAATAAAATACGTACATTAGTAATAGAAAGTTAAATAATGTAAAACAAGGAAAAATGTAGAGTAGACTACTGTGCCAACTCCATAACCGCGTGAACAAAATATATGCTTTTTCAATAAAATTTGATAATATTTTACAAAATTTCAGATGTTTGACTTAATTTAGTAACGAGATATATTTATATAAATTTTGAAGTTGTATGAAAGCTACTCGAATATGTTGTGCCGAACCATACAAATTTAACAGAAATTACTGCCATAACATTTATTCATTTCAGATGTCTAGCTTAATTAAGTTATAAGATATGCAAAATACCTGAACCTGTTGGGCTAGAGCAGCCAAACTTCGTAGAAATTATTTCGATAATATTAATACTTTTTCGATAGATAATAGTATTTTAGAAAATTTCAGATGTCCAGCTTTATTAATTCAGTACTGAGCAAGAAATTAGATACTTTTTCATATCTAGCTCGGCTCCTTTAATATGTCGCAAACGTAATGGAAAATTTATTATACCCTTGAATTAAGTTCATTCAGGTATAAAAACTTATAAGATAAGCTTTATTGAATGTTAATATTACAATGCAATATTTAAAAACAATTTTTAATTCAATTCTCAAAATTCAATAAAATATTTTTTCCTCAAGTGTTTTATAAATATATGTATAACAAATAACAATATAGTAAGTCTTACATAAAAATCGTATTTTTTTTATTTTTATTTTTTAAATTGTCATCTAAAGTACAACATTTATTTGAGAATATTATTTAAAATGTCAAAATGACATTCAAAAAGCCGTTAAAAACAAAATTAGAGAGAAAATATAGAAGATCATATTTTTTGATAACATGAAAATTGTTAAACAAATCTGGTAAGTTGTTTTTGCTTATTTTATGCAAAGTGGTATGGTCATGTTTTATTAATTCAAATTTGTAGTAACAACAAAAACAGTTTTTCCTTTCGGAAATTTAAAAGAAATGTTGTTTTTGAAAAAGTTTTTTTATTATAACATTTTACTAATCACAACATGCGGAAAACAACAATAAACTGCATACATGTATGTATAGTTTTCACAATATTCTTTTGTAAACTGTTTGCTCAATATACCTTTTGCCTTATATATGTATATTGAGCGAACAAGTTAGAAGAATTATCAAATTTTTAGCTTATATTTTTCAAAGACAAATCAACTAGGTATTTATTTTAAAACATCCACTTTTTAAATTTTGTCTTTTCTAACAAATCGGAATAACGGTGTCGAAATTCCTTAATTAAAACCTTTAATTTAAAAGCGCAAAAAAAAAATTCCTAAGAAAAAATAATCCAAAACTAAAAATAAAGGTTAAATAATTACATCTAAAGGTTTCAAAACTTTAGTAAGTGTATGTGATCTTTTAATATTATGTACCGAATAATATGCTGGTTTTAGACTATTCATACATAATGTTTTAACATAACGTTTCTACTCGCTGCATGATACGTTACAACGTTATAACGGTAGTCGGTGTGTTATATGTTATATGAAAAACAAAAAATTCTCCATTGTGAATAAGAAATAAAATTCAAATTCTCCATTGTGAATTAAGAATATTTATTTGTAGGGACATAAATATGTCAGTTTATCATTACACTTGTTAAGAATGACATTTTAACATGGTTATAGTCTAAGTAAGGAATTATTAGTTACAAGTTTTTAGCTAGAAAATAGAAATTGGTTTATTTTAAAATATAAATTGTGCCACAGATTGATCGGTAGATGTGTAGAACTTCTTTCTTTCAAAATATAATAAAATTATATATTAGATTAGGTAAGTACATATTTTTATAGTATATGTATGTATTAGACTTAAGAAATTATTTGTATATCAGTAATATGAAAATATTGAGAAAAATATCTGTGTACCTATATATGTATACGTAAATAAAAAAAGTATGTTGTTACATAGGTATTGCCACTTCATTTATTATTATATTCCTATCTTATTTTGTTTTGAAATTATTAACGATTAAAAAATAATACCCCCAATATTTATGACACAAGAGAATCAGCAAGGAAAATCGACATATACATGATCAATTGTACACATACAGGAAACTTAAAAGCACATTTAAAACCGCATCCGAATGTTTTGGAAGAAAACGAAAAACAGCAAAATCAAGGTGAACCAAAAAAAATAAAAGCTGTCAAAAAACTTTAGACGATATAACTTTTTTAAGATAGGGGCCTCGGTGGCCTACTGGGTAAGAGCGTATAAAATACGCTGTAAACACCGAGGGAGTGTGAATTCAAATCCCACACACGTCGTAAGACTTATTCCCCCTTACGACATTTACAGCCACGCCTGAATAGAACATGAAAGGCTGTGTAATTTCAAATGTATTAAAAAAAAAAAATTTTTTTAGTTATAAAAAAAAAACCATCGCATTCAACATTAGTTCTCAAGAAATGATAGACTTGTAACTGTAAATGAAATACTTTTGATAATGATATGAATGATAGAATGATAGCGGAACTTGTAACTGTAAATGAAATACTTTTAATTAATACTTCGAATACAGTGGATTAAGGCATTTTTCGACCCCATTATAAATATTCAATTTATCAAAAATAATAAAATTTGTATTTCTGTTGCTTTAGCTGTAAAAGAATTTCATGAAAGAGATGCCCGCCCGCCACCTACCTTACCGAACAAATCAAAATAATTTTAAAGAAATACAATATAAAAGTTGAACAAAATGTAGGTGTATAGATGTGTACATAAACATAACAATTGCAAAATCTTTGTCATTTGCGATTAAATTAAGAACTCCAACTATTTTTGTAGTTTTGAGAGCTAAAGGTTTGAATAAACCAGTAAAAAATGTGGTTACCAGGTGGAATTCCACATATAATATGATCAGTAGACTTTTGATCATATTATTAAGCGAATTTTGTAATGAAAAGTGATGAATATCCGAAACTTTTAGTGTGCAACGAAGATTGGATTAAAATGGATAACATTGTGAACAGACTAAAATATCCATACAAGACAACTATTCATCTGCAATCAGAAAACTTAATGATGAGTGAAGCCTGGTACAAGTGTAAGTTGCATCGATCAAAAATTAATTATAGTGTACCGTTTTTATCTACTAAAAAGAGAAAAATCTCTTTTGTCTAAATGTGGCCCACAATGGCTGCAGTATTTTTATACCCCCGTTATCAAAATTTGCAAACCAGTGAGGAAAAAAAAATTTGGAATAAACCATTTGACACTACTATATGAACATTTATTTCCAAAAAATCAAAACGAAAATCAGAATGGAAATCAAAATGAAATCGAGAAATTCAATGATAATATTGATGAAGACAGTTTATTAACTCGATATATGCTGGAAAATTCTTCAAAATCAAAAAATGAAAATGATATCAATGTGGACATTTTATTTAACACTTTTAACAATTTGGACGTTATGCCAACATATATTAATGTATTTGAATATTGGCGTAATAAAAATCCAATTATTGAAAAAATAGCCAAAATTGTGCTGGCTGTACCTGCAAGTTAGTTATCAGTTCAACGTGTATTTTCCTTGCTCAAGTGGATATTATCAGAACGAAGAAATAGAATTGACGAATCTTTATTGGAAGAAATATTTCTTATTGTTTGCAATAGTAAAAATATTTAAATAATATTGATAAGAGAAATATTATAAAATTGAAGTTGAGTATTTTTATTTATTAATTTTTTTGATTGGAATAAAAGAAAATTATTTTATACCCGTACGATAAGTACCGCGTATAGAAAAATTACTCCTCCGTTTGTAAGCAAATTACTGCTCCGAAATAAGCAAGCTAGATATACATTCAAAGGTTTGGATCGGATCAGAATCAAATTCTGAGTCAATTAAGCTTTGTCCGTCCGTCCGTGCTTCAGCACGCTAACTCAAAAACTAAGAAAGTTAGAGTATTGAAATTAGCAACAAAATATTCTTGGATCAATTTGTAGGTTCTCTATTTTTTTTTGTAGATGATAATCCGCAAGCCATTAACGAAACACCATTACATCAGAAAAAAGTCACCGTTTGGTGCGCTTTATAGGCCAATGGAATCATTGGTCCATATATCTTCAAAAATGATGGTCGGGACGTTGCAGTACAGAGACATGATTACTAATTTTTTGTGCATCAATTGGAAGTCAGAAATGTTGCAGGCATGTAGTTTCACATGCGACACAACGCGCAACACAATTAATTTACTGAAAAAAACATTTGACGAACGATTAATTTCACGAAATGGATCTGTTAGTTAGCTGGCCATCTACTTTTTGTGATTTGACACCATTTGATTACTTTCTCTGGGGATATGTAAAGTCGCATGTCTACACCAATAAACCAGAAACAATTGAGCACTTGGAAGCGAACAGTCGAAGCGTGCTTGCCGAAGTGCATCCCGATTTACTGTAAAATGTGTGTGAAAATTGGACCTTCAGATTACCCCATGTTCGCACCAGCCGCGGTGGCCAAATGCGAAATCATATTCAAAAATTAATGTCATAAAATTATCTGTCAAATAAAGCCAATTTAATGGATATTAAAAACAATTTTCTGTGTTTTATTGCAAATTAAACTATAAAGAAATATCCTACGTATACTATAGAAAAAGTATATAATCCAGATTTTGTAACAACTATAAAATCCCTTCTATTTATTTTTTATATTGAAAATGTTTTATTTTATAAATTTCAACATATTTAAACGAGTTGTTAAGAAGCCAGATTTAAAAAAAAAACCAGATTTTTAGAAAACGAGGAAGAATACAGTTGCCTTTGTCAACTCTTTGATACCCGTACGAACCGTTAGTATGTTCACAGCCTGTCACTCTGCTCACAATATTATGTTTTTAATATTTTAGTATTTTAAAATAATTTGGGTGAATTTTATAATTTCTAGAACTATGGGTTGTAAATATATTCAAACTATATGTTTATATGTACATTCTTCAAAAGCAGATTCTAACCTTTCACATAACTATTATCAATCCAAAACTTTTTCAAATATTCTATGGTACCATTTAATACTAAGCGGTAAATGTATATTAAATTTACTTAGTACAAAATAGTAAATATAATTTTAAATATTATATTATATTATATTTAAATATTCCATTGACAGAATAATTTCTTATAAGTACAATAAAATACATATATGTATGTAAATACGGCGCTATATAATATACATATATACTCTTATCATTCATTCACTAGTGACATATACGATATGTAAATAAACATGATATTATATAAGTATGTATATATATTAATATCATATAAATAAAAATTCTTCAAGCAACCGTTATGTTGTTGATTTATTTACATTTTTATGTACTACGCATTATATCCTCAACAATTTCAAATTATCGAGTAAAACAAAATGCAAAAAATTTGTTGAAGAAATTTGTTAGAAAATTTGAAAAAATCAAGTAATACTTTCGTCAATTATAAAGTAACCCTATATTATTAAAAAAAGTTATTAACAGAAATAAGAGTATAATATTGAAGCTTTAATTTTTTTGTATTACTTCAAAAAAATTTTAACAGGTGTTCAAGTTACAGGTGTTTCAAAATAGGAAATTTTCAGTTTTTGACCCCTTACAGCTCCTAAACGGGGGGTGATACAAAAAAAAATTCTGAAATGACTCATACTTATTTTCAAAGATCTAACTTCTGTCAAAATTTCAAGTTTCCAACTTAAACCGTTTAGAAGATAGAAGGGTTGACGGATTTTGCAAAATTTGAGTTTTGCATAACGGTAAATTAAGACACCGTATGCCACAAATATATATTTATTGTATATATACTTTTAAATCTAATAAAAGTAGTAATCGTTTGGCGTTTTCAAAATGAAGATATACCTTATACAACTTGTGCTATAACAATTTAAATATAGAGCTTTTTTGAACCTTTGGGGAGCTGTAGGTCCGTAACGGGTGGGGCTACAAAAAAAAGTTATTTAAAATAAAATTAATATTTTTGTGAGATCTATCAGTAGTTAAAATTTCATAGCTCTATTGCAAAAAAAATGTGGGGATCTAAAAGTTAGGTGTTCGAGAGCTACCCTAAGTTTTGGTCCAAACTCAACCACAAAAAATAGGGAACCTACAAATTACTCCCAAAATATTTTGTGTAAATTTCAAGATTCTAGCTTTCTTAGTTTTTGAGTTAGCGTGCTGACGGACGGACGGACGGACGGACGGACGGACATGGCTCAAAAGTCTTAGAATTTTTTTCTGATCCGATCCATACCTTTGAAGGTATATCTAGCTCGCTTATTTCGAGGTGTTACAAACGGAGGAGTAATTTTATTATACCCGATCCTATCGTACGGGTATAAAAAGGGATTATGCAAAACAAGCATTCGTAGCATTCGCATTACAAATATATCAATTTTACATCGTTCTACTGATGTTTTTAAATTAATATTGTTTAACCAAGTCAAAAAAAACTTCTCATAAAAAATTTATTTAAAATATATAAAAAATGAAAATAAAGAACAGTTTTCTGTTAAAAATTCAAGTATAAATGAAAGATTTTCTACTGAAAGATTTTCTACTTTTAATATTGTATTTAATCTTCAATTTCACTTAAAATCCCACTTTTTAGCACATTTCCAAAAAAATTTTGAAAAAATGTGTCTATTATTTTCACTCTGTCCGTCCGTCTGTTTACAAAACTTCGACACCGTTAATGATAGATAAAAATAAATTTTAACCATGGGTAGGTCTTATAAAAGAATTGATGTTGTAGAACAACTTTTTTATGTAGCCCCATCCACTACGGACCTTCAGCTCCTCAAACTTTTAAAAAGCGCTATTTTCAAATACGTACATGTTCTACTTAACATTTTTTCAACCTGAAAACGTCATTCAACAGCGTTTTTTTTTACCTTTAAAAATCAATATAAAAATTATAAATTTTTTTTTAAATTTAGCATTTAAATTTACCGTTATGTGAAAACCAAATTTTGCATGATTTTTCTACCTTTACCTACTATAATTTTTTACTCCGGCACGCTTTTAAATAGGGACTTGTACTTCTGAGGTAAGAAAGAACTTTTAGAATTAGTATAAGTTTCCTTAGAAAAAGTTTTGAACCACTCCCTTTTTATGAGCTATTAGGGCTCAAAAATTGAAAATTTGCTATTTTTAAACACCTGTAAGTTAGTCATCTATACATATTTTTCTTCGTCAAGACATAAAAATGAAAGCTCCACTAATATATTTTTACGTGTGGCAGCGGTTTCTTTTAGTTGCATAGAGTTCCAGAGTTATAGTCCTTCAAAATTAAAACATTTCCATATCTCCATATTATCCGAATCAAATTATTCAATAACAATGAATATTATTATGTTAAAGTAAATTTTAAATTTAATTGCCAATATTGTATAAAAAAATAACAAAAACACAAATGTACAGATTAATAAAAAATGTAATGTAGTTAGTTGTATATAAATACCTAATTTATTTTTAAGTTTATAAAGGAAAAGGAAAAAAGAAGAAAAAGATAAAAATGTTTTTGTTTTTTCCTATTTGTTTAAATATACAAATGTTTAATATATAAATGTTTTTTTTTTTATAATCATACAAAAATTAATGTTAATTAATTATATAAAATGTAAAATAATATAATTTTGCGGAATTATTCTTATAATGCCAAATAGGCGAGGAGCATATTCAAAAATTTTTTTTGATTTATAATTGTAAAATATTAAAACTTTGCCTTTGTCAACTCTTAGATACCTATACGAACCGTTAGTATGCCCATAGCTTGTCACTCTGCTTATAATATTATTTTTTTAATTTTTTAGTATTTAAAAATTATTTTGTATGGATTGTATAATTTCTGGAGCTGTAGGTTGTACATATATTCAAACTATATGTTTATACATTTTTCAAAAGCAGATTCTAACTTTCCACATAACGATTATCAATCCAAAACTTTTCCAAATATGCTATAGTACCATTTAATACTAAGCGGTAAATTTGTAATAATTTATACTATACATATGTATGTATTATATATCATTCATTCATCAGTGACTATACGATATGTAAATAAACATGAAGTTATATAAATATGTATACAAATATCACATAAATATAAATTCTTCAAGCAACCGTTATATTTTTTATTTATTTAACTATATTTTTTATTTATTATTTTTGTACTACGCATCAACCTCAATAATTTCAAATTATCGAGTAAAAAAAAATGCAAAAAAATCGTTAAAAAAATTTGTTAGAAAAATTTAGAAAAATGAAGTCACACTTTCGTCAATTTTAAGGTAACTCTATATTATTAAGAAAAGTTGTTAATAGAAATAAAAATATAATGTTGGAGCTTTAATTTTTGTATATTACTTCAAAAAATTTGTACAGGTGTTCAAGTCACAGGTGTTTAAAAATAAGGAATTTTTAGTTTTTGACGCCATACAGCTATACAGACATACAGAAAAAATATTTTCTGAAATGACTCGTACTTTTTCTCATTATTACAGACTCATTATTTTCAAAGACCTAACTTCTCTCAAAATTTCAAGTTTCTCTGTAGCTCCGTAACAGGTGGGCCTACAGAAAATAGGTTATTGTCATAAAATTAATATTTTTGTAATATCTATAGCATTTAAAATTTCATGGCTCTATTTCAAAAAAAATGTGGGGATCTAAAAATTAGGTGTTTGAGAGCTACCCGAATTTTTGGTCGGATCTCAACCAAAAAAAAATAGGGAACGTACAAATTGTTGTAAGAATATCTTGTGTTAATTTCAAGACAAAAAGATTTCTTTAAAAAAGAAATCGCAAAAAAGTCCTATTTTTACCTTTTTTCTTATTATATGAAATTCTAAAAAAATATTCAAATTTTGGTGCAAGTCACAATTCTAAACAGTTTGTATTGTCTTTTAGAAATGCGTGCCTTTAAAACCTCTTGGTTTACATTTTGCCTTGTTTTCTTGTTTGTTTCTATTTTATTTTCTCCTGCTACTTTATAACTTTACTCAATTTACAAATTTCAAGCGTTATTTATACCTATCACGTTTTGAACTTTTCCGCCTACATATGTGACCCCGATGAAGTCGGTCGATTTAGTGAAACAACTAACAAAATGTGGACAAACAAAATAAAAACAACACAAGAACAAATACTAGAAAATAGGCAAAAAGTAGAGAACAAAAATATGTGAGTTATTGCAAACACGTTTAATTTTTATTCAGAAAATTAATTTTCCTGCTGTGAATTTTATTGATTTTTATGTAAGTATAAAAAAAAATTAAATCCAAGTCTTAATAAAATTCTATTAAAAGAATTTCTTAAAAGTTAAAATAATTGACCATTAAAAAGGTAGCGGCGTTAAAAACTCCAATGAAATACAGAAGTATAATATTAAAAAAAAAATGGGGTTATTAAAAGGGAAGTGTAGAAGTTAAATATATGGGCTAAAATAATATCGTTTTTTTGATTTTAAAAATGATTTCCTATTTTAAAGAAAAGAAGAAAAAACTTTGGTATGTATTCTCTTTTTCTTTAATACTATACCGATTTGCCATAAAACTAACCAGTTTTACCATTATTAATTGAAGGTGATAATAATGTTGCAGAATTTGTCGATATAATATTCACCGTTATGATGGGTTGCTAGAAAAGAATAGCTATTACACATAAAATGATAAATAAAGAAAAGTAGTACAGTACTTAATTAAAGTAATTAAAACAAGATGATGAAATTTTTAATAACATAAATAAAAACCTATTAAAAATTTTATGCTCTATACAATAGAAGGTACATTTTTCTGATATTTTCCCATGGACAAAATTGATTGAATATTATTTTAAAGTACATTTATAGTATCAAAAAATTAAAAAATTAGTTATGAGTTTAAAATCCACCACAAAATATAAATAAAAAAAAAAATATTATATTATTTTGTAGCTTTTGTACCACACACGATTAAAAAATGTCTCTTTGGATAAATTTATTTTATCTTAAACTTAATTAAAAATATCATATTTTATTCGCAAATTAATGATTTTATCTTTGATTACTTATAGTTATTAGACAATCAATATATTTTTAAAATACATTTTTAAAAAAATTTTAATATGTATTATTAAAAAAATATTTATCCGTTTTAAAATTTTATATACTTTTACACAAATCTAATTAAGATATAAAATTATTTAATTTATTTTTTTCAACTTTCTTATACCTTTTATTTTTTAAAAACATTAGAAGCGGCATGATGGGAATTTAATCTTGATCATTTTATTCCCATGGATTTAAAATCCCTTAAGATTTTTTAAAATATTTTTTTTGTAATTTCATTCTGATTTTTTACCTTTAAGGATTTTATAAATTAAGTATTTAATTCCAATTTAGTATATTAGCTATTTCATAGCCTATAAAATATAAAAAAATTTTCCTGTTATAAGGTTATTTTATTATTTTATTTCAATTGAAACATATCAGAAGTGTTAAAAATGATAAAAATCCTATAATGACCTGTGCACTATCAATCAGTACACATCAGACATAATTAATGAGTTTTCATCATTTCTAAAACGTTTGCAGTTCACAAGTTTATAGACAAATTCTCACGCGCAATTAACTTTCTAACGCAAAATGAAAAAAAGGCAGCAAGCCAGTGACCGAGTAAATTTTTATTTTTGTAAAAATTTTAAAAAAACAAACAAAAAAAAATTACAGAAAGTTTTTTTCTTTTAAGTGGACACAACTATCAAAACTATCAGATAAACATTAGTGATATCAAGTACTTTTGTATAGAAGTAAGTAAAAGTAGTGATTCAAAATCACAAAACTGTCAATTCTACAATTCTGATTGATTCAATTCAGGGTATAAAATTTGTATTACCTTTCCTGTTTTTTTTTTCTTTGGTATTTAATTTAAAATAAAAATATATGTACATATGTATATCAAACTTGTTTGATCAAGCTGTCGTTGATTGATAAACACGAATATTACGACGTAAACAGAACACTTCGCTTAATGCTTTATTAAAACAAGTTATATAAGAAGCAGATGCCAGTATGCTTGGTACAAAATTGAAGAAAGAGCAGAAATTTTTTTTTATAAGTCATCACAGTTAAATCACACAAATGCATTTAACAAGCTATCAAAAATCTGGAAAATCACTCAAAGTTAATTGAAAATCTCTAACATGACACTGTTGCATGTCCTAAAATGGTAATAAAATAAATTTTACCGCGATACATTTCATTCTTTATGCCATAACAAAACCAAAGTATTGACATTAAAAGGAAAACAATAAGTGGAAATTGAAAATTTTATAAAAATTGTAATCAATTTACACATCCCTCACAGTCAAAATATTTAAAAAGAAATTTTTTTTGATAGGTATTGGCAAAAATTTCAGATAAATTTTATAATTTAATACAAAAAATCATTTAATTTTGATTAAGACAGGAAAAACATCTGAACTGGAAATGAAAAGTCAAAATGTATTTCATGATAATCATGATATTAAACAAACACATACATACTTGCTTTTTGGAATTAAAAAATTGCTTATAAAATTTTTGGAAAATGTGCTTATTAGTTTCACTCTTTTCGCCTATCTGTTTGCCTGTTCGGGTGTTTACAAAAGTTCTATACCGCTTGAAATAGATCAATGAAATTTTAACTACGGATAGACACCACAAAAAAATTAATTTTATGAAAAATATTTTTCTGTAGGCATACACGCTACAGGGCTACTCCCCCCCAAACTTCCAAAAAGCGCTATATATATTTAAATTGTTATAACACAAGTTTTATAAGGTATATCTTGAATCTGAAAACGCCAAACTATAGCTGCTTTTATTAGCTTTACAAATTTGTATATATAACTACATATATACTTGTGCTATACGGTATTTTAATTTACCGTTACACCGTTATGCAAAACTCAATTTTTGCAAAATTCTTAATATCTTCTATTTTTCAAACGGTTTAAATTAAAAACTTGAAATTTGGAGAGAAGTTAGATCTTTGAAAATAAATCATGAAAATGAGTCATTTCAGAAAATATTTTTGTGTCACCTCCTGTTTTACCTGTAAGTGGTCAAATAGAGAAAATAAATAAATTGCCGAAAGTGTAACTTGATTTTTGCCAATGTTTTCTAACAAATTGTTCTAACGTTTTTTTTCAATTTTTATATTCTTATAAATTTATTTTATTCAATATAGCTATTTATATGCTCTTTACTTAAAACTTATTATGGAATATTTTTTATGGACATTTGCTTTTTTGAAAACCTTTGGTTTTTTTAGTACTTGTTTATTCTAATATTTAGTTTGGATTCAATCTACTTGAAAACGACATCTTCAAAAAAAAATTTATATATGAATACTTCTTAATAAATTCATTTTTGTATCATAATATTATTATTATTATTATTACTATTATTATTATTGTTATTATTATTATTGTTATTATTATTATTATTATTATTATTATTATTATTATTATTATTATTATTATTATTATTATTATTATTATTATTATATATATGTATAATAATAAATGAAGACCATATTTCCTAAAATTAAATAATGTTTATGGTAACATATGCAAGTTATAATTTTTATTTAATTCCCTATTTTTTTTAGAAATCTCTATAAGTAACAACTGTTAAAAGCACCTATGTAAGAGGGGTTTACTCGATAGCTATGTGCTTAAAAACTTGGCTTATTAATGCAGGGTGGGCGGATTCAAATTCTGCAGAAGTATCAAGTTTTCTTAATTAAAAATAAAATCCTGTTGAAATAAACTAGTATTCAACCTATAATGATCGATGATTTGAACTTTTATAATCCTATGTCAATTGCAATAAATAAATAAAAGTAGTATATGGATATAGATATGTATATTATTTAAAAATTGTATTCATTTGCGATGAAAAAATCTTAATACAAATTCGTTATTTAACATAACTTTAAATGAAATATTCAGATCGTTTAGAAATTAGAAAGAACTTTTCTATTTTGCATCCTTTTTTCAATTCATTCATTTTTGTGTGGTAATAAATCAAGTAGCTTTAAATTTAACACATTTTATAGAAATCAATATAGAAAAGTGAACCAAACATTGTACCACCCCCTGGTTAAGAGTTATTAGGGCTCAAAAATTGAAAATTTCCTATTTTTAGACACCTGAAACTTAGGCATCTGTACAAATTTTTTCAAAATGAAATGCCAAAAAATAAAGCTTTAACTTTGTAATTTTAAATTTGTTAATAGTTTTTCTTAATTAAATACCCTTAAAATGGAAGAATATGTTTCTTTATTTTTCACATTTTTATACCCGTATGAACTATGTTCAAGGGTATAATAAATTTGCCATTACGTTTGTGACACCTTAAAGGAGTCGAGCTAGATATAGTGTCAAAGGTATGGATCGGCTCAGAATCGAATTCTGAGTCGATTAAGCCATGTACGTCCGTCCGTCCGTCCGTCCGTCCGCACGATAACTCAAAAAATAAAGGAGCTAGGGGGCTGACATTTTTTTTACGTCACTTTTGCAAAATTGTTAGTTTTGCTATTTAAATCCAACATTTTCGGTCGGCGGGTTCGAGTAGCTGCCATACAACTTCTACCTTTATATAGAAATAACTCAGTATCTATTCAAGCTAGGTTTCTGAAATTTTGCAAATGATGATCAAGTTTTATGGCAACAACTTCTGTAAAATTTGGTTGTGCTGGTGCAGCGGGTTCGGGTAGCTGCCATACAACTTCTCCGTTTAAATGAGAATAACTCAGTGTTTATTGAAGCTAGGAATCTGAAATTTAGTAAAGAGGTGTCGAGTTACATGCCAACAACTTTTGTAAAATTTGGTTGGTCTAGAGCAGCCGGTTCAGACTTCTTGCACCTCTTGGAACCTAATGAAGCTAGGCGTCTGAAATTTTGCAAATGATGATCAAGTTTTATGGCAACAACTTTTGTAAAATTTGGTTGTGGTGGTGCGACGGGTTCGGGTAGCTGCCATACAACTTATCCGGTTAAATGAGAATAACTCAGTGTTTATTGAAGCTAGGAATCTGAAATTTAGTAAAGAAGTGTCGAGTTATATGCCAACAACTTTTGTAAAATTCGTTTGGCCTAGAACAGCCGGTTCAGGCTTCTTGCACCTCTTGGAAGTTAATAAAGCTAGGCGTCTGAAATCTTGCAAATGATGATCAAGTTTTATGGCAACAACTTCTACAAAATTTGGTTGTGCTGGTGCGACGGGTTCGGGTAGCTGCCATACAAAATCTCCTTTTAAATGAAAAGAACTCAGTGTCCGTCCGCACGATAACTCAAAAAATAGAGGAGCTAGGAGACTGAAAATTTTTTTACGTCACTTTTGCAAAATTGTTAGTTTTGCTATTTAACTCCAGCATTTTCTGTCCCCGGGTTCGGGTAGCTGCCATACCACGTCTTTCTTTAAATAGAAATAACCCAGTGTCTGTTCAATCTAGGTATCTGAAATTTTGCGAATGATGATCAAGTTTTATGGCAACAACTTCTGCAAAATTTGGTTGTGGTGGTGTGACGGGTTCGGGTAGCTGCCATACAAAATCTCTTTTTAAATGAAAGAACTCAGTGTCCGTCCGCACTATAACTCAAAAAATAGAGGAGCTAGGAGGCTGAACATTTTTTTACGTTACTTTTGTAAAATTGTTAGTTTTGCTATTTAACTCCAGCATTTTCGGCCGCCGGGTTCGAGTAGCTGCCATACAACGTCTTTCTTTAAATGGAAATAACCCAGTGTCTGTTCAATCTAGGTATCTGCAATTTTGCGAATGATGATCAAGTTTTATGGCAACAACTTCTGCAAAATTTGGTTGTGGTGGTGCGACGGGTTCGGGTAGCTGCCATACAACTTCTCTTTTTAAATGAAAATAACTCAATGTCCGTCCGCACGATAACTCAAAAAATAAAGGAGTTAGGAGGCTGAAATTTTTTTTACGTCACTTTTACAAAATTGTTAGTTTTGCTATTTAACTCCAGCATTTGCGGCCGCCGGGTTCGAGTAGCTGCCATACAACTTCTTTCTTTAAATTGAAATAACCCAGTGTCTATTCAATCTAGGTATCTGAAATTTTGTAAATGATGATCGAGTTTTATGGCAACAACTTCTGTAAAATTTTGTTGTGATGATATGACAGGTTCGGATAGTTGCCATACAACTTCTCTTTTTAAATGAAAATAACTCAGTGTCTATTGAAGCTAGCTATCTGAAATTTAGTGAAAAAGTGTCGAGTTGCATGCCAAAAACTTTTGTAAAATTTGAATGGTCTAAAGCAGCCGGTTCAGGCTTTTTGCATTTCTTGGAACTTAATGAAGCTAGGCGCAATAGATTCGGGTAGCTATCATACAACTCCACAATTTACATAAATATATCTCTGTAGTTCGGTACTAAAACTCTGAATGTTTTTAAAAGATGATCAAGTTTTATAGAATCCTGTTTCTATATATGATATAATGTGAAAATGTGATATAATATAAAAGCGAGGAAGATTGCAGTAGAGTAGACTGTGTCAACTCTGGGTTACCCGTATGAACGTAATATATCCTGTTTCTATAAAACTTGATCATCTTTTAAAAACATTCAGATGTTTTAGTACCGAACTACAGAGATATATTTATGTAAATTGTGGAGTTGTATGACACCTACCTGAATCTATTGCGCCTAGCTTCATTAAGTTCCAAGAGGTGCAAGAAGCCTGAACCGGCTGCTCTAGACCAACCAAATTTTACAAAAGTTGTTGGCCTATAACTCGACACTTCTTTACTAAATTTCAGGTTCCTAGCTTCAATAGACACTGAGTTATTCTCATTTAAACGGATAAGTTGTATGGCAGCTACCCGAAACCGTTGCACCACCACAACCAAATTTTGCAAAAGTGGTTGAAATAAAATTTGATCATCATTTGCAAGATTTCAGACGCCTAGCTTTATTAAGTTCGAAGAGGTGCAAGAAGCCTGAACCGGCTGCTCTAGACCAACCAAATTTTACAAAAGTTGTTGGTCTGTAACTCGACACCTTGTTACTAAATATCAGGTTGCTAGCTTCAATAGACACTGAGTTATTCTCATTTAAACGGAGAAGTTGTATGGCAGCTACCCGAACCCGCCGCACCACCACAACCAAATTTTACAGAAGTTGTTGCCATAAAACTTGATCATCATTTGCAAAATTTCAGAAACCTAGCTTGAATAGATACTGAGTTATTTCTATATAAAGATAGAAGTTGTATGGCAGCTACTCGAACCCGCCGACCGAAAATATTGGATTTAAATAGAAAAACTAACAATTTTGCAAAAGTGCCGTAAAAAAAATTTCAGCCTCCTAGCTCCTTTATTTTTTGAGTTATCGTGCGGACGAACGGACGTACATGACTTAATCGACTCAGAATTCGATTCTGAGCCGATCCATATCTAGCTCGATAAGGTGTCACAAACGTAATGGTAAATTTATTATACCCTTGAACATAGTTCATACGGGTATAATGATTTTCACATTTCATCATCAAACAAAATTTAGGCACTTTTTTTTTTGATCTTTTAAAATTTCTTGAATCAAAAAATCATCTCCGACAGTTTCTCTGCTATCAAAATCGCCACTCTGAAAAAGACTACCATTACTTTCAGCTAATGGTGAAACTTTAACACTAGAACCCAGTATTATTTAGAGCTATTAAGACATTCCGAAAAAGGGTTATCAGATAAAGCTCAAATTAAAGCCCCAGCGACCTGCTTTTGCAATGAACTTCGTTTTTGCATTATGCATTGTTATGTGTGTATATTGTATACATATTTGTACATTTTAAATATTTCGTGAATCACGAATTCACTTAAAAAAGATGTGTGTGTGTGTGTATGTGCGTGAATGGATATGCCTGTGAGCATGAGTACTACCTAAACGACTGAGCGGAACTTTTTGAAATTTCATATGTAATGTTTTGACGTAAATATATTTTACAAATATTTCGTAACAGGAAAATATTAAGAGAAAAATTATTAAGAAAAAGCTGTTACACAAGTAAAGAGGAACAACTTTGCCATAGACATTTTTGATCCGACTAACTTTAACTTTTATTTAATTTTTTTTCTAAGTCTAAATTTCATACATATACATACATACATACCTATACATATGCTATAAGCAAGCCATATGAATTTATATGAACAAATTTTTTGTTTTTTTTTATATCTCTTAAAATTTATATAATAATATGTAATATATAAACTATATTTAATAAAGAAAGAATTGGGTTTTTTGGTTATTTTGTATTATATGAAATTGTCAAGACAATCATTTTTGAACTAATTATTTGACTTTATTCTAATTGTTAAGGAACTATTAAGAAACACGTTTTGGAACCTAGAAATAATTTCAGAATTTTTGTTTCAGCAAAAAAAAACCGCATACAGTGATCCGAGTTTATTTCCCAATACTTACTGAGAAGATTATTAAAATATGTTTTTATTTACATACTTGTATTTAATTTTACATGACTCAAAAATGTTTTAACACCTACCTAAATATGTACTTATGTATTTATAAAAAGTAAATAGCCAAATTATAGATGAGGCTTGTTATTGCATGTAAAGTAAATTTCGAATGCACTTATTGCGTAAAGTCAAATGTGAAGGTACCAAAGTAATAGATATATGTAATTATGTACGTATGTACCAAAGTACCAAATATTACGAAGTACGAAGTACCAAATATAGTACGAAGCGAATATTTAAATAGGACATATTAGAATAATATGTATGTACATACCTACCTTTATTCGTTCGATTAAAATCAAATTATTGTATTGCATTAGCTTAGTTATAGCAAAGAACATATAAATTATAATTATAAGAAGTCTCATCAGAGCACTTTTTCAATTTTTACATCTATGATGCGTACGGCCGGGGAAAACAATAAAATAAAAGAGCATTATCTTATTCTCTTTAAAATGTTGTATTTTACTTTTTTCTTTTTATTTATTATTGATTTTAAATGGTAAATGTCGGTATAAATAATATATATTTTAAGAGCGGATTTGATGTGATGAGAGAGAGAAAATAAAAAAAAAACATTTTCAAAATTTGTATGAGATGAGACTTCTTATATATGTTCTTTGGTTATAGTTTACCTACTTATGCATTATCAAACTGCAATATCTTCATTTAAAAGAAATATATTTGCAACAAAACTACAAAATGGAAAAACTACAAAATAATTAAAATTATAAAGATTATAATAAAAAAAAATGACTTAGCGAAAAAGTCATTTTTACCTATTCCCAGCCTCCTTGTGCCTAACTCCAACCTTTAAAGGTCCATTAGCCAGCCGTTTACTGATACAAGGTTAATTTTGAATATTTTTTTATTTAATTTAAATTAACATAGAAAGTTTCGGATTTCATTCAGCCGTTATCTGATCGTCCTAATATCCACTCATCAGGCATACTTTGAACCAGCCTTGGATGAAGTTATTTGATAAACATTTCGATTCCTTCTAGGAGCTACCACACGGCCAATTTTTGTAGCTAAAGAAAACGTGGTTTCATCTCCGTTTAAACTTCAGATTGGTTGCTTTAAAATATCTAAAGCATTTTCTGATACTAAATAATTTTTAAATCCTCAAACCATTTTTTAATTAAATTTTCTGTTATAATAGCTCGACCTTGCGAATGAGTTTCGCTTGCCTTATAGATCACCCTGAATGGCGTTTAATAAGTCCCCGATACCATTTTCTTCCCGGTCTATTATTTTTGAAAGGTGTTTTTCGATTTTCTTCAGAAATAAGTTTTTGAACCGTTGAAATCAAATCCTCCTGAGAACGGTATCCAGTCCTTTTTTATTCACACCTTCGCGAACCCAACCATGAATTCGATCTTGCAACGTTCCTTTAGGAATTTTAAAACGTCGACCAGCTTCTCTAATGGGCATTTTATTTTACTGTTTTTCTAAAAGGGCCTGGTCTAAATTTTCTTGACTATATTTTGGCATTAAAACTATGAAAATTAAATTATTTTAGCCTTTAGAATTTCAAAATAAATTGATACCTACAATAAATTATGTACAGCTAGGTAGTTTTTTTCAATATTCAATAATTCAATATTTAAAGATCCATAGTCCTAGTGGAGTTAGTAGGAAAGGGCTATTAACTAACCTCCCTGTATTTATACTGAGTTGGTAATTTAAAAAAATAAATAAATAGATTCATAATTCAATATTTAAAGAATAAAAGAAAACAAAATTACATCAATATTTAACTTGAAAACAATATTTAAAATAGGGACTGGATATTGGAAAGCACATTTTTTTATAATTTTTGTTTTTTATTCAGCCGGGGACTGAGTAATGGTTCATTAACAAAATGTATGTACCTTAAACCCAGCCGCCATTAAATTAATAAATTACAAATATTTTTTTTTATTTTTTAATGAAAAATTACAACAAAAATAGTTTATAAATAAAAAAAAAAAAATTTAATTAACTAAACCAAGTTATTTTCTGATTTATTCACTATTTTCTACACTAATTTTTTTTAAAAAATCAATGAACAGCACTCATCATTGAAACCGTTTACAAAAATGACATGTTTTTAAATATTTTTCATAAGGAATGTTGCCTTTTTGTTTTACTATTTGACAGAAGACATGTTTAACTATATTTTGTCGGACTAAGTATATGTTTATAAAACCCATATTAAACACTATTTATTGACGATTTTATGAAAAAGGGGCTGAGTACTGGGCCATGCTGGATTTATGTGTTTCTACCATGGTTGTCTACAAATATTATGTGATAAAAATAATTAAAATAAAGCCTAAATAGTATACTATTTAAAGAGTTCTTATTTCTTAACAACTTAGTGCAAAGAGTAAATCAAAAATAAAATGTGTTAATTATTATTTTACTAAATTTCCTATAAATAGAAAATTTTTAAAAAAATGCAATTTAGTTTTTGAACAGTTTTAATTTTTATCTCTCTAAAACATTCAAAATTTATTATTTAAAATAAATTCTGTATAAAACTGAACTAAATATTTTTTTTTAATCTAATAAAATACGAAACAATCAACAGCATTCATATTTGAATTTTTAATTTTATTTAATTTTCATTTTTCTGAATTTTCATTTCATATTCATTTCATATTCTTACGTTTACCAAATTTAATTTTGTTTTAAATTTATTTCTGCTTTTTAACACATTTTTCAAAAAAAAAATTTTGAAAATTTGTCTATTAATTTTACTCTGTCTGCCCGTCCATCTGTTTACAAAACTTCTACGGCGTGAAAGATAGAGCAATGTAATTTTAACAATGCATGTTTCTCTTAAAAAAATTAATATTGTAGAACGACTTTTTAATGTAGCCCCACCGGTTTCGGATATTTTTAAAAACCTATTTTTAAACATGTACAATAATATCTCAAATTCTGCTTAGCATTTTTCACAAGCTAAAAACGACAAACTATTGCAATTTCTTTTATTTTTATTTATAAACCAATTTCAAAATTATACAAAGTTTTTTAAATTTACCATTATTTGAAAACAAGATTTTACTGCTTTCATATCTACGTAAAGCTTTTAGATAGAGCTTTAAAATTTTGAGAGAAAAAGAATTTTAACAACTAGTATAAGTAGCCTTAGGGCTCAAAAATTGACATTTTAAAGACATTTTTGACATCGTTGGTAAGATATAAAAATTAAAGCTCTGGTGTTAACGGCTTTTCATAGTTATATAGGGTTACGAAATTACAACCCCTAAAAATTTTAAAAAAGATCTATTTTCAAATGTTCATATCTAAGGTTCTGCTTAATGTTTTTTAATATAAATGTTCAAACGGCCACACTGTTTTTACCTTTATAAATCAATATTATAAATATACAATTTTTTACAACTTAATATTTACATTTACAGTTATTTGAAGAGCAGATTTTGCAATATTTTGCTTTCTTCATAACTCCGGCACACTTTTAGTTAGAACATTGCAATTTTGAAAGAAGAAGAACTTTCAAAAGTAGCATAAAATACATCAAAAAAATTGTTTGTAGCATCCTCTATTAAAAGCCAATTAGGTCACAAAAATTCAAATTTTGTGGTTTTTAGACAACTGTAGCTTAGGCACCTGTACAATTTTTTTCAAAATAAAACGCAAAAATTAAATTGGCTAAGGAGTAGGGATAGGAAAGGATAGGAAATGGATACGGAAACATTGAATTGGGAATGGGACTGTAAGGAAACAATGAATCCGCCTATTATTATTACTATTAAGCTAACAGTGACTAAAGCCGTCACAACAGTTACAACATGTAGTAGTAGTATATAGTAACTACATGAGGTAATTATTGAAGGCAACCCCCACTGTCACTGTAGCGGTCACTATTATTGGTATTAGTATTCTTATTAATATTATTATTATTTTACTACAGAGTCAGTTCCATCCGTGGATTACAACGTGCAGCAGTATATAACACCTTACTTGCATGATATAGCCAAAGATAGCCCCACTGTAGCAGCTAATATTATTATTACTATTATTATAATTATTGTTATTGTTATTATTACTATTACTATTATTATTATTAATATTATTAATGTTATTATTACTACTATTAATTATACGATATACATTATTACGATATAAAAGTACTACATATTTTTTATTTATGACCTGACCGGGGTTTGAACCCATGACCCTTCGATTGAAAGGTTGGCGACTTAACCACTGCGCCATGAGTCAGATGAAATTGAAGAAAGTGTCCCTTATTTTTCACATTTTTCTTATAATATATATAAAAACTAGATGAACCCGGCGTACCTAGCATACGCCAGCCTAGTAATCTAGGAACAATATTGGTTAATAATTCTGGTATCTTATTTTTTATTTATCTTAAAAACATTTTTTGAGAACTATGTATGTTCCCTTCATCAGTAAGAATACTTAACTTTTTACAATAAGAATAAATTTAAATAAACGTAAAAAGGCAGATTACAACACTAAGAAAATTAAAGAAAGTGAAATTATTTTTTTAAGTGAAATGTCAAAATTCAATACTTTTGCATGGAAACCTGTATGCATGAACATACTAAGTATTGATTTTAGAATTGGATTCAAAATCAGGGTTTCAATAATTTTGTAGCGGGGTTTTCAAAATTAATTATTTTTCTTATGGAAATTTGAAAATTAAATTTTTTTTGAATGAAATTGATTTAGGTATGTACATAATACATATATGTGTGGTTGGGTTGGATATATATATGTAGTTGGATCCAAAATCAGAGTATTCTCCATTTCTGGAATATTTATATCCATATATGTATGCTATGTCCGATTTTGAAATTGCGGGATTTTGATTTTCGGGATTTTAATTTTTCGGGATTTCGTAATTTCGTGATTTTTATTTTCGTGATGGTTACCCAATTATGTACGAGATTATGTACCCAACCTCATAGATTTTAAATTTGTTTTATTCTTTTTTTCTGTTATAGGTAGTACAGTATGTATTAGTTTTGCTATGAAAAATATTGTTGCAAACGTTTACGGCTTCTTTATATAGATTCTAAGAAAAATTACAAATTTTTGTACAAACTAAAGTAATTCTAAACAATTTGTTTGTTTTTGGAAAATGTGCTCTTGAAAATCAATGCTTTTCATTCTACCTTATATTTTTTACAATAATACCAACTATGAATAAAAAAATCAGCTGTCTTCACCACAGAACCGACCGCTATTATACGAAAAGTATTTTTTTCATTCAATAACAATAATAAGCAATGAAGTCGTAAAAATACATATATATGTATGTATATGTACATTCATTCATACATTAAGTACATGATTTTTTTTTTCATTCAAAAATATTAGAAGAAAAAAATAATAAAAATTGTAAACAAATACAAAACAAACATAAGATTAATATTGGATCTGCTAACAAAAATTTCAAAAAATTCCGCTCAGTCGTTTAGGCTGTACACGTGCCCACAGATATACCAAAACACCCCCCCCCCCCACACACACACACATACACAGTCATCACGCTAATATTTGGCAAACTTACAGGTACAAATTTTTAGTATGAAAACAATACCTACTTTATACATAATTGTATGCGGTCGGTAAAAATATTAATTGTACATTTTAGATTTAATGTTTTTAATATATGTATATGTACTAGATTTTATAATATACATATATAAAATATAACCAAGTGGTGTATCTGCGTTTGCATCTCCACTATGCTTTGATTATGCGTCTTATCAAATCAATCTTTTCATATTTAAATATTTCGACAATTAGAGTAGTAAACCAGTGCCACCACCAGTTATAACAACTTAAAAAATCAGCTATCTCCACCACAGGACCGACCGTTGTTCCACGAAAAGCGTAATTTCAAAATTCCTTGATTTTTTACATAACATTTTATATTAAAACAAAATAACTTCTAATAATTTAACATTTTTTTTTTATTCAATAACAATAAGCAATGAATTCGTAAAAATATGTACATTATGAAATCGTAAAAATATGTACATTACTTACTACATTATGTATGTATGGGATAACATACATAGGTTAATATGTACATTAATCGTAAAAATATGTGCATTACTTACTACATTATGTATGCATGGGATGTCATACGTAGGTAGGTACATGACTCTTTTTTTATTTATAAAATTAAAAAATAAAAAGAACTGTTACAAAAACAAAACAAACGTAACATTACGTAGCGTACCATGTTACGAGTGCGGAGTGTTTGTAAAATGGGAGCAAAAAACGAGTGAAAAAAGAGATAAAAAATTGTTTAGAGAAAAGGAAAGAAATATAAAATGTATAACATAAAAATAAATAAATTACAAACAGCGTTCCTACTCTGGTACATTTGTATCAAATGTGATATATTTTACTTTAAAATATGAGGGATAGAAAAATTTCTTAATATGACCCATTTTGATGAATTTCTCTATTCCTTTCTAAAAGTGATACAATTTTTTTGATTTTATAAAATTTGTTTAAAAAATTATTTTACAAATAATATTTATATTTACGTTTTAAAAATAAAACTTTTAAACAATTTCACAAGTTATATTTATAAAACTTTTTATTTTTTTGATGTTTTCCAGAAAATCCCGAAAATAACTCCTATGTATTTATTCCTTTAATTCGTCACAACTTCTAAGGACATTATCAACTAAAAAATGTACAGATGGTAATTTATTACAAATTACATTTTTTTATTACAGAATATTTCATCATGAACTCCAACACAAAATTTAATTGCAACCGAAAATCCAGCTTCACTATAAAATGTTTACCAATTTCACAACATTCAATAGAAACAAAAAATTTACTGACTTCACAACACTTGATATCAACACAAAACTTACCATTTTCACAAAATACTCCACCGACTCAAACACAAAATTTCGATTATAGACAATTTTTAAAGATTCGAAGTAGGTACGTAAAAAGAAATGGGTAAATAAATTTTCTTTTAAAATAAGTTTCTGTTAATAATAATTTAATATGGTGAATGTTTATTAATATTGAATTTTAGATCATAAATTTCCTGACACGTACACGGCAATTGACTTCAATGAACATTTTAAGACTTGCGAAGAAAACGATCAAAGTCCAAGTTCAAATGAAAATAAATTCCATGAACTGGTAGTTACTCGCCACTTCAACTATTACATTAATTGTCTAAATAACATTATCTTTTTTAGTGTATATTTTCTTCACAAATAAAATAAAACATGGTGAAATTTTAAATTGATTAAAATTTCTTTTTAGATGCATTTAATTCTAGTTGCGAAGAATCTGACGAAACTTTCAACTCAACATGCAAATCACTTTTCAATATGCCAAAGATCGGCATATCAAAAGAAAAAAATTTAAATTCAATTTAAAAATTATCATTTAAGACACTTAATTTTTTTAATAATTTAATTTGAAAACAGCAATAATGAATAATATTATTAATATGTTAATTTTAATTATTTTTATTATTATATAATGAAAAATAATATAAATAGTAGGTTAAAGATATTTGATTTGTTTTAATTGATACATCTGTATATAGTTTACAGGTAAAACTTCAAAATGATTCGTTATAGATTCATTGAAGAGTAATATTTGCAGTATCATAATTGAATCATTAATGAATCGTTTATACGAATATTACACTTTAAAAGTAAACTACTATACACTTATTTTCACGAATCTTTCATGATTCTTTTCCGAATCATAAAAATAATTCTTTAAAAAAATGCAAAATAGAATGAATGCCAAAGCGCTTACATAGTTACATATGAATTATTAACGAATGTTTGGCAACTATCGTAACGAGCGAAAAGCTTATTAAATTAATTGTTTTATAATTTATAAACGAATTATTTCGTATGCTGGGTAATATTGAATTTGCTAGCTAATAAAAATTTTACAGTTTGAATTTTGCGTCATCGAAAAGACAATATATGTATGTATGTATAGATAGATACATATATCCACACATATATAAATTTTTAGGAATATAAAAAAACGAGGAAGAATCTGTTGCCTTTGTCAACTCTTAGATACTCGTACGAACCGGTTAGTATGTTCATGGGCTGTCATTCTGCTTATATTTATTATATTAATTCTTAAACTATAGTTTATACATACATGGATACATATTTTCAAACTATATCTTTATACATTCTTCAAAAGCAGATTTCAACCTTTCACCCAGCCATTGTCAATCCAAAACTTTTCCAAATATGATAACCTACATAGTAATATTTAATAGTAAGGGGCAAATGTCTATTAGTTTATAATAAACTGACTACAAAATGTCAAATATATGTTAATATGTATGTACATAGGTATATGTATTCATATACATACATATATTATTATATATCGCCATATATATTGCATTATTTCTTTAAAAATATTTCATTCATAGAATAATTTCTTACAAATACAGGTTAACCTTAAAATAGCGTGTAAATCAAAACCGCCTAAATTGTGACTTGAACTTCTTACATATTAGGGAGTTCGGTTCCAGTATTGTTTTTTTTTCAAAAATACATAACTTAAAATGGTAAACGTTGTACAAATTTAAAATACATAACCATTTTTAAATGAAGAATTCAACAACATACAATATTTCAATACATACATATATTTATTACTTCAGTAATGGATAGGTATTAGTATTAGCTATAGGTATAGGTACTTATTAAACAAAAACTTTTAAAATAAATAATAACAAAATAGTAAAATAAATAAAAAATCAAACATTATATAAATCCAAAATATTTAAATCTGCAGATTAAATTAAAATTTAGATTAAAAATTTCTGACGAATCTGCTGAACTGTCATCAGTTATAAAATTTGTCATCAAAAGTTGACGTTTACTTGGTAAATTCAAATATTCGTCATCTGAATCAGTTCTTCATCAGCTGAAATTATCTTTCGAACTTGTATAAAATCGGGAAGTTTCGACTGCATTTTATTCCTATCAAGTTCCTTTTTAATTTCATTGTATGGAGCCAAGATATGTTGTAGTTCAATTGAAATTTCAAACTTTCAAAAGAAAAAATAACGACCATAACGATACAAAGAAACTAATATGTAGTGATAAAAATAGCACGCCACAAATATTTTAAAGCCTTTTTACACTTTCGTTTGTCCGATTTGTTCGAAAAGCTTAGCAAACCGAGATATTTACGCCAAAACCTTAAATATGAAATTTCAAACAAAAAAACATTTTACAGGCTTCTACGCACTGGAGCATATTTGCAAAAATCTCTGCTACAAATTTTTGGTGTGAAAACAATACCTATCTTATACATTAATGTATGCAGTCGGTAAAAATAAACAACAACCGACTAAATAGAAATAGATGAAACATTATATACATACATATGTATACAATTTACAGACAAACCATAACCAGAAGCAAAATAAAAACAATAATAGTATTTTCTGACACATAATATTCATAGTACGTACATATACATATGTATGTGATAGGTGGCACACCTTAATAAGAAAAATAATAAAAAAGTGAAGAAGTAAGGTTCAGATATTAAAATAAAAATGGCGAATCTATTTCCCTCTAATCACTAAAAATAAAATAATTCAAAGTATATGTATGTAGGTAAACAGTGTACATAAATTTTCGTTTTGTAGTTATTTTTTATTCATACCGTACGCGAATGAATCTCGATTCTAGAATAATGTTTCGCGGGTTTAACTGTATTTAGAACAATTTCAAAAAAAAGTTAATGGTAATTTGCAAACCAATTAACAGCCATGAGAATTTAGAAAAAATTATATTAGCTATACAAAAATATACATGAAGTTTGTACCACAAACAATAAATGTTAAGTAGTCACCATTTTGAAATCTGCCACCAGCAGTTGCCATACAACTTCTTTCTTTATATGAAAATAATTCAGTGTCTATTGAAGCTAGATTTCTGAAATTTTATGAAAAGATGCCAAGTTTCATGCCATCAACTTCTGCAAAATTTGGTTCTGCTAGGACACCAGTTTCAGGTTACTTGAATATCTTAGAACTTATTTAACTTAGACATCTGAAATCTTGTAAGAGATGATCAAGTTTTATGGCAATAACTTCGGTAAAATGTGATTGATTCGGGGCAAAACGTTCGATTAGCTATCCTACAACTCGAAAATTTACATAAGTATATCTCGGTATTTAATTAAGTACAACATTTGAAATATTGTAAAAGATTATAAAGATTTATGGCAACAGCATAATGTATTGTGTTCATACATAATACATTATGAGAATTGATACAGCCTACCCTTTCCTTGCTGTTTTTTACTTATACATTACTAAAATAAATGAGAGAAATTCTTTAATAACTTAGCGTAAATAAATTTATTAAATAATTTCTGGCAGTTATTTTTGATCTTGACTAGGATCGATAATACTGTGATTATAAATCGACTGGACCTCGAATTCTCTTGAAACGCTATAATAGATAATCTATTGTATTATATAGTGTAAGACACTCAACATAAGATATATGTTTTTAGCTCTGGTTAATAGTGGTCAACTACGTTTGCAGGATAAACGTAATTGGCCGAATGACTATCAAGTGTAGCTGCCTATTTCTTTTTGTTCCAAATTAAAAATGGTTTTAACTTTTATTATCTAAATTCGTTTACTCCATTCAAAAATTTATGTAATAACAATTTAGTTGAATAAAAAAATAATTTTTTTTAAAATTTTTAACTTTAAAATTGCAGTAGTTACCTATTTAGTTTTTAATTTTTTTTTATATTTAATGTTTTACATGTTTACGAATACTTATTTTGGGAGACATGTTTACGAATACTTATTTTGGGGGACTTTAATTTATTTAATATATTTGCTAATGTTTACTATAAATAAAAACAAAATTAGCTCTTAATTTTATCATAAAAAATTAAAGACAATCCCTCCTGCTACCTTTACAATTAATAATAAATCTACTCAGTTCATGATATTGTACACAGATAGAAACCCCTTGCAATTTTTTGTTATTTAATTAATTGTTTTTTTTTTTTTAAATATAATAAGATCCAATTGTAAGCCAGGTGGGATTTTCGATTTATAGATATACATATATGCATACATATGTTTTTCCTTCTTGTAGTGGTACGGTTTTATTTTGCGTGTTAAAAAGCTATTTCAATATAAAATGAGATGTAAGTAATAAAGTACTTACAATTAACGTGAATTACATTGTGGTTTCAAAAATTTTTAACATTTTCTCTTCAAATTTTATTTTTAATAAAAATAAATAAAATTTTAAGATAAAATCACTTTTCACAAATTGAAATTTAAATGCGAAAAAAATTTTATCATATTTTTATTTTTTGTCTATTTCTTTAAGATAAATAAATCAGTATTTTATTAATATAAATTGTTTATATAGATACAAACATATACATATGTATACCTATTTATACATTTTATTATGGATTATTTGAACCAATTTGAATTTTAAATTTTTCAAATAAAATGCAAATAAATGTAAATTATCATGAAATTGAATTTAACTGTGAAGTTGTTAGTAATCCGATATCATTTGATTTTTTTTTTTAAATTTGGCATCATTTAAAAATTCGCTTTGATTTTAGTTCACGCTAAACAAATTTATATTATATTAACGATAATTGATAATATTTTAAATTGGTTAAATCAAGCTTCGATGAAATAGAAAAAAAAGGTTGGGTTTTGCTGAGACAGGTTGGGACAGAGTCTTATAACAAATATAAACTTTAAAAAAACAAAAAAAAAAAAAAAAGTTAAAATCAGATTTTAAAGATTGAAATTGTTGATGTTATTCACAAATAAATTTTTTTGTTTATTTATTCACATATAATTTTTGCTTTAATTTTTTTTTTCTGTCTTTTTTGAAATATTTAAATTTAATTATGCACCAATTTTGTGGGTGACATATATGTTCATATGTATATATATATGTAATAATGAAACTTGAATATTTTATAACAGTAGGTATAATACCAGATAAATCCCATTTTAAGATATATTAAGTAACTAGCAAAGTACCCGGCGTTGCCCGGAGTATTTTATTGGCTTTATGAAATAAAAATTATTAACTTTTGTTTCTATGTTAATATAATTTAATTAATATAGTTAACTTATTATTATGCATTTACAGATGCTGGTAGTTTATATTCTCTTTTTTATTAGATTTAGTTAAATTGAATAAACAGAGCCAAGAATTAGAGACAATTCTTCTACAAAAATTTTTTAAAGGAATCAATAATCTATTGAGTACACAATTACGGCGAAGTGAATTTTCACAATATATTCTTTAATACCGAGACATAAAATCGCATTTCAATTATGACCATAATGTAGTACATTTTTTTTTTCGTAAGTAATATCACTTCATGTTTTGGTGAATTATCCTTTTAAGCACATTTTGAAAAATTTCTTATTAAGTTCGCTCTGTCCCTCCGTCTGTTAAAACTTATATACTGTTTAATAAAGAGTAATGAAATATTAACTATGCATAGGTCTCTTAAAAGAGTAATGTTTTAGAACCACTTTTTTATGTACCCTCACCGTTGGAGATCCTACAGCACCGACAGCTCTTCAAATTTTGAAAAAACTTCTTTTTAAATGCGTACATTTCAGGTTCTGTTTAACATATTTTCAATATAAAAAATACATGATTGTTTTTTACTTTTATAAATCAACCAGAATTTTTTTACCTTTAGTTTTTCTAATTATGTTTCCAAATTGATTGGATAAAAATATGTGTAAAAATTGCATATGGATAAGAATGTAAGGTTTTCTGTTCTTTAAATATGTATGTACTCATTTTTGATTAAATGATGTACAGAAATGTGAATTTGTTTTCTAATTTAATTGATAAAGTTTATAGTATTTTTAAATATACGAAAATTTGGGTGCAATCGGACAGGTGGTTTTTACGTGAAAAGGGCACAAACAAACAAACAAACAAACAAACAGAATTTCTTCCTTATTTATTAGATAACTTTTAAAAGAAAATTTATAGGCGAAAAATTGTCGAAAAATTATTGAACATTGTAGAATGTTATGGTAGAAAGGGTCAAAGAAAATTAATTGCAACATATAATTATATACCTACCTATTATATTTATTTACTTTTAAATAAATATATTCGGTTAAGAATTGTAATTAATTTACTGTTACGAATATTAAATATTACTTTGGTGAACAGAAATTGCGTGAAATAATGCGTATAAATTTCATCCTATGACAGTTATTAAATATGTATGTATGCATGTACGAGTATTTTTAAAAAGTATATTATGTAGGTAATATTATGTATTTAATTAAGAAATTTTGAAATTTATGAAAAAGATGTTGACTATAACCTATAAAAAAAAATACTTGATAATTATATTTTAAACTTTATACTATATAAATGCAATTATCTGGTTTAATGATGTAGAAAATGATATTCATTTCAATAAAAAAAGTTTCATTTATCAAAAAAAGTGAAGGTTTTGTTTTAAAAAATTAACAAGATTATGTATATATATAGATGAGTGCATATTCCTACATATATCTACCTACTTTCTTTAAATATGTAACTGATAGATAGGTACATATATAAATAAGTTTTAAGTCATTTTAAAAATATGCTGACTAAATTGTAGATTTTTAATATTCTGATATTATTACGGCAAAGGTAATTCGCTTCCGTAGACAGTCTCCTCTATCAGATTGATAGAATTGCATTCATTTATCTTTTAAAACTTCTGTTTTAGTTTTTTTTCGCTTTATCGTCATCTTAATTTATCAAACTATAATAAACCATAATAACCTAACCAAAAAATTGAATCTGCTCAAACTACATAATAATAAAGAACGAAAGAATTCTCTCACATTACGGCTTTATACATAAGCAAAAATCTTTAAAAAAGAGAATTATGTATTTCACAAAACTATTTAAAAATAACGTTAAATAATACAATGTTTTTTAGCATTATTTGAAAAATTTGTTTATTATTTTTATTATGCCCGTTCGTTCATCTGTTTACAAAACTGCCTTTTAAGATGGGGCATTAAAATTTACATCATGGATAGATTTTATAATAAAATAATGCTGTGTAACAATCTTTTTATACAGCTCTAACCATTTCTGAGTTCCAGCTCTTTAAAGTCACTATCCCAATTTTTAAATGTTTATATCTCAAGTTTTACTAATATGTACATATTTTCAAATCATTTTCCAAAAATTGTTCACAACTGTTTTATATAGCCCTGCGTATTAGGAAAACCCCTCAAATTTTGAAAAAGCACTATTTATAAATGTTTATACATATTTCAAATTCTGCTTTATATTTCTTCAGCCTAAAAACGCTGAAACGCATAATTTCTTGCAATTTGGTATTTATATTTACCGTTATATAAAAAAATTCTAAAGAAAGATTTTAAGAATTTTGCTAATTACCTCAGAATAAATATATTACCTCTGTTTAAGAGCTATTAGGCGCGCACCAGTACAAATTTTTTGTAAATAAGATGTTAAAAATAAAGTTACAATATTATATACATATATTTTTATTGGAATTATTAACGGCTTTTCTTAATTATATTATGTTTTCTTAAAATTGAAAAAATGCATTTAATGTTTCACAATTATTTTTACATAAAAAATTTTAAGAAAAAACACAAATTTTGATGCAAAGCAGTCACAATCTAAAAAGTTTCAATTGTCTTTTTGCCGGCTCTTTAAAAACCTTTGATTTAACATTCTGTTAAGTCTTATTTTAATAAAATATATCAGGTTTCTTAATATGTGTCAGAATTTAAAAAACTTTAGTAAATGTCCATATTATGAAAATCTTTATTTTCGATTATTTCGATTCGATCAATTTGAACACAAAATAAGCTAAATTTAATTTTCTTCACAGATTACAAATTCATTTTGAAGATTTTTGAAACACAACAATAAACATCTACTTCAACTTTTCTAGCTGTCAGTCGATCAAGCCATGTACGTCCGTCCTTTCGCAAAGTAACTTAAAAAATGAAGAATCTAAGAGGAAATTTTGTTTAGGCCACTTTTGCAAAATTGTTAGTTCCGCTATTTAAATCCAGCAAATCCGGGTTCGAGTAACTGCCATACAACTTCTTTCTTTATAGAAATAACTCAGTATGGTGTATGGCAACTACTCGAACAAATAAATAAGATATTTATAATAATTTCGATGTTTAGATAAGTATCGAAAAGCTACCTATCAAACTAAAGCCAGTGGTGTTACCTAACTCTAACGTGGTTGACTAACAGAAAATGAGCTCAATCGTCACAACTCAGCTAACTCGGTTAACGAACATAAAAATTATGACATTAATTGAAATTCTAAAAAGAGTCAAGTCAGATTATACTAGAACTCGCTCATGCAAGTCTAGATCAAACAGTTGGATAAATACTTGGCAGTGTGGCGCCTAGAGATGACGGTATCACAGGTAAAGATGTTGAAGAGGTAAAAGACACTATCGCTATCGTATTGGTGAACTCAATCAACAACATGGTGGCCACGGTTATTTTCCTAGACATATTAAAAGTGACAACTATCACTCCGGTGCACAAAAGTGGAAGCAAACTCGACGCATCTAACTACCGACCGATCTCCGTTCTATCTACATTCGCTAAAGCTTATGAAAAAGTCATAAATAGTCGTATCGTTGATTTTATATTACTAACATGTGAATTCTGCAGATATCAATTTCGTTTCTCGAACGAGTCTAACATGGAGGCAGCTCTGGCAGAAATGATAAGTTACATAAGTGACAACTTAGATAATGGATAAAAGACAATTTGAAACGTAAAATTTTCAATCAACCATCAAATTTGTGATTTTATTTTTTCTTTTTCAATTCCTATGCTATTTCAAATATGTAATGTAATTTTATTTAAATAATTTTATATATTTAAGCAGTACTAAATTGTAAATTGTAACTTAATTTCCATCTTAAGAAATTTATTGTAAAAATGTTTGAGTTAAACAAATAAATATATAAATTTTCATGGTTTTATTCGTAGAGTAGACTTAAAAATAGCACCAGGCACAGCAAAATTAATTTTAAATATCCACGTGATCTCTCATGTAAGGTATAACATTGTCATTTGGTCGTCGTGTGCCGACTACAAAATACAATACAATATACGATCCTAATACAAAAATGTCATCAGGATCTCTCGAAAACGATTAAAACTATGTTTAGATACGACAGAGATTACAGCGCCACCAGTGCTTATGCTGAAGCAAAAATGAACAACATCAGAGAAATTATAATCTTAGTCCCTAGTTTCTAAAACTATAAAATGCATTTACTTATTCTTCATTTATATGATTTTGGAAATACACTTATAGTTCTAATACATTTTTTATTATATACATTTTTATTTAATATTTTGTAACTAGTGTTTATATATTTTTGTCATTTATATTGAATTATTGAAGAATAAAAAAATTTTTGAATTGAATTGAATTTGTTTACAAAGTACTACACAACAAAATGAAAAACAATGCGGTTATAAAAAAAATTTGATACCTCAGGAAGGACAACAAGAAATTCTAACATGATAAAAATACTCGCTAGCAGAACGAACAAACACACTAGAGTTTATTAGCAACTGCCGCTCGAGTCTTTAATTTACTACCAACAAGTATTAAAGAATCGGCAAATCTCACGGTGTTCAAAAAGGAGGCATTAAATTTATCATTAGGTAACTTTAGCATTTTTCAAAGTACACTATGAAGAAGAAACGAAAACACTTTTTTCTTCTTGTTTTTTGTTATTCTTTATTATGTTAATTTGTTTAAATTCATTTTACTAAATTTGCAGTTGGTATTATTTCCTTCCAATCATTTTATTTTACGCAATTAATTAACTTACTAAATAGTAAAAATTTATTCTTTTTAATTGCTAGTTATTGTTTGCGTTCCTTTTACAGATTAAACTACTCTTTTCTACTTCCTACTACTCCCAACTATACCAACCTTTGAGAAAGAGTAGATAGGAGTAAATACGATTATGTTGAAGTAGTGTTCCATTTACCAACTACTCCCAACTACTTTTAAGTTTTAACTACTCTTTTCGTGTAAAAGGAACGCAAACATTGATATTTTAACACATCTCAACATCAGTTGAAGTTTTATACATATGTTTTATATATAAAACATATCTATAAAAAAGTATATAAAAGTTTTTACATATGTTTATATATTATATTGTGTTATAAACTTCTATGAAGATAAATAAATATTTAAAGCAAAATAGTGTCGAATTACAGACCAACAACGTCTGTAAAATTTGCTCAGTGTCTACCGAAGCTAGGAATCTGAATTTTTTTAAAAAGATGTCGAATTGCATGCTAAGAACTTCTGGAAAATTTGGTTAGGCTAAAGCAGAAATTTCAGGCTGCTTGCACCTCTTGGAACTTTATGAAACTATAAGCGTCTGAAATCTTACAAAAGATGATCAAGTTTTAGGGCAATAATTTCTGTAAAATTTGGTTGTGCTGGTGCAATAGATTCGGGTAGCTGCCACAATTTACATAAATATATCTCGGTAGTTAACGTCGGTACTAAAACATCTGAAATTTTTTAAAAGATAATCAAATTTTTTAGAAATATGATATATTACGTTCATACGAGTATCCCAGAGTTGATGCAGTCTACTCTACTGCATTCTTCCTCGTTTTTTTTTTAACACTTACGAAAAACTTCTTGTAATGTAAAATGGAGAAAAAAATATCAATTTTATCAAAATTCTTCAAATACCATGTCATCTAGATATTCGCATAAATATTTTTGGTGCATAATATAAACATATTCTTCTATTTATTTATGCATATTTCGCAAAATTTATTAAAAACTATATTGATGATAATCCATTTTAAACACCCACTACACCATAATTTTAAGAATTAAATTAACAATGAGGACCTTACGTTACTTTTCTTTCGTTCTTTTTCCTTTGCAATAAGTTTATTAGAACAATAAATTTTTTTTTTTTATAATTTTCTGTTAAATCCCAATTTAAAAAAAAATGGAATCAAAGGTTGAACATATAGGTAAAGGAATGCGGAATAATCCATATCTAAGCATATTTTTGTTCATTTAGGTATGGATTAATTTTGTTTTTTGAAATTACCAATTTGAAATGTATTATTTGAGAAAGAAAGAAAGAGACGGAAACTTGAACGTTTGATATTTCATACCATTCACAAAATAATTCTATCATGTTCAAACTTAAAAAGAAAAAAAAATTTATATTCTAAATTACTTTTAGTATAAACTTTAACAATAACTACAATAGCAAGTTCTACATTAAGTTTGCCTTGAAATTGTCTTGAAATACGAGAAGTATTTTGTTGTTAAGTTTAAATGCAAGAGGCAGAAAAAAAGCATCTTTCTATGGTACCTGATGAAAACAAAAAACAAAAACTATCTATTACTTTAGACAAGTAGAACAAAACAAAAACAAAATCAACCGAAATCCGCGAAATTATAAAAAAAATCTTTTTTTATGATATAATAATATAAAAAATAAAAAAAATTCTTTCTGCCTGATCGAATTTTATAAATGTATATACACATATGTATGTATTTTACTCTACAAACTGATCACGAACTACAGCACGCGCCGATCAATTGAACGATATTGTAATACATTTAATGTTCTTCAGAAATCAACAGTTGTTTCTTATTTTTGTTGTTTATTATTATTATTGCAGTTTGCTGTTTTGTTGTCAATAGCTTTTGAAGTTAGATAGGTACCTACTACTACTAACTATTATTCTCATATATTAAAATACAAAATTGGCTTCTTCTATGCTTCTCAAATTTCTCCCAAAAAGCATCATTTTCAATTTATACAGAAAGAAAATCTATACACGATAAAATAATATTAATAAAAGCAAAATTGAAATCAAAACAATTGCAACCCGAATCTTATTATGTACTTTTATTATGGCGCAATAAAGTTATTGCTAAACGTACATATATATGTACCAATATTTGTATATACATACATGCATATGAACCTGAATCCAATCATAGTAATGAAAAAAACTGCGACACTGAGAAAAATATTTGTATGCAAGATAAAATAAAATCAAATAAGATTAGATCGGACAGTAAAAATTTGTAAAACTCTCCAAAATCTCTGTATTGCATGGATAAAACTTTAATTTATCAGTTGCTCAATGCCCAAAATAAAAATATATAACTTTTATAAACAATAATAAACAAAATATAAACCAAATGATTCTATATATGAAATATAAACAAAAATCATTCTTGTATCAGATAATAGATAGCGCAAACAATAAATTTAGTTGTTTTTATTGATTATTCGAATGGGGTTTATTTATGCAAACCACCCTACATTATTCATATGGTTGCTTTGCAGTCCGTGTAAATGTTTAGAATCTTTCCCCAAAATCTTCTCCGGTTTAGCTTTTTATAGTAGCGCGTTCTATTGCGACCGTTTAACATTGCAGTATAGTTACATGTGCCATTACTGTGTTCGCAGTGCGTATGTTAAGTTCGTCACATATGATTCCTATTGCACTCCGTCTTTTTCGGCAGCATCCTGTGTTCAAATTAATCGCAAATTCAAATCAAACCGGCAATTAGCAGGTCTTCCCGGAAATTGTATATTTCTGAAAGTTAGCTGTCTTGCGCAGAAATTCTTTATGGTCGAATGAGCTTGTTTCATCACATCAGTTTCCTATCATGAGGATTATTAATACATGGTTAATAATATAAATGGTATAAAAGAAACTAAAGCTGAGTAAATATATGTAGATATCGATTTTAGTCACGATATAAATATTTTTAATAGAATTAGGGGAAAATATATAATTGACGGTGACTTTAATTATATATTTTCCCCATAGCATAGAATTGCACAAGGGATAATAAATAGGGTAAAATTCTTCATAATAAACTAACCACCAGTAATTATTCTCTGCTTTTTCCGCCAACTCCAACCTATTTTCCACAATCAACCAAAAGCAAACCATCCACACCCGACTTAGTTATATCAAATTGTAGCACATTTCTTTCAAATCCTCGAACAATAAGTAGTTTATATTCAGATTACCTGCCTGTTCTCTTTCAAATAAAGAGTCTGTTAACACAACACCTCTTCCAACTATTTTTGACTACAACAAATTAAACATAAATATATTTAAAAGAAATCTTAATAAAAATATATCCGAATCAAACATAGACGTAAATAATATAGCTGAAATAGATCTCGCATTAGAAAAATTCGTAAATGTTTTATCATGCACAATCTCTCAAATTGTTCCAAAAAAAATCAAGAAAGTAAGTTACCAAAACATAAAACTATCTAATAATATCAAATAACTTATTATACAAAAAAACAATATACGACACGAATGGCAAAAAAATCGTGATTTTGGCTCAAAACTGTAACTAATTTTTTAAATTCGCAAATCAAAAACTTAATACAAAACTTGAAAAATACAAAATGGAATTCCTTGCTAAAATCACTTGACAACCATTCTAAACCATTTTGAAACCTCGCAAAAATGTTAAAAAATAGGAATCACTTTATCCCACCCTTAAATTCCACTTCAGATTTTTTAGTAACAGATAAGGAAAAGGCGGATGCTTTAGCTGGACACTTTTATAAAAATCACACTTTAACAACTAATATCAGCAATGACACGACAGAGTCATTAGTAAACAATTCAATTTCAGAAATCAGTAATTTCAACATTTCCAATTTTGATAAAATTAAATTAAAGGAAATGCAAGTTATTATTAAAAACTGTAAAAGTAGAAAATCTGAAGGTAATAATAATATCAAAAATGTTATAATCAAAAGTTTAAACATTAGAGCTCTCAAGGTTCTAATTAACATAATGAACGCCTGTTTGGAAACAACGTCTCCTAAAGCTTGGAAAATTGGTTCGATCACATGTATACCAAAGCCAAATTAGGATATATCCGACATAAGCAGTAACAGACCTATAAGTTTGCTAAGTTGCTTAGGTAAAGTTTTTGAAAAATGTATTAAAAACAGGTTAGAAATTATCTTGAACGCTAGACATATGCCAGATGAACAGTTCGGTTTTCGGCCCAAACATTCCACAACACATCAATTAATACGTAGCAAAAATATTATAAAAGGTGTTCTAAACTTTAAAAAAATCGGTAGGAATGATTACACTGGATATCGAAAAAGCATTCGATACCGTATGGCATAACGCTTTAACACACAAGCTTTACTCTCTAGAAATAGCCAACTTACATAATAAAAACAATACAAAGTTTTCTGATAGAACATTTGTAGTGAAAATAAATAACAAAAATCAGTTGAACACAACATTAACGCCGGGGTTCCACAAGGCTCATGTTTATCACCATTACTTTATAACTTACACGTATCAGACATTCCTACTCCAAGAAACTGCAAATTAGCTCTTTTCGCAGATGACACCGCTTTATTAACTTCTTCTCCTTATCCAAATAAAATTAAAATTAGGCTAAAAATAGGTTTTTCCAAACTGGAAGATTTTTTCTTCAATGTGTCCTTCCAAGCAGTGATTTAAACTTAAACAACACTTCTATTAAATATGACGAGAACATCAAATACTTAGGAATAAATATAGGCCAAAAATTAAGTTTCACTTCACATATAGACTTTTGTAATCAATAAGTGTAACTCATAAAACAATTATACTCGTTAATAATTTTTCTCTTTAAAAGCAGTTCACTAAAAGAATATTATTGTCGTTCAGTAAATAGTAAAAAATAGTTTGCAAACCAAAATTTTTTTAATATTCATTTTTTTAGTGTAGATTTTAAAACGTTTTTTTTTAAATAAAAATGATGATAATATACACCTAAATACATTCATTACTGTATTAACAGATAATATGCATTTTTTATTAAGGCTCAATGAATATTTATATATACATATATACATACTTAAAAAAAATTCAAAAACAGTTTCAGTAATAGATACTATAATAGTGCATTAAAATTTTATAAACAACAGTATGTAGGTGAATCTAAAATAGGTGAACCCATAGGTAAATTTTAGCGTAATTTTGAACCTTTAATATTTTCAAGTTTAAAGGCAATTTTTTCGTTGAACAGTAATCATTTTCTGGTTTTATTCTTATTACATTATTATTATTATCATCCCTTTCCTCTTTTCCTTTCTTCATTTCTTATAATTTTCCGTGAACTCTATTAAAAAAAATCTACCTTTTTTATATACAGATTAAACAATGTTACTAAAAAATAATTCAATAAAAAAACAAAAAGTTGAGAAATATCGTGAACTCATCATTATCTCGAGCTATTGATTCTAATTTTATTTGATTCTACCAAATAAAAACAAATGCTGGCAGACCAGCAGCGCGAATAAATTGTGCAGGTGGATACGATTCAATTTAATTAAGTTGAATTGAACGCTATGACCTAATCAATTTCATTAAATTATTTATACTTATAGATATATCATACGTTGTATGTATATATTACTAACACATAGTTATTTTGGTAAAGAAAACGAACACATAGCTGACAAAAATCATTACGGTCATTGTTAAGAATTCATTAATTTTTTTTTTACTAAATTATTTCAAGTGTTTTAGAAGAAGAACTGAATTAAATTTTTTAAATGGATTCCATTATATTTTAGTTCATAATATTCTAAAATTCATTTCATAAAAAAATGTATAAGTTTGTTATCTGATTTTTTAAATTCTATTACAGGCAGCGCCGTAAAGGTGAGTTGTTTAACCTCAAAAATAGCAGAATATAAATTAATTTTCCAAATTTAAAAATATTATCTTTAAAAAATGAGTGGAATGGTTTTTTTTAATAATAAAGAATTTTATAGTTTAAAATTTACTTTAAGAATATTCAATGATTGAGTTAAGTAGAAAATTTAAACATTTATTTTAATACTTATTTTAATAACGGTATCAACTAGCCACTCAATGTTACACAGATTTTTGAGTTCTTAGCACTAAGTATTTGTTATAATTTCATTGTTTTTTACTTATAACTTTTTCATTTTCTAAAACTAGATTTGCTTAAAAACGTCTTTTATACTTTACCGCCATTAAACTGCCGGTTCCACAGAATGATCATGATTTCAGATGCTTTTATTATTTTATTTTATACCCTTTATTAAATAAACACATATTTTTCGTAGTTATTTGTTTATTAAATAAACAAATAAAAGGTCTGTCTGCGTATTCAAAAACTTTACAAAAAATGTAAAACTTTATAAATTTTTAGCCCGAAAATGCTGCGTACTGATAGTGACTATTTCTCTGACTAAATTTTTGATCAAGTTTATATAAAGTTAAATATTAAAGTTTTAATAAAGTTTTATATAAAGTTTTAGCAGGAAAATTTTATCAGGTAAAAATTTTATAAATTTATAAAGTTTTTAAACGTCAAAAAAATATATTTTAACAGAGTGAGTTTCATTCTCACGCTGAGTAATGTTTATGCGTTTTTGTTTGTAACATGTATTTATTACAAACAAATAATGGAGTCTTAAAATAAATTTTATTTTAAGAAGTATAGTTCAATTGAACGATTTCGTTTACAATTATTTCAATATGTTAAATTTATAATGTAAAAATTTGAAATAATAATATAATAATGACACTTCATAAGACTTTGACAGTTTGACTTTTCTAACTTTGTAACATTTAAATTAACTTTGCTCTCGAAGTGGAACTCTACTACGGCCATTTTGAAACGAGTAAGAAACGAAACTCACTTTAGATGTTTAATGTTTTGTTTTTATAAATAAATTTCACATTCAGTTCAATTGTCGTATTGAGTGGTTGTTTTTCGGAAAATTTAAATTTTTTCTGGTGAAGTGTTTTAAAAAAAATAAATTATAAAATGAATGCTGATCAAAATAAAATTATTGTTGAACATTCACCGACGACATTCAGCAGAATCCCTAATGGTAAGTATATACTACATTTTAGCAGGTAGTTATATTTTTTCTCCTGCGGATATAATTTTTTAAAGTATATAATTTGCAGAATATAGAGAACAGCTGCATAACCAACTGGGACCAAGTCAAAATTTAGTACCTAACCCCGTGGAACTTCATGATGAAAGTGGTAAGTTAATAAAGACTATAAATTGTAAGTGTATTGCTAAATATTTTTATATTGTAGTGATCTAAACCCAGCTGTGGAGGAAATAGTCGAGAAGAATGATGGATTTAATTTAATAGAAGATGATAGTAAGTAAATTATTCTTATTATTACTCTAACAAAGTGATAAAGTGAGTAAATCATTATTTTTATTTTAGGCCAAAATTGTGCCAGTAAAATTTCGCTCGATGCCTTAATCAAATTATTGTCGTCGATGTATGGCGATGTTTTGCCAAAACTAGGAAAAACCGTAAAATTCAAAAACAAAAAGAAGATGTATTTGGAAATCCAACGTAAACTTTTTGATAGCGGGTATGAGTTTTCACTTAGCCAAATCGAAAACAAACTCCGTACTTTAGAAAAACATTACAAAAAAACAATAACGGCTAATAAGAAAAGCGGAAATGAAAGAAGTAGTTGTCCTTATCAAAGGTAAAAAAATTCAAAATATAACAATGAACTAATGACTATAATCACTAATATGTAAAATCCGTACTACTGACAGCGAAATAAGTAGAAGAAGAAGATCTACAATAGTCGAAAAAAAAAACCCTGAAGAAAAGGACAACCAGAATTTCAAACTTCTCCGACAATTTATAAAAAAATAAATAAAATAAATAAAAATAAATAAAAAACAAATTTCAAAAATATAAATTTATGGAAAATTTTAATAATTTTAATAAGATTAAATATAATAATACAAATACAAAAATTTTTAATTTAATTCACTACAAAGTCTATATCTGATTTCTTTTCCAGTTTCTGCTATATCTGCAATATCTTCATTTTGTACCTCGCTTTGCGATGAAGGCTCTGTTTCTTCAAAATTAAAATCATTTTTATCTGCTAAATTGTGTAGTATGCAGCAGGCAACTATAAAATCGCAAAGTTTAGGAATGCCCCTTAGTTTGCAATAATACAATTGCCTGAATCGTTGCTTCCCTAAGCCAAATGTGTGCTCAATAATTACTCGACATGTGCTTAATTTTTTATTGAACTTTTTTTGAGCTCTACTAAAGTCGCCATTATCTTTATAAAGTGTCATTAAATATTCTGAGCAGGGCTACACTCAATCGTTCAATAAATAATAATCTACAAATAATAGAAAACGTTTTAAAAAATGCAAACATTATAATTGAAAAGAATTACTTCCACAAAGACTTTTCAGTTTCGAATATATGAATGAATTCTGAAACACCCAAATATCGTGACATGATTCCAGATAACCTAGAAATACGGAAATGAACTTCCTATCTTCATTGCAAATACCTTGCAAGCAAAGACTGACTACACCTTTCCTGTTAATATAATCGTCTTTCCTGGAAGCTGCTGGATCTGTTTTTATGTGAGTTCCGTCAATTGCACTTAAAAAAATCGTATATTTATAATATGTATGTATATTTTAAAATTAATAATTGTATTAGTTTACCTAGTACATTTGGAAAACCTTTTTCATGTAAAAAGAAGTGTGAAGTAGTTTTTTCTTTTTCCTCATTTGGCCATTTTATAACATTTGGTCGAAGACTACACAGAAATTGGATAACTCCGTCCAAAGTTTTACGTACTGCAAACAGAGATATATCAAACCGATCAGCCAAATCTCTAAAACTGCAACATTCATGACCAGCAAAACCACAAAAATGTTGTAAGCTGTTTATCTTCTGGACCGTGTTTATCTGCTCGTAATTTTTTAAATTCATTGGACATCTCAAATTTGGTACTTAAATCATTGAACAATTCTCTCTTTAGACGAAAATAACGAACAAATTTTTCGGACTTTGTATGATGGCATAATTTGTTCGAAATTATTTGGTACGCACCATCTTTTATTTTGATTAAATAAAAACCCAAATACCAATTCTTCTTCTTGCTGAAAATATAACTCCATTTTCTCTATATCTTCATCACTGCTACAACTTATTTCGGTCTCACTACTACTACTTTCTAATTCTTCTTTTTCTGAATCACTATCAAGCATTTCCATTAAAATTGATTTCTTTTCCATTTTTAATAATAAATAATTTATGAATTTACAATGAATTTAAAAAAAAAATCTGGAAAAAAAAAACTTGTACCTTATTGTTGTAAATTGTAATTCATTCAACTTTATATGTCAATTGCAAGTATTAAGTGTCAACTATAATATTTTTAGTCAGTTTTCTGTCTGCGTACTTTTCCTTACAAATGACAATAAAATGAAAAAACGTGAAATTTTACTCTTTTCTCTCAAAAAAAATTAGTCAGAGAAAGTTAGTCAGGAAAAGTACGCAGACAAACCTAATTACGAAAAAAAAACAGTAGCTTTAACTTTAAAAAATTAACTTTACACACAATGGGTGGATAAGTTGTGAAGGATGATCCAAATCAAGACGAAAACTGAAGATTTTTATTATCTTTTTTTGTATTGAATTATTAAAAATTGAAAAACCCACATTTTATTTCCATTCAAATGTTGAGATTATACTTTTTAATAAAACTATATAAATTTTATACAGATACAATACTAATGGTCATCCATCATTATTTTGATACTATTACCGCTCATGTTACCATCATTATTTTGATACTATTACCACTCACGAATTTTCAAATTATGAATTAGCTTGTAATCAATCGCCTTGTAATGGAAAACTAAAAATTTTTATAATTTCAAATTTTCAGATTTATTTTAAGGATTATAAAATTTTTTCCTGGTTACGGTGGCTATATACATATAAGTTTCTAAATATATCTAAAAGTAATAATTATATATTGATTATAATTAAAAACTATTAATTTAATCAATTATTTCAATTAAATAACTTCTATAAAGTAGAATATAATTTTTATGTGGCTCGAAGGATAACAAAATAAATAATTGTAATTTTAATTTGGGTCAGACGTAAGATTATAATAAAATTGATTATTATTTAACTGAGCGGTTATTTTATTATTAAAAGAAGTAAAATAATAACTTATGTATAGAAAATATCCATATATATACATATAAAATTTATTATACAAGTTGCAAATTAAAAAACCGTGCTACTAAAGAAATGGGCATGTTATAATTTTTTAAAGATAAATATGTGTGTTACATAAAAATATATATGTATTATGTATAGGTATATTATATTCATTATAATATTGAAATTATTATTCTATACTCATGTTATTGTATAAATTATTTATTTTCATTTACGCTAATTTGATTGAAATTAACTAATTGAAGATGAAACTGGAGTCTTTTGATTTTAAAATAATAAAATTTTTGATTTTAATTTAACCCAAAAAACCCTTTTATATCATTTTAAGTATATGTGTATTACTTTGATGTTACAACATATTATATAAAATATTATTTTGAATTAGTTTTTATTATTAATTTCAAATAGCAAATTTTGTAAAAAAAAACGTTAATTTGACTCTTTACAAAGCTTTTGAATGCGGCTACTATTAACTATAACTCTCAAAATTTATTTATCGCAAAATTAATTTCAAAATTGTTCAAAAAATATAAATATATCAAAATTTTTTTTTTGTTTTTTTCCTAAGGGAGGTGAAAATCTTCCAAAGACACCAAGAATTCCGCTTTGATAATGTAAGACTATTACTAAATAAACAAACCTCTCCCTTTAGCCAACATAATAGGATGAAACCCCTAACCATGCACAGCATATCGCTAGGGAGTAGGAATAGGAGAGGATAGGACAAGAATGAGGAAAAATTAAATTAGGAGTGGGACGGTAAAGGAATAATGAGTCCGCCTATTATTATTATTATTGCTATTTTGCTAACAGTGACTACGGTCATCAGTTACATGTAGTATATAACACCTTCCTGCATGATGTTATAATTGAATGCAACCCCACTGTCACTGTATTTAAGCTATTATTATTGCTATTAGTATTATATATTAATATTATTATAATTTACTACAAAGTCAGGGTCATCAGTGAAATACAACGTGCAGTAGTATATCACACCGTTCCTGATGTAACCAAAGATAACTCCACTGTAGCAGATATTATTATTATTATTATTGTGACTACTGCTATTATTAATTAAAAATTTTGGTAAATATAAATCTAAATCAATGTTATTTCAATATATTGATTACATCTGAATATTACATACTCATTCTTTTTAATTTAAAACTTTAGGATGTAATTTTTAAAAATTAAAAGTAAAAGATTAAATTAGACAAATAGATTTCTTTAAAGAATAATTTATATTTTATTTAATTTTTTTTTAAAATAAAAAGTAAACAGAAAACTTAAATTAAAATCAATAAAAATTTTATATTATAATAATCTAATACAAATAATTACATAGGAAAAATATACATATTTACATTAAAAATATAAAACATAATACCTAATTAAAACTATAATATTTTTCTATTATATATATATATTCTTTTTCTTTTATAATCAACGAATTAAAGTTTTAAAAATTTCTGATTGTCTTGCCAAATTTGAGCTAGAAGACTTTGGAAGATTTCGTTTTACATCACAATTAGTTTGAGTAAAAAAATTAAAAATTGACATCATATCATCATCACCAGCTGTAGCCAATTGTTGTCCATCTGGACTAAATAATAAAAATCGTACACGATCTTCATGACATTTAAGAACATCAACAATTCTATCTAATGACGCCATTACCAAAATTTCAAATGTAACGCAACCATCAGAATCTAAAAGAATTTAAAATGATTGAATATTAACACAAGTTTTTGCAAAAAGATATTAGGAGGAATGAAAGTTTTACGAAAGGATGCTCCTAAGAAGATAGCTCCTAATATAGATCCTAAGAAGACTCAAAGCCGCTTATATCTTCATTGAAATAAAAAGGAACTAAAACTGATAATTATTTTTTAATTACATAAATCGATTACGTTCGATTGTGTCTATTATACAATTTTTACGCCGTTTATAAAATTAATTAAAAATCGTTAAAAACAGCAAAAGAGTAAATTAGGAAATTAGAAAACAAATATTGAAATTACTATAGGTAAATACAACGCGGCAGTGTAATATATTTAAATAAACACATAATGTGACAAAATTAAACACTCGTAATGAAAAAATGGTTTAAAAGGCATTTGGAGAGCTAATTCCAAAAACAGCTAACGTTTTCTAAATTTTTTTTCTTTTGTGCTGGTTTAAGCATAGTATTTATAGTAGTACTCATAATTTTCTTGGAATTTAGTTAAAATTTTTGCTTGGAAGAATTCTTACATAAATTTTTTTAAATTTTTTTTCAAGTTTCAAGCAAGTACAAACAGATACAAACCCAAAAATCCTATAGCATCTAATATATTTTATCTCAAAATTCTTCTGCACATTTTTATTTTTTTTACTATTTCTCAAAAATGGTAATGGTTAAAATAAAATTTGGTGAATTTCAAAATAATAACAAACTTTCTTTGAAAAAAAAATTATTTCGTTATTTTGTTTTGATTTAAAATATTTTTTATTTTGATACAATAAAAATAAAATCTCTAAATTTTTCTTCAAAATATTTTATAATAAAAGCCTCGATGTCTCAAAATTTTTTATTTAAAATGTCTAATTTTTATAAAGCGGGAAAATTATTATTATTTTGTAAACATATTTGAGCAATACATAAAACAAAGATTTAAAAACAATATCTTAATACACGTGTTTAATATCAAAAACAATATATCAACATTTGAGGCAGACAACCGGAAATAATGACTTAAACACTTCTTGAACGAAAATAAAATTTTCGATCTGTACCAACAACTTTGTTTTCCATTATTCTAAAACTTTCATTTTATATACAAACTTACTTTTAATGCTATAACTAACAACCATTTCAGCTGAAATTTTATTAAAAGCCATTGCTTCAATTGTACAATTACTGTCTTTTCTATTATAATAAGCGACGATTTCTTCGGTTTGTATATTAACAATTGAAATTGAACGAGATTTAGCTAAAATATTATTTGTTTTTTAATATTTGTCATCACATATTTTAATTACACGTACCAATAGCAATGTCTGTCGGAATCCATGGATGCCAATCAATAATTGCTTTATTTGGAGTCAAAAATATACTATTACTTAATTTTCTTCGAACCTTACATGATGGCCATTTACATATTATAACCATTCCAGCATGATCACTTGTTGCTAAATATTTGGTATTAACATTGAATTTAATTGCGTTTATTGGATTCGAATGGTTGCGCAAGACTCTTGTTTCAGATGTTACTGAATTAATAATGTATATCTTACCAATGTTAACACCACATAATATATATTTACCCTTGGGATACCACTCAATACATATAATTTCTTCAATGTCATGTGATAATAAAAATGAATCTTTCAAACATAAGAAATTGTGCATTAAATTTGATTGCGCATTAAATTTTTTCATACTCCATATTTGAATGACTAAAATGAAAGAATCTTGTTAAAATAAATACCAATAGTTCAAGTTTATTGATAACTTACATGGTTTTTTTGATTTTTCAGATCCAAGTGCCAAAGAATCACCATCAGGACTAAATCGTAAAGCTGTAACAATTTTTGTATGATATACAACAGTCTTGTCAGTTTCACATGTCCATATTACAAGGTCACGACCAAATGATGCTCCAATTTGTCCTTTGTATGACCAATCTATAATTTGCTTAGCTAAAAATTTAATCAATATTTAATCTTTTTTATTTATTTAAATAAACAATAGCGTTTACATGAATGCAATTTGAATCCTGGTAAATCATGTGTAGAATCTATAAATGCTGACGGTTTTGCCCTAGGTTTACATTCCCAATCCAATTCTTCATTATTATTATTAATGTAATTAACAGTTTGTACAAGTGGATTTATTTTGTACTGTGCACCTTTCTCCGATTTAATACAATATTTATCACAAAATTGATATGTCCGATGAGTTTTTAAATCAAATAGATTCGATATTTCAACTTTATAATTAAATTTTCTCCAATAACCAGCCTGTAGTCGCTAAAAGATATAAAAATATATTTTCCAAGTTTGTTTTCTTTTCCTATACTTACCGTTTCCAGTACATCTTGCGCTATACGTTGTTTATTGAACCGACGATTTAGAATTAGATCAATATTATCAAATGCGTATCGCCTCGGAATGAATCGATCACCAAACTCATTTGGTATGTTTTTATCATTTGGAGTAGTAACCTGCGAAGAAATTGATGTTTTAATTTTTAATTTATATAAATTTTGTATTATAAACAGTTTTAATATTTAAGCGTTAACTTAAGTTTGTTATTTAAAAAATCTATGCCTAGGACCTTATCTTTTCCCAATGTTAAGAAGAAATAAAAAAAATTATTTATTTATTTATTCAACTTATACAATAACTAAGATTAATTACTTATTATACATAATAATTCTAGCACTAGCAACTGAGGCCTTCGGCTATAAAAAAAATAAATAAAATTATATAAATAAATAAAATGGAATTTTTAAAAAATTTTCTACATATATTTTCTTTATTTCTTTAAAATAGTTTACAAATTATGAGTTTTTGAAAAATGCTTTGCAATATTTTCAACTATAAGCTTTGTCTATTTTAATGAACAAATTTCTTTAGAAAAAAGACACCTGTTAAAATTTTACTTTAATGTGATCTTTGAGTGCCGATTAATTAATATTCAATATCTTGATATTACAATGGACACGCAATTCTTGTCCTTTTTTTATCATTAGAACCACGATACAATACTTTACCCATTGAAATAATTTAACCAGATCTAGTAAGTAAAATTATACCGAAATAAAGTAATATGAAAAAGCGCATATTTCCAGAACTATAAAGTAAAGTATATTATAGATACTCGTATATAAAAATATAATAAATATTTGATTAATTTTTCCATACTACCTTAAAAAAATGTGCATATGTCTTTAAGTTTCAGGTATCTTAAAATAGAAAATTTTTGACTTCTAATATTCTTAAAGATATTCCTTTCTTACTCTTCATAAAATTTCAAGATTCTAAGTTATTGGGAAATAAACAGGGTTCTAAATTAATTTTGTAACAGGATCTATCTATACGGTTAACATTTTTATTTGTTTTAAACAGTGTAAAATTTTGTAAACATGTGGACAACAAACAGAGTGTAAATAATAAGCATATTTCTTCAGAAAATGTGATGAAAAGTAGAAGATCTCTTCGAAATTGAGGAAGTGATGCAGACATGGCAACATTGTTATTAGATTACCAAATAACAATATTGCCCGAATACATAAAATTGAGTTGAACTCAAATCTCACTTTTTCAAACACAATCTACATCTACTCGTAGTTTTCAATATTTGAAAAAGTGATATTTGATTTCCAGTCAGTTTTATGCATTCAATCAATTATATGAAGAAAACCTTTGAGTTATTTTCAGATAATGAAATTAGATTTATTATTAATTTAATTTCAAATTTTGTTCTCATAAAAAATTTTATAATTATTGTAATAATTTTCAGTACATTAAAAAAAATTTAAAAAATTGGATAATTACTCTTACTTTATCCCACCGCCAGTTTAAAAACTTTTACACTTCTACACAATTTTAATTAAGAATTTTGCTATTGGTTTCTTCGTATCTTTACAAAGTTTTCAATCAGTACGTTGAAAAGCTTTCTTAAAAAAATTATAATGTATAACAGCTATTAGAAGCCAAAAATTAAAAAAGATTGTTATTTTTATACAGCGGTGCAAATTTCCTTAAAGTAAACCATAAAAATGAAATCCTAACATTATATTGTTACACGTTTGTTAACAAATTTTCTTTTGTGTAGAGCTTCCTTAAAATTGACTTAAAATTTACATAAAAAATAATCCAAATTTTCTACAATAATAATCACCTTTTCACTACTGTAATTTTTTATCCATAATATTTTTAATAAGAAAATAAACTTATAGAAAATCTAAACATATCTTTGAACAACGAACTTGAAAAATATATTACAAACAAAAATACGTTGGTGTAAATTTTCAATAAAAGGCTTTAATTTCCTCATCATCTTCATCAACCATAATTAAAGTTAATTGTAATTATATTTGGAACCTTTTCATAAATTCTCTTTTCTGTTAACCTTTAAATGCAAAATATAAATTAAAAACAAATAGAGCACGAAACAGAATTACAATTTTATAAAACAAAAAAAGGAAAGGAACTGATAAAAAAAATATATATAAAAAAGTCCAACAAAATAACTGACCAGTTAAAACTTAATAAAGAAAAAAAAGCAAACGAGCTATTTAAACTTTGAATAAGTGACTTGCTATGGCAATCTATCATCTCACTATTTTGTGCAGGCATGTTACATGTCTTCACCCAACAAGCAGCATAATATCAAGTCACTTGTTTAAAAAAAAAATAAAATGAAATTGAAATAAACATCACCATAGCTGTTGTGTAGCACCAACATTTTAAACTGTATAAAACACACATTCATCGTTGTTGTAACTCGTAAATTTCTTTTTTTTTTTCATATTCTTATATTTCTTATAAAATATTATATATGTATGGATGTACATATTTATATTATGTGAATTATATGGTAGCAAACGAAGAATTAAACTTCTGTTTGACAACATTTTTCTCAAAATATTTTTTTTTCTGCTTCATTTTTTTTTAAGAGTGTACAATTTTTTTCTAAGTGTAAAAGAAAAGTAAAATGTCAGCTTTCTAATCAAATAATTCATGCGCTACCCGCCTCGTTAATTTTACAATTGTATTATTGTACCTATTTCTTAAATTTTTCGATTTGCAAGTCGAACTTTTAGAAAATTTACAAATTATTCAAAGTTTTCAATAAAATGTGGCAGCACATATTATAGAATTTATATGTAATATAAAAATAGGAAAGTCAAATAGATTTGTACAATTGAGAATGAAAAATTGAGGTGTCATTTTTATTTAATTTTCAATACAAATTGAATTTGACCAATTAAAAAATTTATCGTAACTTTTATGATACGTATTTCTCAATTAATTGATAATGTCATCAAAAATTTACAATGTTGTTCAAAATCTGCAATGAATATTTCCCTTAACTATGTGGGCCTTAATTATTAAATGATGCTAAAAACAAATAACTGTTCGACAATCGTAATTAGCCAATTCTTTGATTGCGTGATGATATACATATATATCTTTTCAACTAAGCCTGTCAAAATATTTTTATTAAAACTAATATAATTAAAATCCTTTCCACATTAAATGTATACTTAAAAATATTTTACTTTTACTCATATTAATTATATTAAAATCTAATACATGTTTAATATTTTATTTAATATAATAATTAGTTTTTATTTATTTTAAAAATCTCTAGATAAAACCGTTGGCTGAAATTTTATGGACCGTTAAACTAAAATATAAATGTAAGTTATACAAGAAATTCTATCTAAAGTCAATTTATTTGAAATTTATTTACAAATTTGGTCTTAATTTAAGACATTAAAAAAATCAACAAAGTATCAATATATTTATTGTAAAAGGATCGGCCCGTAAGATATCAATATATAGTTAAAGTTTTTTTTTTTATTTTGGTTTAATATTATTCTTATACATTTTATTAAAATAATGTTTAATTTTTTTTTTTTTTTATTCTTTATTATTTTTATTTACTTATTTTTGCGATAATATTCTTGTCTAAGAAACATATTTTTTTTTTCTGTTTTGGACCGCATTCCACATTTTGATTTTATACTTGTTAAAGTACAAGAAATGTTAAAAGAAAATACTAAAAGAGATCACAAAACAAAAAGAAAGAAAGAGAAAGAAATCAACTGAAAGAAAAAGAAAATAAAAAAAAAAAATTGTTATAGATTTATTTGCGGTTAGCATGCCTTGACTTTGACAGAAAACTTGATATTAAAATACATCATATGGTTTTATTGTTATTACACCAGTTGATTAGTTGTAGTTGTCCATGCAAAATATGTAATATATATTTTGACTTTTGTGCAACATTTTCTAGTTCTTTTCTGTTTTTTTATTAACTTTTTTTTTTATTTTAGTAGTACGTAGTACCTTTAATTTAACAGCTATAGTCAATTCTCTTTACTTTGGTGTGTCTTAGTGACACAAATAAAAAATATCCGTGTTTCATAATTTGTTAATATGTATTGTCAAAAATTTGTTGGATTTCATAATTTTTTCTTTATTTTTAAATTACATATAATTTTGTTTGTTAACCCTATAAAAAAAAATTTTTACATATATTGGATCGAATGCATAAAACTGCTCTGGAACAATCTTACTTTTTCAAACAAAACCTACGAGTTAAGGACGAGTTAGAGTACGACTTCAAATAGTCTAAGTAATAAATGGATATCAAATGATGATACGAAAAGTCACAATAGGCACATTTAATATAAAAATGAACTTGAAAATTGAAAACCTCTTACTATAAACATACAATTATGAAGTCGAATAACAGAATTTACTAATCTAATCATACTTAATTCCAACTGTCCAAATAAATTATATTTACATATGTACATATTTATATGAAAAATTTGTATAGTACCTACAAGTATAAATATTAATAAATATGTACATATTATGTACATGGAAAAAAATTAATACATGAATTTAATATCAAATCTCTCTTTATGTATGGTTGCCTTATATTTGACAGAAATGGTTTCCAAGTGTAATTAAGAATTTGGTATACATACTTTAATGATCCCGAAAAATTGTACCAAATTAATTTTTAATTTAAAAAATGTTTACAAAATAAATGTATTTTTCAAATATTTACTTATTTTTTTGTAAAAATTATAAAAACTGCAAAAATAAAAACTACATATATTATATATTTATATATTATAGATATTATATATAGATAACAAGTAAAACCAAACCAAAAAAATTTACTTTTCCATTACAAATTTCAAATTCTTATATCTTTAATCAAATTAATTGAACATACATTACTCTAACAATTAACAAATTTGAATTCCATTCAATTCAATTTCAATCAAAATACACAATTTAAGAATAATCATTAAAATTGTGTTTGTTTATTGTACGTTGTACTTTAACACGATGTTTGTATTCCTTAACGCTATACCACGCATAATTGATAACAGTCGCTCACATTGCACCACTAATACTTTTAATATCACTTTTCACTTCACTTTTCAGCTATGTATTGTCATTTTTTTTTCATTTGCAAAAAAAAAAAAACAAAATCATGTTTTTAACTGACTTTGTCGGCAAATATTTTACGTATCATTTTTCAATATCTTTCAACTGCAATTTATTTTTGCTTCTTATGCTATTTTTTATTTGTTAGTTGCTATATTCTTCATGCTTTTGGAAAAAGCTAAATGTTGAATGATCTAAATTGCGTTTGTTTTGTCATTCAAAAGATTGAAACAGTTAACATTACAACATAATAAATTAATAAAAGGCAGTGAAATATTTATAATTCTGCAATATACAGTAGCTATTGTATTTGACGTTTAAATTAAAAATAGTAGAATTTAAACAGAAAACAAAAGTAAAACAAAAGTCAATAAAAATAATATGTCAAACTTTAAATATTTAAGCAAATACCCACAAAACAAAATAATAAGTATAGAATTAAGAAGATTCTTATAACGGTAAAATATGACGTAAATATTTATTGCTATAGAAAAACTATATGAAATCATTTCATATGTTAGCAGTGGTTTAGTAGAAGTTATCAATTTAATCAAAGAGATTTTCTATAATTTTCAATTCAAATTATAATTAGAAAGTTTATTTTATTTTATTTATTTTTAATGCATTTCTCTGCCACATAAATGTGGACAGGAAATTTTACAGCCTTCCCACACTCTCTATTTTATACGCTCTTGCCCACTAGGCCACCGAGGCCCCTTAATTAGAAAGTTATTTAACATTTAAATTTGACGAAATTAAATACATATTTTTTGCACTAAATTTATAAATATGCCAAATTAATAATGAAAACCTAAAAGTTAAAAAAAAAAAACAATTAAATTTCAAAAATAATTATAGTTTTCATAATTGGTACTATTGAAATTATGAGAAACTTTAAACTCAATAAAGTTAAATCAAATTTTAAAATAAATTCAAACCAAGCAACACTATTGAATATTACATCTTCAAAGTTCTAACACAAAAACAAAAATCACATCATTAATGTGTCTTATGCTATACAAAATTGCTCTAAATATTTTATACTCTGCCTATTCAAAATCAAATAACTATAGAGTGATAATAACAAGAATAAAAACAAAAAAAAAACAAGACCTTGCGCAATTATTTTACATTGGCTAAAGATACTCCAGATTAAAAGATACTTTTTTATATATTGCTGTTGCCCAGCATTTTCTAAGCTTCGGAGATTGCAGAAATTTTAAAAAAGAAAATGAAAAGAAAAACTGCACTAGAAAATAGTAATGGAAAAAATGTTTCTCTAAAGTTTGATTTTTTATTTCTTATTGTTGTTACTGATCTTATAAATATTTTTCTTTTTATGTTTTGTTGCTGCTGTTGTTGCTGCTCCTTCAAAGACGTGCGAGTTAAATGATACAAACTAAGATGCTATTTTAGTAAACTTCTAACGTTTGATGAGTTTAGATCGCGAAAAGAAAAAAAAATACTATTTTGCGATTAAAAGTTCGAAATTTTTTTTTAATTCTAATGAATTTATCTGTTTAAAAAAAAATATTTAAATTTATCATAAAATAAATTAAATCTTAATAGGTTAAGTAAACAAAATAAAATTAATTTAGCTAATTTAAAATAAAATATTAAGTGAATTGTGATTTAAAAATTATATTTTTTTAATACAAATTTATAAAATTATTGTATTTTTTTCATATTATAAAATATTATTATTACATTTATGTTCAAATAAAAAAAAATATCAAAATTAAAATCAAAAAAATTGAAAAAAAAAAATTAAAAAAAATTTAAATTTTAAGTACTAGTAAGTATTTTGGTAATATCGTTAAATTTATAGATATATCAGAAATTAATTAAAATTTTAATTTCTGTTTCGAGCAATAATAATTATGCATCATTTAAAATATGAGTCTTTGAATTAATTATCAGGGAAAGGAAAAGATAATTAATCAGAAAAGTATCAGGAAAAGTTTGCAAAAAAATTGTCAAACTTTAATTCAAAAAATCAATTTTTTTTAATTACCATTAATTGGAATTCTATTAAAAATGTCGTGATATGATAATGGGAAATTAACAACCAGATACGTATTTTACTATTATCCTTTATTTGAAGTTGAACCTAGACTATCCAAGTAAAACATATTTTTAAGATGACGATAGAAAGTTTTTAACGAGTTCGAATATAATCGTTGGTGATTATTTAAAAGATATTTAAATTTTATTGTAAACTTTTAATGTAAATTTAATATATAAAAATATTACACTTGAATAATATTCTAAAAAATCTTTTACCTTTAATTTTTTCTTTCTTTTCTCACTCTAATATATAGTATATCATTATTCTCTCCTTGACACTAAGTTCTAACATAGTTTATCATTCATAAAATATTTTTGTAGATAAAAAAAATTAAATTTTGCTGTTAATTTTTTAAAAATTGATTTTCAGCAAATGAAATAATAATAATATATTATAATAATAAATAAATCTAAATATTTTATTTAAATATTTTAAAAGTGTGTAAAATAATTTAACTGGTTTTGATTTAGTGGAGTTATAGAAATATACATATTAATTATTGGAATATTAAAAGACTTAAGCTGAGAACTTTTTTTTTTGTCAATAAAAATTTATAAAAGGATGTTCATTTTTGCACTGCTTTTATTTTATTTTATTTTATTTTCAATATTTTAATTTTTTACGTTTTATTAAAATCCTATTAAACGAACAAACAAATTAACAACAATCAAAAAAAATCTAAAGTACATTTCCTTCATTTTATACTTAATATTCTTAATTGTGATATTATGAATAGTATTTTATATTGAATATTTTTTTGCATTTGTAATAATGTTCAAATAATATTTAGGTAATGGTTGTGAAACCCATTGGCTGGAAAATAAAATAAAACTAAAGGTCATTGAAAAAGAATTACTTTACAAAAATAGCAATTTAGAAAAAACAATACATATACAGTTAGAAATAAATTTCTAAATATTTTTATATATTTCCTTAAAAATTAATTTTAGAAACAATTTATGTCAATAACTCTTCAATGCATTTTCCGGTATTATGAATAAAAGGTTCATTAAAACATTTGACAAAACTCTAAAAATATACCGAGTAAAAAGTTATTTTATCACTTTTTTCTACTTTAACCATTATATCTCAAATAATTTTACAGAGATAGCAATAAAAATTTGCATTATTTTATTCATTCATAACTTAACTTAAATATAAAAGAAAAACTACAAAAAAACTCCACCTGTTAAAAAAGTCATCAAAATGAACATCCAAATTGTACATAAAACAAATCAATTTAAATTTAATGCGAATATCACGCATCTCTTTTCTGTTGAATTTTTATATCTACATTTTTGTGTTCTTTTTAAGAGTTTTTTTTACTACAATCTACGGGCATCCTGATGAGTAAGAATCAAAGTAAAAATTGCATGATTTTTTTGTTTTTTGTAAAGAAAATTTTAAAATTTTTTAATAAAAATAACGAGCAGGTGAGACGATCAGCGTTGTTTGTTTTTTATTGCACATTTTCTTATATATACATATACATTGCTTCTCGTTTCAATTAATAATAATAGTAGTAATGATGAACTTTCAATACAATAAAATAAAAAGAAAATATATACTAATATGTACATCATTTATTTGTATAATAGTATCACATATATACATACCAATAGATACGATTAATTCTTTATAGGTACATAGTTAGTAATTACAGTCTTTATATATAGAACAAATATTATTGAAGTTGTTTCTGAACATAAAACTTGAATTTTAATACAAAATGCCTTTAGATTTTCTGAAATTCATTTATTAACCAGATGATTAAATAACTATGGCACTTTTATAACAAATGTGGTAGCCGTAGGACATAATTAAGATTATTATATATTTATACTTCATTTATTTTTAGAATTTTAAATTCTAAATTCTAAATTTTATAACTGTAAAAGAATGAATTCAACTTGATTAGAGTAGTAGGTAAAGTAATTGATTGCAAATTCTTGTCATTAAATTATATCATATACATACCACAAAGTTTTCTAATAAATAATCATATAACTGTCAAGAGTTTCCGATACATTTCTTCTGCAGCGGCTGAGGCGCTGAAAACTTGAGATGACTGCTTTTGGAAATTTTTAATACTAGCACGGCTTTACAGTATTTTTTCACTTCCGTTGTTGTATGAAGTTTGTAACCATATTTTATTATATTAGTTGATCATTTAAATCAATTAGTCACTATTTATATTGAGCAAATTCGCCCTGCGCTTTCGTGCAGTTGCCAAACAAATTATTTATTTATATGAAAAATAACTCAGTGTCTATTGAAACTAGGTATCTGAAATTTTCTGAAAAGATGTCAAGTTGCATGCCAGAACTATAAAATTTGGTTGTGCTAGAGCAACAGATTCAGGTATCATATCCTGCATATTTTTGAACTTAATGAAGCTAAACATTTGAAATCTTGTGAAAGATAATGAAATTTTGTAGCAATAACTTCTGTTAAATTTGGCTGGTTTAGGGTAACAGGTTCGAGTAGCTGTCATACAACTCCAAAATTTACATAAATAGATCTCTGTACTAAATTCAGTCAAACATCATCTGAAATTTTGTAAAAGATGATCAAGTTTTATGAAAGCAGCATATATTATGTTCATATGAGTATCTCAGAATTAACACATTCTACACACTTCCTCGTTTTAATAGAAAGTTTTCCTAAAATACAACTTTTCTGAATAAATAAGAAACAATATGAGAACTATTTTTAACTACAACTTTAACTTATCAATAAATTCATAAACATTTAAACTTTATTTTTAAAAAATTGTTAATTTTGTTTAATTATTTAGAACCAAAAATATACTCGTATATATTTTATTATGAACTCTACTTAAAAAAAAATAATTTTTCAACTTAAATGTCCATATATATATTTATTTCTTATTAATATTTATTGTTTTATTTATTAATTTGAAAAATTTTTTTTTATATCAATGACCAGTACTTAAAATGAAAAATCAATTTTCAATTCACCAATATACAGTATTCCAACTTAGCTGATATTTGATTTAAGATTATACACATAATATAGAATTTATTCTATATATATGTATATTACATTAGTATTATTTCAAAATAAAATCCAATGTAATTTTATTTTCATAACCCAATTTCAATAAACCTCACCCACAAGACCATCCAGACAGATCAAAGAATAGAGCTTTAAATAAATAATATAATGGTATTTCTTATCGTATTGACCTCATAATATAGAGGAGGTCAAGAATCAGTTACACATCTATTATATTTTTATTCAACTTATATTTATATTCACAAATGTACAATTTCACCATAACGTGTACAACTTGATTTATATACATACTTACATAAAATTATATAGATGCATTTTTTTTATATCATCTTTGTGTTTAATAATTTTTTGTTGCATTTGGTAAATATCATTTTAATAATTTTTAAATTTGGTTTTTAAAGTAATACAAAATCAAATATTTTTTTAGTTTAAAAACCAACTGAAACGTTTTAATGTTCATTTAAACATTTCTTATACATAATAATATGCTTAATATTTTATAGGAAAAATATTTAATTACTCCAAACTATAAGAAATTTTATTTTTAATATTTTTTTTTGATAAAAATATTAATGGGAAGTTTTATATACTCGTACAATATGTCAATTTCCAGAAAAAAAAAATTGGGAATTATTTTGAAACGGACGGAAATTGCAAATTCTAATTAATTTATTGAATTAAAAATCCATTGTGAAAAATGTGACAAGTTTTTCAGCCTAAATTGTCCATCGATTTAGATGGTATAAAGATCATTATATACTTATTTATATGAAGGAATATTAATATTCATACGAAATAGTCTTTGTTAAATTCAATTATTCTGACATTTTATTATTCTAACCAATTAAACTTTTTTTACACCTTTACTCTTATTATTGAATACAATATACATGTACAATATACAATATAGAATATATATGTATATGCCAATAATTAAAATAATATACGTAGACTATATTATATTGTGATCATGAACTATATCGTATATGAACTTATATCGAACTATATCGTTCATCGTGAACTAATACTCTTAATATTATTTATACCATTTTCCTTATAATAATTTTTTAACAATTTAATGCCTAATACATAGTTTTATGATTTTATAATCAACATAATTGATTTAAACTATAATTTAATCAAAAATTATATTAGAGGTGAAAATTTAAATTAATAATTTTGGCACAAAAAAAAATTACGGGTCCAACCAATTAAAATCAAATTGAAGACAATTTTTAGGAAAGAAAGTGTCAGCTATTCTATTATTTTTTCTAATTAAAAACTCTTAGATCATACGTATGACATACATATGAATATTTACTTAGGCATTTAACTGTTTGAAACCTATTTTTTCCAAATTAATATTTATCAAAAATCATTATGTATAGATTTCATAATTTCAATTTAAAGTTTATGACTTTAATATATTTTATTAATATTATACTATTTCTATCGACAATAGAAATATGTTTTACATCATTTATACAACATTAAATAGATTAAAACAATTTTAATAATTTCTGGCCCAACATCACTTTATTTCAGGCACGAAGAAATTACAAGAAGATACATATTATAGCAATTTTATACCTATATAATATTAGAAATTATTTAAATTCAATCTAACGTACGATTTTTACCACTATTTTATTTTTTTTTTGTTTTACTATTGACCACCTGCATCCTTAAGTTTATACCATAATTTAAAAGTAACTAGTCATAAATGAAAAAGAAAAATCCAGCAAAAAAAAAAAAAATTTAAATACCATTTTACAATCTTATAGATAAAGTTAATATATAGAGAGAATCTCAATTTTTACAAAATCTATATTTTTTCTTCTGGAGAAAAACCAACTCTTTGAATATAATGTATCATAATTTTGTTAAACTTATAAACTCCCAAGAGATGAACATAATTTACTAGTGTTTTTAACTTATATTTTTTTTATTTCCAATTACATTTGAGGACTTTAAGGATAACCACTACTTCATTTTTTTTAGATTTGTTTTAACCATGAAATTAAACTGATTTTGATTAAACTACATACGATTTTTTTTTAGTTTTTGTAAATTTTCTTATTAATAGTTTTGCAAAATTTATGATTATAAATAAACAGTTATTTTTTTGTAATTTTTCTTTTTGCTGTGTTATGGTTCGTTGGTGGTAAACGTATTAGTTACTATATATTATAATATTCTATAGATCTATGTATATAAACGTTCTGTTAGAGTTAAGACTGATTCAGATAAATATTTTATTGGGTAGTATTAGGCGGATAATAACAGGTGTTTTTTCTTGTGTTTTTTTTCTAAATTAATATTGAATTAATTTTTGAAGAAAAAAAGGCGGAGTTTATTAATTTAGTTTTAGAAATGAATAATATTAGTATTTTAATAAAAACCAAATTCGTCTCTAGTCTGTATATTAGGATCTTAAGAACATAACCAAATTTTAAATAAAAGTACATTTCTTACAAATAATTTCAATTTCTCTGTTTGAATAGTTATTTATATTTTGATATTAAAACTAAAATAATATATATGTTTCATATATATATATACACATATATGTATATACATTTTCAGGCTTTTTATAAAAGAAAAAGAATAAAATAAATATTTTTTTTATTGCATAATTTTGGTAGTAGGTAATAAATAAGAAATAAGAAATATACAAAAATGTTCAAAATAGTTATTTAATAAAAACAAAATTTTAATTTTAAAATATGCTTTTCTATACATACGATTTTTACAAAATTTTACAAGCGTTACTACAAATTTAAAAAAATATAAATCGTTTATAATGTGATACATATTTTTTTTCTCTCCTTGCCACTCCTATGAGGCGTATTATAGGGCATGCACTAAGTAATTTATTATTCATATTTGACTAAGCTTCAGTTTCGTAAATCATATAATGTATTTTTTTCAATTTTGTTGTCCATCGTTTTTAACAGCTAAAAGATTTGCCTTATTTACTCTTTTATATCTATTTATAATAGCAATAAGTTTTGCATGACTTCATCTCATCTCTTTCCAATTAATTTAATTTTTTTATTTCTATTCGCATTTTTCAGGCTTTTTTATAGTTTTTATTTACAAATAATATGTAAAAAAATATAAAAATAATTTCTTAAAATTTAAATAAAAATTTATTATCTTATAATAAATAACACTGATTAGTGAAATATGTGACATTACCCATTACCCATAATAAACGTTTTTTTATAGGATAATCGCTCTCTATTTTTTATCGATTTTAAATATTAATATACCAATGAAGCATTCTAACGCTACATTTTTTATGATATTACACTGAAAATGAAATGATTATATGATAAAACCGCTACGATTATTCTTGCAACAATTTTCTAAATTATTTAATATATGATAGTAACAAAAGAAAATTTGAATTCTATCTGATACAAATAAATATTAAGACGATAGCAAAATCTTAAAACTTGAAAAAAAAAAAACAATAAAATATAAAAAATGATAAAAAAAAGACGTCATCCTGTTAAGTGAATATCATATGACAATATGCCGCAAAATTTTTTCCATAAAGCAAAACAAAATAATGAAGCAAATTTAAGTAAAAACCAAAAATTGATCCTCAGGTGGTGAGTTTTTTTTGATCACTTATAATTTTTCTTTTTATTAAGAATCTATTCATATATTAAGTAAATGGTATAGTTAAATATTTGATATACAATCATGACTTACATGTATTCCATAATTTTTATAACAGGCATTAAAATTATATCATTATACTCATATATTTTATTCTGTTTATATTATATCCATATGACCATATATATATTATGTTATACTCTAATGTTTTTGTATTTTAATATGACATACAGCTTGTGTGGCCAGAATCACGAGCCGCTCATTTATGCAATCGAACAGAAGAATTTTTCAAAAGGTAACAAACCAGAAAAAAAAACGTGCACACGTGGATAAAAGAAAAAAAATCATACCATATGCAAAAATCGTACATGCAACTAAATCTAATAAATTGAAGCTATAAGTATATAACAAAAATTATTTTATAATTAAATACAGTAAGGTCAAAAGTTAAAATAAAAATATTTTGAAAAAAAATTATTATTTCATAAAGTTTTTGAAGTTCAAGAATATAACTTTTACACTATTAATTATTTTTCTAATCCATTAACTAAATCAATTTGACCAACATGTATGAATTATAAGATTAATATATTTTGAAATATTATTTATGGCACAAGCATTCGTGTTTAAACTGTTATTTATTTAACATCACACCAGTTTTATTGTCTTTTATCGATCTATGAATCTTTTTCTAATCTAATATCGGGTCATATAAAATCTTTTTATAGTTTTAAATTACATTCCATTACATCACGTCACATTAATCACAAATTTCCCATTTTATTTTACTATATATACATAAATTACTATCTCTTTATATATATCTAAAGTTTATTCGATGAAGATTTTAAATAGAGTGATAAACGGACTAACGTATGTAATAAATTTAAACTAAAAAAATATAAATTTTTTAGTCAGAATACGTTTTAAAAATATATATATATAGATAAACTCTATTTATATAGTATTATTATTATTTAAATTTCATTATTCTCTCTTTACACTCACCATATTATTTTGAACCAAACAGGAAGCTTATTTATTAAGATGATTCAATTTTAGTTCGTGTACTTACCGGATGGCGGCAGTAATTATAAAATTTAACTAAAAGTGCGCGACAAACTATTTTTAAAACCATTATAACTTCTTTTGTTTTTTTTTTATTTTCATTTTGCATTATAAGAAGTTTCAATATTTTCTTTTCAATTTTTCGACAATTTGAAAAATATTTCAAAAATTTAGGAAAAAATTCATCGATTCTTTTTAATAATTTATGTTGAAATATTATTGTAGTATGTACATATTTCAAAGTGTATACAATATGCTAAAACCAAGTAAAAGTAATTTAATTTAGTATATGTATTATCAAATTTTCAATGCATAGATACTATACTTTCTTGAATTAAATAAATTTATTACGAAACATATAGTATGGTACCTACATATATCATTTTTAAAATCCTTTTTATGGTACAATTAAAATGTAGATTTCAAAAAATTAAAAAGAAAATTTCTAATAGATATTAGTTTGTTTTTTTTTTAAACAAAAAATTTAACGTAAAAAAGAAATATTTTTAAGCTAATTCCCAAAATTTTATTGCAAGATCTGTAAAAAAAACTGAAAAGTATATTTTGAAAAATATAAACTAAGATAAGTACTAAAACTTTAATGTACCTATATAAACATTCAAAATTAAATTACTAAATTACTCAAATAAACAGAATAGTGATTATCAAAAGTATTCCTTGTTCCTATAAAATTTTATTTTTACCTCATAAAAGTTTTTCAACTATATTACAAAAATCTAAATTTATAAAAAGAATATATATATACATATATGTAATTAACGCTATATCTAAATATAAATATGTAATATCGAAATAATTAATAAAAGTAAAATAATTTACCTATTTATACATATATAGAATCTAAGTATGTGTAATATGTATAACTTATGTATGTAACATATATATATACTTATAAAACTATTACCAACTATTACCAGCGATTATCAGTTGAAAAAATGATATTTTTCTTTTTTTTTATCGAAGTTTTTAACCCAAAAAACATAAAAAGTAATTTGTAGTCATTAAAAATATTAGCCAAATATTGATGGATTATCATACAGAATATTTAATGTTGACCTATTGAAACCCATTAAAATTAAACTGTTTTTCTTAGATAGGTGTTTTATTTTACTTTATATTACAAAGTACAAATTAGTTAATAGACAAGCATCAATACCATAAAGAATGAATATTTTAAGATTAATATACTATGATATCAATATAAGCACATGCTATGCATAATAAATTCATTTGTTATGCATTCAAATAACTTAATACGCTTTATTCACCTATTTCGCTCACGGAAATTTCAAATTGCTATTAAACATTTTATAAGCATTGGTTAGTTATATTTTGTGCCAAATATTTTTGGTATCGCCCCTTTTAAAAAAAAAAAAAAACAAAAACTTTCATAGAAATAAAAAATTTGCATATGACAATCGTATCTTATATGTTTGTAATTTGTAAGATATCTTTCTAAGCCTTCAAGCATTAAGTATGCGCGGGCACAGAACTAATTCTTTATCGCAATTAGTCATAATTTCTGATCAAAAGATCCTTATAAATCGATTCAGTTGTTAATTACCACATACATACATATTGTGTAGAATATATTATATTATATTATAATTCACACTTGTAACAAAAATCTTGAAATAAATATTCACTATAATTATAAATCGTAATTATTAGACATATAATATTAGTATATGTGTATATGTAAGTAATATATGCTGAATATTATTGCTTTTGGAAAACTATAACTAATGAAGTTTTAATAAAACTTTTAATCATTTTTACTCTTTCGCTTTGTTTCGTAATATTCAAAAATTAAATTTTCCAATCAAAAATGATATCTATAATTAACGGCATATTGCGTCATAAAAAAAAATTCAAACATAATCAGCCTATTGAAAGAAGAAAACCCTTTAAATGTTTTAAAACTTTTTGCCAATAATTTTAAATTTTGCAATAGCTATTTTCTATAGTATTGGAACCTATTTCGGTTTTTAAATTGTTTTGTAACTTCTATAAAGTTCCTATAAAAAAGGTGACGGATTTCTTACTTTAAGTTAATTCATTCCGATTCGCTAAAATAAAATATTTCAACACTTAAATTAGTCCCAATTTAAAATGTTGCCATAAAACTTGATCACCTTTTGCAAAATATCCGATACGAAGCTCAATAACTGTATCAAGGTATGAAGATATAAATTTCGTATTGATATGGCCTTTACCCAAACCTGTTAAGTTATAGACTAATCAAACTGCCAATCTCAATACATAAAATAGTAATAATAATTAATAACTAACATAAATATCGTACATAAAAAATAAATTTATTAATAAAACTTAAAACAAAAGCATTTATTAAAACTCAATAATATAAATTCTATATAATGCTCACAAATGAAAAAAGATGAATTTGCTGGAAATTTTTTTGATTTATACAATTATTTAATTTCATGATTTTATTTTTCTTAGTAAAAAATAATATAATCTCTTATAAAAAAAAAAGAGAAAATGACTAATTTTGTTAACTATTTATTAAACCATCGATATACGAGTTGTCCACCCAAATATATTTTGCAATCTTTGATAGTGATACCATAAATTTCTTTTAAATACATACTTGCATTATTTTTACCGACCGCATACATTAATGTATAATTTAGGTATTGTTTTCATACCAAAAATTTGTAACCGAGATTTTTTGCAAAAATGCATTACTCCGGTGCGTAGAAGCCCGTAAATTTTTTTTAGCGTGATGTCTATGTGTGTGTGGGTATGTCTGTAGGTACGTGCGTACCGCTTAAAAGGTTAAGAAATTTTTTAAAATTTTATATTTAAGGTTTTGATGTAAATCGGACGGCCGAAAGTGGTAGTTTACTAATGTCTTTTTAAGTTTTTTACAAATATTTCGTAACATTAAAATATTATGAGAAAAATTATTAAGAAAAAGTTGTTACACAAGTAAAGAGCAACAACTTTGCCATACAACTATTTTTGATCCGACTACTAACTTTAACTTTCATTTAATTTTTTTTTTTAAAGTCCAAATTTCATACATATTATAACACGCCATATGCATTACATAAGTACATATACCTATGAACAAACTTTTTTTGTTTTTTTTTTATACTTACATATCTCTAAAAATTTATATACCAATGCAATATATGCATTCATATGCAATAATGATATTAATGAATAATGACGCAAAATTCAAACTGTAAAATTTTTGTTAGCAATATCAATATGTTTGTTTTGTATATATTTGTTTAGAATTTTTATTATTTTTTACTTCTAATATTTGTACATACATGTACAAAATTATATAGGTATGGATGTATGTATAGATGTATGTACATATTTTTACGATTATATCTTTGCTTATTATTATTATTGAATAGAAAAAAAAAATGTTGCTAAATTATTAGAAGTTATTTTGCTTTGATATAAATTATTATGTAAAAAATCTATGAATTTTGGCATTATGCTTTCGTGTAATAGCGGTCGGTTCTGTGGTGGAGACAGCTGATTTATTTTCTTTTCTTAGTCATTAAAAAATTGTCAGACTATTATAGAGGATATGCAAAAGATAATAAATATTTCCTGTCTATTAATTTTTTGTCTTGATACCAAGACTTATTTTAAGTATTAAAGCCAGCATCATTTCTATTACAATCAAGAAAATTAAAACAAGATATTAAAAAACTAGATTCCTTTCCACACCTTAAATTTTTGTAATTAGTTTTAAAAGTTGTTGCTAGTAAAATTTTTTTTATTCAATAAATAAAATTAAAAAAAATAAATTATTCAAAGTACCGATTACCAATAAGTACATATGTATTTATTAAAAACTAGAAAAAAGCCTGCACTGAAAAAATTGTGCAGGCGCTAGCAGTAACTGTAAATCTGTTTTAAGGAAATTTACTTTAATTTTTTAATCCTCAAAATTTTATTTCTTTTATTCTTAAATATGTATCTACCTACATATGTATTAAATTTTTGGTATAAATTTGTCTTTTCTAAATTTGTCATTAATTTCTTTGATCAGACCATAAACTACTTTTAGTTTTACTTTACAATATCAGCGCTCACAAAAAATGCAACAGAAAGCTTTCTATTGTTAAAAACTTATCCATTTGATACATACTTTCCCTAAAATTTAACTCTGCGTCTTATTAATGATCATTTCAAATGATACATTAACAGGAAATTTTTTTTTTTACTTAAAATGAAAATCAAGCTGGTAACTTAAGGTTCTAAATTACGTTTTAGGATGCAAACTATTTATCCTGCAATTTGTATTTGATATAATATATTCACTTTATATTACTTCAATATACCTAATAATTTGTAAGCAGTACACACCTTCGCACAAGGAAATTCGTTTGTAATGCGTACAGCGCGAATATGGCATAGTTTGTATGATATCAAAAAATTCAAAGAGAGCATTAGCATCTTATTCTAGATAATCCTCCAACATCCAATAACTTCCTATATTACCCAATTTTCTTTATTCCTATTTTCCTAATGCTCAAATCCAACACTACATTGTACCATAGGTTTTAGCCTAATGTTTGATTTAAAACGGAGTTGGTGTTTAGTTGGTTAAAGTCCAACAATATCAAAGAGAATTTGCACATTGATTCTTCTTTTTATATGATAAAAAAAGTGTATCAGTTCAGACAAAAAAGTCCTATACTAATTTAAAATTTAACTAAAGTACTCACACCCACTTGCACATTTAAATTTCCATTCTCTATTAGTTTTCAAGATATGTAAACTGAATTTAAAAGATTTTATGACAGCTCCTAAGGCTTGATCCTGATTCCGGGTTGAATTACAAAGAGCCGATTTCGGATCGGATTAAGCAGTGATAACTTAACAAAACATAAACAGCTCTTCTTTACAAATATATTATAGAATTTTTGAATTTTAAATGGAATTTTTTAATTTAAAAATTGAAGTTTTAGAATATCTTGAAAATTTGAAGCAATGTAACAAAATAAATCTTTTCGTTTTGAATCTACATACATACATACCTATTAATATGCTTTTAAACTATTAAAAACTAAATTATTCATATTTACAGCATCTAAATCAATTTTATCAAATTGTTTGGCGGTTAATAGTTAGACCAAGTTAGACCTTATTTCTTAATGAAATATTTTGAATTCCAATTTCATTCTACACCGTTCAAGATGAAGCAATAGAATTTTAATTAGAACAACCTTTATATATAGCCCTTAAATTTTGAAAAAGCCCTATTTTTAAATGGATATAACTCAGGTTCTGCTTAACATTCTTCCAATCTAAAAACGTCAAACGGCAACGTTTTTCCTTACCTTTATAACAATATCAATATCAAATTTAGTTTTTTTAATTTATTTTTTAAGTTTACTATTATGTGAAAGCAAACTTTTGCAAGATTTTGCTTCTCTCATAGCTTTCAGATAGAGCCTTGAAATTTTGAGAGAAGAAGTATCTTTCAGAATTAGCATAAATTTCCTTAGAAATATTTTTTATCACTCCCTGTTTGAGAACTATTAGGGCACAAAAATTGAAAATTTGATATTTGTAGACAGTACATATATTCTCAAAACAAAAGTCAAAGTTTAAATCTCCAAGACTATGCTTTTACATGTATTAGCAGCCTAAGCCATTACAGCCCCTTAAAGGTTGAAAAAGCTCTATTATTAAAAATGTATAGCCCAGGTTCTTTTCAACATTTGTTCAATATAAAACGAGGAAGAATACAGTTGACTTTGTCAACTCTTAGATACCCGTACGAACCGTTAGTATGTTCACAGCCTGTTACTCTGCTTACAATATTATTTTTTTAATATTTTAGTATTTTAAAATAATTTGGGTGAATTTTATAATTTCTCGAACTATGGGTTGTAGATATATTCAAACTATATGTTTATACATTCTTCAAAAGCAAATTCTAACCTTTCACATAACGATTATCAATCCAAAACTTTTTCAAATATTCTATAGTACCATTTAATACTAAGCGGTAAATGTATATTAAATTTACTTAGTACAAAATAGTAAATATAATTTTAAATATTATATTATATTATATTTAAATATTCCATTGACAGAATAATTTCTTATAAGTACAATAAAATACATATATGTATGTAAATACGGCGCTATATAATATACATCTATACTCTTATCATTCATTCACTAGTGACATACACGATATGTAAATAAACATGATATTATATAAGTATGTATATATATTAATATCATATAAATAAAAATTCTTCAAGCAACCGTTATGTTGTTTATTTATTTGCATTTTTATGTACTACGCATTATATCCTCAACAATTTCAAATTATCGAGTAAAACAAAATGGAAAAAATTCGTTTTAAAGAAATTTGTTAGAAAATTTGAAAAAATCAAGTAACACTTTCGTCAATTATAAAGTAACCCTATATTATTAAAAAAAAGTTGTTAACAGAAATAAGAATATAATGTTGAAGCTTTAATTTTCGTGTATTACTTCTAAAAAATTTTAACAGGTGTTCAAGTTACAGGTGTTTAAAAATAGGAAATTTTCAGTTTTTGACCCCTTACAGCTCCTAAACGGGGGGTGATACAAAAAAAATTTCTGAAATGACTCATACTTATTTTCAAAGATCTAACTTGTGTCAAAATTTCAACTTAAACCGTTTAGAAGATAGAAGGGTTAAGGGATTTTGCCAAATTTGAGTTTCGCATAACGGTAAATTAAGGCACCGTATGCCACAAATATATATTTATTGTATATATACTTTTAAAGCTAATAAAAGTAGTAATCGTTTGCCGTTTTCAAAATGAAGATATACCTTATACAACTTGTGCTATAACAATTTAAATATAGAGCGTTTTTGAACCTTTGGGGAGCTGTAGCTCCGTAACGGGTAGGGCTACAAAAAAAAGTTATTAAAAATAAAATTAATATTTTTGTGAGATCTATCAGTAGTTAAAATTTCATAGCTCTATTGCAAAAAAAATGTCGGGATCTAAAAGTTAGGTGTTCGAGAGCTACCCTAAGGCTTGGTCCAAACTCAACCAAAAAAAATAGGGAACCTACAAATTACTCCCAAAATATTTTGTGTAAATTTCAAGATTCTAGCTTTCTTAGTTTTTGAGTTAGCGTGCTGACGGACGGACGGACGGACGGACATGGCTCAAAAGTCTTAGAATTTTTTTCTGATCCGATCCATACCTTTGAAGGTATATCTAGCTCGCTTATTTCGAGGTGTTACAAACGGAGGAGTAATTTTATTATACCCGATCCTATCGTACGGGTATAAACACCCAACGACAGACCTTTTTTTTACCTTTATATATCAATATAAAAATAATACAATTTTTCACAATTTAGTATTTACATTTACCGTTATGTGAAGACAATATTTTAGAAGATTTTGCTTCCATCATAACTCCAGCACTATAATTTTACATGTGTTAACAGCTTTTCTATACAGGTTGAAGAAAGAGATCCTTAAGGTTGAAGAAAGAGAGAACTACCTGAAGATGTGGTCGAATCTCAACCAACAAAAATAGGGAACCTAGAAATTGATCCAAATATAGTTTTTGAATTAAAGTGCTGACGGACGACAGACGATAAATCTTAATATACTAATTTTACGATTCTAATCAGATACATACACTTGAGTCCTATGTCTATCATGTTTATTTCGAGGTGACACAATCAGAGGAGCAACTTTAATATTTACCCGCGGCTATATGGTATCATCGTATCGTATCATCTGCCTGTAGAAAAATATAATGGTAGATTAAAAATCATTTTTAATATTTTCTTCTCTGCAATTTAAAGTTTCTGAATATGTATCCTATGTCATTACAAACTGGTGAAGCATATATTAAGATATAACAGAAATATAACATTGAAAATTATTAATTTTTTGTTTATTTAAAGTTTGTCCGAGAAATATAACATCTAGATAGCTAGTCGAGTCGATTCATTGTATTTCATATTCATTTATATAAATGTTTTAATTTGAAAAGAAACAAGGTTTTCTTTTTCTAAAAAAATTATTAAATTTGTTATAAACAAATTAATTTCAATTTTACGTTTGGAAAAAAAATTATTAAATAACCTATCTAATAGGAATAATTGTCTTGAATTTCGAATCGGCAGGGTAAATTGCGGTTAATCTGCAGCAAAGATGATCCCTCCTAATTCAGAATCTCATATATATACATATATAATTATTGTAAGAGGCGAATACCCGGATTTTAAATCCAACTTTAAAATCTCTGCTAATTCAGAATCTCACATATATGTAAGTACATATCTATACATATATATTCGACAAAAAGGTCTCCCAAAAATAATACTTCATTGCCTGGAATATTTAATATGAAAATTTTAAAAATTTGGTTAATCTACACTTTTCAAGGTTACAATGTTCACTTAGTAAAACTTCAATATTAACTATACCTATACATTTAAAAAGCTTAATTTCACACAACAGATATATGTATGTACATACAAGTACATAACTTAAATAATGCTGTTAGAAATTATTCAATTTATCTTTATTTGTTTTGCTCTTCATTAAAGATCACATCTTTACATTATTTAAACACTAACTTAAACTACTTTCATCTCTTTTTGCAGATTGGCATACTGAATATCATTTTTCTCTAAACAACTGCATACCTATGTATAGACAACAAAAATTAATTGCCATTTAAAAATATTGTCATATAGCAAGCTGTCAATCATAAATCAAAAGCGCAAGCACCGCTTTTATTTTCATTTATATTTTTTTAATTATATTTCGAGAGTTTTACACGTTTTAAGGTGACAAAACTCAACTATAAAGCTCAACGGGTATTCATTCAGTTTTACTGTTTTTATACATATTGAGAAACTGGCGTCAGTAGAATTAAAGATTAATTGACAAAAAAGAACAAATTAGTATAGAAAATTTTGAAAAGTATAAAAACTCAACTCCCATATGTCACTTTTTTTTCTTTATACATATTCACTTTTTTTTTACAAACACATTGAACTAAGTGTAATAAAATTTTATAATCAATATTACTTCTAATGCATTAGGAAAAAATTGTATGAAGAATTATTCTACCTTTTTATAATATGTTAAGAGGCTACCATAATTACCACTAATCAATTATGGATATGGAAAATTTAGGGATTAAAAAAACTGGTAAAAATGCTTCTAAAAATTAAATATGTACATACCTACCTTTTTTCTAATATAAAAATTTTGACATAAATAAACTAGAATTTTTTTAATATTAAACGAGGAAGAATACAGTTGCCTTTGTCAACTCTTAGAAACCCGTACGAACCGTTAGTATGTTCACAGCCTGTCACTCTGCTTACAATATTATTTTTTTAATATTTTAGTATTTTAAAATAATTTGGGTGAATTTTATAATTTCTAGAACTATGGGTTGTACATATATTCAAACTATATGTTTATATGTACATTCTTCAAAAGCAGATTCTAACCTTCCACATAACGATTATCAATTAAAAAATTTTTCAAATATTCTATAGTACCATTTACTACTAAGCGATAAATATATATTAAATTTACTAAGTACAAAATAGTAAATATAATTTTAAATATTATATTATATTAATGCGTACATAGTATATTTATATTGTTATAAGTATATCACCATACATTGCAATATTTCTTTAAAAATATTTCCATTCATAGAATAATTTCTTATAAGTACAATAAAATACATACATGTATATGTATATGTAAATACGCTGCTATATAATATACATGTATATTCTTATCATTCATTCATCAGTGACATATACGATATGTAAATAAACATGATATTATATAAGTATGTATGTATATCAATATCATATAAATAAAAATTCTTCAAGCAACCGTTATGTTGTTTATTTATTTACATTTTTTTGTACTACGCATTGTATCCTCAACAATTTCAAATTATCGAGTAAAACAAAATGCAAAAAATTCGTTAAAGAAATTTGTTAAAAATTTGAAAAAATCAAGTAACACTTTCGTCAATTATAAAGTAACCCTATATTATTAAAAAAAGTTGTTAACAGAAATAAGAGTATAATGTTGAAGCTTTAATTTTTATGTATTACTTCAAAAAAATTTGAACAGGTGTTCAAGTTACAGGTGTTTAAAAGTAGGAAATTTTCAGTTTTTGACCCCTTACAGCTCCTAAACGGGGAGTGATACAAAAAAAATTTCTGAAATGACTCATACTTATTTTCAAAGATCTAACTTCTGTCAAAATTTCAAGTTTCCAACTTTAACTGTTTAGAAGATAGAAGGGTTAAAGGATTTTGCAAAATTTGAGTTTCGCATAACGGTAAATTAAGACACTGTATGCCACAAATATATATTTATTGTATATATACTTTTAAAGCTAATGAAAGTAGTAATCGTTTGGCGTTTTCAAAATGAAGTGCTATAACAATTTAAATATAGAGCTTTTTTGTACCTTTGGGGAGCTGTTGCTCCGTAACGGGTGGGGCTACAAAAAAAAGTTATTAAAAATAAAATTAATATTTTTGTGACATCTATCAGCAGTTAAAATTTCATAGCTCTATTTCAAAAAAAATGTGGAGATCTAAAAGTTAGGTGAGAGCTACCCGAAGTTTTGGTCGCATATCAACCAATAAAAATAGGGAACCTACAAATTGCTCCTAGAATATTTTGTGTAAATTTCAAGATTCTAGCTTTCTTAGTTTTTGAGTTAGCGTGCTGACGGACGGACGGACATGGCTCAAACGTCTTAGAATTTTTTTCTGATCCGATCCATACCTTTGAAGATATATCTAGCCCGCTTATTTCGAGGTGTTACAAACGGAGGAGTAATTTTATTATACCCGATCCTATCGTACGGGTATAAAGATATATATATTTTATATTGCTTATAATTTATAAATAAGATATTTTGATACCTTCCAGAAGTTAAAGGTTCAATTTATTATTAAATCATCCCAATCGTTTTTATCAGCAAAGTTAGCAATTATTAATTAATTCTAAACAACTTGTGTTTGAAATTTCTTTACTATATTAGTATTATATATTTCATTACTAGATAGGGAGGTAAGTTTAAAAAAAATATATTACTTTCAAGTGAGTTAAATTTAAAAAAAAAACGAGGAAGAATACAGTTGCCTTTGTCAACTCTTAGATACCCGTACAAACCGTTAGTATGTTCGTAGCCTGTCACTCTGCTTATAATATTATTTTTTCAATTTTTTAGTATTTTAAAATAATTTGGGTGAATTTTATAATTTCTAGAACTATGGGTTGTACATATATTCAAACTATATATTTAAACATTCTTCAAAAGCACATTCTAACCTTCCACATAACGATTATCAACCCAAAACTTTTCCAAATATGCTATAGTACCATTTAATACTAAGCGGTAAATGTATATTAAATTTACTTAGTACAAAATAGTAAATATAATTTTAAATATTATATTATATTATATTTAAATATTCCATTGACAGAATAATTTCTTTAAAATAACATTTTTAATAAAGTTTTATGGATGTCATATAAAATTAAATAAATAAAATATCTTTATACATACATATATATATATATGTAAGAAAATAACATTTTCGACAAATTTTATGTATTACATAAAGAGGAGTTCATGTGTGTTTGTCCTTTATATGCATTATTATACCGTACTTCCGATTGAAACCAAACTTAGCAGGTATGCTTTTTTGACACTCAAAAAGCTCAATTGCTTTTTTTTCGGTTCTCTTGCCTAAACTTTGTCAAATTTTAATTAATGAGGAAAAATTGAAAAAAAACTTTGATTGTCGTATAGCTGACTATCGTAATAATGATTTTGTTGATTCTGTTAATCATATTCCGCAATTCTTCAATCGAGATATTTTCTTCTATAGAGATGTAGAAAATTACATTTTCACTTATCATTAAAATTTCTTTTGCTTTCACATTCTTCTCGACACTTCTTCATTAATAATTTTACTGAGCAAATTAATTTTTAATATGTTAATCTGTTGAAAGAAATTTCTGTTAGAATCCATGTTTCTACGCGAGATCATTTTTCAATTTGTTTTATTTTTTATTCAAACCAGAATTCTCATAAAATAGTTTTTTTTATAATTACTTTGGCTAAACTTTAATTTAAACCGCATCCGATTCTTTTCAAACTTGGCACGAACATGCTTGAAGACGAATAAATATGTTTTGCTATAGCTCGGGTTCACGATGACGGCATAAAGGGGGTGCAATAGCCCTTCAGAGTTCAATTTTACATAAGGTATAATGATAACATTTTATACTTATCTGAAAACTCCTAAGATTTACTTTCAAAAAATAATCGGCTCTTTGAGAAATTGTAAATACTTTAGTTAAAATATGAAAAAAAACCAAAAAACTCTTTTTAGATTTAATTTTATTCGTCATTATATATAAAGAATATTTTTGTCAAGAATATAAGGTCTGAACAACGGAAAATTTTTAAAACTGTAAACAAATGTAATTTATTTGCCCTTGGTTTTTTATATATTGCAATACATACATATATTATAGATATAATATAATTTTAATGAATCGAGATCGGATGGAAAATGTGTACACTACACCTATATAAATAAAAATTGTTTAAAATTTGTTGTTTAATAAACGAGTATTTTGTATGAAAATATGTGTAGAAAGTACAAAACTATTATTATGTACATTTTACTCTCTTATTAAATATTAATTAAAAAACTGTAAAAAATTTTTAACGAAAAAAAAATAATATTTTAATCAAAGAATATCTATTACAATAAAAATGAACTCTCAATCGATTTTGCTAACTTTTCTCATGAGCTTGGTACTGTTATCCGGAAATTTTTTATTTGTAGAAATAGACAGTAACTTGCAAGAAAACGATAAAAATTATATGGAATAATGGGAATCTGAAACGACTCCCGGCAATAATCCGCCAAAAAAAATAAATAACCGCCCAAAAATTTGTTCGGGAAATAATTTCCCGCTAATTTTTGGAGTATTATTTCATTATTTTAGGGTTTTATTTTATTTTCTATTTGGAGCTTTTTTACATATGAAATAATCCCCCAAAAAAAAAAAAATTTGCAAATGAAGTACCCCTCAAAACTCACCTTTATACCTAATCCATACAAAACAAGTTAAATTTCAACATTTTGTTATTTTTTTTCACATATACATATTTCAACATCCAAGAACTTAAAATAGTGAGAGCTGCGGTACCCAAATTCTCGCTAAAGAAATTATTGAAACTCCGCTTTTGTAACTAACTCTAAAATCCTTTCTACTTATTTTTTATTCAACTCTAAAAGTTATACAAACATTTTTCTGAAAACTACATATACAAAAAAAAATAAAATTTCAACATTCTAACATTAACCTAATTTGCAATTTTTATATTGTTTAAAATCTATGAAAACTGTAGCTCAAACATTGCTACCTTCGCTTAACTCTAATTTGGATTTCGAATATTTCCTGTATTTCCAACCGCGAAAATGAAATACTGCTTTTGTCCAATAAAAGACATATCACATATGTATTTATTTTTATAATCAGAAAAGTAGCCTTTTTTCAAATATTTATAAATTGTATATTTAGAAATTTAATCATTGAAGACCTTGTGTTGATATACTTAAACGATCTCATTTTTCTAGCTTCAGATGAAGAACCAGCAATTTTTAACAACAAAAAGTTTTAAAAATTTCGTCTGATTAGTCTGGTCTTGAAATAAATATTAAAAAATTACACTTTTTAAGAAAACCCGTGCAGTTTTTAGGACATATAGTCGAAAATGGCAAAATTTATCCATCAGAACAAATTGCTGATATAATGAAGTTTCCAAAACCTACCAACATCAAGCAATTAGAAAGTTTTTTAAGTTTATCCGGATATTTTCGTTAGTTTGTACGCTATTATTCTTCGATCGCTAAATCGTTGAGCGGAAGAAAAACAGCTTAATTAAATTTGAAGATGAAGGAAGCATATTTTTAACACTTTAAAGTAAATCTTAGCAAAAAAACCAGTTCTACACATTTTTAATAGAAAAGCAGAAACCCAATTGCATACACAAAAGCATCAAATTTTGGATTTGTATTATTACAAAAATCGATTACTTAGTGATAATTTATTTTAAATCAAGGAAAGTTGAAGAAATTAGGAAAAACGAGTACTACATCTCTAAATTATCACAAAAAGTGTTACAATGCATTCAATCTTGTGTACCGTGAACAGAAAGTGAGGTTTTGGACTTAAATAAAAGCAGTAAGTCTTTGGTTACTTAGCATGTGGATCATTTACGACCCCTTAAGTCTAAAAACAAGAATTATAAGTTTATTTATGGTGTTGAGGACAGTTTTACGGAATTTATTTGGCAAAAACCAACCAAAACATCCAGCGCACAAGAAGTAATTAATAAACTGAACATCCAAAAGGATATCCACTCCGCATAATCTCCGACCCTGGTAGTGCAATCACATAAAAAGATTTCAGAAAATACTGTAAAAAAGAAAATATAGAACATTATGTCGTAACCACCAATCTTCCTAGAACAAACGGAAAAATAGAACCAATTGTAGAATTCATTTTATTTTTAAGCAAATTTTTAACCGAAAATACAGTAAACAAGGTACAGGCTCTTAAGTTGCAGATGTATAAAAATAGCAAATTTTCAATGTTTGAGCTCTAATAACTAATAAACAGGGGGTGATCCAAAAAAATTTTCTGGGAAAGCTTATACAAGCTCCTATCTAAGGAGTTATAAAGATAGAAAAATCATGCAAAATTTGGTTTTCACATAACGGTAAATTTAAATACTAAATTTAAAAAATATATATAATTTTGATATTGATTTGCAAAGCTTATAAAGGTTATAAAGTTTGATAAAGATTTTGTAAAAAAAAATTCCTGTCGAATGGCGTTCTCAGATTGAAAAACTGTTAAGTAGAACATGAGACATATGCATTTAAAAATAGGGCTTTTTCAAAGTTTGAGGGGCTGAAGTTCCTTGATGGTGGAGCTACATGAAAAAGTTGTTCCACAAAATTAATTTTTTTGTAGTTAAATTTTTTTTTCTATCTTGAACGGTGTAAAAGTTTTGTAAACAGACGAACAGACGGACGGCCAGAGTGAAACTAATAGACACATTTTATCAAAATTTTTTTGGAAATATGCTAAAATGTTCAAACCGCCTTGAATTCATCATACAATAAAATCAATAGAAAAAGAATTTCAGAACACCTTTCAAGAATCAAGAGATGAGTTACGAATGAAAGCTAAATTACAAATCCAAAAAGTTCATCTAGAAAATCAGAAATATTAATTATAATTTCAAAAGAATGCAATTAACAAAATATAAAGTTTTAGCAATCAAATCAAGCAATCAAAAAAACCAATTCGACCCAGGTCATAAATTAAAAAGATTTTTTTTTTTGCTTAATACAGAGTCACAAAGGTCAAACCAAACGATACGTATGATGTAGTTAGTTAAAGAAGGTGATTATCCTTAACTTTAGCTTCAGTGCCCGATTTTCTTGAAATTTTACATAACAGTACCCAGTGATGTGACCTCTATTTCATAGAACACCACTTTGACCAGTAAGGTCATTTAAACGTCAAATTTATTATTTTAAAATTTTTCTAACATTTCAAATTATTTTACTAAAATCGTTATATGTTTTCTCTACAGGAACATGCACGAACGAGTTTTCAACTACGTTATATAGGGCCTGATACTGTCTTTAATATACATCTTGTTTCATCTTAATCGGTGCTACCATTTCTGAAATATTGCAGTTATAAGTTAAAATATTTTTATATAACAAAATTTTTCTTTAGAGTCTCGAAACCACTATACTTTGAAAATGTTCAAAGACACCTTATATTATTTTTATACAGTTAGAAAGTCTCAAACGGTCCTCTTCAAAGGTCCTTTCTACCGGTATATAATAAGTAGGGTACGGCTTGGTAAATAGTCCCACCAGAGGTTAGAAATGCAAAATTGTAACAACAATTTTAATGAAAAATGCAATTTCATACTTTACATGCCTTAATAACAGTAAATATCTCAAAAATTGTTAGATCTATTAAAACCATTATAGTCGCAAAAATAGATATGTAAACAACCCTTAAGATGGTATACGTGTAATTAGTATAGGTTGTCTAATTTTAGTACAGAGTGCTTAAAACAAAAAAAAAAATGTTTTTTAATTTGACTTTTTTCAATTTTTCGTTTTAAAATCAGTTCCTGCAATAATTATAATCCCGCATTTTAAAATAGCTCCTGCATATTATTGAACAGGAAATATGTAACAATTTAAGTAAAATAATTTGTAATGTTAGAAAAAATTTAAGATAATAAATTTGACCTTTAAATGACATTGCCGATCAAAGTCCTGTTCTATGAAATATAGATTACCTAACTGGGTACCGTTATTAAAATTCGGGAGCTAAAGGAAAGTAAAGCCAAGGAGGTTTCCAAGATGGTCCAATGACCACAACAACGTGTGCAGAATATATGAAACCTTGGAAAAAATTTTCGCCGGCATTATCTGAGACAGGTGAAACTTAGGATGGCCTAGTTGTAGAATCTATTTTAAATTACATATTGATCTATTTTAAATAATGCAATTAAATTAAGTCGTCTGGTCACTTTAATTTAAATTTAATTAATATCATAATCATAAAGTAGTAAATTAATGTAAAAGGATTTTTTTTTTCTGCTTAAACAACCGTAGAGGATAGAATTGGTTTTAATTATTTTTTTATTCTTAACCTTGATCTTGAAAATTTAAATTACATAATGTTGTTTTTTTTTATAATAAATTGCATGTATATATACATACAAATAATAAAATTTATTAAAATTTTTAAAACTAAATGAATTGAAATAAATATATAGTTTATAAATAACAAAATTTGTTCTAAAATTTCGATTTATTAAATAAATTTACTATATTATATATGTATGTATTATAATATATGTTACATATTAATTCAAATGAACTAAACCTCAAAAATTAATAAATAATATTTTGCGAGTTAGTTTAATTTTAAAATTTGAGAATTAGTTCATATGAAATAAAGCTCAAAAATATGAAAAATATTTTTGCCATTAATTGGTTAGTTCACAATTAATATTAGAGGTTAGTTCATAATGAACTAATGTCCAAAAATAGCGAGGATTAGTTTATTTTTGCTTTTAGGGATTAGCGACTTGAAGATTAGATCAGCGGCAGGAGTAAGAATCGTGCCAATTTTGAGTTTATGCTCAAGCCCAAATTAGGGCAATAAAAGAACAAAAAAATTTATTTGACTCTTGTGTCGGAACAGGTTCACGGAACTCAATGAAATTTTGTCGCGGGACATTCTCTCTAAGCCAATAAAGTCATTCTGCAAAATTTGTTTTAAACAATAAAAACGTTTAGGCAGCGCAATAAAAAAACTTTAAGAAACTTTCGAGTAGGAACCGGTTAATAGGCGTATAATAATTTCCGGATGTCATAGATAATCATTCAATGAAATTTTTTTGCAATCACATCTGTTGTTTTACGTGAATCCTAAACAAACAAACCAACTTTCTACTTTATATAAGAGAAGATCACAAAAGAGGGTTTGCTTTTACAGTTAGATCACTCCATTAATTAAGAAATTGGAGAAAAAATCCATACTTAATAAATAAGGCAATAGAAAATTATTATGTTTGTATGGATAGAAATAAACAGAATTCTTTATTGGAAGCTGAAGATATTTTTATTTTGCAATTAAATAAAATTAAGATTTTAGCTATATGTTTATTGGTTGTGATAAAAACAAAAATATCATAAAAAAAATTCCTAAGATAAAATTGATCAAAACTCCATATATGTAATTATAATAATGGTTATTACCAGTGCATATTTAAGTGCTCAACTGAAAACTAGATTGATTTCATCAAAATTTTACACTATTGAATACAGGATTACCAAGTAATTTTTTAATTCAAGATGATTGAAAATGACTAATTGAGATGTCATAAATTAAGCCAAATAAAATTAGCTTGTGTCTAATAAGTTCTTAAAATGTATAATAAATCGCTCATAGCACATAATATGATAAGTTTTCTAGAAAGTAAATATCGTAAGTAATTTAATTGTAATTGGTTTTTATAATTTAAAATTTTTTAGCTTAAGATGTGATTTAAAATTGTATTACTATTACCCTGTATCTGCAAATATTATATCAAACCATAAATATTTGTGATTGTAATAATATATTGTAAAGACTATAGACTGTATAGATTACATTTTAAAATGCCTTTACAGTTTCAAAAAAAAAAAATGTTCTTATTGATACAGAATTTTTATAAAAATATTTTAAGTAAAAGGTTTTTCTACATTTGTGAATGTTCATTTTTTATCAAATTTCCCTATAAATGCTGACAAACTATAGTTATTAATAAACATCTATAACCAGTTCTGTTCAACGAATTAAATTTAAAAGCTCAAATGAAATTTTGTTATTCAATTTGTACGTATATATCTTTACATATATTTTTAGATTTTTTCTACTAAAGATTCAATTTTATATAGTGTTAAATTTTCTATTTATTTGCCGCTCAATCACTTCTATAATTCAATAAAAATTGCAGTTTATTGTTAGAAATGAGGTGAAATTTACAAAGCATACAAATCTTTGGGGATTAAATCAAATCAAGCTAAATCAGATTTTAAAAAATGCGCATAATATTTAAGATTATTATGACAATACCGTTCAGACTTTTGTCCATTGTTAAAAGAAAATGGTATGTCGCGACATTTATTACTTTTTATAAAAAAACGAAATCAAATTAAACATATGACCAGAAGACAAGAAAAGATATTGCTATTATAGCTTGATTTTGATGATGTTTGGAATTGTATAATTCAAAAAACAAGAAATATTATTTGAATTTTTCAATTTCATTCATAAGATATAAAATGAAATATAAAAATTGAATAAGACTAGAATTGAAATTTATAATTGAAGAGTTAAGATTTTTGTTTCCATTTATTTATAAAAACTTATTAAAAATAAAAATGTTATAGAAGATATGCTTCTAATATTGTCATGATTTAAAAGAAAATGGTTTCAGGTTTTGTCCTGCATGAATTTAATTTTCTTCTTTCAATTAAATTAAAGTTATACAAAAATGGTTTAATGGTCATCAAAAGAGTTCTGATTGATACAATTGTTGTTAATGTTGTTGTTTAATTTTTTAATTTTTTTTGGTGATGAGAATTGGTGAGATTCTATTTTAATGTTTTTCTTAAAATAGAATTTCGGAATCAATTCTTTAGGTGTATGAAATAAATGGAAGAATGATAAGTTTTTGTTTTGGTATTACTTTGTGGCATGTTGACTTTTATTATTATTTTATTTGATTTCATAGTAATAATTATGATAATAATCATTTCTCATTTTAATATAAGATCTATATTAATCTTCAAATGGAATTCCATTTCCAAACTAACTAATTATAAACATTTGGTATAATTTCATAATATTTTAATATGTTTATAGGTACAAAAATATTTAATAAATTTAAAACTAATTTCACCATAATGTTATAATAATAAAAATTATGTTTCAAAATATTTAAAAAAACAAGTCAGTATATAAAAACAAACGTAAATGAGTACATTTTAAATGCATAAAAGATACTAACAAACATTTTAAGAACTTTTTATAGTTTTTTTTAGTTTTTCGGCTCATTCAATTCAAAATAGTTTGGCCGATGTCTGATTGACTTCAAACTTGATGTCTTTAAATGTCTTCTTTCTGGTCAAACAAAACATATATGTATAATATAGTAAACAAGATTAAAGAACAGAAATTCTTAACATTTTTTTTCTGTGTTCTGATACAATTGTTTTATATCACATATATATATATTGCAATGTTTTATATTTATAAGGCCCAGACTAGTATCGGAAAATAAAGTTTTAATTGATTTAATCACACAGTGTCTATTAATAATAAAATAAATTTTTTTAATTAATCAACTTGAAATTTTATTTACTCGAATGTATCTAATGCAAAACGCGAAATAAAATTATATGCATGATGTTTTAAAACTTCATCATGCACTACTTATAACATAAAAATCTTTTTTAATTGATGTTGGTTATTTAGCTGTTTCGTGTTAATTATATGCTTTTATATAACTCGTCAGTGTCGGTTTATATATTTATTTGTCATTCTGTCACTTTTTATTGTGTTTGTAATCTGTTCACAAGTATGAATGTATATACATAACTGTTGTATGGTGCATAGAAAAGTGTACAGGTTTTAAAAGTGGGTATCTTCTTCGAATCCAATTCATGTGCAAGTTTCTTTTTTTTAACTCTATTCATCAACATTTTTTGGATAAAATTTGATATAAAATTTTATATTTAAAACTAATTTTTATTCTTATCGATGCATAGAACACATACATATATGTATTTGATCTTTCCTCCTTTTATAATAATTTAGGTTTAATATTATAGGTTTGTTTATTAGTTTTCAGAACAGAACAGAATTGGACGAAACAGCAAACAATTAAATGTCAAACACTTTCGGACAACTTAGAACATAAAAACTAATGAACGCTTTTTTGTACTTTTTAGCACATTTCCAAAAAAAATTTGAAAAAATGTGCTTATTAGTTTCACTCTGTCCGTCCGTCCGTCCGTCTGTTTACAAAACTTTTACACCGTTAAAGATAAAGAAAAAAAATTTTAACAATGGGTAGGTTTCATAAAAAAAATAATTTTATGGAACAACTTTTTCATGTAGCCCCATCCATTACGGAGCTACAGCCCCTCAAACTTTGAAAAAGCCCTATTTTTAAATGCATATATCTTATGTTCTGCTTAAGATTTTTTCAATCTGAAAACGTCATTCGACAGGTATTTTTTTTAACTTTGTAAATTAATATCAAAATTATACAATTTTTTTAATTTAGTATTTAAATTTACCGTTATGTGAAAACCAAATTTTGCATGATTTTTCTACTTTCATAACTCCGGCACGCTTTTAGATAGAGACTTGAAATTTTGAGGCAAGAAAGAACTTTTACAATTAGCTCAGAAAATGTTTTTGGACCACCCCCTGTTTATGAGCTATTAGGGCTTAAAAATTGAAAATTTGCTATTTTTAAACACCTGTAACTTAGGAACCTGTACACATTTTACTTCTGCAAGACGTAAAAATTAAAGCTACAGTAATATATTTTTACGTGTGTTAAAGGTTTATTTTAGTTGTAAAGGATTCCAAAGTTGCGAAAAAGCCCCATTTTCAGATGTACATATATCAGGCTCTGCGCAATAGTTTTGCAATCTAAAACCGCCAAAAGACCGGAAATTATTATCTACATAAAACAATATCAAAATTATGCAATATTATGTAATTTACTATGTAAATTTACCGTTATATGAAAACCACATTTTGCATGATATTTCTTTTTTCATAACTCTGGCACGCCTTTAGATAGGAATCTGAAATTTTGAGACAAGAAATAACTTTTAGAATTAGTTTCCTTAGAAAATTTTATTTAATTTTAGAATTAGTTTCCTTAAAATAAGTTTCCTTAGAAAATTTTTTCGCACCACCCCCTGTTTAAGAGGTATTAGGGCTGAAAAATTGAAAATTTGCTATTTTTAGGCACCTGTAACTTAAGCACCTGTAAAAATTTTTCTTCGGCAAGACATAAAAATTAAAGCTCCAATAATATATTTTTATGTGTGTTAATGATTTTTTTTAGTTATAATGGGTTTCGGAGTTACAGCCCCTCAAAATTCCAGAAAAGTGTTATTTTCACATCTTTTCTTATTACAAAAAATTACTTAAATTTTACTTTTTAAATTTTCAAATTTTTGTGCGAGTCACAATTCTAAACAGTTTGTATTGTGTTTTGGAAATGTGCGCTTTTAAAAACCGTTGGTTTACATTCTACCTTGTTTGTTCTACTTTTTCAGTTGTCAAAAAAATTTTATTATTATTGTTTAATATCTTTAATGTCTAATCTTTAATTTTTAAATTTCTTTTAAATTTCCACAAATTCACTCTTTTCACCATTTTTCCACCATTTTTCTCTAAAAGAAATTATTAATAAACATTCATACATGCATCTGTTAATACATGCATCTGTTAAAATTTAAAAAAAGACAAACAACAAAAAATCTTGTCCAAAATAGTTCTTAAAAAAATTCAGAACAGAAAAGTACAACCTAGAACACTTTCAGACAACTTAATGAACACAAATCAGAACACTTTCAGACAAAAAAAACACAGTTTTGAAACTAATGAAAGCAAAAACTTGTTCTAGGTTGTTCTGATCGTTCTAAGACAAACTAATAAACGTACCTTATGTTTATTGCACATATGTTTTGTATTAGTATTTAGCAAAACACAATTATATAGACCTTGTTTACATTTGGTGGAAAAACATACGTTGCTTCAAAATTTTTAGGCAAGGCAGGAAAGCGGGAGCTAAAAGAAAAACACGTACGAAAAATAAAATTTCATACGTGTCGGAACAAAAGGAAAAAGAAACGCAAAAAATCGTCGTTTCATTTCTAATGTACCAATGTTCTGACATGATTTTGCCAAGAAAAAAAGCACCTTTTTCACCCTGGTGTAAACATTAAGGTTGAAAAAGTACTACTAACGTACTACTAGTTTTTCCCCCAAATGTAAACAAGGACATATAAATGTAGGTAGGTATAATATCTTTATGTTGCTAAATTATTTGGTTTTCAACATTTGTTTAGGATTTAAATCAAAATATTTGTTGTCAACATTCTATAATATGCATGCAGCATGGGCTTAAAACTTAAGGTTTTATGTGTTTTGTTTAGAAACATTTATTATGTGCATTGTGAATTAATATAAAATTTTATTCAAAAATAATTGCAATTTCCAAATCCATACTACACAATTACATACATACATACATGGCAAAGAATATAAAAAGTAAAGATCATTCCAAAATTATACTTTTGCGCATTAAAAATCATAATGAATTTAAAAACAAAACTTTGTCAACACAAAAAATTAAAACTACCTAAATATGTATGTATGACGTACTCACGTACATATTTTGTTTAACAACTTTGCTAAATTATTTTGTTCCGCTACATTTGTTTATAATTATTTAAATCAGAAAAGAAATTTAAAAGTGACGTCAACTAAAATTGGATATGTAATACATATAGGTATGTATGTAATTTAATAAAATTTTATATCTAATTAAAAGCATTTAATCTGCAGTATTTGAGACCATTTACTCTTCGAGGTATTCCCATTATTAATGAATTACTGGAAGCGAATTTTCTGAGTATCTATACAACTATTTTGAAATGCTAAATTTAATTTTTCATTTTCTTCTGAAATGGTTTTGATATGTTTTTTAATATAGTTTAATATTGAAGCAATAGAATATCAAAATTTGTAAATAAATCTTTAATAGAAGGAATAGTTCCAAAGGAATTAAAAATTGTGCTAGTTTTTAAAACTGGAATAAAAAGTGTTTTTGATAACTATAGGCCGATTTGTATTGCACCAGTATTATCTAAAATTATAGAAAAAGTAGTCCATAATCAAATTTCTGCATATCTCAATAAAAACAAACTGTACTACCTAATAAACAATATGGCTTCAGAAAACAAGCACAGAAACAGCAATTCTGGATATGGTAACAATAGTTCAAAATTGGAAAGATAGTAAAAATATAGTATCCTAGTGTTTATTGACTTATCTAAAGCATTTGATATGGTAGAGCACAATATACTGCTGAAGAAATTACATGAATTTGGAGTAAAAGGAATACAAATGGTTTGAGTCATATTTGAATAACCGTTTTCAATTTTTCAATTGTTTTCAATTCGTGATTTGGAAAGCAGTAAAAAAAGAGTAACTATTGGAGTTTCACAAGGTGGCATTTTCGGGCCTTTGTTATTTACTATGTATATGGATAGTATTCAACATGTAAGTAATAATGTCGAAACATTTTTTTTTGCTGATGATATTTGTTTAATTTTTTGAGCCGAAATCTACAACCAATTACAGTATAAAATGAATATTGAGCTGCATAAAATTTATGTATGGATGTCGACTCATAAGCTTATCGTGAACAGCGACAGAACAAAATATATGATTATTGGTTCATCATCCTGAAATAAACATTTATCTGTTCTTGAAAGAATTTCAGAGTATTAATATCTGGAGTTGTGGATTGACTCACAGTTAAAATGGAATATCCATACATCGAACATATGCAGAAAAATGTCTATGGTAGCTGGTGTATTTAAAACATTATCTAGGTTGATTCCACATGTGACTAAAAAATCTGTTTTCTACATACTTCTTCCATAATCATATCAGTTATGGAATTAAATTATGGGGTACATCAACTATACAAATGATTTGTTAAATTCAGACCATCCAAAATAGGGCAATAAAAAACTTATTCAATTATAATTGGCGAGAAAAAACTGAATTTATTCATAAAACAAATAAAATCTTATTGATAAATGTTCTGGTGTACCTTAAAGTTATACTCCATATTCATGATATCAATAATACTAATATTCATACCACAACCGTGTTGTCTAAAAGAATCGAAATCCGTCATCTGAATACTAGAAAAAAAAAATACTTCTCATTTTGGAACATTAACGACAATTCATCTGGGAATAAAATGGTACAATAATGAATAATATATCAAATAATTTAAAACTACTAGACAATCATCTTCTAAAAAAAGACTTAATTAATAAAATATTAAACAATTATGGCAATATTCAATTTACTAATTTAAATCAATTGTAATCTATTTAATTATTGATCTATTTTGTTTTAAACGTTTTAAGTGATTTTTATTTGTTGTTGTTATCTCGTTTTTTAAATTTTAATTTTATATAAGTTTTGTTTTATTAATTTGAAATTCTTATTTTTGTTGTTGCAATTTACCTTTTTTTTATTTTGGTTCTTTTATTTTTGTTTTTTTATTAATTTTTATTTTTCTTTTACATAGACATTTAAAATTAAATGAAATAAATGAAATAAAATACCTTATTTATTATTTGTTAAATGCGGTATATTAAACACCATTATCAAAATAGCATTTTCCTTTCTTTGGAGAAATTCTAAATTACTTTTCGCCTCATTTTTCCATACGGCAAATTCGTACAATTTTATGAATTTTAATCAATCGTTATCGTAGAGTCGTAAAAAAAGGTTGTTAAAATAAATTAAATTGAAAATAAAATAGTGCGTTTTATTATAATAAAAAAAAAATAACAGTGCGTTATTCATTTTTTAAAAATAGTGAAAATTCAATTAAATTGGATTGAATTGAACATTTGAATTAAACATTTTTTTTTGTATTTGTGTTTTAAACAAACATTTGTTGGTCCTTCGAACCGGATATTAAACTGCAAACAAATTTGATTCTATTGTATGAAGTGTAAAAAGGCAAAATAAGAAAATTTTTGGTGTAAAAAAAAACATATATATACTTATATTAATAAACTATAAACTAAAATAAAAAAAAAGAGTGTGAAAAAAGAAATTGTATTTGGGTGACAAATTTGCAAGAACAATAACAGTGACTTTTATGAGAAAAATTAAAATTAAAATATTATAATTTACAATATTTGAGCTAGTTAAAAACAGTGACTGTTAAAAATTCTATAAGATAAATTATAATTAAAAAGAGTGAATTTTCAAAATTTGTAAAAACGAAAAAAAAAGAAAAAAAAAAACCAGTGACATTTTAAGCCGTTATATAGTGAACAAAATATTATGGTACAGAATCCCTAACGGTTTGGCACGCGCACATTCGGTACGGTTTCTGGAAATAAAAGAGGAATACACAAAACAAAAGTAAGTCCGTTCTAATTATTATATACTAACAAAACTCACACAATATTAAATATAAACATTTAGCAACACCAACATTTATAATAAAATTTTTATAAAAACATTCAACAATATCAATAAAATATATAAAAATTTTAAAAATATTTTTGCAACATTTTTTATTATGCTAAAATTTTATTAACAAAATAAGGATTAACTAATTTGATTTAAATAAGTTGTAAGTAGTTCTATATCGCGTTAAGACGTCAAAGGCAAAAACGAAAGCAACAATTATCGCGCAATTGGAAACCAATTTAAAGGATATGCTAACCTTTCAAGCTGGTTTTAAGGAACTAGGGTCGCAGTTACGTGCGACTCAATTGGAAAGAAGACTGACATTAGTAGAAAACATATTCAAGCACATGGCTGTTGTTGGCATGGATGACGTCGAAGAATATTTAAAGAGTGAAATATGGACAAAAATTTTAGAAGTGTATATGGATCTGCAACCTGAGTTGAAGGATGCTTATGACCAGCTAGCTAAGGAAACCCCAGATTTGAGTTCATCATTGGTTCCAACTCAACAAGATTTTGCGCCACCAAGCTTGAGTTTACCCCTGTTTGATGGCACGTATTAAGGTTGGCCGGTCTTTAAGAATACTCTAGACGCCTATACTCGCTATGACGCTCCTTCAATACTCCTACGACGCTCTACGCCTACGATGCTCCTTCAATACTCGCAAATGTCGAATATACAGAAATTGAACGTGCTAAAGACCAAGGTGGAGGGAGATGCAGCAATACACATTCAACATTTGCATTTAGAAGAATCAGGGTTTAAGTCAGCCATAACTATTCTCACTGATCGTTATGAAAACAAAAGAGTGCTGGTGAACACACAGCTAAGGGTTCTATTAAATCAACCACAAATTACAGCTGAGGCGGCAACAGCAATCAAAAACATGCTGAACACCACTATTTCAGCCTATCATTACTTAAAAAATTTAAATATACTCGTGGAAAGCTGGAATAGTATTTTGATTTTCTTATTGGTTCAGAAATTACCATTTCGAACTCAACAATTATGAGAGGAAAAGATTGGCAACTCTCGAACAATACCGGAATTCACAGTGTTCAAAGAATTTTTAGAAAACAGATTTCGGACTTTGGAATCTGTTCAACGTAATCATCCAAATCACATTAAATCAAAGGCGGTTAAGCAAACACCTACCAAAACTTTCCACATCGCGTCAGTAACTGGAGTTATTTGTACAATGTGTAAAGAGTCGCATATCTTAAGAAAATGTAAAAAATTTTTAGAACTGGCTCCTATTAAACGATTGGATTTTGTAAGAACAAAAGCGTTATGCTGGAATTGTTTAGGAGAATGCCACAAAGTACCGCAGTGTTCTAGCAAACACAAATGCCATGAGTGCCAGAAGCCACATCATAAGTTACTGCACTTAACTAGGGGAGCGGGTCACACGCAGCCACTTGGAGCGCCATATATGTCACATGTGCGAGCAAGCAATCATATTTTGAATATCAACAGTCCCAGTTTCACACCTTCAAACAATAGTAGTTCTACGGAGTATCTCCAGTGTCCTGACAAGGATGTAAGAACTACAGCGTTCAGCAAATGCAACAAACAAGTTTTGTTCGCCACTGTTTTGGTCAAAATAATAAATTCTTTTGGAAAGGAAATCACAGTGCGTGCTTTGCTTGACCAAGGTTGTCAAGCATCCTTCATTACCGAGAAAATAGTGCAAAGAGTAAACTTAAATAAAGAAATTGTCAGTGCGACAATCCAAGGCATTGGAAAAGACAACAATCATACAATTAATAATAAAACCACTTTCACCATAAAATCACTCGTGCATGAACATTTTATTAACGTGGAAGGATTCATTATGAAAAAACTAACTCAAATATTACCATCTTTAAGAATCAATTATGAGAAGTGGGAGCATATAGTGGATTTAAAATTAGCGGACCCTCATTTCAATCAACCTGGAGTTATTGATCTATTAGTGCCGAAGTTTTCAATAAAATTATATTACCTGTTGTCAAAAGGGGCATAGAGGGTACCCCATTAGCTCAAAACACAATATTTGGTTGGATTCTATCGGGCGAAATTCACAAAGCTACAACACAAAACATCACCATAGCCAACTACCATTTAACTCACAAGCTAGAAGAACAAGTAAGAATGTTTTTGGAAATAGAAGAAATCCAGAATGTTAACACCTTAAAAGAAGAAGAACTTAAATGTGAACAGATTTACAAAGCAACAACCATTAGACTACCAATAGAAAGGTATCAAGTGTCACTGCCATTACGAGAATCCACGCTCGAACGCCATTTAGGAGCGTCAAGAAACATTGCAATCCGCCGACTTCATCAACTAGAAGCTAGATTCGAACGAGACAAGAAGTTCAAAACTGAATACTATAAAGTAAGTAACGAGTATCTAAAATTAGGTCACATGATACCCATCACACATTACGAAGCTATGAAAGATGATCAACTCAAACACAAAACATGTTATCTACCGCATCATGGAGTCGTAAAGGAATCCAGTACCACTACAAAACTGAGAGTGGTCTTCGATGCGTCACGATCAACAGAAAGTGGAACATCCTTAAACGACATGATGTTAAAGGATCGGGTCATTCAAGACGAATTAATACAACTATTCATCCGATGCCGCAAACATAGAATTGCTTTCATAGCAGGTATCGAAAAAATGTATCGGCAAGTCTTAGTTGACAAGAAACATGCTAATTACCAACGCATAGTGTGGCGTGAAAACACCAACGAAAACGTTAAAGATTACAAATTGTTAACCGTCATGTTTGGAACGAAAAGTGCACCATATTTAGCGACACGAACAATGCAACAATTAGCCAATGATGAAGCGCAAAACTTTCCACTAGCTTCAGAAATAACTATGTCAGATCTGTTATCAGGAGCAGAAGATATAGAGTCAGCTTTACAAATTCAACAAGATATGATAGAACTTATGAATCGTGGTGGTTTCCCATTCAGAAAATGGATATCGAATGCCAAGGAGTTAATATCAGATATGCCTAAGATTGAACAAGAGAAAATGTTGCCGTTAGTTTCAGATTATAAAGATGAAGTACGTACTTTGGGAACTATTTGGAATCCTAAAGCAGATGTATGCTATTTTTCTGTGAATTTTTCACCGATATCACAAATTTGTTCAAAATGAACAATTTTATCACAAATCGCCAAGTTGTTTGATCCGTTAGGTTGGCTAGCCCCAATAATAACGGGTAAAATAATTATGCAGAAATTATGGTTGGAGGGTCTTACTTGGGATGATAATGTGAGTCATGAGTTGCAACAACAATGGAACAAATATTATACTTATTTATCGGATATAACACAAATTCGAGTTCCAAGATGACTTCACTATTCAACACAGAACTCAGGGGTTGAACTCCATGCATTTGCAGATGCTTCAAACAAAGCATATGCGGCAGTAATTTACCTATGTACTATTGACCAAATCGGCCACAGAACCATACGTCTGGTCTTAGCAAAAAGCAGAGTTACTCCGATTAAAACGTTATCATTACCACGATTAGAACTGTGTGCTACAAGTTTGGCGGCAAGGTTGATGCAAGTAGTACGTAAATCACTAAAACTAAATGAAACTATCAAATTTTACGGATGGAGTGACTCAGAAATCGTACTAGCTTGGTTGAAAGGACATCCCAGTAAGTGGACTACCTTTGTCGCAAACAGAGTTTCAGATATTCATAACATTTTAAAGGGAAATGTATGGTCATATGTACCAACGAAGCAAAATCCAGCCGATTGTGCAACACGAGGGCTATGAACATCAGGATTGGCAAAGCATAAAATTTTGGTGGAACGGTCCAGAATGGCTTTCCAAATCACCAGACTTTTGGCCTATACAAAAACTAACAACAACCGAAATTGAAAAAAGGAAAATTGTAATTTGCCATTCAACAAGCGCAAAGGTGGACATTTTCGAAGTCAATTTCTCATCATTACATAGATTAATAAGAGTAACTGCATATTGTCGTCGATTTTTTACCAAATTAAAATGAAAACCAAAATCCGACCACGTAGATCATCTCACAAACTCGGAAACGGACGATGCTCTTAACATATTAATTAGAAGATCGCAAGCTAGAAATTTTCAAAAGGAAATAATTGCATTGAAAGGGTACCAGCCAATTGATAATAAAGGTCGCATATCAAAACTTAATCCCTTCTTAGACAAGGATGGACTATTACGTGTTGGCGGAAGGTTAACAAATTCTAGTATACCATTTGACCAAAAGTATCCTATTATACTCTCAGATAACGACCATCTCACTAAGCTGCTAATAGAAAAAGTACACAAGCAAACATTATATGGCGGTTTTCAACTGATGATGTCTTTGCACTAAATTTGCACTAATATCATCAATGCAAGGAATCGTTTACGCATGATAATACATAAATGCATATCTTGTTTTAAGCAAAAGGCTGAAACACAAACACAACTAATGGGGAATTTGCCAAGTGTAAGAACACAAATTTCAAGACCATTTAAGCATACAGGGTTAGATTATCGCGGGCCATTCGAATTAAAGGCGCATAGAGGTAGAGGTGCAAAGAAATATAAGGCATACGTTTCATTATTAATTTGTATGTCAACTAAGGCCATTCACTTGGAGTTAGTTACCGACATGTCATCAGACGGCTTCATCACGGCATTCCGTCGATTTTGTGCGCGACGAGGATTATGTCGAAATATCTACTGTGACAACGGCACTAATTTTGTTGGTGCTAATAGAAGTTTAATGAAGCAATCCAACATCATGATTAAAGAATACAAGCCCCAAATAACTGAGTTGACAGAAAAGGAAGGTGTAAAATTCATTTCATTCCACCCTCATCTCCTCATTTCAGAGGTTTGTGGGAAGCCGGAGTTAAATCCACAAAGTACCATTTAAATCAAATTTTGAACACCATTTTAACTTATGAAGAATTTTAAACTTTTTTGTGTCAAGTAGAAGCTTGCTTGAACTTAAGACCTTTATGTGAAATAACCAATAATATCGACGATTTAGCACCGTTAACTCCCGCACATTTTCTTATAGAAGAAAACATGCTTGCAAAACCGCAAATGTCTTTGTTAGATACTAATCCAAATAGGTTAGATAGATGGCAACATTTGCAACACATGTTACAAAGTTTTTGGATGAGGTGGCAAAAGGAATATTTAAGTCGACTACGACAACGACCTAAATGGTCAGCACAAGTAGACAATGTCAAACCAAACCAATTAGTGTTATTGAAGGAAGATAATTTGCCACCATGTCATTGGCCACTAGCCAGAATTACTCAGATACATCCTGGTTCGGATGGGTTGGTCCGAGTCGTTACGTTGCGTACAAAACATAATGTCATCAAACGTCCGATAACAAAGATTTGCTTACTACCACATGATTAACAATATACTATGTTCATCAACCATTGTTAAGCCAACAATATAGGAAAGCATCACAAACACTTACACGCTAAAATCTATGGTTCATAAACAAAAAAAATAATTCGTTAATCTAAAAGCTATCGCTTATAAAAAAAAAAATATAATAATAATTCGCTCATACTTATACGCGAAACTCGTTTAACAATCAAATATGATTTTAATATCTATACGCTAATTTCGTTAAAATAATTAAAATAAAAAAAAATTAAAAAAAAATAAAAAAAAAATTAAAAAAAATGAAAAATAAAAAAAATAAAACTCGTCCGTTGAAATAAAATCAAAATTCGAAATTCGTCCGTTCAGGTAAAACAAAAAAAAATATCAAAATTAAAAAATTGTCACACACTCACACTAAATAACATTTGACATTTACATATCAACATATTCAACGAAATCACACATCAACATAATTCAGGTATTTATACATTCACACAACCTATTATTCAAGAATTCCTACGTATGAATGTCTTATAAACTACAAAAGCATACACAAATTTTCTAAAACAAATAATATAATTCTTACACTTTCATAATTTTTTTCTTTCATGTTACTGCAATGTACGAGCACCAGAACCTGCAAATCATCTGGATACGTTGTTGCGAACTTGAGATGTCATGGTCTTTTTGAATATTTAACCTAAAAAACACTTCACCCCATGATAAAATTAGTATTAATCGAGCATGAATTTGAATGATACAAGTTACCTATCCACATTGCAACTCACATAATTATTTACCTCAATAAGTTGGCATTACTTCAATATAATGCCAAGGCCGGGAGTATGTTTCTGCAGCTATCATATTTTGCTGGTTTCTCGTTCATCTAAAAATAAAAAAGAAGAACAAAGAATCAATTTCAAATTAAAATTATTTTTGTACTTATCTGAGTATCCTGGTTCCTGAGTGCTGGTTGAATCCTGGTATCGATCAGCATCCAGCATCTTGAGGCATCATCTTTGTTTTTTGTTGATATACCTAAAAATTAAAAGCTTATGTATATTTTATTTTAAAGTATTATTGATACTTACATTAATTGTCAAAACCAAACAAATTCACAATATTAGATAGAAATTGTCAAAATATAATTGTTTTAATTTTAGGACACAAGATGTCAGTTATATTAACTAAAATTAATTTAATTCCCAATAATTTTATATTTTTTATATATTCAATGATTTTAACTCTTTATATACACTACATATGTTTTTTATATACTTTGGTTTTTTTTTCATTTTTTATTATGTACTTTAATTTAAATTCAAGGTTACTGAACTTGAGTTAAACGTTAGTCCTGAACCGTTTAACTCAAGTTTATATAAACCCAAATTTTATGAATTTTAATCAATCGTTATCGTAGAGTCGTAAAAAAAGGTTGTTAAAATAAATTAAATTGAAAATAAAACAGTGCGTTTTATTATAATAAAAAAAAATAACGGTGCGTTATTAATTTTTTAAAAATAGTGAAAATTCAATTAAATTGGATTGAATTGAACATTTGTATTAAACATTTTTTTTTATATTTGTGTTTTAATGACAAATAAAATTAACTCTTAAAGTCGAGTATTTTGATGTTTTCCGCTTTGTAACTAAACTATTAGCAATTTCTCTCTCAAAAGGTGCATATTCTTAGAAAGAAAATCTTGTTACCAATATATTTAATCTTAAAAATTAAAATCTGTTTGACTTCTCGAATGACGTTATTGGCAGCCCGAGCTAGGGCAAAATATGTTATGTGAGTTCCCAAGCAAAATTTATATATTATTATTATTATACAAGACTGTAGCGCCTTTGTCCAACTTAAAATTTCTTTATTTGCCTCTACCTTGAGACGCTGTTATCATGCGGAAGCTGAAGCTGCAGCTATTAGACTTTATAAATCTTGTTTTACCCATTCTTTACATCTTTATTTCAATTTACGTCTGCTAAATGTAGATATGTGTTGGATTCAAAAACTATTTTCTTAATATTTTATACTAAGGCAGTTTATATACTTCATTTCTCCGATCTAAGTCTATATTGTTGTAAATTAGGTAAAACTATTGGTTACATCTGCATATTATATTGCCATTTATGTGTTCAAGATCTGGCGTTGGCTTTACTTCTTTAAGATTTAACATTTTATTAAATCACCTTTGTTTGTTCTAATAGTATAAGCTTATTACATATATTAATATTGTTTTAATTTGTCTGGTTTATAAGTTCTTTATTTGTTGTTATTATCGATTACAATTTAATCTTGTACATGTAATAAAGAGTCAAACAATTATTGAGTTCGAAATTATGAAATTAATTCTATAACTATATTCCAGAAGAATTTCCTGTTAGAAGTTAAATATTGTAAATATTAAAACCAATCAACCTATAACAATAAGAATTTGTTGCGAACTAAACATAGTTTAAAAAGGAAAATAATTGCTCATGGTTTTCTCTTCGAAAATTTAGTTTCACTTGTTAAAGAAAATTTCATCAAACTAAATCAATAGGATAGGAATAATAACTTTAATTGAAAAATTATAAAATATTAATGAAGCCAGTTTGGGCATCCAATCATCATCATCTTTGTAGTTATTATTTTTAGGTATCTTTTACAAACGGTTTAACAAGATTATGATTTTACTTTTAGTATATGTTCGTGAGTATACAAAGGATTTAAATTACTAAAAGGTAAAAAAACGAGAAAAGTAGCAAAATTAGAAAGGAAATCCGTCAAACCACACCTTGCTTCTTCCTTGTTAAAACAATAAAAAAGAAAATGATCGTTTTACCACTATGGAAAAGAGCATAACCAAACTTATTTTGCATTTATAATACTTGGTATGTAAGATTTTAAATAGTGAATTAGAGAAAATAAAAGTTATTTCTTTAATGAATCATTTAACATTGTTTTACATTCTGGGTCAAATAATACGAAATAACTTAGCTGTAAAGATGTATTTTACATCTTTTATACATAATTAGTGCACTACAAACATTTGTTAAACTTAAACCTATTAAAAAATGCAATATTTCTTTTATCTTGTACCCCTATATAATATAATTTTTAAATATTAACCACAACAGTTTTTATTTTATTTTAATATCCTAAAGTTGAATGTGTTGTTAACATGTAACAACTAAGTTTTAACTGGTTTCGATATTTCCTTTCATTTTAAGATAATTCTTCCCCACTTAATATATGTAATTCATTTTCATTTAAATGGCGCACTTCATTAACATTGAAAAAAATACTAATACATATCAAATTGTTAAGCAATATCTATTGTGATTTCATAGGTGTGTTTTAAGGTGCGGGATCATAAAGCCATAGGTCATAAATCCATATTTTATGAAAATATTTTGTAGTTAAAATATGTATGTAAGAGCAGTAATTAAGAGAGAGTTTATAGTTGGTTACAAAATCAGGGTATGTGATTTTTACAAAATGAGCTTTAATTCGGGAAAATTCGAATTTGGTTACAAAATCATAGAGATGGCCCCCACAATATTAAATTCTTTGTTGTTATAATATCTATAAAAAAACTAATTAGGTAGAATTTTAGAGTCCAAATTATATTTCGTTTGCAATTAATATATTTTCTACAAAAACTTTTATCAAATTCATGTACATACAAAAATTATTTTAACATAGCTAATATAATTTTTGCATCACAAATATAAATATTAATAAAATATTAGAAACCATTAACATGTTATAAATCTTACGAATTTGTTAGATGTTTTTTTTCACTATTAATCTTCTAAAATGTTGTATACGGTAAATATACAAGTAAACCATGTTTAACATTTAAATTATTATGAATTGCATTGGATACTGAAATGTAATGGTAATCAAGTCCGTTTTAAATTGATCGATCTTGTCAATATGGTACCAAGATACACTTTTGACAAAACGGAAACACCAGATAAACCCGTAGTAAGAAACAATAACATAAAATGAGGAGAATGTAGAGTTGGATGTACGTAAACTCTAAACACGCGCACGAACGTAGTACATACTGTTTCCATGAAATTTAATTAACTTTTAGAAAATTTAAAATATTTGACTTAACTAAATATCGAGATATATATATTTAAATGAATTTAGGAGTTGAATGACAGCCATTCGAACCCGTTGCCCCGAATCAAACAGAGTCACAGAAGTTAACTTTTTTTACAACTATAGAAGCAAGCATCTTATAAAATTGAATACACTCGCTTCCATCAATTTTTTTTAAATAAGAGTGCTCCGGAATGGTATGTAAATGTACGAGGAAACAGTTAATTGGCTCTCGTACCGCAAAGGATTGATAAATTAGAAAACATAAACATAAATTTCATAACATAAACATATTCATTTTTTCCTTTGACGTGGGGCAATATTTCTGCAAGGTTTGCACGTAATCTGTCAAACCGTCTAAGAAATCAAAAAACGAAAAACCATGAATTGGTTCTCATGCGGCAAGCAGTTAACGGAAGGTTATGTTGCATCCTATAATCTGTTTTTAATTATTATAATTATTAAATATATTAATTAGTAAATATAAACGCTTTTTATTATGTTAGCAGAACAAATTTTCTAAAAATATATTTTATAAAAATTTTATCAAAGATTTCCCAACAACTGAGTTTTAACGATTGTTATCATAAATTTTTTTTTTCGGTTTTTATAGTTTTAATTTTAAATTGTTACATTTTTAATTTAACAAATTCTAATATAAGATAAGATTATCTTAATTTGTCCTTATTTGTTTCTTATAACAATATTTTGCCACACAATTGAATTGTTGTGCAGTTATTTCAAATTAAACTAAGAATTCCAACAAAAAATACTCCTGGACAGTTCAGTTAATTTTTTATAATATAATATAATTTATTGTAGATTTTAACTGATAAGCATATTCAATTTATTGTTAAATTATTTTATATTAAATTTATTGTTTCGTATTTATTGTTGTATATAAATGTATAACTCATGTACAGTCCAACCCGCTTATAAGGAACAGTTTTTGAACCGGAAAAAAGTTTCTTAAATTGAGTTTTTCAGTATGCGGGCCTTGCTTAAAATTTTTTTTTCTAATTTTCGGGCTTCGTTTATAAGAAATTTTTTGTTTTTGTATCAGGGCTACTGTTCAAGAAAACCTTTTTATCTTATATCCGAGTTTTGCTTATAAGACTTCTAATAAACTGTTTTATGTTTTTTTTAATTAAATTATAAATAAGTATTATTCATTCATATTTTATTGCAAATTCAGAAAAACAATCAAAATAATAACAAACTTAACAGTAATTTTAAATATTATGTTATTAAAATTATTATAATTGGGACCCAATAGAAAAATTATATTTTAACCAGATTGTATTTGTATATATGTATGTATGTAGATCGCATGATAAACACAGCAGTACATAATATATACATATATATACTAACCAAATCCCAATTTTAAATTAACAAGGCAGAATACGTAAACCAACGGTTTTTAAAAGCGCACATTTCCAAAAGATAATACAAAATGTTTAGAATTCTGACTTTCACCATTTAAAAATTTTGAAAACAGGAATTCTTCCCCACTTAATATATGTAATTCATTTTCATTTAAATGGCGCACTTCATTAACATTGAAAAAAAATACTAATACATATCAAATTGTTAAGCAATATCTATTGTGATTTCATAGGTGTGTTTGAAGGTGCGGGGTGATAAAGCCATAGGTCATAGATCCATATTTTATGAAAATATTTTGTAGTTAAAATATGTATGTAAGAGAAGTAATTAAGAGAGAGTTTATAGTTGGTTACAAAATCAGGGTATGTGATTTTTACAAAATGAGCTTTAATTCGGGAAGCTTTCTTTAACGTTGATGACATTCTCGCTATAATAAAGAAGAAAGATATCCATAAAGCATTGGACTTATTAAATAACCAATTTGAAACAATTATATTCACTTATGAAATGGAGGAAAATAACAGTTTATGACCTCTTGATATCTCTTGATAAAAAGATTGAACGATAGTCTACAAATATCAATATACAGGAAACTTCAACACATAAAAGAAATAGCTAAATACAACGATTTCACCGAAAATGAAATAAAAATTTTAGTAAGAAAGCACTCGGGAAAATTGAGAAAGAAAAATATCACAACTTTATACCAACAAAATCAACAAAAACATAATGAAAAGAGGTTTTAGTTACCTTGGTAATCTAAGCAACAAATTTGAAGAAATATTCAAGAAATATAATATTAAATTAGCATTCAGTTCCAAAAATAAATTAAAAACGAGAAAGAATACAGTTGCCTTCGTCAACTCTTAGATACCCGTACGAACCGTTAGTATGTTCACAGCCTGTCACTCTGCTTACAATATTATGTTTTTAATATTTTAGTATTTTAAAATAATTTGGTTGAATTTTATAATTTCTAGAACTATGGGTTGTACATACATATATTCAAACTATATGTTTATACATTCTTCAAAAGCAAATTCTAACCTTCCACATAACGATTATCAATCCAAAACTTTTTCAAATATTCTATAGTACCATTTAATACTAAGCGGTAAATGTATATTAAATTGACTTAGTACAAAATAGTAAATATAATTTTAAATATTATATTATATTAATGCGCACATAGTATATTTATATTGTTAAGTATATCGCCATACATTACAATATTTCTTTAAAAATATTTCCATTCATAGGATAATTTCTTATATGTACAATAAAATACATACATGTATGTAAATACGGCGCTCTATAATATACATCTATACTCTTACCATTCATTAATCAGTGACATATACGATATGTAAATAAACATGATATTATATAAGTACATATGTATGTATATCAATATCATATAAATAAAAATTCTTCAAGCAACCGTTATGTTGTTTATTTATTTACATTTTTTTGTACTACGCATTGTATCCTCAACAATTTCAAATTATCGAGTAAAACAAAATGCAAAAAATTCGTTAAAGAAATTTGTTAGAAAATTTGAAAAAATCAAGTAACACTTTCAAAACTTCATTTTTCTAAATTTTTCTAACAAATGTTTTTGCATTTTTTTTTTACTCGATAATTTGAAATTGTTGAGGATGATGCATAGTACAAAAAAAAATAAATAAATAAAAAATTTAACGGTTGCTTGAAGAATTTATATTTATATGATATTTGTATACATACTTATATAACTCATGTTTATTTACATATCGTATATGTCACTGATGAATGAATGATATGTAATACATACATATGTATAGTATAAATTATTATGCATTTTCCGTTAGTATTAAATGTTACTATAGCATATTTGGAAAAGTTTTGGATTGATAATCGTTATGTGGAAGGTTAGAATCTGCTTTTGAAGAATGTATAAACATATAGTTTGAATATTATGTACAACCCATAGTTCTAGAAATGTTCTAGAAACAGTTACCCCTGTCAACTCTTAGATACCCGTACGAACCCGTTAGTATGTTCACTCTGCTTATAGTATTATATTTTTAATTTTTCGGTATTTTAAAATAATTTGGGTGAAGTTTATAATTTCTAAAACTATGGTTTGCACATACATATGTATGTATATTCACACTATCAATTATATCATTATATCAATTTTAAATTATCGAATAAAAAAAATTCAAAAATATCGTTAAAGAAATTTGTTACGGAAATTTCAAAAAAAACAAGTCACACTTTCGCCAATTTTGAAGGTAACGCTATGTTATTAAGAAAAGTTGCTAACAGAACTTTATTATTTAATTTGTATGTATTATTTCAAAAAAATTTGAGCAGGTGTTCAAGTTACAGGTGTTTCAAAATAGGAATTTTCGTTTTTAACCCCTTACAACTCCCAAACGGGAGGCGATACAAAAATATTTTTTGAAATGACTTATACGTACTTACATATTTTCAAAGATCTAATTTCTCTCAAGTTTCAAATATTAAGTTTATAACTTAAACCGTTTGGAAGATAGAAAGGGTCAAACATTTTGCAATAATTGAGTTTTGCGTAACGATAAATTAAGACAGGCAAAAGTATATATTTATTATATACATATGTACATATTTCCAAAGCTCATAAATTCAGCTATCGTTTGGCCTTTTCAGATTGAAGACATAGCTTATAGAACTTATGCTATAATAACAATTTAACTACAGAGTTTTTTCGAACTTTGCAGGCTGTAACTCCATAACGGGCGGGGTTACAGAAAAAAGTTGTTCCATAAAATAAATTTTTTTTAGGATCAGTTAAAATTTTATGGCTCCATTTCAAACGATGTAGAACTTTTGAAAAATTTGTACGAAAAATGTGGATATCAAAAAGTTACTTGTTCGAGAGCTACTCGAAGTTTTGATCGGATCTTAACCAAAAAAAAGAGAGAAGGGATATTTTGTGTTAATTGCAATACTCCAGCTTTCTTAGTTTTTGGTTAGGGTGCTGACGGACGGACAAAGCTTAATCGGCTCAGAATTTGATTCTGATTCGATCCATATCTTTGAAGGTATATCTAGCTTGCTTATTTAGAGGGGCTACAAACGGAGGAGTAATTTTATTATACCCGATACTTATCAACTTCATAACTTATTTAAACTAAAATTTTTACATTTGAAGATGTTGTCAAATCAAATTTATTGATATATACCTAACTATTTTTCATAATCCAAATATCCAATAAATTTTTATTATATGTACATATATACATATGTAAGAGGTAAATAATGTATAATGAAATAACATTGATATACTTCCCCATATTGTGCATTTAATCACAACTTAAACACTGTTTTCTCATTACTATATTAAATTTTATATCATTGCCACCAACAATATACATATACATAATATACTTTGGGTTCTTTGTAGGTATATCTGTATGTGCATAAATTGTAAATTATAATATTACTTCGACTTCTACCTAAATAGAATGTTAAAGATACATACATACATATCTATATTATACTACCGGTGTCGGGATTCAGTCGGTTCGGTAGAACCGCTTCCTAAAAGTTTTGCAGTTCGGCGAACCGGTTGTTAAAATTGTACTTTTAATCGTATTTTATGTTTTATTTCATAACACTTTTATAATCTTTATGAGATAAGTTCTCATACAATCAATATAATAGCAATATATTATAAAATTACATATATTAATTTTTTTCAAAATATAGTTATATTTATTTATTTTATTTATATTAATATTACATACATAAATGTAAAGCAATATTATTGAACCATCGGCTACTAAGGCCATTATAGTTTTTTTTTATACTATTATTAAATTATATACTAATATTATTTATTTTGTTTATATTATATACTATATATTTACATTATATTTGGTCGTAAGGGGGGTATGTAAAGAAAAAAACACTTACGACCTGTGCAGGGATCGAACCCACACTCCTTCGGTTAATGCGCCACACACCTATCCACTAGGCTACCGAAGCCCCTGTCAATAATAAAGCAGTTAAATTTTGTTGTAAAACATAAAAAATTTAACTATGTATAAAAAATCAAAAATTTTAACAAATAACTCCATGAGTAAGCATGAGTAATTGTTACAGATTTGAATGTGAAACAATTTATGTTCATTTGTTTTGGTCTGTTCAGGTCTGTCTATATCAGTTGTATAATTTGTGTCTCGTTTAGTATATATAAATTAAAATTAAATAACAATTAAATATAATAATTTATTAGTCATATTTACATTATGTGGTTTGTAAATTCGCACTCCTTGAGCTTTTTTACGTGTTTATGTTTTTATCATTTGAAAATTTAAACGTAAGTAATCATTTTATATGCTTTTATATTAACTTGTCGCTGTCGGTTTATTTATTTATTTATTTATTTGTCATTCTGTCACGCTTTTTATTATCTTCGTAATCTGTTAGCAACATTTATAAGTATTGTATGGTGCAGAGGAAAGTGTACAGGTTTCAAAAGTGGGGGTCATGTTGTTCGAATCCAGTTCACATGCTACTTTTTTTTTTTTTAACTATCTATTCATCAACATTTTTTGAATAAAATATGTATATATTTTGTATATATGAATTTGAAACTTAAATTTTTATCTCTAAATTCATGCATACAATACACACGCAATATATTTTTGATCTGTTCTCCTATAATAGTATATTTTTATGTATGTTGCTAAAATATTTTGTTTACAACATTTGTTTAGTATTTAAATCAAAATATTTGCTGTCAACATTCTTTAATGCATATTGAATATGCATGGTTAAAAATTAAGATTTTATGTTCGTAATATGTTCATTAAATATTTAAGTGTTGTATAGTGCAGAGGAGAGCGTACAGGTTTTAAAAGTAAGAGTAATTTGATTCGAATCCAATTCGTGTAGGTACATTTTTTTTTTGTTAACTGTATTCATCAACATTTTTTTAATAAAATTTTATGTATAATATACACATATTATTTGATCTTTCCTCCTATAATAATTTAGTTCAATCAATCTTGACGTGCACATGTATTTTGTATTAGGATTTAGCAAAACACAAAATATATAGGTACAATATTTTTTTGTTGCTAAATTATTTTGTTTTAAAACATTTGTTTAGGATTTAAATCAGAATATTTGTTGTCAACATTCTTTATTGTATATTGAATATGTATGGCGTTAAAAATTAATGTTTTATGTGTTTTATTTAGGAACATTTATTATGTCTATTGTGTATATAGATATACATATAAATAGCAAAACACAAAATATATAGGTACAATATTTTTATGTTGTTAAATTATTTTGTTTTAAAACATTTGTTTAGGATTTAAATCAGAATATTTGTTGTCAACATTCTTTATTGCATATTGAATATGTATGGCGTTAAAAATTAATGTTTTATGTGTTATATTTAGGAACATTTATTATGTCTATTGTGTATATAGATATACATATAAAATTTCATTCAAAATAATTCCAATTGCCAAATTCAAACTACTACATACATACATAATATATTTTTGTATGTACATAGTAAAGAATATAAAAAGTAAAGATCATTACAAAATTATGCTTTTGCGCATTACGCATTATGATTTACAAACAAAATTTTGTCAACACAAAAAATTAAAACTACGTATGTAAACATGTACGTACGTATGCAAATAATATTATGTTAAACTAATTTCCTAAATTATTTTCTTCTGCTCCATTTGTTTATAATTTAAATCAAGATATTTGTCAACAATTTTTACTGCACGATCTTATTAAAGGGTTAGGTAGGTACTAGGTGTTCAAGGTTAGATGTTTGTTTGGATATACGATATACTACTAATGCTATACTATAGAAATATACAGTAAAATACATTTATGTACAATATATATCATTTTCTTACGTGTTAGAAATGTTACTTCAACTAAAATTGTATTGTAATATTTATAATCACAGTATTTTGGTACATATTTTACTCTTCGAGGTACTTTCATTAATTATGAATTACATACTGGAATAAAAAATTTGTACTCTTGCCATATAATAAAAATATCCCATATTTTTTAAATTTAAATTATGTGCTTCATTTAAAACTAAAAAGTATAAAATAAAATAATAAGTAAAAAAAATAATTTTTAAAATACATATGCTTTTATCGAAACCGAATTGGCCCCCTAAAAAGTAGAAAATAAAATTGATTTGCAAAACTTTAGCTTTTTGGACTGTTATAATATAAAAGTGAGTTGCTAGTGCAAGCATTTTGGCCTGTTATAATATAAAAGTAAATTGCTGGAATAAAAAAGAAACACGAACCTCAAATTTCGCAGATTTTATTTAACCTTATTCCAGCAATTTACTTTTATATTATAACAGTCCAAAATGCTTGCACTAGCAACTCACTTTTATATTATAACAGTCCAAAAAGCTAAAGTTTTGCAATCAATTTTATTTTCTACTTTTTAGGGGACGAATTCGGTTTCGATAAAAGCATATGTATTTTATAAATGATTTTTTTTACTTATTATTTTATTTAATTTTATTTGTACGCCATTATCAATTGTCATTATTTATATTTATTTTTCCACTAACCCTGACCATTCAAGTTAAAACAAAAAAAGGCAGCATTGCTTGATAGATTTTTTCAGCAAAAAACCAAAAACGGATACCGTTGCTTCCGAAACGGCATTAGGTTAAGGTACAAATCAGTCACAATCGCAATCTCAAAATATTCAAAAAATCAGCACTTCAATAATTGAAACAGAAGACTGTAGTAACTCGAAAACTGAAAATAATCTTCCTGAATGCTGATCTGTTCAACAATATAAATACTATTTAAGACTCTTTTCTTTAAAAAAAAAAATAATAATTGGAAACCATAATAAACCGTGAAATTAATGAGTAAAAATTAGAAAAATATGACTGATTGATAATCACAAATAAAATTTTAGGTTGCGAATATTGTACACAATATGATTTTATAAAAACAAAAAGTGTTAATGTTCCAAAAAAATGGAAAACTTTCAAATTAAGGCGTCAGGAAAAAAAAAGAATGTTCAGCAAGCCTCTCTTAAAAAAAAAATTAAAGAACATTGTTCATCAAATATTGAAAAAATTAAGCATATTATTTAGAATTTTTATGTATATACAAAATGTAAATTAGTAATCATTAATTAAAAATAAATGAACTCCTTTTAAAATAAAAAAATTATAAATTTCTTTTGTTACTTAATATATTGATATTAAACTTTTTTAGCACCGAACCGATTGATAAATTATTTGAATCCCATCACTGACTATGTATGTATGTTGATCTATCTCTTTTATAAAAAGGTATAAACTATATAATAGCTAACATACCTGTGTAACGAAAGTTGCATCCTATCATAATATGAAGAAAAAATATAAATTGCTGTTTAAATAGTTAAAGAATTTATTCTACATACCTATTTTGATTTTAATCGTTATATGCAAAACATACAAATATCAATGTAAAATTTTCACTTTGAAAAATATGTTTTTTTAATATTATTATCTGTAATATTATTTGTATGGGGCTTAAACTGTTTATTTCTGACTGTTTTGCTTAAGGCAAAATATTAGTTTACGTTTTCTTTAAACATTGTGTAAATGCGCAACTTTTATACATATAAATATCTATTATCAACATCTCGTAGGAATATGATTTTTTTTTTAGTTTCAATTTACTTTTACAAACATTTTAACAATATATTATGCAAAATAGGAAATTTTTTTATTTAAAGATAATTTATTGAAAATATTCAGCATATTAGCGGAAAAACAAGTAAAAATCATTGTTTAAAAAATAAAATATTAAACTGCGCAAGTTTTAGACACATGTTTTGAGAATCATTGTTGAAAGATTTAATTATTACCAAACGTTTTACTTTTAGTCTCATAAAAATAAAATCATATTATTAACAATTTTTAAATGCCCCAATATTGCAGAAACTCAACTCAAATTTATTGGAACAAATGTTCCTCACAACCAGAACATCTTTTCATTTAGTCTTTCTTCCTTACCATAATCTTTTTCTCAATTCCTTTTTTTTTTTTTGAAAAGTGAAAAGAATGTGTTTATTAATCTATTATACTTAACTAGACTATAATATATATAACGACTTTTATAACTTCAGATGTTATAAAAGAAAAATAAAATACAGAATGTAGAACTCTAAATAAATTTTTACAAATAAAACAAAAAGAATTATTCTGTTATAACATAATAATAATAATATGTAAGTTGAGTTTAAATAATGTCAGTTAAAATAAAAGGAACTATCAGAAACATAGATTTATTACAAAATTCTTAGCTCTCACATAAAAATAGATTGTACAAAATATAGGCAGTGAAAGAATGATTTAAATTAATCGTAGACTACAGTGAAATTTAATGTCAGATTATAATTTTTAAATTTACTTTAGAAAATTAAATCTTAATTTTTAGCCAATATGTAAAAAAATTTTAATTACCAAAAGCCAAATAAATTAAATAAAAAATGCAAGTTTATTTAATTTTTTTTCCGGATCAGTGATTTAATTTAATTTTTTTTTAAATTTATATTTAATAGATCAGTAAGACTGACTAACATTATTAAAAAATATGTGTATATGAATGTATATATAATAATACAACAGATTTAATTAAAATTTGACAAATTTAATTTTTTTAATCTAATGTTAGTTTTCATATGTATATGTAATATATTATAATTTATAATAAATAATTTTTAATTTGCACCCAGAAATGCGGCTGGTTGCGTTAACTTATCGCGAGACAAAAGTCCAACACATGACGCCGCATTACCGTAATCTGATACCTCTTGGCATTACCGTATCCTTGTCGCAAATTACCCTGACATGCATCGATGTTGATGTATTCTGATTACAAGATACGCTTTGAGTTAACCACAAAAAATGTTCTTATGATTAAGATGGGAAAAATACTGTGATTTTATATGGACTCATATGTGTCGAAAATGGGTTGCACTAATGAGTAGTTTTAAATCCAAGATTTTTGATTAACCACCTACGCATAAGTCTTTTTTTTCATACAATTCGTATACAAAAGTCGGTAAATTACCACTACATGCGTTCGAGTTGATAATCACAAGAGTCGCTTTGAATCAAACACAAATAGTTCTCCTGTGATTAAGATGTGCAAATAATACTGTGGGTTTATTATTGCAATAATGAATAGTTTTCAATTCAAGATATGTGGTCTTTTAGTTTTACTCACACAAGAGTTCGGCTGTGTAAATATTGCCCAAAAGTAAAAATAATACTACTGCGTGCGTTGCGTTGACGAATATCCTAATTTCTTTATATGACCTAATTTCTTTAAACAAATATTATTTATATTTAAAATTTAGTAATAAGAAACCTTTTATTTGTTGTATAATATTATCTTTTTTTAATTTTACTCGTTTTATTTTTAATTAAATAAATAATTCTTTAATTTGGTTTTTGTTGTTAAGTTTATTCTTTATTCTTTCTACTCTCCACTAACACTATAAATGTCGAAGCACCTGCTGGAACATCGTAATCTTTGGTTTTATTTAACAAAATACTTCTATCCCATGATAAAATGACATCGAAAAAAACAATTTTGCACAATTTTAAATTATTTTTATGTATTTATATTTGATATTATAGCTATACTAACTAGAAAATAATTTTTATGTACTCAAACTTCATAGGGCATGGATCCATTTACCCGGCAAATATTTAAAAAAAAATTTAATATATATTATTTTAAGGGTTAACGAGTCCACTATACGCATTATGCAGCATGAGTTCATTCAAATTATTAATTAACTACCTATATGGTTAGTATTTTAATTCTATTTACCTAAATATATGTAAATAATTCTAAATAACTTTATATAAAAAAAATTGTATACTTACCTTTTGCTTTAAATATTTTCCAAGAAATAATTTTGCTTATGGATTTTAAAATTTCCACATTTTTAAAAAGTAATATTTCTGAAATAATCAAAATTATCAATTAATTATAGTTTTTCCCAAATTTTTAAATGTCAACTTTTTAGTGCCGTGTCATAACACTCATTTATTTTCCTTATTTTCTGGCCAGCCCCGCTTTCGCACCGCCACTGGAACTTTCATGTTTCTTATAATTAACTTTTATAACATACAATTGTTAAATTATCAGTGAAAGATATATTTATAAAATAAAGAAAGATATAAAATTATGAAAGATATATATAGCTAATTTATAAATGATTCAAAGTTACATATAACATATGTGAAGACATAAATATTATGTGTTATGTGAAACACAAATAATTTTTATACATAATAAATTTTTAGTTTATAATTCAGCATATTCTTTGAAATTAGCATCGAATTTTGCTGCAAATTAAAAATAAAATAAAAAATTTTTCGATTAAAAGTAAAAACTGACTAAACAAATGTTTTTCTCCTCTCAAAAATCTTTCAAATGAAATAAAATGTTAATATATTTAAAACAAAAATAGAGAAACTAAAAAAATACGAGCAAGAATACAGTTAGTTGCCTTTGTCAACTCTTAGATACCCGTACGAACCGTTAGTATGTTCATAGCCTGTCACTCTGCTTATAATATTATATTTTTTATTTTTTAGTATTTTAAAATAATTTGGGAGAATTTTGGGAAAATTTGTAAATAGGACTTTTGGGGAATGTGTATTTGGAATTTTGGGGGGCTGTAAGCCCGGAACTCTATATAATTAAGAAAACCTGTTAACAAACGTAAAAATATATTATTGAACCTTTAATTTTCATGTCTTTCCGAAGAAAAATTTTTACAGGTGCCTAAGTTACAGATGTCTAAAAATAGCAAATTTTCAGTTTTTGAGCCGTAATAACTCTTCAAGAGGGGGAGCTACCAAAAAATTGTCTGAGAAAACTTATTCTAATTCTAAAAGTTCTTTCTTGTCTCAAAATTTCGGGTTCCTATCTCAAAGCGTGCCGGAGTTATGAAAAAAAAAATATCAAGCAAAATTTGGTTTTAACATAACGGTTAATTTAAAATATTGCATAATTTTGACATTGTTTTATAGAGGCAAGAAAATTTTGCGGTCTTCTAGTGTTTTTAGATTGTAAAACTACTACTCAGAGTATATATATACATCTGAAAATAGGTGTTTTTTGCAACTTTGGGAGGCTGCAACTTAGGAACGCTATAGAATCAAAAGAAACCATTATCACACATAAAAATATATTACTGGAGCTTTAATTGTTTTGTCTTGCCGAAGAAAAATGAGTACAGGCGCCTAAGTTAAAGGTGTTTAAAAATAGAAATTATTCGAGTTATTGGTAAGATTGAACCGCAACTATGCCAGAATGTGACCGAAAATTTTGATAAAAGAATCAGGTACGAGACGCAAGAGGTGGTCACATGGGAGATATCATTTTCAGAGTATAAATGGCAAACATTGTACTTCAAAAATAAATAAAAACTTTTCCAGTTTCAATCTATGTCTTCAATGCTATGTCTTTTAATTGTTTACTTTTGAAAACTCAATTTGAAAGACACTTTAGTAAGAAAATTCATACAAAAGAAGAGAATGATTTTGTTTAATTAAAAAAAAAAAAGAAAGCAGTAAACGGAATTCTGAAAATGCTTCAATTATCAGAAAAAAAAGAAAACGTTAACAACTATGAAATTTTATAAAAAATACAATTTCTTTTGTCTGTATAAAATTTAATCTAAATTGTTGTTTTGTTTGCCCTAAAGCTAATTTCTAAAGCTCACTTCTCTATATCTTCTACTTCTCTATTATAAAATCACAAAAAAAATCGCATTTGTTAAACACAATGACACCCGCCTACACATTATACATTCTTGATTTTCTGTTTAGCTCAATTTATTTAAGCCTTGAAAAAGGTTACACAGATGTATATAAGTTAGCGGTCCAAAATATGCGTACCACTTTTTTATAGAACTATTAAAAAAAATTCTAAATTACTTATTTATAGTTTTACTATGTAGTATTTAACAATAATTAATCTTATACTGACTTTTTAAAAGAACTAAAGAAATTTAGTTAATAACTGATTAAGTTATTATTAACTCAAAAACAACCTTCTAATCATAAATCTTTTTCTTCTCAGTAAATAATAAAGCTTATTTCCTGCTAGGTTTTATTAAAAGATGGTCTAAAGAATTCAATGATCCATGTATCCTATTATTATTATTTACATCTCTAGTTCGGCCGAATCATGAATGCGCTAGTTCTGTTTGGTCGTCAATGTATAATGTACACATAATAGAATTGACGTTGTCGCTAAAAAACGTTTTAAGATACCCTTTACGTAATCTTCAATGGGACGTAATCCTCTTATTTACCACCGTATCTGGACAGACTTAAATTAATTAACTTAAGCTTCATTAATTCTAGAAGAATCGTTGCTGACATTGTATTTATTACACAGATTTTAAGTGGTGAGATTAACTTTACTTATATAACAAATTTAGTGAATTACCACACTAATACAAATAAACGTTTTCAATTTGAAAACCTCTTCCGTGTTCCCTTTCATAGAGCCAACTATGGAAAAACTGAGCCTAAATAATTGACTTAAATATGAATAAAACATAATTAAAAAAAATTAATTTTTCAGAATCTTCGCAGTAACATTCTTAACTTTTCAATTTTATAATTTGTTGCTACTTTTCCTAGTTTTATTTTTAACTATAATATTAGTTTTACGATAGCTTTAATTAAATCGATAAAAAGGTTCACAATGACTGCAAATACATACATATAAAAGTTGTTATTTTTAACAAGTAAACCAAAACTAAAAAAGAACTTTACATTTTTAACTGGTATTCTTCACATTCCAAACAAAAAATTTTAATACGAATACGAACAAAATTAGAATGCATTTGTATACGATTGAACCAGTTGATTTTATTCAATATTTAACTATTCTTTCCTAACGATTATAAGTTACATATATGCCATACATACATACATATATACAATTAAATAATTATTTTTTATTTTTTTGTGTTTTATTTAACATATAGAAAGTAGATACTTTGGGATCGATCTTATCCTTACCAACTTGTCTAAGTTAAAAAAAAAAATGCATACATATATTTATAAGATTTCTGGAAATATTAATACATATGTATGTACATATGTATGTACTTAGTAGCTAAGGTGTCCTTAGTTATTATAATACTTTTACATAGAACAATAGTGATAAATCTACTTTAATGAATGCAGTATCTTTTATTCTTGTTATTATTATTAAAGATCATTAAATATTCTTAAACTAATGTAATACATTTAAACTTGGTGTGTTTGATTGGTACGTTTAAAAATAATTTAATTGCTTTACACTTTTGAATTGAAATTTAGCAACGGCCGAAAAAACTTTGAATCGATTGTAATATTCATACTTTGTGGTTAGACAGGATATATTATATTTACCTTATATGTAACATTAAACTTAATATAATCGTACTTGTGTTTATTAAACTGAGTGTAGGTGGTAAAATAAGATACAAAACTAACCACATAATAGTAAAGAAAATACATACATACATATAACGTTATTCAAGCATAATAATGAATATTATTTTATATTATGATATATTGAATATGATTACAATTGCTGATGAATTCATCTAATGTTTGTTATATAACACTTGCTTTCATCTACTGCCTGCATTCTTAATAATAAAATACAGTAAAATTATAGTATTAATCATTATTATTATTATTTAAATTTTTATATTATGTAGGTACATATTTGAATTATATTTTCTATAAGCTAAGTAATTAAATTTATACACATTTTTTATAAATAACATTGACATTTGACATGTTTATAGTAGAGTAGTACCTACAAACATATGTATATTCATATACATGTACAATCAACACTTTCCATTTACAATTTTATATTCTAAGTATGTATGTATATATAAAGTGACTATACATACTGATTTATTCAGAACAGTACTGATTTTGATGGTTCTGTACTGATTTTAAATTTGTACTGAATATTATACTGATTTTTTAAAATTAATTCTAATTATATGCATTACAACAATACTATATCTAGCATTCAATATTTTATTTATATACGTTTTTTCTAATAATTTTAAGAGCACAATTACAAATTAATAAGAAATTTTTAAAGCATCAGTTATGTTATTTGAAAATTAAATGAGATCTTCTTAAATCAAAAATTTTGTCTCTAATTTTGAAAAAGATTTCAAAATTATTTTTAAATACGTTTGCTCGAAGTACGGGCGTAGTTTATATGATAATTTGAAAAAATTTTATAACTCTAAGTGCGTTTGAAGATATAGTATTTTGTACAATAAATATGATTTGGATAACTAAAAAAAAAACTTAAAAAGACATTAACTTTTCTTATTGCTTTGTTAAAGAAAATTAAAATAATGAATCAATATCAAAAAACTATATATGTACCTACTTATTTTCCAATAAATAGGTATAGTATTTTTTTTTCTAATTAGTAAACCAAAATATCTTCACCCTGCAACTGTTAATCGCATTTTATTTACCTTCTTAACTATACAATTATTTAATATAGAATATGAACAATTTGCCTCTAACACCTCTAACACATACACATTTATAACTTAAAAATTTAAACTTAAAGTATATATAATTTAATTTAGTAGTTTTACTTTTATAATAACACCTATTAAGAAATGTACCGATTTAGTACTAAAAAAATCTGGTCACGTTACCTATAACTATGCATCATATTGTATGTGTGTTAAAAATGCATGCAAATTTTTATTGTAATAGATAGCTATAAATTATAATAAATGTGCATATAATGTATACATATAATTATATAATATAAATAAATAATTTTTTCTTTTATTTTTCAGAAACAAATGAAACCAGTTACATTGACATTGTCGTTTGGTTCTTTTTTGTCTTGCATTTTGATGGGATTTTTTGGACCAGCAGTACGAAATACATCTTAAATATGTACATATATATTTTTGTTTTAAGAAATTTCGATTTTTATAAAATTCTACTGGCCTACTAAGTCCCAACAAAATGGAAGGAGATTCATCAAATTCATTACGAGGATGACATTTCTACTGATCTACATCAATCTTTAAACGTTTGCGCTGACTTGGAATTTCTATGTGGCTATTACGTTTATTTATTTTAATTGAAAATCTTTTTCTCGTAATGCCCTTGGAAATTCTAAAAAATGGCACAACACTAAACATACAAAAAATATTTCATTTATCTGCTTAATATTAAAATTTCATACATGTAGGTACATTTGTAAATATGTGTATTTTGGTGTAAGTATAGTGAGAAAATATTATTAAGGACCATAACAGAAAACATGATAATAATGTGCTTTGAAGAATTTACCGAAGTTACTTAATTTGTCCACATTAATTTTCATTTACTTAATTTTAAATTTAAATCTAAGATCTAAATGAATATTTTACTTCTAACTTACATACAAAACTTCATTGTGACGAATATTTTCACGTTTTTTAATATCGGAAAATGTTGACGCCATTTTATTCATCAAAGTTTCCTTTCCTTCTTTTTTTACCATGACAAAAATTCATTACCGATTTGGAATCAAAAAAAATATTTTTAAATTTTAAATATTAATTACAAAGTGAATAAATATTTTTTTTTTCACACCACATTCGTAAAATCAAAAAAAAATCAAATTAATTTAAATATATGTACATATAATTTTTCTTGAATGATTAAAATAATTTCAAATTTCACGCATTGAAAGTAATTAAAGTCTATTAAAATAAAGATATCAACTGAGTCGTAAGATATTTCAGTTACTTTTTGTAATAATTGTTGATTAATAAAAACAAAATTAATTTACAGAGTTAATTAACAATTTGGTACGCAATTCATTCAAAGATTATTCGTATAGGTATACTTTTTTTTTGTAAAATGTTTTTTTATTACATATGTACATACATATGTACCTACCTTATTAATTTTATTTTATATTTGTACAAAAACACTAATTTCATTTACATATATGTACATCCATCCATACATACAAAATTAGTGTTTTTTCATTTCATCAGCAGTTCATCAGACGAAATATTACGAGAATTACCGATCATGATTCATCATGATACAATATGTACATACGACATACTTACATACGTATTTTCAGTAACAGAACAGAACAGCTAGAAATTGTATATTTATAAAGAAAGAAAGGCCAAAATAAATAGTTTTTTTATTTTTATTTATTTTTATTATGTATGAACTATGTTCAAGGGTATAATAAATTTAGCATTACGTTTGTGACACCTTAAAGGAGTCGAGCTAGATATAGTGTCAAAGGTATGGATCGGCTCAGAATCGAATTCTGAGTCGATTAAGCCATGTACGTCCGCCCGTCCGTCCGCACGATAACTCAAAAAATAAAGGAGCTAGGAGGCTGAAATTTTTTGTACGTCACTTTTGCTAAATTGTTAGTTTTACTATTTAAATCCAGATTTTTAGGTCGGCGGGCTCGAGTAGCTGACATACAACTTCTTTCTTTATATAGAAATGACTCAGTATCTATTCAAGCTAGGTTTCTGCAATTTTGCAAATGATGATCAAGTTTTATGGCAACAACTTCTGTAAAATTTGGTTGTGGTGGTGCGGCGGGATCGGGTAGCTGCCATAGAATTTCTGCGTTTAAATGAGAATAACTCAGTGTTTATTGAAGCTAGGAATCTGAAATTTAGTAAAGAGGTGTCGAGTTACATGTCAACAACTTTTGTAAAATTTGGTTGGTTTAGACTTTAGAGCAGCCGGTTCAGGCTTCTTGCACCTCTTGGAACTTAATGAAGCTAGGCGTCTGAAATCTTGCAAATGATGATCAAGTTTTATGGCCACAACTTCTGTAAAATTTGTTTGCGCTGGTGCAACAGGTTCGGATAGCGCCATACAACTTCTCTTTTTAAATGAAAATAACTCATTGTCCGTCCGCACGATAACTCAAAAAATAAAGGAGGTAGGAGGCTGAAATATTTTTTACGTCACTTTTGCAAAATTGTTAGTTTTGCTATTTAAATCCAGCATTTTCGGCCCCCGGGTTCGAGTAGCTGCCATACAACTTCTTTCTTTAAATGGAAATAACTCAGTGTCTATTCGAGCTAGGTATCTGAAATTTTGCAAATAATGATGAAGTTTTATAGCAACAACTTCTGTAAAATTGGGTTGTGATGGTATGACAGGTTCGGGTAGCTGCCATACAACTTCTCTTTTTAAATGAAAATAACTCAGTGTCTATTGAAGCTAGCTACCTGAAATTTAGTGAAATAGTGTCGAGTTACATGCCAAAAACTTTTGTAAAATTTGATTGGTCTAAAGCAGCCAGTTCAGGCATTTCTTGGAACTTAATAAGGCTAGGTGTAATAGATTCGGGTAGCTATCATACAACTCCACAATTTACATAAATATACCTCTGTAGTTAACGTCGGTACTAAACATCTAAATGTTTTTAAAAGATGATCAAGTTTTATAGAAACAGGATATATTACGTTCATACGGGTATCCCAGAGTTGGCACAGTCTACTCTACTGCACTCTTCCTCCTTTTTAATAATATTTTTATTAATTGTTTAGTTAGAATGACAGAGTTTATTCAAATAGTGTTTGTTTTTATTAAGATATGAGCGTAGGTATCTGATAAGTAATAAAAATAATATATTCAGAATGTTGTTCTCAAAAGGTTCTCAGAGGTAAGATAAGAAAAAGTGTTTGGACAAAAAAGATGAACTAAAAATTGTTTAAAAAGAAAATATAAACATTGTACCTATATTTTAATTTTATGTTAAATACAACATAACAATTTATACATGAATCGAACTTGCAAACTAAAAATTCTAAAGTTTAAGAAGTGGCCACTCTACCACTGCACCAAATATGTAGGTACATATATTAATTTTGAAGTAAAGTAATATATGTATGTACCTACATATGTAGTACCTAATAGAAATAATCAAGTAATTTAAAAACGTTATATGAAATACATATGTATGTATGTATATACATACAGATAAAATTGTTGACTTAAAATAAAAGATTTCACATATTATACAAATTTATATGAAATAATATTAAACAATGAATTATTTTATCGAATTAATAAAATTTACTTTTAAATTGAAATTTTAAATAAATTTGCAAAGTTGTTCATACAGCAGCCATTTTAAAACTTTAAAAAAAAATTTATGTGATATATGCATGTGAAATAAATATTTAAAATGACTGGGGATATTAATTACATATGTATGTATGTATATATGTATGTATGCATGTATGTAAAAATTAAATTAAAAAAAAATTTTTTTACTAATCCATCTTTCAAGATTTGTAGAAGGGCTACTATTTTTTTTTTTAAATTGGCTTTAAGGAGACGAAAGCTCTATATAAAAGTAGCCCTACTATTATAGAGCTTTCCTCTTTCAGCCTCATTGCTTGGGCACTTATTGTAGGTAGTGGTTTAAGCCAACAATTTTCTATTCCTCTAAATGTTATTGACTAAAAATAGATACATATGCCTATGTACGTGATTCATAATAGATATATTTCAAAATTAATATACATGTATACATACATATATATGTACAAAATGTTTTAGATCAGTTTAAATTTTATATATGGATCTGTATCTATGTACAAAATATATTATTTACGCAGCTACAACAGTCCTCCAAAGTTCAAATAAGCTCCATATTTAAATTGCTATAATAGAAGTTCTAATAAGGTTTTTCAAACTGTGATCTGTGTGACTTGATTTTTGCCAATTTTTTCTAACAAAAGATTTTTTTCAATTTTTATTTAAATTTATTTTATTCAATATACATAACTACTTCACACATACATACATACACTTTTACCCAAAACTTATTATGGAAAAATTTTTAATTTTGGAAATGTGCTTCTTTGAAAACCCACAGTTTAGTGTTTTCATTACTTGTTTAATTTTAAATACTGCTATTTTAAATAAATCTCAGTGTAATTTTTCCAAAACACATACATGATTAAATGTAAAATATCAACTCTGATATCGCCATAAAAATAAAATTAGAATAGATACATATACCTATATGTGGTTATAGTAATATGTAGGTATGTATGCATGTACATATAACTACAACTGACCAAATTATAGCCAAATCACAGCTTTTGTTAGTTGTGTGGGAAGTGTGATATAACATATATCATTCGTATAATGTGTATAATGGGTATAATGTGTACATACTACATACGTATTACGTATGGCTATCAAATGTAAAATAAAATATTGGCATGTTATGTAAATGTAAGTATGTGCTATGTACATTATTATATGTATATATGTATAGGCATGTGTGGATAAACATACTACAAACCATAGATATAATAAAATATAGTTTGGCAAATGGCAGCTTCTCTTTCACTCTAATGTGTTTCCTATTTAAAAATTTTCAGCCAAAAATTAACATATGTTTTACTCTAATGCAAAAACAGCTGTTTAGATTTTGTACAATTTATGCTTTAAGCATATAGAACAGTTTCTTTCTTCTAAAATCAAATATGTACGGCTCACAGTACTTGCATTTATTTAGTTAGTAAGTAAGTAGTACCAGCATCAGAAGCAGGAATAAAAATGTATTGATATTGATAATAAAAAATATAAAAATAAAAGTATAGATTAGAATAATAAATCAAATAATAGGTAAGAGAAATAATGAAAAAAAATAATTATGTATGATTGAAAATAAATTAGATTGTTTATTTAAGCTTCTAATATTAAAAATCCACTTATTTTTTAAAATTATGTTTTTGGGAAACATGTTAAAAGAGTTGTTTTTACATTTTCTATATGTATAAGAACACTCCTTTACAAAAAAACCATAATAAATTTTAAACATTGTTCCACTATATTACTATTTATTAATAATCACTTCTATATCTCTATATTTTTTATAATATTTATACAAATTTATTTATTTTTTAGATATTTTATATTATTTATATTATTTAGACACATTTATTTATTGTTTTTATTACAGACATTTCTGACTAACTACTCCACTTTTTATTTTATTTTGATTTCTATAAAAAAAAATATAAAAAACGAGAAAGTTTCTTTTAGCGGGAATATTTGCGGGAGAAACTAAATAATGTAAAAAAAACTGTTACTCAAAAACTGGCTGAAATTTTTTTGTTATGTTGTCTACCTATGCTACAACAATAGAGAATAAAGGTACATGCATTCAAATGTATGTGTGTACGTACTAAAATATTTAAATTTATATACATATAATTCTATATGCATTTATTTATACAGTGCTCTCGTGATAACTTGAACTGTTAAAAAAGCAAGGCTGTTCAAGATATCCAAAAGTTCTAGTTATTGCATAGTTAAATATTTATAAGGAAATCAAAGAGTTAACGCATAACATTAACAAAAATTTGATTTAACAAAATCAAAAAATATATAAATTCGATATCAAAAATCTAAAACAAAATAAAAAAAATAGAAAATATTTTTTTGTATTATAAGCATATATCAGCTTAATTTCGTTTAAAGAAAGTTGAAATTTTAGACTGGGCTGTTTTCGTTAGCATGTTTTTTACTGTATTATCTCATAGTTCTTGAAAAACTAAAATTTCAGAAATATTGCATTTATTTTCACCAGCCCATAAAATTTTCTGGGCCATCTCGACCATCTCGGTGCAAGTATTCAATTATAATTATATTTAATATTTTTACATTATTTTATTATATGTTATATATTATTTTTGATCTGACCAGCGTTTGAGCCCGAGACCTTTCGCCTGAAAGGCCGGTGGCTTACGCACTGCACCATTGGTCAGATCCATAAAATTATTTTATTGAAATGTTTTACAGCTTCGTTATCATTTATTGTTTTAGAAGGAAATGCAAATGCACATTGGACATTGCACATGATATGTAGATATCAAATGCAAATACACATATTATGTACTAACATATTTTTACAGCTAAAAATATAAATAAAAAACAATTTTGGTACTTTTCCGAACTTAGAAAATAAAAAATAACGTTCTGTTCAAATTATTGAAATCCAAAAAAATATAATGCTCAAATTTTTATATCAAAACTTAATATAAAATTTAGGGTGTTTAAGTTATCGCGTGTTCAAATTATCGCAAGAGCACTGCACTGAGTAACATATATATGTATGTGCTTAGCGTCATTCCGATCCCATATATATAAGTGCATCCATACATATTATGTATGTACATATTTATATTTTATTGTTTCAATATAAAAAACCCGATCCCATATATATAAGTATTATATACATACATATGTATGTATATATTTATATTTTATTGTTTCAACTTTCAATATAACAAAACGTCAGCTAAAATTAAAACTTAAGACTTGGTAGAGATTTATTACGAAATTGTCAATTGTCAAACAGTGAAAATTGGATGTCATTCGACGATTTTTATGCATCGATCTTTATAATTTAATTAGATTTTTGTAAGTTTTAAACCTTTCAATTTTTATTTATAAAAAATTACTAAAATATCTTTAACCTCAAAAGGAGAATAGATAATAAGTACATACCTACATAGGTTATAGGTATATTGCATAATATTGTGGTTCTTTTATTTTTAGCGTCAATAGATTATATTGTAATACCTACATATGTATGTATGTAAATTGTAAATACATACATATATTATATTATGTACATATGTATATATTACTAAATACAGTCTGACTTTTCATGACAATTTGTCAATTGTCCATTTTTATTACAATATAATTGACATTTTTTTCTTTGAAATTCTTAATTTTTTTGTTCTTGATATTCAATTTTTAACATTTCTATGAATGTTTTATTTATTAGGATTTTATTTATTACTTTATAATACGAACTTGAGCATGAAGATTATTTATGTAATGTAAAGTATATGCATACATACATACATATGAATATGTATGGCTACATGTCAGTTATGTACATACATTATGTATGTACCTATGTACATATGTATATAAATTTTTTCATTTTCATGTAAAATTTTTCAATTAAATGATAAAGAAAAAAAGAATGACAAATTTTCAATTTGCGTGATTTTACGAATAATTTTAAAATATTGGTAGGTTATGTAGCTATCTTATCTACTAGGGATAAGTTTTCTAACTTACATATTACGATATTACGAAATTAGACACATACTTATACTTACTTATGAATTAATCCAAATGAAAAAAAATTAAATAAATATACATGTACATATGTATGTACATTTATGTGTATGTATGTTTGTAAGTATGCACAGGTATTCCAATTTATTACAAAAAATAAATCAACCCAGTAAAAAATCGGAGAATTCGTGCTTTAAATAAATATTTCTATCTACCTACATACATACATATAATATATAACTAATCTTTGGTAACCAGTTTTAGAACTGATATAACTTTGTACATATTTCAGTTAAAACCTACTAAAAAAAGCGAATATTACTGTTTAATATATGTATGCATGAATGTATGTATATATGTATGAATGTATGTACATATATGTATGCATAGGTATAAATTTTAATATTATAATACATAATTGTTTCTAGTATAAATAATACAATACAATAAATAAAAGTAAATAATATCTAAATAAGTACATAGATAGGTACATATTTTTTTATCAAACTCATTACCTAACTCATTACCGGGAACTTGTTCAGTTCAGTACCTAATTCTAGGTAATGCTTCAGCGGAGGTGATTGATTTCCGCCAAAGACACCGTGTGTAAAATGTAATGCTAAATTTACATACATACATTATGGCAATAGGTTAGGTAATGCGTTTACTAATTCTCCGTAATCAGTTCTTAACTATAGTGCGGAACTAGTCCGATTTTCTACTGGGAAATAATACTTATATATATGTACCTAGGTATGTATATATATATACACACAAATATGTATAATAAAGTTAAAATAACTTGTAAATTTTTATAATCTACAAAATGCTTGAACCCTTTACAAGTTATAATAACTCCAAATAAACTTATGCAAATAGAAACAAACTTTTTTTGCAAACACTCTCAGAAATATGAATTATGAACTCAAGCAAACAAAATGGTTGATTGCTGCAAAATATACTTACTTATGTATGTACAAATAAATATTAACTGATAATAATAACTAAAATACAAAGTGACCATCAATTTCCATTATTCAATTTATTTGAATATTTTTAGAAATTTTTATTGCAGTACAGGAAGTCAAACAAGAAATTAAAAAATATCTTTAAACTTAAATTTATAATAAACCATGAATTCGTACGACCTCCCACTTTGATTCAAATACATACATATATGTATATTTGCTGTACGTACATATGTACATATGTATGATTCATTATAATCAAAGTTTATTTCTTTTAATAAAACTAAATTGAACTTTAACTGGATAATATTTTATCTCCTTCCTAAATAATACTAAGCTAAAAATAGAACAATCTAATGCAACTTTATTTTAATTTTAGAAAATAGCCTTACTTGATACTTAAACGCTCCTTGTGACCCCACACAAACGTATTTTTATGTTTTATGATTAATTTTATATTTAAAAAAATATATGTAAGTATGTATGTATGTATACCTAATAACAATTAAATTATTTCAAAATATAAAAAAATAAAAAAAAAAACAAAATTCATAAAACAACTGAATATCTTTTGTTTGCAAATTCCTTACATATCAACATTCATATATATACATGAATTAACAAATTTATCATTTTATTTTGAATTTCATTTTTGTCCCTTATGTTTTCTTCTTATACCTATGTACATAAATGAAATCTTTTTCTAAGAATCTCATCAATGTATTACATACATATGTATTGCTTTTATTAACATATCCTCTATTTTCTTAAAAATTATTTAAAACTGAAGTAGGAAGCTAAACCTAATTTGATATAAAAATGTATATGTATGTATGTATGTACAGTACCCTGGCATATCATTTTCATTGCAATTTTAATTTAAAATTAAAATCAAAACCTATTAATGGCTTCTTTAGTATCTGAAAACTTTAACTTTTAATAATATACTTACTTTGGCTTCTTTTAAAATATCAAAATATAAACAAATAATTTCCATGATAACTTATAGCTTTTATAAACAATGAAATAATTTTATCGATTTAAGCAATTCTACTTATATATGTTAAAGTTCTTGATTCTTGTACTGTCTTGTATCCTAGCGGTTGAATACGAATTAATTTTGATCAATTCTAATAATAAGATTACTTTTATTCCCAACATTTAATTCTCTAACATTTATCTTAACTCTAACATGTACCAATGGTGAAGACATGTCTATTAGTCTAACAACTGCTGAGAGTTAAACAATTAGCAATCAAAAAAAAACTAAATAAGGATGTCATAAAAATATGTAATATATTGTTATGGTTTTTTATATACTTAAAATATTTTTTACAATAACTGTTATTTTCTGGGTTGGGATAGACATCCTGGAACGTGAAACCCCCGTTTCAAAATCCCGGAACTTGAAATTCCGGAGTAGTCCAAAATAAAAAAATAAATCTTCACTTAAAGTAAAAATGTTTTAGTTAAAGTAAAAAATGTATATAAATATACGGGAAAAAGAATCAACTCTGAACTTGTAACCAACTTTGAAGCCTCCTATAATTATTGTATTTAAACAACAAGGCATTTAAAATAGTAGGGGCTATCGCTCCCAAACCTCGCTAAATAAAGTAAAGAAATTTTGATTTTGTATACCAACTCTAAAATCCTTCCCAATTATTTATTTTACATATATGTACACATATTAGAACAACAAGGTGATATAGCAAAAACTTTAAAAGAATTTTTTATAATTTATGTTTCAATGAACTTTAGTTTAAATTTTTACATTTTTAGAAGAAACTAGAAAAAATTAAACCCAGAAAAATCCCGAAAGAATAATTTCGGAGAATTTCAATTTCCAATATTTTATTATTTTCACTATATCCGAGCAAAAATTTTAATTAATTTTTTTTTTTGTATTAGATATAAAGTCAATAATAAAGCAAATTAAATAACTTTAGAAAAAATTATAAAAATGTTGTATTTTTTTTTAGTAATTATCTTAGACTTAAGAAAACATGTGTTCTAATATTATGAAATACGAATTTATTAAAAAAAAATTTAAAAAGTAATACCTGGTAATACATAAGTATCCCAGCCAATACCGATGTTTTATATTCCACAAATAGAAATTCAAAGTAATCTATAAACTTTCTAAACATTAACAGATCAACACAAATAAAAAATATTAAAAACAATTTTTATAAAAAACTGTGGTAGTGTAATATTTATTTTGAAATAGTCAAAGTTGTTTTTTTATATTTTTTTTCAATCCATTTTTCTTTTTACAAAAAAAATTGGTTATAGTAAAAACCATTATTTCTCTTTAAGTTTATTATCTTTTATTACTGATTATATGCAAAGACCCCATAATTTGAAAAGGAATTTTATCTCAGTGACCTCCTCTTTCAGGAAGCAAATCTTTTTTTGTTATATTTTATTAGTTTTTATTTTTCTAATAAAGAAACGAACTTCTTTTAAACTAAATACTCTTAATATTTACAAGAAAGAAAAAAAAACAAAGTAAAACTATATAAAAAATAACTACTCACGATTGGCCTTTTGAAGGTATCACAATATTAATATATAGATTAAGAATTTCATTGCGCTTTAGAATATAAATAAAAAAAAAAAAGCAACAATAATTTACTAATATAAATGAAATCAAGAGGAAGAGATGAAGTTTTAATATCAAGCCGAATTATTAGGCGCGTGCTTTAAATCGTGATTTCATAAAAAAAAAAATTTTATCATATAAATGCATATCTATGTATATTTAAATAAACAATTTTATACTATATACATATTATAGCTCTTTTTTATTTAATTGGATAAAAATTGTTGAGTGACTTTTTTTAATAGAAAATTGTTTGGTAAGAGGTGGTAGAAGACGCATTATAAAATATTAAAAATACATAGTTTACCAAGTTAGATGTTATAAGAAAAAATAATACGTTTAAAATTAAATTTAATTTTTTAAAAGGGACAAAGAAACAAAAAATTGAATAACTCCAAATTCATTACTACTTTGTTCTATAATCCTTAAAAAACTAAAGTTTTTTTTTATTCCATATATATAGGGATCCCATATGGAAAAATCTAAAAAAGAGTACATTTGACTAAAAAAAGCAAAAGGGAACATATTCATATAAAAGAAAAAGAGACTATATTAGAAAAAAATAAGTAAATGCAACAGTAAGTCGATGCAACCGACTTATTAATAACCTACACCTACATTCCAATTATATTAAAAATCCATAAGTTTTTTGACAGCTGCTTGAACCGTCTCCCTTTCCGTTATTATTCAACTCGAATTTCAGGAACGTAAAAGAGACATGGCATCCTTGTACAAAATTTCAAGTTTCTATCTTTATTAATTTCGAATATATGCTTGTTAGGTCTGTGTCAGCTATCAGAACCGTCACTCCAATTCATCTCAAATTTTAGAAACATAGAGGAAATATTACAGAACACTCTTGTAACAAAGGTTCTATCTTTATTGGTTTTGGACGTAATCATGTTAAATGGCAACAATTTCTGTAAAATTTGGGTGCACCGGGTTTGGGTGCGGCTCTATAACTTCGAAATTTACAGAAATATAACTTGTTTAAGTCGCTTGTATTATTTGATAATAAAGTAATATAATTTGCATTTGTAGATATACATTATGTATGTAAATTATTGGAATTTAAATTGAATAAAACTAAGTACATATGTATCTAATTTATTTTTTTCTTTTATTTTTCTTCTCTTTCTTTTAATATTCTTTACGACAACTTCACTTTAACAAATTTTTATTTATCAAAATCTTCCCACTTCATAACTTTACTTAAACTTACTTTTTAATTTTTTTTATATAAAAATTAAAATCAATATTTGGGAAATAAACTGTACCTACATTTTTAAAAAATCTCAAAGCACAAAATAAAAAGAGTAGGTACAAATCATTAATTTAATAAACTGTAATAAAAGTTTTAAGAATTTTAAGAACACTAGGTACTGAGTGATTTAATGTTTTTAATGTTTTTATTAATTTAAGTAATGAAAGTTTATATAAAATAAAGTTTTATATTGCATATTAATTTGATCCTACAACTAGGTCATCCTGCAAATCTTCTATCTCAAAAGATATTTGGCTACAAGTATCAGAGAAATCGTGAACTCATAAATTCATTGAATTTGCTGATGTAGTTGTCAAATTCACGATGACGGACCATCATGTTAACCGAACGATATGGCTTCATATTGGCCATTTTTCATAACTTTTTATAACTTTCATAAGTGCAGTTTTAATTAACATTTTGCGAATGCTGCTATAATAAAGCGGTCTGTTCTGCTTGGCCATTTTCTCTCGGTACGGCGGTTGTAATCAAAACTTATTGAATACGTTTTGACTCGCAGTGGTTGCTGCAAATCGAACATTTGTATTAAATCGAATATTTGTATTTAATAACGTTCAGATACTTGTAATTTGTTGGTGGTGACGGTCAAAGGTGGTCGAAAAAAAATGCTAAACTTAATGGAAAAACTAATAAAAGCAACATTTTTTTTATATTTTTTAATAATATATTAAAAAATTCGCGTCCTAATCAGCTTCGCTATCGTAACTATAACTGTATATGTTAATAATTCTAACCACCCTTCGCACCGAAAAATGTTTTATATACAAATCACAAAAAACAGATATAAACCAAGATTCAAAACTATAGTAATAGATGAAGCCCAACACAATAAAACCGCAACTACATCACAAATTTACAGATCTCTCTTCCAAGAAATCAAAATTAAATTCCCCTTGAGTTACGAAATTTACACAGACGTCTGAAGGATAGAAAAGGTGTAGGTTTCGCGGTGATTATTAACAAAGTCACATATAAAAGATGTCTAGAAAAGCTCAGCCTATAATGGGGAGCTGGAAGCAGTACTTATAGCCCTGTACTTATAACTGACAGAAAATATGGATATCTCCGGACATACCCTTATATTTGGTAACGAAATATGGAGAGGTGAATATAACCATGAGCTCACCTATTTAAAAAGCACATCCACAAAATCAATGGCAAAATCAAATGGAGTGATATCACTAATTATAATGCAAAAAATAAACAAAGAAACTGGGATAACTTCAATCACATACTCCGACAATAATATTCTCATCACTAGCACACCACAATTTAGCAAAATTAAGTAATAGAAAAACCGATGTAAAACTGGCGAAGATAAGGTTGGGAACCACCTTGGCCGCACACGCATATCGCTACAATCAGGCGGATCGACCAGTATGTAGCTTCTGCGCCGAACAGCTTCCCAAAGTGATCTAAAGGTGATAAATCAAAGGTGCTCCTCAAAAGATGAAGGAAACGCTAATGGGATGCGACATCTGGAACAACATATAAATTACAAAATAATAGTTATAATAACAATATTTAATAACAAAAATAATTATAATTTATAATAGTAATAATAATAATAATAACAATAATAATAATAAGAATAATAATCGCAACTTTAAATAAAACGAGTAAGAGTGTAGAATAAACTGTGCCAACCCTAGGAAACCGCTACTTGACCCTCCTGCTTTAGCAGAACCAAATTTTACAGAAGTTGTTGACATGCAAATTGTCATCTTTTCACAAAATTCAGATACCTAGCTTCAATAGACACTGAGTTATTTTAATTTAAAAGAAGAAGCTGTATAGCAAAATATTTTTAAAACCTTGCTTAATTAAGTTCCAAGATATGAAAGCTCTCTGAACCTGTTGGGCTAAAGCAACCAAACTTCATATTAGTTATTATGATTAAACTTGATCATTTTTTGGAAAATTTTAAATGTATAACTGTATTAGGTGCCAAGTTATGAGGATATAAAATATGCTTATTTAAATAACGAAGTTGATGGCAGTTACATGAATCTCCTAAACAAGTTGGTCTAGACCAACCAAATTTTATAGAAGTTGTTGGCATGCAACTTGAAATCTTTTCAGAAAATTTCAGATAAACAGACACTGAGTTATTTTCATATAAAGAAAGATTTGTATGGCAGTTACTAGCACGCGCCGACCTTCCTGAATTTATAAGTGAAACTAACAATATTACAAAAGTAACGTAAAAATTTTAGAATCCTAGCTCCTTTTTTTTTGAGTTATCATGCGGACGGGCGGATGATGCGATTCTTACACTTGAGTCTATTTCTGCCTCAGCTCTTTTAAGGTTGATTCCCACTACAACGGCACGTGACGACGCCATGATGACGACGTATCGTCACGACAACGTGATTTCTATTTATATTGTGCATTTTCGATTTATATTATGCATTACTTATAATTTAAGAATATATTCACACTATACCGACAACGACATCAACGACGACGTACCGATACCGTACCGTGTTTTTATATGGTACGTTATGTCTGAATATAGGCTACCATCAACCATTTTAAGTGAAAAATTAACGAATTTTTTCCTCTAGGTGAAACCAAATGTTTTGATTTAATACAATTTAAAGAACTTTCATAATTAAAGTACGTAGACCAGATTTTTTTTCTCAGACCTTCGAAGTGACAACACTTCTTTAATTAAGAAAAAAAACAAAAAAAATAGTTTTTATGTTAGCTTATTTTTTACTTATGTTTTCTAAAATTATTAAGATTAAACAAGTGCACTTTTTTTTATTAAGTTTTTTATTTTTTGTCACTTAAAATTATTTAATGTTTTTTTTTTAATGCATTTCTCTGCCACATAAATCTGGATAGGATATTACGCAGCCTTTCCTGTTCAGGCGTGGCTGTAAATGTCGTAAGGAGGAATAACTCTTACGACGTGTGTGGGATTCGAACCCACACTCCCTCGGTGTTTACAGGGTATTTTATACACTCTTACCCACTAGGCCACCCAGGCCCCCAAATTATTTAACAGTGTAGTGGACAAAACTAAATTTTAATTCATTTCTTTTCTATTTCTGCACTCCAATGCCGCAAGATAAATATTTTTCTTAATTTAAAGAAAATATACCCTAAAGTATAGGGTATATTAACTTGGGTATGGTGTTTGTAACCACCAAAAGGAAGCGAGTTAGATATGGACATATATATATATATATTCTGAATCAGGATCACCTCCTGAGTCGATTTAACGATGTCCGTCCGTCCGTCCGTTCGCACGATAACTCAAAAACTAATGAAGCTATCTTGATGAAATTTATATAGTAGGTTACTAATCACGAAAGGAAGGCTAAGTTCGAATTTGAACAAAATCGGTCCATGGATTCGGATTCTGGAAGCTTCAGAATGATTCCGGAGCAAACGAGATTATCTCCAAAACCAAGAAAGATAGAACCTTTAAATTTTGTACAATGATGTTCCTTCCCATTCGATTTATGTCTCTGAATTTAAGAGGATTTGGTCCATGGGTTTGGATTTTGGAAGCTTCCGAACGAGCATCAGAGCAAATGAGATTATCTCCAAAACCAATAAAGATATAACCTTCAAATTTGACAGAGTGGTGTTCTTTGATGTTTTATTTAAGTTTCTAAAATTTGAGAGGATTTTGTCCATGGGTTCGGTTTTTGGAAGCTTCCGAACGAGCCCCAGAGCAAACGAGATTATCTCCAAAATCAACAAAGATAGAACTTTTTCTGTAAAATTGGAAACTGACATTTGAAAGAATTTGAACCATGGATACTTCCGGACGAGCACAAGAGCAACGAGCATATCTCCAAAACCAACAAAAGTAGAACCTTTAAATTTAGTACAATGGTATTCTGGCATGTTTTCTTTATGTTCCTGAGATGGGTTCGATGAATTGGAGTGGCAATTCGGGTACCTGACACACACCTCCCAAGGACTAACAATCTTCGAAATTAATAAAGATAGAAACTTAAAATATTTTACAAAGGTGTCAAGCATATCCCAAGAGGATGCCTCTTTTACGTTCCTGAAATTGCAGTTGAATAAGACAGAAAAGAGAAGAAGTTCAAGCAGCTGCCAAAAAAACTTATAGATTCTTAATTTATTTCGAATTATTCAGGTGTAGGGTATTAATAAGTCGGTTGCATCGACTTACTGTTACATTTACTTGTTTTTACTTCATCTTAACATCAACTTGCCTTAAACAAAACAATTATATATCTACCTGCATATATGTACCTGCGTTCAATAAGTTCACTGAAAAGTGTATGTTAAAAACTGTGGAACGGTGTTATAAACCATTTGCTCGCTCAAAGCAAAATATTAAAATATTAATGTTGATATTAACATTAATAATAATTTTTTTTAAAGTTTTGTTAAGCTCGGGTTATTTAAAGCGTACATTTTTACTTTTGATTTTAATTTTAATTTTGAATAAGTTTTAAGTTTTTCTTAAATTTAATTTTGACTTTAATATTAATTTACATATTTTAATTTATTTTAATTCACACTTTGATCTTGGTTTATTTTAAAATTGATTTTAAGTCTAACTTTGATTTTAATTTTAAACTGGATTTTAATTTTAATGTTATTTGGATTTTTTGTTTTATATTAAGTGTTTTCTAACAAAATTACCAATTTTAATATTAATTTCTGTAACCTACGTGGCTTGCAAACGAATTTTCATGCCTTCGATTACCATCTTAGTTCAATTAAACCAGCAATGTTAGCCCTATGTTAAACACAAGTCAATAGTCACAAAGATAACTTTAATGTTTCCGGCTACTCACTTATTTCACACTTCACACAAAAAAAAAACATCGGTTTCAATACACTTCCAAAATATAAATGTTTTAGCCCAACCTTCCACATTTGGGTCAAAATTCTAGTTGAAAAGCATGGCACAAGAAACTGCTATGGAAATTGAAAATCTATCGAACAATGAAATTTTGGACGCATCTCCAGAAACTGAAATTGTTCTGGCGGGAGATTTGAACATTCATAACAGGAACTGGCTTCATTTTTCTAGCAACATCTCCCCGAGTCAAAACACAATTGGAAAACAAATTGAACTATTCTCCACACTATTCCACCTTTCTCAACTTCTTAAAAATCCCACCGTGCTGATCAATAAGGTCACCTCTCAGATCTGTTTCTCACCACACACTGTGCACTCTGAAAAATATATGGTTTCAGTCGGTTGCCCCTTGGGTAATGCCGACCATTATTTGGTTAACATAAGTTTCGGAGTAAGCCCAATCTCCAACCAGAGGTCCCTTCCCAAAGAATTAGTTTGGCCTTACAGTCATATTGACTGGGTTATAATAATAGAACCGTGTCAGATTCTAAAGAGAAGACGAACTTATTTTGCAAGCAGTTCGCTTCCAATTCGACACTGCCACGGTCAACTCAGATGCCATCCTCTGTTCCAGGAGTTTGCTGCTCCTTTTGGGAAATTTACTTTAGGACGCGGGCGGTGATGAAAATCTTGAAAAATCTTGATACAAATAAGTCAGCCGGTCCAGATGGTATAACAACTATGGTGCTCAAAAATACCTACTCCAGTATTTCAAAACCTCTGCGCAACCTTTTCTACCTCTCCTTCACTTCGGGTATTCATCCTACGCAATGAAAGGTTGCAAAAAATTCCAATTCCCGAAAAAGTTAATAAAAGCGATCCCTCTAATTACCGCCCTATTGCTATAACTTCGGTACTTTCCAAAGTAATGGAAACAATTGTGAATCAAAATTAATTATTATCTAGATAGACAATAACAAATTTCAAAATAAATAGATTATCTATAGCACTTTCTTATTATCTAAGATAATTAATTATTGAACGAAAAACATAGATAACTCTTTTTTAATATTGGATTTGATTAACTAATAAAATAATTTACCTTTAAATATTTTCATTTCATGAAAAATACACAAACATAAAGTATAAACAAAACTTTATAGCGATGTTGCTAACAACCGCTAGGTATCGCAATTTGACTTTCAAAGTCGTCAATTAAATTGGTGAAACTTGGAAAATTTTTTAAAGTTCTCAACTATTCGTTTTAAAGGTAAATTTTTTTTTATGGTTCGGACACGAAAAGTAAAATCAAATTAAAAAAAAAAATAATTTTCAAATAAATATAAATAAACGCTCCGAAAAAGTTAATTTTTCTAAATTTTGTTTTGTATTTTAGTTTAGTTTGTCAGACACAAAAAGTAAAGTCAAAATTTATACTTATAAATAATTTGTTTTGTATTATATTTCTGAAATAATCCAAAAAATTTAATTTTCCATACTATTTTTTAAACGCTTCAAAAAAGTTAACTCGGGTCATTTTAAAAAATTGGTAAGGGGATGAAAAAATGTATAAGATTAATAATTATCTCATATATATATATATATATAGTATCATAAGTATATATATAAATAAAATAGTTATTCAAAAATATTTAATTTTTTTTTTTGTTTTAGGTTTGGTGCATATGATAACATCTCGGGGAAATATCTATTTTAATTATTATTATTATTACTTAAAATTTTTATAATGAAAATAAAATACATATATATTTTTATATTTACATACATACATATTTGTTTTTTTTCCAAATAATTTTTTTTTTATAATTAATGAATTTACAGAATTTGTTTTAATTTCCATTGAAGCATGGTAAATTCTTGACAATTCTTATTGACATTTTAATGTAAACTTAATCCGTTAATCTTTTGAAAGTTTTTTATTGAAATTCTTTTAAAATGAATTATTGTTTAACAGATCAGTAAGTATTGTATTTTCCTTTTATTTTTCATAAAAAAACATCAGGTGCCGTAATTCCAATTTATTAAAATTTTTAAAAATCTCACCTCAAATTCATGTAGAAAAAATTGTTTTCTTTTAAAATAACTTTTTTCAAAAAGTTTGAAATACTTCAATGAAATAATAATCAAATGAATTTAAATTTTATTGACTGTAACTACAATTTGCATTATTATTCAATATCCGTTAATTTTTTTTAGACAAGTGAGATTTTGAGGTTAAGGAAAAGTTGGATGTAAATTGCATTTCATCAAATATTCACCTAACTGTCATCTATCATTTTGAAAAACAAGGAGAAAATGCAAAATGCAAATAGAAGTTGAAAGTGTAAACAGCCAGTCTGACCAATTAGATTGCAAAGGTTTGTGAACTTAAACATTTTATCATTATAAAATAACTTATGTATATACGTTAGTCCAAATGCATAAAACTGAGCCTTAATTGAGCCATTACTTTTTGACACAAAACTGAGCTTGAACTTGTAGGTTATTTGGTTTGAAAAAGTTGCTATTAGCACAGATACTATTCAGATGTCTCAAGCCCATATAAAAAAATGATAGCATTTCTTTCTCTAGCCGGTATCGTGCTGGCCGACAAAAGCTCTTATAAATTATAAGATACACCTCAAGGAAAAATTTGCGATAACATTTTATTAAGAGAGCTTTTGACTTGCTTCCACTCGTAGAAAGCTTTCAATATTTTTTATTTTTTATATTCAATTGTATCCTCATTCTTTTCTTTTATATACAATTTAGTCTTGAAAAAAAAAGTTTTCAACATAAAATAAATTTGTATGTATATATACATTGTAACGTACATATTGCAATGCTGGGATAGATAATAATTTGGTAGGTAATTTTAATGTAGGTCCTTTTTGTAAGTAATTTAGATTAGATTTTTAGTTTTCAATAAATTTTATTCATTCTAGTTATATAATATTACAATTCATTAACATAAAATTTAAAATGTATTACAATAAAACAATCTTTTAAAATACAAAGAAAAGATTAGTAAACTAGGGCTGGATTCCGCAACGATGCAAATGAAAATATTTCACAGTTCTCGTGTAAACTTTCAGTTTACAGATTACAGAATCAGTGCACAGATTTTCAATTCCGCAAGAATGCGAATGAAAAAAATTGACATTGTCAGCAAAGTTTTTTTTACCAATGAGAATGCAAACGAGAAAGACAGAATTTTATTATTTATAATAATACCAGATAATACATTTATAGTAATATCTTTTAAACTTTGTGCTAAATGAATTTATTGTAATATTATTAGAATGAATAAAATTTATTTAAAACTAAAAATCCAATCTAAATTACTTACAAAAAGTAACTACATTAAATTACCAGAATTCAAATTATTATCTATCCTTTGTGTAGTAATATGTACGATTACAATGTATATACATACATACCAATTTATTTTATTTAGAAAACTTTTTTTTTCAAGACTAAATTGTATATAAAAGAAAAGAATGAGGATACAATTGAATATAAAAAATAAAAAATATTGAAAGCTTTCTACGAGTGGAGGCAAGTCAAAAGCTCTCTTAATAAAATGTTATATTTTAATCAAATATATATTTTTAATAAAATATATATTTGATTCCTCATTAGCTTTATCAAATGTGGAGGGTCTATTATAGGATTAATAATTGATGCATTTATATCAAACCCACAACTTTTAAATTCTTTTCCTGTTTTGGCAGCTTTTAATTTTAAATTTAATTTAAGTTTTTTAAATGATGCAATATTAATTGGTCCTCCGTCGCACACAGTGGACACAATTTTTAAACCACTTTCGTCTGCCGTATTCACTATAACTGATATTGCTAAGACGATTTTACTAGCTGTATATGACAAGATTGTACAAGATAAAGATAATAAAATACAGGCTGTTTCAATTTTTTTTACCAAGCCACGTAACATAAAAACAATTGCCATGGTGCGCAAATTTCGATGTTGTTTCCGTTAGTCCAACATATTCAAAGCCTATTATTCTGTCCTCAGCATTATCGTAGTTTAAGTGAGTTGACAAAAATTAAATTACGTAATCTATTAATTGGTTTCATGTTTTTAAATAATTTGCCATCAATACCAGCTAGACGTTGACTTTTTGTAGCATTTTATTTAATGTACTTCTTGATGGTAAATTAAAAAAATTTCGAAAAAAAGGATATGTTTTTGGATTTTGCTTCATCGTCAAACTGAAAATTTGATCATCGATATTAAAACGGTGCCTTTTGGATTTCCTGTTTGCATTTCTTATTTGGTTATTAATAAAATTTATTACGGTTGATGATAATTTTTTTAATTCAGCACCGAAGCTTTTTTTTTTAATAAATTTGTCAATTTAGAAATTTTATTTTTACTCCCTTCTCTTAATTTAATCATACGTTTAATACCCAATTCTAATATTTTTATTTGTTTTTCAAAAAGGTTATTTCTAGGTACATTGTAGGTTGTATGTACAAAATTATGTGAATCTTTCATATTTTCGAAAACTTCAATATCTAAATCTTCCAGATATTAATACTATAATTAGAATTTAATATAGTATAAAATAATTTGTATGTATAATTATAATTTCCACTGTGTAATAATAAACATCTATGTACATATGTATGCTTTTTTGAAACAATAAATATACCTACAGTTATAAGTGCAAACTTACCTGTAATGGAACCATTAATGTTGGATATACATATTACAATAGTCTTTCACACGATATATTAAATAAATATAAAGTTTTTAGTTCACTTTCAGAAGCAATCCACTAACCAAGAGTACTTAGAAACTTGTAACGTTAAAACAATTTTTTGAACGAAATGTCAAATACGCTGCACTATCTGGATTTTGTAATTCCGCATTCATTTTATTCGAAAATTACAGTTACAGACCTTGGGGCCGGATCCACAACGGTACAAATGTAAAAATTTGACAGTTCTCGTCCAAATTTTTAGTTTGCACTGATTTTCAAGTCCGTAAGAATGCGAATGAAAAAATTTGACATTTTTAGTTTGCACGATGCAAAATTTGTTCACCAAGTATTTATCGGTGTACATGCAAACGAGAATGCAAACAAGAAAGAAAGTATTTTTATTATGTCTTTATAAAAAAAATGGAAAATTATATAGTTATATAGTTTAGTATTATAACATTAAATTGTTTTGTGCACATTTTATATATTTTTTTATTTTATATTTTTTATTGAAATGATAGTCAGCTGTTTATAATTCATTCAGTATTTCAGTTTTCATTCAAATTGTTGGTGAGAATGAAAAAAGTTTGCATATGCACCAAAAAAGTTTGCACCGTTGCGGAATCCGGCGTTTGATCTGTGGTTTATATTATCTTTAATATTAGTATGTTGATAGGGAAAAATTTGACAAAAAATTGTTTTTTATTCTGACCAATAGAGGATTCAAAACAAAATTTTTTCTAACAATTTTAAATAATTTTTTAAAACAATTTTAAGGATTTTAGAAAAAAAAACATTTTTCCAGTAAAAATTTGATTCCATTAGATTCCATTCTAAATATTATACTTTCTGCTTTCAATTAAAAGCGGTTATGGTTTAAAATTTAAAAAGCTTATATTCTTTGTTGTAAGCTGATTCCGAATAATTATTATTAAAACTATCTTTATTCATTTTGCATTTATTTTATGGAGTATGTATTCAATTTTATTTTAGTATTTTCTGTAATTTTGTTTACAATAAAAACTTCAAATGTTCCAATATTGTGAAATATGCATATTATAAAAATTTCACAAGTTTTTCTTACAATTGTCAAAATTTTGTTGTCATTTTTGCACTGATATTTCTCGCCATTATTACAAGCGAAAAGTTTTCACATCGTACTGGGCTTTAAAGCATGTTCTGATGAGGAATGAGTACGCTTAGGTTCTCATTTCACCCCTACTTCAATTGAAATAAATTTCTTCTTTATATGCATATATGTATATAATATATATGTATGTATGTATTAAATTAAATTTCTCCGCTAGTACTATATAAAAATTTAATTCAATTTTAACACGTTTTGAAATATGAAATATAAATTACTTTACTTATTGATTGGTAAATGTTTCAAGATTGAAGATATGGGTAAATGGGTTTTAGGTAATAAACAAGATAAGCTTACCAAGGAAATATCATTCTTTATGAGAAACGTCATTCCATTAAACATAACTTAACTTATATTTTCTTCATACTACGTTTTCTTTAATTTATTTTTGCTAGGCAGCTACAAAATGCGGTAATCTGACAAAACCCGTATTTCCAAAATCCAAACTCCTAAAATACAAATTACAAAAACCCAAAATTAAGAAATACAAATTTTCAAAATCCAAACGTCAAAAATTCAAACTGAGAAAATTAAAATTACAAATGGTAACTTCCCTTACACAAAAAGAGACATATTAAGTACTTTAGATTGGCTATATAAAAGAAAAATTCAGTCAATTTTGAGTCAGCTGTTTATTGATGTTTTTTTTTTGTGTAAATTTAAATTTAGTTTCCCCTGGAAACAACAATTTGAACAATTTAAACTAACTAATTTAAAACTTAATAATTTAAAAACTTAAAATATGTGTGAAATACTAACATTTAATTTTTCAACTTTTCTTTTATATTCATTAATTTTATTTGTAGAACGATAATATATCCAATATCTATGAGAGAAATTGTACTGCGATTTTATGATAATATTAATGAAATTTTATGATTTACAAACAGCTGGCATCTAACTTACGTCAAATGAACGACATTACTTGGATGTCATATGTTTTATTTTTGACTGAAATTTCGTGTATAGGAAAATACATTAGAGTGAAAGAGAAAATGCCAATCTAAAGTACTTAATCACCCATATTCTTGAAGACTCATCACTTACGCGATGAAAATATGTATCACATCACGTCTATATACATTTGTAATTCTCGAAGAATCATGATGAAAATATTTGTTATGTTGGTAGTAATTTACTGTGAAATGAAAATTTTGCCATATTTAAACGTTCAGCTAAAAGTATTTAAAAAAAAGTTTTGATTTTTAAATAGTAAATGAAATAACATATTCATAAGTTGCAAGAAGCCGTCGTATCTTACGAACCAGAAGTCGGACCGAAGTGATTAAAAAAACCTAGTCCCCGATTCTGTAATAGAAATTTAAAAAAATGAAGAAAAGTACCAAAAAGTGGCACCCTAGTTTTTGGGAGCTATTTTTTTGGGCGGGCTTAAAGTCGATCCGTTTTATTTTTTTTTTTTCTATATTTTAATTCTACAACAAAATCAGGGAGTACCTTTTTTAAATCATGTCGGTCCGACTTCTAGTTCACAAGATACAGGGGCTTCTTGCAACTTATAACTATGTATGTATATATGTACTCCGATGCTAGTTCAATATATAAAACAAAAAAAAAATTTTTAATTTTTAAAATGTACCAAACAAAAACAATATTTCACTAAAATACTAATTTATTTTTAATTATACATACTTCCTTTCCACTCTATCCATTTTATATTTTTATTTAAACTTAACTAAAAACTAAAAAAACAATATTTAATTCTTAAGAATTACTTAAAAGTGATATTTATCGTACAAGAATTTTGCCGTGATAGAAAATGGCTATCGCTTCGTAGGAAAACTCTTCCAGAAACACCACACACGATACTTTTGCATTTAATATCGTGTCAAATTGAAAACATCACTTTAGTAGAGTCTTGCAGAATAACAAATCATTGCGTCAGTGTTACTCTTCGTATATAAATCTTCAAGTAATGCGTGATTATATCTATGATAATACATGATAATACATATAAAGTTGTGTCTATTAGAATTTCATTGTATGTAAATTGTAAAATTTCTTGAGTGAAAATAAAATTAAAAGTATTTGTTTTAATAAATTTTTTTTTTATTGTATTTTATAAATTTATTTAAGAAAATATCAATCATTTATAAATTTTCGAATTTTATTTTACTAAACTGTGTAGATAACTTAAAAAGAATATTTCTTTTTATTTGCAGCGATTTTTAAAAAATGGATCGCGATCCGTTAATAGTACGATTTTTTTTATGTTTGGATTTTGTCCACTTTGGATTTTGGAATTAGGGATTTGGATTTTTGAATTTGGATTTTGGGATTAGGGATTTCATCATAGATCCCAGCTACAAAATGCAGCATAAAATGCAAATACATCGAATTTTTAAAGGCGTATTTTTGTTATTTTTAACTTTTAACAATAAAAAACTTTAGTTTTTACTATTGCTTATGTCATTGTTCAAAAGCTTAACAATTACATTTAAAAAATAACTAATTTTAGAAAATATGTACAAACATTTTAAAACCAAAAATTAGTTTTCAAACGTTCACAAACGGCACCACTTAAATTTATTTGCAGTTGATTAAAATAAATACATAATAAATAATAATATATAAGTGTCAATTTATGTCACAAAATGTGTACAAAAATATTTTCTAGTAGTGTAAAAATTTTAAATTATATTCATTGTAGTTCTTTAGCTTTAACCAATCCAATATACTTTGCTGAATTTCATCAATATACACCTTTGTTGGCGGGTCATTCAAAATGGGCAAATATAAAGCATATAAAATCTGAAAAAGATGGTGAGAGAGCAACAGCATTTACCAGATTAACAAGGCAAATTCGAATGTCAATTCAAGGTAAACTATTTTCTTTTCTTTTAATATTAAAAAATTTCTGATTTCTTTTTCTAGAAGGTGGATCTTCTAATCCAGCGATTAACGCTGCACTTAAAAATGTAATAGATATAGCTTTAAAAAAGAATATGCCAATGTCTTCAATTCAAAATACTATTAAAAAAGTAGAAAATAATAAAAATCAAATTAAGGAGTATCAAATAGAAATAAAAGCCTTAAATAAAATTTATATTGTTTGTGTTTTGTACACTGATAATTTTGCAATGTTAAAAATGAATTTAGCCCCCATATTAAAAAAAGCGAAGTATGATTTTAAATAATTAAACTATAAAAATATTTTAATGATTATGCTGTATAAAATTATTTTAATTTTAGGGCAAATTTTGTTGATGGCCGACATCTATTTGAAGATATGGGTGTGATAGAAGCAATTACTAATCTAAATTTGAAAAATAAAGCAGATATTGAAGAAATATGTACTGACGATGGAATTGAAGTTGGAGCTGAAGAAGTTGAAATAATTGACGAAGAAAATGGAATAGTAAATGTAAATTATAGTATTTTAGTATACTATTTTATTTATAAAAATATATAATTTCAGTTTCTTTGTTCACCAATGGAATTAAGTAAAATTAGTAAAAATTTAACTGATAAGGGGTATCAAATTGAAAGTGCAGAACATGTTTTTATACCGAAGTCCACGGTCAGTATTTCAAATTCAGATCTCAAAATTTATGAATTATTAAAGGAAAAAATTTTGGCTATTGAAGGAGTAGAAAGAATTTATGATAATTTAGGTTCTAGTTTAGGAAGTTGATTTCCAATATTCATTATTGTTTTTACTTAATAAATTAACTTTAATGTGCCTATATAAATTTGCGATGAAACACTAAGTTCTTATTTTATTTAAAATTTATATTGCTATAATTATGTTGTATTGCTGGTTGTAGTTTATTAGAGTTAACAAATTTTTGTACTAGAAATTATTTTGTTTAAAAAACATTTAATACGGATAGCTAAAATAAAATATTTTCATGAAATGTTAGAAAAAATTTCGTGTTTTTTATTAATACATATATGTTTACTTTAAACTCAGAAGTTAATATATGAATAAACTAACAAAATCTTACAATTTATTAAACGTGCAATATATTTTAAATTATACATCGATCTAGATTTCATCGTAGAATAAATATCACACAGAAATTATATGTAATCATGTAATATAATTCAGATTCCACTCATAAATTCGGTGCTAACAGGTACTCTAACAAAGATTATTAATTTTTTATGGTAACTTTACTGACTTGTCAAACTTGGTAAAATAGAGCATGGCGACATCTTTTCATTACTTTTAGTAACATTAATTTTAGTAAAAACAATAATAGCTGCCAGCTGGTAATAATTTAATATGTACTTAACCAGACGAGACCAGACTTAATATTTTGAAAGTATAGCAAAAAATATGAAATATTTTATTGTGAAAGAATTGATTTATTCAAAATTCAAAATGCATTTAATTAACATTTTTATTAGAATTATATTCCATCTTGTGGTGAAATTTTGAACTAAATTAGATACCAAGTTTAATTTCTTTTAAATTTGGTTTGTATACTTAATGTTATTACAATTTTAAAATATATAAGGTTTTAGAATTAGTTAAATGAAAATATGGAATTAGTAGTGGCATCTGGTAGCATCTAGAATAATTTCTGATGGTAGGATGAATGTAGATATCAAATTGATTGAAAATAAAAATTCATTAAAATTATTAATAAGCATTGAATTACTGGATTGTTATGTTGTTTTGATTTTTTTATGACTGAATTATGGTAATGAATTGTTATGATTTTTATTTTGAATACTCTGTACGAGCGACTGAGCTCTCTTGAGGTTATAAATAAATAAATAAAATACAGCTAGTTATCATCAATTTCAAATCAAAACTCAAAATTCTTAACCCTTTTTTTTTTTTTTGAAAAAACAGCGCGCACACCGAAATCGCGCACCGTGAACCCTATTTTGTATGGAATTAGGGGGATACGTTCCAAATCCTAAAATTCTCATAAAGAAATTAAATTTAAAGTAAGTACATAATTATAATAAAGTTTTTATTCGGTATTAAACCATAACAGTTTAACACAAAAAAAATAAAATTAACTTAAAAAACCTAATTCATAAAAATTTAAGTTTTTAAATCAGTTCATTTTCATCTTCTGATTAATTTGAACTATTTTCTGTTGAGTTTCATATTTCTTACAATAGTTTTATAAAAAAAAGTTGTTAATAATGATTGCTTATTTGTTAATAATGAAAAAAAAACGCGCTGGTGCGAAACTTTTACCGCGCAATGGGAAATTTTGGTATTCAAAACCAAAACGCGCAATGCCATGCAGTTCGAGGGATTACTGTATGTACATACTAACTAACATACATATGTACATTGTACATATTACATACATACATATGTTTGTACATATTTGCTTAATAGCTTTAATAGCTGCCAGCAGGAGTTTCAATTCACTCTCCTTTGCCTTTTTATGTAAATCGATACATAAGTGCATATGTATGTACATGCTGGTAAATTTTTACTCCGTGGATTAAGATAGAATAATTAAATATTAAATATCGATAGGACCAGATAAGACTCTTTTAACAATTAAATGTTTATTTCTCAAGTTTTCATGAATATTTTTTCAATCTAAAAATCTGAAACGATATTATGAAATTTCTTAGGCTGTGTATTTAGTTAGATACATACATACATACATATGTATGTGCATATATTTATTTTTAAAAAATTATATTTTGCAAATTTGTTATTTAAATTTATTGTTACATATGTATGTACATACATATGTAAAAAGAAATTTTTGCATAATTTTGGCTTTTCTATACATTCTTACATAGGTATTTCTGGAACTCTTTTAGTCCCTCATATTCTTAATATTTTTAAGGTGGGAAATTTTTGAGAATTAGCATAAAATACGCTAGAAAAATTTACTATTCTTCTTGTGGGAGCAATTGTTCTATTCAAAAATATAAAATTTGCTATTTTTAGACACCTCACACCTCTAATTTGGACACTGGTGCAAATTTGTTTATATTAGACACAAAAATTAAAGATTCTAACCAGCTTCAATATAATATTTTTTCACATGCTAAAGGCTTTTCTTAATAATATACTTATAAGTATGTAAGGTTTGCAATTGGAGATGATAATCTGTTGATTTTTCTGAATTTTTTCAACATAATATACAGTATGTACATACAAAGTTTCAAAAAAAATTGCAAATTTTGGACAAAAGTAGCCAATACAAAATTATTCTTATTGTGTTTTTGAAAATACATACATACATACATACCTATATACCTATTTGGTTTGGTTTTACATATTTCCTTGTTTTTAATTTATTTCATGTTATCATAAAGGAACTACTTGTTATCTATCTAAAAAACCTACTAGGTACATTATATTTATGACAATAATACAATAAGGTTTTTAATTATATGCAGTTCCTTATCCCTTATGTAATTAACTTATTAAATGTTTTTAAAAGAATTTATTTATTTTAAATAAAATTGTGTTTAGTCCAAAATTTCAAATTTTATAAAGTAAATATAGTTTTGTTGTTCTAGGCCACAATATAAAATATATCCTATATGTTGCACTAATTCTACTATTAACTCTATTGGACTTTAAAAATGTCATTACGTTATTTACGTATGAGGAAAAAAATATTAAAAAAATAAATACTTATGGAATTTTGTTAAAATTAATTCTACGTAATTTTTATTTCGACTTTTTAAAATTACAAGTTTTTTGTACATATGTACGTACATATGTAGATATAATTTTGAAAAAGGTAAAGAAATTTTTAAAATAAGCTTTGATAAAAAAAACTCATCAATCTTTAAAGAGTTTGAGTTTTTTTTTCTAATTTAGATCTTTAAAAAAAACAACTTGAAGTTGAAAATGGTTATACTTAATCTTTTAATTGACGCCTACTTTTTCATTTTTCAACTGGATAAAAAATAAAAATTAAAACAAAAAAAAATTTAACTAATTTCCTTTTATTTTTGTTATTTAAATTTTTTCTAATTTGAAGAGGTTCAATTATTTATTTATGTACATGTCAGTGATTTGTGCGTTCATGTACTTGTCGCTGCCATTTCATTGCGATTCTCTTGAAGCAATACGCTCACCAACAAAATAAAAATAAATAAAGAAAAACCAACTTTTTTGATTATATTATTTTTGTGCAATTACTTTCGTGTTCATTTTATGCAATCTATCTATACATTTTGGTTTTCTTTTTCTTTCTATTTTATCATGATAATTTTTAATGGCTTTGCGAAAGTAATAGCCAATCAAAATGAGAAAAAAAAACATATAATCCTGAATGAAGGAGGAATTCATTTTGGCAACCAAAAGAAATTCATATGGAAACCTTTGTTCAAAATTACGACCTAAATAAAAATAAAGAGAATGCAATTTGGAAATCGTATATTGTTTTTTTTTAAACATTATTTAAAAATATTTTCAGCATAATTAGAAGAAGTTTGATAAATTTTAAATAAAAATCAAGAACAGGTTTAAACAATACTTTATTCTTTATTCAATAAAATCCTTTAATAAATTAAAACAATTTTAATAATAAATATATAAACATATTACAAACCCAACGGAAATTCAGCATACACTATTAAATATTTTTAAAATTGAAGTGAATAAAACAAGTGAATATTAAGCATAGCAGATATAAAACAATCGCCAGTATTGCAGCACAGCCAGTGAATTATAAGCTTGCGAGATACGCGTGCTATAGATAATGTTGTATAGTGGTACTTCATATAGCTTTACATTTATTATATTATTATACAGAAAAGCAAGTAAATTAATGCAATAGTTGAAGTAGACATAACAAACGGCTACATCATGATCACAGTGTTATTCACTTTAAGAAAACATGGAGTCCAAATAAAGAAAAACAAAAGAAAATGATAACTCACCAGATCCAATATGAAAAAACATAAAATCTTGATTGTTCCAGAGTAATTCTTTACTGATATTTTATTCTTTTTTATTTTTTCATCCTGAAGCGAAAATAACCGCATTAAATAAAGAAGAAATAAAAGAAGATTCAGAAGATACAGAAAATGAAGAGGAATCAAATGAAGGAGATTTTCTTATTTTAAACTTTAGATCAATTCAAACTCTTTAATTTACCCTGTGGTCATAGCCAAGTATTTCTTTTAAATGCATTCCAAACATCTAGTCATCGTTTTTCTATTTTATAACACTGAATTGGAAGATAAAATTGTGCAATAGAAAATTTTTGTTTTGAAGAAGACTTTTTATAGAACAATTTTGATGAATCCTTTTTATATTCCATCAAAATGATGAGCGACTGCTTATTTCCTGAAATTTTAATCTTACTTTTTTAAAATGTTTTATGATGTTTTTTTTGTTTTAAATAAGAAGATTTTAAAATAAATGTCAAGAATTTCATTTTATCCTAATCATGAAATAACATTGATATTGAAAAACAAATTATGGTCAATATGATTTTGTTTGTTAAAATAATTTCATAACTAATGGAAAAGTTTTATAATTACTCATAAGTCATAACTATAGTAAAATTTTGATAAAATTATATTTCAATATATAGGTATACCTTTATTGTTATGTATGTATTTTTATTTATTCATATTTTAAAATAATTTAATTATAATTCAGTTCTTTAATAAATTGAATTAACATTAGAAAAAATTTATTTAATAGATGTTCATACATAAGAGTTTAAGGTTTTAAGAACACAACTATTCGTAAAAGTATCGAAATAACAAGGTTTAGTTTTTATATATTTTCCCTTTTTTATTTTAGTTGTTTTGTATTTACCAAAATTATCTTTTGACTAATTCAGTCAAAATGTATTAAAATTTAGATTATATCAATAAGCTTACAGTTTTATATAAACTTTAGTTGTAGCAAAGGTAGTCTTAATAATTGAGTACCAGAAAATGTTAACTATATATATATACTAGAACTTTTCTGTGCAGCTTTGATTATAAAAGACCTTATGTTATAAATATCTTCATAACTCGAAATGTTTAAAAGCTATTAATTTTATTTTGATGTTGACATCAGAAACACAAAAAACGTTTATTTTAAAAGTATAAATATATAAAATTCTTTATGATTAACAATATTTTGAAATAGGTCTTTTGTATATATAGGTAGATTTATTTATACCTATTCGCATAACATGATGGAACCTAATAAATTTAGGGAAGAATTTTTTTATTTAACCACATTCCATTACAGCCCTTTAATCTCAGAAAAACAAATATATTTAAAACTTAAGCTTTACTACATGACTAATTTTTTTTAATAGCCAATAAAAATAGAATTTTGCTAACTTTTATATTTCGAGAAAGAAGGAATATACCCAAGTAGAAAGATAGTACCAAATCGTCCCGAGGAATAAAATCTTTGAAAAATTGTGGAACAAATCAGAACCCATCGTTTAAGAATTATAGGCAGACTTAAAATTGAATATTTTGTATATTTATCAGAAAATTAGAATGTATAATAGAAAAAAACTTGATGCAAACATGCATACATCTAACATCTTGTAAAAGAAAAAATTAACTTTTAATTGCATTACAATTGCAGGAAAATATGAAATTATGAATTTTTAAGGTATAAACAAGGAAGCCAAGGAATACAGCAGTAGAACAAACAATTCATATACGGCTTCGAATACTATATAAGGATGATTGCACAGGAAGGATTTTTCAAAACATGTAAACAAGAGTAAAGAACAATTAAACTCTTAAAACAGAACAGATTTAAGATACTACACTAACTTCAGCACTGTCATTTAACTTCAAGAACATAAACGAAAATAATGACTAATTGATGAAGATAATTTCAAACACTCTATATATATATATATATGTAGTAACTTCCATCCCTATAAATAAATACAAGCAAAAAGCATTATAGGGAGATGGAAATAAGTAGGGTTTTTCTGTTTTTAGTGTTATACTGAATGGATTAATTTTGTTCGTTTTGTCTGGGGAATTTAATAGTTTAATAATGTACTGTAATGTACCAGCGCATTACTAAGCAGAGGTCGTCTATCCCTTCCTCCAAGTTTAAACATTTTTTAGTACAGTAAAAATTTGTTGTTAGATACAAACACATTTCAATATAGTTTTGAAATTTTTCCTATATAGATGGTTAGATACACCATCGATGTATAAAATCTGTAGCTTTTAGATGTAGCTAAAACACTATATGTTTTTAATAAATTTATAATGAGTATATAGTACACAAAACAGACGTTACTCAAATGAAAAAAAAATTTTTCAACTTGATTAAAAATTACTTTAATCTTTGCTTATATTATAGAAAACTGTTGCAATGTTACAAATAATAAATTTAGTTTATTTAAGTATAACTATAAGATTCATTTTTAGTAAATAAAAATTAAACTCATTTAATTAAATTAACATATATATTTAATTTAGTTACTTGTAAAAATTATCATAAACTTAACAAATACAGTTTAAATAAGTTTCTAAAAGACAAAAGAATACCCATAATATGTATTTATTATATCCTTTCATTCTTTTTATTAAAATAAAAATCAACAATCAACACAACATAACACTTTAAAAATGTTGCATTGTTAATTTATGTAACAACTCTTATTAATATCATTGTTTATTAATGCAACAACAACAACAACAACAACAATAACATCAACATTATTATTATAACGATATTTGAATAATTTCTAATTTCTTCAAATTAAAAATTCTTATTTTCTTTCATTTAAAAAAAAAAAAAAATTTAATGAAATGTGACCATATTTTCATCAACATTATTATTATTCTATTTATTTTCACCCAATATGTTTGTATTGTTATTTGTTGTGTGTGTGTTCGGATAAAATATAGTTTATTAACGTCATTGTTAGATTTTAAGCTCTTTATTTACTTTGTAAACAAAACGGGAGAGTCCTTTGAATTTTTTATTTTCTCATTTCGGTTTAGATTTTACTTAAATTCAGTCAGATCCTGGTTTTCAATGTATTTTTTTTTTATTAATGTTCAAAATAAAATGAATATACCTATAGTGTTTTTAATTATTTAATGGTGCTTTTCTATATAGGTACGCCAAGATAATTATTTTTCGTAGAAATTTATTTTCTATTTTATTTTTTCTTTTCAATAAACAAAAACGCATATAAAAAAATTTTTTTTTTTTTTTTTGTTAGTTTTAGAACGTTAATGGACGCATATTTTTTTTTATTTCTTTTTTAACACAATAAAATTTCTCTGTATTGAAAATAATTAACACGGTTCAAAGAATTTTAGATGATTTTAAAACAATGAGGAAAAAAAAAAAAAAATTATGTTACCTCATTGAAAACATGTTGCTAATAATGGTTTAAAATTGTTGATTTAATAGGGATAAACATTAAAAACAATTTTAAAGAGTTTGAGGCAAAAAATTTCCCATATGAGTAAATAAAAATTTCATAAAAATTTATTTGAAGAAAACAAAAATTCAAATTTTAAATAATTTAAAATCAATTTTTGTAGTTACTTTTAGATTTTAATTATAAATATGATATAATTGTCAAAATTTTTTTATATATTTTGAAAATTAGCTATAAAAAATAAACTCTAGCACCTGCATTTTTAATGAATAATAATTATTGTATATAATATACATAGTTCAACCTGGTTCAACAAAAAAAAACAAAAAACCAAAATTGTGATTTTATATGTATGCATATACATATAATGCGTATGTACATATATATATATTGTGTGTAAAATATGATTTTTGAAAAGATTAGTTATTTTAAATAATAGCTTTTAGATATTTGATAAAATACCTCCCGCGCATTTCTATAGTATATATTATAACTGTATAATAAGCAAATGGTTTGTTTTAGCCATTTTTAATTGTACCTAATAAAAAACAGGTAAATAGACTTAAAGTTTTTTTTTTTTTTTTTTAATATAGTCATTGTATATATGCCGAAAGTTGTTTGATTTTAATTAAAGAATTTTGTTTGTACGATTTAGATTTATTGTTATAAATATTTAGAAAATGATATTATTAACTAAAAAAAAAAAAACTAATTAAAATTCTTGTTTTATATAGGTTATAAATTATGTGTATTTTTTTTTTTCCTAAGGGAGGTGGGAATCTTCCAAACACACCAAGAATTCCCCCCTTGGTAGTGTCAGATTCTGACTGACTATGAATGTTTCCGTATCCCACCTCCCCCTTTAGCCAATATAATGGGATGAAACCCTTACCTGCGAACGCAGTATATTGGCTAGGGATTAGGGATAGGAAATGGATACGGAAACATTGAATTGGGAGTGGGACTGTAAGGAAACAATGAATCCGCCTATTATTATTACTATTTTGCTAACAGTGACTAAAGCCGTTATAACATGTAGTAGTAGTATATATAGTACTACATGAGGTAATTATTGAAGGCAACCCCCACTGTCACTGTAGCGGTTATTAGTATTAGTATACTTATTATTGGTATTAGTATTCTTATTAATATTATTATTATTTTACTACAGAGTCAGCGCCATCAGAGGATTACAACGTGCAACAGTATATAACACCTTACTTGCATGATATAACCAAAGATGGCTCGATTGTAGCAGCTATCATTATTATTACTATTATTATTATTATTATAACTATTGTTATTATTACTATTATTATTATTACTATTATTATTATTATTATTGTTATTATTGGTATTATATTACTACAGAGTCAGCGCCATCTGTGGATTACAACGTGCAGCAGTATATAACACCTTACCTGCATGATATAAACAAAGATAGCCCCACTGTAGCAGCTATTTTTATTATTACTATTATTATAATTATTGTTATTATTACTACTATTAATTATACGATATACATTATTACGATATAAAAGTATTACATATTTTTTATTTATGACCTGACCGGGGTTTGAACCCAAGACCCTTCGATTGAAAGGTTGGTGACTTAACCACTGCGACATTGAATATAAATTCTTCGACTTTTACAAATTTGACCAATACAATTAATTTTTTTTTACATTAAGATCTATTGGATTCTACTCTACAATCATTGTAAGTTGCCTTCATATTTGAGACCTTTAAGATTATTGTTAACGGAATTTTGAATTTAAAAACAACAACCATGTTTTATTTGCTATTTCCTTTTGGGTTTTTGTTGTTTACCTTTAAGTATTTCTTTCAATGATCTATTTTAACTAATTGATTTAAAAACTATAAGTTTTACAAAAGCCTTTCTTATTCATCCTGCATATACTTATATATTAATATTCTGCAGGAAAAATGGGAATAACCAGATTTTTAATCCAACTCTAAAGTTTTTCCTAATTCGGAATCTCACTTATACATACATATAAATATTCTGGAAATAGGGGTAACCTGATTTTGAAACCACACCTAAAGTTCCCTATAATTCAAAATCTCACTTATACATATGTATGTATTATATTTTGGAAAAAGCATATAACTCTGCTGACTCTGAAATCTAAAATCCCTGTTAATTATTTTTTAAATACATATATATCTACTTCATCCGAAATCCGTGAATAAAAAAACAAAAATTTTGAAAACAGAAATAAGGCCGATACGATATTATTTCCATTTTAAAACGATAATAAGGTCGAATTCTCAAAATTTTCGGTTTTAATTCCGCATTGAAACGGAAACGCATTATTTCTTAGGGTATTATTTCTGGTTACCACTTTTACATTATGACTAATGTAGAAATCTTACAATTATATTTATTTTTATATTGTCAATCTTTATTCTTCTTTTATTGCAAAACTGTCTATGTTAATTTTGGTGGAACCAACCATTAAATTTTTCTATTTATTAGCAATAAAATTTTTTCGTTTCAAAAAACTGCATTCTTTATTCGTAGCTTATAATATAATTTTTGATCCTTATAATCGCTTAACTGATCATTTATATTTAAATTTTAAAGTTTAAAAATATCAAAAAATTCTAAGTATATATAGAAGAAAAATTTCAAAATATGCAAACAAAATTTAATTTATTTAGAATTTGATTCTTTAAAATTCTGATGAAGTTCATGTAAAAATTTGTAGTTTCTCATAAATCCTAATTACTATTTCCATTAATCACCTAGTACAGCTTAATAATTAAAAATATTTTTGGATGTGGAAAACAAAAAATAATTAAATCTTACAAAAGAATTGAAAACATATATACATATGCATATAGTAATGAAATCTTGGCACAATCATTTGATACATATGAGTTGGTTCTTTTTTGTTTTTATGTATACACATCATAATAAAATCAACATTTGTCAGGAGTTTTTACATTTAAAAAATTCTAAAAATTTTTTTTTTTTTTTTACATTTATTACAAATTAGGTACCCCTATACATATTATATTTTCTTATGTTGACCAGCGTTAAACCATTCTTAGCAACTACTTTTTTTTTTTTTGCATAAAACAGGATCATTTATTTATCTTTTAAATGTAACTAAAAAATCTCAAAAAACTGACAAAAAATTTGTACATTACCCATCCCAGACTTAAAACAAAATATTTAACACCGGTCACCTCTTAATAATAACTGAAAAAGAAATAATGCTATTTATATTCTTTATATATTCTAGAAGAGTATTATAAATATATAAATATATGTATGTATGTACATACTCTTTAGATTTATGCAACTATAAAAAAAAAATGTACACCCAAAAAATAAACCAATGCGCAAAAATAAAAAAAAAAAAAAAACATGTAAACACGCCGTCATCTTAATCTTTTTGTGATCAGAAAATAACAAAAAGTATATTTTAACATTTTTTAGGAAAAAAAAACAAAAAAAACTGATTGTCGTCGTTGACGGCCGACAAGATCCCAAAAAGGCGGAGTAGCGCACACAAAAATCCAAAATATATACAACTAATGCCGTAAGGAAAAAGTGGGAGTTACTATAATTGTTTAATTATAGGCTGTTTTTATTATTTCACTTCTTTTATGCTTTTTGTTTTTTACTGCAAATTCGAACACAAAGAAGATAGGAAAGAAACTGAAAACCTAAATATTATCAGAAGTTAAGTGATCATCATTTTTAATATCAACAGCATTTTTTTTTTATGGTATTAAATGTTTTTTTTTTATAGAAACTATAAAGTTAAAACAAAACGAAAACACGGCAATTCACTAATACAGGTATAAAATAATAATAGCATGTTTTTGAAGATACAAGTCTATGAAAATGATTCATAATAATTTGGATTTTTGAAAAAAATAGTAATTAGCTAGGAAAGTTAGGAAAATTAGTGATTATTTTAAATTTTCAATCAATTGTTCTAAAAAATATTGATTTAACTGAGATTTTTCAAAATTTATAATTTTAGTTATGAAACTTGGGAAAAAAGCAAAACAATTAGAAGATTAGAAAAAAAAAACAATTTATTTGAGTCCTATGTTGTTGCTTTTATTTGAGATTTGGTGTTGTTTTTAAAGACTTACTAGTAAATTTTAGTCATAATAAATAAATTTTCTTTCGTTACCATATGTGTAATATAAATAAATAAATTATATAATATATTCTTTATATATATATAGCATTTTCTGGTCAAATTCACGTCTTTACTAAATATTCTCAGGCATTTACTAAATATATTCAGGTTTTTGTTAAATATATTCAGGTATTTACTAAATAAATTCTATTTTTTTTTGGAATTCAGAGTCTAAATAAATTCAGATTTTTACTAAATAATTTCAGGTTTTTTTTGGAATTATGATTTTTACTAAATAAATTCACATAATTTTTTTGATTCAAAAAGTGTAAAAATTAAAACCTTAAATATAAAAAAAATAAAATTTTGTATATATTGATGAACATATATATAAAAATTCTTAAAAATATTTATCCTCGATTTATCTTACTTTGTCTTTTTTTGTACCTCCTCTGTTTAAGAGCTATTAAGACTCAAAAATTGAAAATCTACAATCAAAGCTCCAAGTTTATATTTTTACATGTATTAGCTGTTATGCTGCCTTATTATTATTATTTATACCCGTAGTTCGAATGTAGTTTTAGACCAGCTAGATATGTAAAAGTATATGTTTATGATTTATATGATTTAGCTACGAACGTCTGTCCGACCGGCCGCACGATAACTCAAAAAATAAAGGAGCTAGGATTATAAAAATTTTCCCATTTTACCATTTGAAATCTTGTAAAAGATTGTGACAAAAGATTGTTACAATAACTTCTGTGAAATTTTGTTGGTTTGGGGCAACGGATTCGAGTAGCTGATGTCGTACAACTACAAAATTTACATTTATATATTTCGGTATTTAATAAAGTAAAACATCTGAAATTTTGTAAAAGATAATCAAGTTTTATGGTAATAACTTCTGCGAAGTTTGGTTGCTTTAGAGTTCCAGGTAGCTTGCATATCTTTTGGAACTTAATTAAGCTACACATCTGAAATCTTGTAAAAATTGGTCATATATTATGTCAATAACTTGTGTGAAATAAACATTTACGATTCAAGTATTTCAAAAGCATTTGGTTTACAATTTTTTCAATTACTTTAGAAAGACCCGAAGTTATATCAATAGGCCGGTCGATAAAAGGAAAGCTTTTTATAACAATTAATAATTGGGAGATATAATTTTTGTATCAATTTATAAAACTTAGAAAAAATCATGTCTTTTGGCGTACAGAGTGAATAATAAAATTTTTCTAAAACTTTTTTGCTAGTTAAGCTAGTTATTGTTTTTAGAAAGGAAAAATCTAAAAATTTAAATAAAAAATTAAAATCTTGATTATTTAATTTTGCTGGTAATTTTCCAAAATTGTACTAAATTTTTATACTAATTTAGTACAATTATGATTTAATTAAATACAGGGTAACTCCTTTTATGTAAGGCAAAATATAAATTTTAATATTTTTACTTAATTGGATTCAGAAAAATGGTTGATTATTTGGAAATTTGTGCCAATGTCGCTCTGACCTTTAATTTTGAAAAATAATTTTTTTTGTAAGTCCTAAAGAAAACCCACTAAAAGCTTAAAGATGTAAGTGGCTTATAGTTATAGGTCACTCGGTATAATGACATATCTTAACATTATGAATATTTTTTCATTAGAAACGAAAAGATTATTATTCCCTTCAGATAAAACACCTTTTAACAAATTAATTTTATAGTTCAGATCTTATAAATGGAATAGAACAAACTGTTTAATCCGCAAACATGTCATATGTCACTTTGTAAAAAACAAAGAGATTTTATTTAACAAACATTGAATAATTTCCTTTCTTTTCAATTATTTGCGCCCTTGTTAATTATTTTGGCCTTAATAAATAACCAATAAATTTCGTTTCTATGTTTATTTCGTCATTAGCCCTTTCATCGTTTTATGGTTTTAAATTTTTAAATTTCTTGAAATAATCCACCTAATTTAACCCTAATTGGGGGTGTAATTTTCAAAATATACTTAAAAAAAAAAATTTTTTTTTTCTTCTTTGGTTTGTTTCAATTAAATGAAAAACCGCTCAAATGCTCTTTACTGTATAGTAAAAGGGAAACGAAGTGCGTATTTCATATGCAGAAGGATTTAAATAAAATCAAAAACAAATTTTTTTAAATATTTACCCTTGCTAAACACTTTTATGATACTATAGTTTTCTTGTAAATTTAAACTGAAAAATTAAAAAACTATATGTGTCAAAGAGGGGTAACATGTAGTTTAATTTTTACGATCATTTAAGATTTATAATAAATTTGGAATTGACAAACAAAAAAAATGTTTCTATCATATTGTAATAAAATTTTAATACAAATATGATGTCAACAATAATAAGACACTAACCTGAAGAGGATAATTGTTATGATGATTTAAATGATGTAGAAATACAAAAGAATTAAAAGTTATCTACAAATTTCAATTTTTTATTAAAGGAATTTTTTTTTTAAATATTAAAAGGGTAATCAAAATGATACTTTTGATTTTGTAATTTTAAAGTTATTTGAAAAGGGTTCTAATTGAAAAGAGAAACTTACAATTACTTGCCATTCTAAATAATATCTTTAGTCACGATTTTTCATTTTAAAAAATTATTTTTAGGTGGTAATTACGTCAAACTAAGGAAGATAAATGTATTATGGGCAAATTATAACTCAAAGCCATAAATTTTAAATATACATCTTACATGCTAATTACGTATACATATTATAAATGAAAATAATAAAATAAGAGACAAATCCGTTTACTTAACGTTAATAAAATGGCATATTTTACTAATTTCCAAAATAAATTTTTAAAAATTTTAGCAAAACACTAAAACAGAACTTTAGTCTAAGAATTTCTTAATCTGTCCAGAGACTGTGATCTTATAGTAAAAATATAATTTTAAACTCTCTTTTTTTTTTTTTTTTTAAATTTGTCAAAAACATAACAGATGTTAACCGTAAAATTAAAAAAACCCTTTATATTTTTCAGATCCTTTCAGATTAAAATTTAAATTAGAGAAATATAATTTGTTTTGTTTTTAAATTTTTTTTTTTTTTATATTAACTTTAAACCTTATTAAACCACACAAATATTTTGACAACTTCATCAATTTTATGATTAGAACCTAATACAAATATAAAATTAAGAGATGATTTACAGTAAAAAGGACGAAAACGGGAACTAAATGATTGAAAAAAAAAAAGATTTTTTAAGAGCTATTCATAGTCATTGTCATTTGTAGTTATTTTTATTTGAGATAAACTTCACACTGTGCGGCATCCTAGAAATAAAATCATTATATATTTTTATGAACCTACGTATATATAAGTTTATATACATTATAGTATATAATAAAAAAAAAAACGCCAATCATGATAGCAAAGACTTCACGTAAGAAAAATTTGTTACGGAACAGGTTAAGGAACTTATTTATTAACTATATAATTAGGAACTTTAAGGATTTGGGAATTTTTTTTTATTGGTTTGCTTTTTAATAGTACCAAAAAGATTTTAAAATTCATCTAATTAGAAACAAAAAAGGTTCCAGAAAAATGATTTGGTGATCTGATGATGTTCTCTAAGGGCATTAATAGCTTTTTTTTTTATGTTTTTGTTGTTATTGTGGAATTCTTTTTCTACTCTATTTATGTTATTTTGTATTCTACAATATTTTTCAATCAAATAAAGTGTTTTGGTCTCCTCTTATTCTTCTTTTTTTTTGTTTTTTTTTTTTAAACGATTCATAAAGTCGATTTGAGGATGTATTATGGATCGAAAATATAATTTAGAACATTTTGTTTTTTTTCTTTTATTTTTTGAAATAATTATCTAAGTGTAATTCAAATTGTTGTGTTAACGAGAAAACAAGCAATTTCGAAATTAACCATTTATACTAAAATAAATGAAAATGGTAAATTGGTTTTGTATTTTGTTAAAACTGCATCTTTCGTAAAAAAAATTTTACTGATTACTCCTCTTGTTTCGTTAGAAGGAGAAAGTATAGTTATTGCCTAAAAATATACAAAGTTGTGTTATGGACTGTTGTGTGTTACTGACTACCAGCGCTAAGTATCTGGGCGTTATTCTAGACTCGAAGCTTTCCTGGAAATCTAACATTGAGCATAGAGTTAAGAAGGCTTGCGTTGCTCTCTATGCTTGCAATAAAACCATGGGCAAGAAATGGGGTATGCAGCCGAAGATGGCACTTTGGACGTAAACAGCCGTGGTTCGCCCAATCCTTACCTATGGATCGCTGGTGTGGTGGCCAGCGATGAATCGTAAATACAATATAACAAAACTAAATAGAATACAGATTTCGGCATCAGTGGGCATTACAGGAGCACTACGATCGCGCCTTACTGATGCTCTGAATACTTATAATATTAATTTTATTTCTTTTACCTCCGGATCTATATATTAAGTATGCCGCAACGTGTAGTGCAGTACGACTGAGAGAATCTGGGTGGTTTGCTACTACTAAATCCGCGATTAAGGCCATTAACGCGAACATTATAATCTCAAAGCTTGTTAGACAGTGCCAAGAGGAACTTGCCCTAACAAGCGAAAGGTTAAACATAACCTTCTTGTGGGTGCCTGGATATGCCCATGTATTGGGTATGCCAATATTACTATGTAATATTGAAGGAAATGAAAAAGCTGACGAACTAGCAAAGAAAGGAGCTACCCAGAACACTAACTCTCCGGAAAGAGTCAGTTGTCCAATTAGTACCGTTAAGGAACGGATTCTTTCTTTGTATATAGCGAAATCACTAAATAGGTGGAGCAATCTGAGCAATTGCACCATATCTAGAACATTATGGCCTATATACAACAAAAGGAGATAAAATGAGTTGATATCCAAATCTCGCACAGACATAGCCAGACTAGTGGCAATCATCACAGGCCACTGGCCAATGGGCACGCACGCATCCAAATTAGAAATCCCACACAATACCTCCTGCAGAAGTTGCAAAGAAGCAAACGAAAGTGAGAATCTGGAGCACTTTCTTTGCAGATGTCCGATCCTAGCTAGAGCCAGACTTTTCTCACTCGGTAAACCGTTCTTCCACAACCTCAGCGAGCTTTCCAAACACAAAATCAAAGAACTGATTTTGTATCTGAACCGCTCAGGTTGGATATAAAACTGCAAACAATCTAAAAAAACAGGTCACGTGAGTGCAGTGCTATCAAAATGGCGCAATCTAGTGCTAATTGAGACCGTCACGCAGCATCGTGAAGATCACCGCCCTACCTGCTTACCTACCTGTGTTATGGAGGTAATTAAAGAACAAAAAACATGTTTTTGTGGACGCGGAACTTTCAAAACAAATTTTTTGTTTTTGTCTTTTTGGATTCTGCACCTTTAAAAACGTCTAGAAAATGTATTTAAGCGGAATTTTTTTTTTCAAAAAACCATCACAATACTCGTTGTATTTTATACTACAGGTAATATGGAATATTTTGTAGCATAACAAAAAATATGAGTTTAAAAGGAGTATTATCTTATAGTTGTATTATTCTGAATTGGAATAGGTAGATTGAAAAAAATATATTTTGCTCAAAATTATACCGTTGTGTGATGTTATGTGCCAATATATGTAAAAAAAATTGTTACGATCTTTATGTGGGAACCTTTATATTTTTATTTATTTTTTTTTTTTAATTCTTACATTTAAATTTAAGAAATCAAGGAAGATTAAAAGCATGAAAAGGACTAAAAAGCCGGAATTTTTATATTTGAATGTGATTTGTTCAACATTTTTTTTTTATTAGTTTGAATATTGACTCGTGAGTTGCGTGCCTAAAATTACTATCATCGTGAGAATCATATCACGAAATATAAATTTGCTGTGAAGTTTTTCTCTTATTTTTTAATGTATCTCTCCATATTATGACTTTTTTTTTAATTTAATTTTTGATATTTTCGTCGAATTTAAATTTTTTTTTAAGAATAAAGTTATTGCTGCCGCCACCACCACCAGTAAGAGCATTAATTTTTTTTTTTTTGTAGGCATATGAGCGGGCGTTGAAGCTAACAGACAAATTGGCGAAAAGAATTTCTTAAAATTAAGATCAACAAAAAACTAAATGTTTCAAACATTTTTTAGATTCTTATGAGAATTTTTTCTTTTTCTTATTTCGAATTCAGTTGAACGCTTTATAACAAGGCGCTTGAATTTTTTTTAACTCTGTATAGTAAAATACTGCAAATTTTTTTTTTGTTTTTTAGAAATCAAGTCTGTTTAAATATATTTAACTCGATTTTCAAGGTAAATTTAATGTGAAAAGATTTATTTAAAGTTCTGAAGAAAAGTTTATTTTGACTTATACAAAGATAAAAAGGTAAATATACTTAAATTATAACATATATTTTTTTGAAAAGACGAGTAAAAAAAGTTTAAATGTTAGGGTTCCTCCCGCTATTTTTCGGGTAGGTTTTTTTTTATCCATTCTTTCAAGTTATTAAAATTTCATTAGAAATACGATTGTAAGAATTAAAAGGTTTACATTTTTTTATCTTTTTTTGATTTTTTTTTTTTTCCAATTTTACTATAAGGTACAATTATATATTAAAAAAATTATTTTGGAATGTTTTTTAAATAATTCTCTGTTTTGCCATGAAATATATATTTACCTAGAAAGGCGATAACTTTGGAGAAAAGTTGTAATTAAATAATGTTCTAAAGCAATTTTTTGGTTATTTATTAATTACTAAGATTTGTTAATTGCTAACCATTCACATTTATTTTAAAATTTCAACGTTTTTTATTTTATTTATGATTTTAATTCAGGGCAAATATATGTACATATATACATGCTTTAAAAATCCTTAAAGATAAAAAGTTTATATTTTCAAAAATTATTGTATTTATTTTTTAAAATTATTTTTCTATTTTTCGTCTATCTTTGATTATTTAAACTGAATTGAATAATGAAAAATAAAAGATATCTCTTTTTGGTTTTTATTTACACTTCATCTTATTAACATAAATTTCCCAATATTGTTAGAAAAATGAAATAAAAATTTCAAAAATCTTTAAATTCTTCAATATTGTTTAAAGCTATATAGTTATATACGTTTTAACTAAATAGAAGAGTCTCTTTTTTATATGCATTTTATTAACATTAACAAAAACACATTGAACTATATATAGGAACAAAACAATACTTCTCTGAACATCAAATAGAAGAATTCGCGTAGTAATTAACAGTTATAATACGACCAAATTTAAACGAATCTGAAAACCTGTTGAAAATGTTATAAAATATTTTAACTAGAATGACAACCAAATTCAATTAAAAAATTTACTTGAAAAATAAGATAATATACTTTATTAAATATGCATTTCAATTTTCAATATATTTTTAGATTTTTTTAAACAAGTATCTTATATTGAAGATACAACTTTTTAAATTTTTCTATTTTCGTTAAGTTAATTTATTCACCAACGAATTTTATATTTTTATTATATAAACCCAAGTGTAAATGTGAATATTCATAAATATGTATATATATTCAAAAATATATTTCAATTGTACCAAAATGATAAAAACATAAGATTATCATGTCCCTTTTCCTGGATAATGTAAACGGTCATTATACATACATAGTTTTCATTAAATGTTTTTAAATACTTATATATTTGATTTTGTTACTTGCTAATGCTGGTCTTGCCAATTTAAAAAAGTAGGAAATTTTTGTAGCTGCTTTTAACGCGATACTTATCATTTTTTAAATTTCTATTTAATATATATCTTTAAAAAATCGTTAATTTATTCTTTTAATGTTTAACGCAGTGCAGCAGTACAAGTGGATACTCTTGTAAATTCTATGGGAATCTTATATAATATATTATAAAATGAAATTATATTAATTTATATCTTGATACTAAAGAAATATGACATCACTTTTTTGTTTTTTAAAGAAGATAACACTTATGTTAATTACTTTCTTTCATCTTTAAATACAAAAATATCTTTATAAAGTATTTTTAATACAAAAACAAAAAAAAAGGAATTTCAGACATAAAAAAAATGTTTAAAAAATATAAAGAAACATTTTATATAAAAAAAAAAATAGAATAAAAAAAATTTCAATTTTAAAAATATCTAAATTTTCTACGAAATGACCTATTCCTTGTGGCTTTTGCTTAAAGAAACATAATATAAAAAGTTTTCGACCTATTGCCTGCGGTTTTCGCTTTAACACTTTGACGGGAAATTTCTTTGCATTCAATTTACACACACATTTTAAAGAAATGTATATATTGATTTTCGTAAAATTAATAGTGAAGAAGAACGTATTGTTTTATTACTTATACATTTTCCTGAAGGATAATTTATAGAATTAGTTTTATTTGAGTAATAATTTTAGCTGTAAATGAATTTTATCTAATAAATTTTGTCAGTTTTTGTTTTTTATACACTTTCTATACTTGTTACAATTACCATGTATTTTTTAAATATTAAAAAATTATTAGCTTTAAATGTAAACATAAGAATTGTTTTACTTAAACGAAAATAAATTAAAAATTAAAAAAAAAATATTTTTTTATTTTTTATAATATTTGTTTTTTTTTTATTACATAAAACGCAAATCCTTATAGTTCTCATCATTATTAATATCCAGTTCAAAATATTAGATTAGTAAACATACAATATCTGATTATCCATATACGAAACGCATTCCCATAACGCAAAATTAAATCAAGCTGAAAATAATTTTTCTAAATGAATAGTTTTAATTCTATATATATATATATACATTACATACACATATGAAAAAATTAAGCAAAAAGGATAATTGAACGAAATTTTAATGAATTTTATTGATTCAGTTTGAGATGATCTCATATATATTTTAGCATATTGTATAATATGAATTTGAAATTAACATAATTTTATCTCATTATTCTTCATTTATATGTTTTAGACCCTCACATCTCAATTCTCAATTCTCACACAAACAAACTTTTTATAATAAATTGTAAAGAAGCATTATCCTTATAACAGGATTAATATTTATTTATTGAAATCTAAAGAAAATTTGCTACACTTTCCTTTTTTTTTTGTTTTTTTTTTTGTAATATTGAAAACTGATAGAATTGTGGATTTAAATGAATCTAGGATTACTTATAGTACACATAGTAATATACAAGTATTAGATATATCACATAATAAATAACAAATAAAAAATGTAACAATAACAAGGAACTAAATGGATTTGTTTTATGGTTTAAGGATATTTGGACCATTTACAATTAATATTTTTAACCAGCAATTGAATTCTTTTTCATAATGTCCTTTTTATATTCAATATTATATTATGTATGATTATTTTATATGTGCAGTTACATTGATTTTAAATTGTTTATACACCTGTTTGGAAAACATCAAATTTCTTTATATATATATAGATTAAATTAAGAGTAATGTAATGAAGATTACTAAATTGCAATATAAGTTTTAATTTTGGTAAATTAATTTCCTGATTCCTTATATACAAAAGATTATCTCTATAAAACATTTTATATTATACGAATTCGAAAATTTGTCAAAGTAAATCCATTATTATTAGATATTCTAGATATTTCCAATCAAAAAATATAATGAATAATATAAAATTAAAATTTTTAAAACTGTGTAAGACATTTATAAATTTTTACAATGTTACGATCATATTATCCTTGCTAATTTACAGACTTTAGGCGAAATTGTCAAATTTTCTAGCGAAATAAATTCAATTTTAAGTTAAGCTATGTTTTCAGTAGATCGTACAGTATGGAAATATGCACCTACTTTTTTACATTCTTACTCTTTTATTATTAGAGTTGTGTTTTCCTTATATTGTGAAGCGTTAAAATAAATCATTACTTTATAAAAATTATCGGTCAGTAAGGATTACGTTTTCTCTTTAACTATATACTAATACAATTATTTCATTTTTGATTCATAATAGGAAATAGATAGGAAAACTCAATTAAGAGTTTTCATTAACGAAATAGTTGATTTAGTTTAAAAAACAACAAACTATAATTTACACGGTCGCTTTATCACCCCATTTTAGTATATTTTAAAAGGTATTTTTTTTGCATATTTATTATGTTCTGCTATATATAAAAGGAAAAATTCTTTAAATATCCTTATATTTTTGTATTTCTTTTAGTTCTTAATATCAGATAATATATTTATACATATACGTACATATTTATTTATTTATTTGTTTTAATCTCTCTTCACTTTTCAGAATAACATGTTTATTTGGTAATGACAAAATAAGGAACAAAAAAAAGTTCAACCTCTATTTTTGATTAAAAAATACATTTATCGTTCGTGACATCATTGACACCACAAAAAGAAAAAATATAAATTTTTTTTTTTTATTTTTAGATTTTTATATAATAAAATCTAATCAACATTTAACGGTAAATGGCGGGCGTTTGACGTTTAAAAAAATCAAGAAAAAATTTACAATAAGCAGAACAAAAGCACAATAAACATAAAAACATACGCAACGATTTTTAATGGATCGTTGCACATGTAGCAAATAATATAAATGCAGGTTGATATATATAGGATAAGTGATACCCTTTCTAAAAAAAGGCAAAAAAGGGAAAGGAATAAAGGAAGAAAAAACAACAATCTGGAATGAAAATATATAGTTATTTTTTTTTTTTTTAAATAAAAAAAAACGGAATCCCTTTTTTACGCTGAATGCCCTTTGGTTAAATATCCTGTTTTTCTTTTTTTGTTTTTAGAATTGTATTTTGTCGTTGTGATATGGTTAATATTTACATGTCGCCCTTGAACAATTTACAAAAAATTTCAAGTACAAAGCCTTGTATTTTGAAACAGATTTATATTAATAGAAAAAAAAAATCCTGAATTTTTCATTCATATATTATTTGGTATTTTTGTTTTCTATACAGGACAATTAGTATCGCTGGTTTGATTATTGGGGAGATTGATATTAAAAATTTTAAAACAAAATAAATAAAACAAGTAGGTATACATGAGTTATATGAAATAAAATATTTATTTTGAATAAACGGTGTGGTTAACCATTTGACTAGAAATGAATATGAAGAATAATTATAAGGTAATGTGTCAAGAGGGGGTGGATCGTAAAAAATGAATTGTTCATGTTTCATGTAATTACAGATTTATTACTAAGAATAGTTGTTATACATCAGAAATGGTAAAATGAATTAAATTAATCATAATATGCATAGTATAAAATAAAAAAAAAAAAAAAAATTCAAAAGAAAACAAAATTATAACAAAAAAAAAATATCACACATATGGTTAAAAAAGTTTAAAACCAAATTTCTAATTATATTTTTTATATTTCATAAAGTATATTACAAAAAATTATAGGTATATGAAAATTAATTATGGTTATAAATTTTTTTTCAAAAATAATATAACGTTAATATCAAAGTATAGAATTTTTACATGCAGAAAATTAATAAAGTTGCGTATAATTAAGTTTTATTTTTATTTCTTTTAATTATCAAATATTTTCTATAGGTAAATCCTTAATTTTTTTTCTGGTAGAGCGAAATTTTACATCTAATGGTAAATATTAGTTTCTAAAATTTGTATTTCTTTTATATTCATCTAAAATCAGTTAAAAGAAAAAAAAAAACTCACAATATTTAAAACAAACAAACAAAAAATCTAATTTGTACATTAAGGACTTTAATATCCTGTTACATAAATTGCCTCAATCAACTTTTATATAAATTAAATTTCTTAATTATAATATACTTGTAGTTTTAATATATATGAAAATATGTAAATGTATATATAGATAATAATATATGATAGTAAATAATACATATATATACATAACTATATGATTTTCTTGTATATATACTATATGTACTATAGGCTTAATTTACAAAATTAACAGCATTTGAAATTTTTTGAACTAAAGTAAAACAAAAAGGACACAAGTATTTATATAAATATTGTTTATATATAAGAGTATATGGTCATAGCATTGCGTTATTTTCAATTTTACTTAATTTGGATTTTTTTTTTATAGATTTTCCTTCTCAACAACAATATACGTATATTATTATGTATTTTATTAAATTTTATCTCATATACGTATACACATATTCGTACATATTTATACATATATATAAATATATTATATATATATATATATATATATTCTTGCGTTTCTTTTCAGACGATATTCCTGAATAAACATAAATATATCTTGGGGCATATTTATTGATGTTATAGCTGTACAATAACAAGATTTCCATTATGCTAGCGCTCTACTGTTGTTATTATTTATATATGTAGTTAGTTTTTTGTTTTTCGTAATTTGCTTGTATCTATGTTATACTGAATAATATTAGTTTGCTATTACTTGATATATAATTTTTGGAAACTCTAGACTTGTACCTATATATACTAATTTAGTTTAGCTATTTATAACTATACCAATTTTCATATTGTAACATTACATTTTATTTTGATTAATTCATTTTAAAGGACCAAAAGTATCATTTTTAAAGCTTTTATGGACGAAACTTTAAAATCTTAAAATTTATTTTGGTCAATATTGTAGCATTATGATATAATATAAAATCTTTTTCGTTTAAACTAAAAATGATTTTGTATAAGTTTAAAATTTAGGATTAATTAACATTTAGGATTTAAAATTATATAAACACTTTTCAGAAACTTTACAATTCTAAAAATAATATTGATTAAAATTAAAAACAAAAATCTAAAAGAAATAAAAATAAATATAAGAAATTAAATGAAAAAGAATGAATTATTATTCTAACTGTATTATACTTTACTAATATTAACTTTTTTGTTAATTTATTTGAATATTTAACGAACTTTTGAAACAAATTCAAAGTAATTAAAACTTTTATTTTATTTTTTTTTTTTTGTTACGTTTTTTCTCTGTACGTTAAATTTCGATGTAACAGCGAATATTGTTACGCTTCTTTGTTTTTTCTAGTTTATGTATTATTAAAAAACCAAAATTTGAAAAAGAAAAAAAAAAAAAAATAGTAAAACTAACTTTGACTTCAAGTTGTATATATATGAAAAGATAAAGGATATTGGTTGAGTAAATTAATTAAATTAGAGTTTTATTGCAGGCAAAATAATTTGTTAGTTTCTAGTGTGAATTTTAAATTAGTTTAAAGCAAAAGTAAAAAATATTGTCAAGAATATGAAAAAAATGTTTTTTTTTTTTATTCATTTGATAATTAAATAACAAATGAATATCCAATACGTTAACTATATTTAAATTATTAAAAATATATTTAAATAACATTTTAACGAATTTTATTTTTATTAATAGATATTAAAATAAATCATCACTATTCCTGATATTTAATCAATAATTTTAATTTTTTAAACCAAATCTTAAAGAAACATAATATCGTAAAACTTAAATTAAAATTTATATTCTTTTTGTTTACTCACTTTTAAATTTTAAAAATTTTTTTTAAAAATTTGCTTTAATCTATTAAAAATAATATTAAAGTTGATGGTATACTTAAATACCAGTTTCAACTTTTTGACATTGTAATTTTATCTTAGATGGCATCAAAGAATTTTATTATCATTCATAATAATTTCATTCCATCCTCTTATTTTGTAAATTTTTATTAGGTAGTTTGTGTGTGTGTGCATAATATATTAAAGTTCTTCCTATAACTAAATCAAAATTGCATTCAATATAACACGAAAGAAAAGAAAAGAGAAAAAAAAAACAAAATCACATTTTTTGTACAATAATTTTTAAATCTAAAAATCTGAGCACATAACAACCAACGTTGTTAATAATGCGACAAAACGCAAAAACAAGGGGCTGGAATATCATTTTATGTTTTTATATTTTATTGATGCGAGATGTTTGAAGTATAGCCTGAAGGAGGGATCTGTTCAGCCATAAGGGTTGCAAATTGGGTATTGCTGTTTTTCGACATTTCGACATCATATATAACTTAAGTACATTCGCACAAACATGTAAATACATATACTTAATATGTATAAAAATAAATACTTATGCATACATACATATATCCATAACTACGTGAATATATACTCAGAAAACATGTGCTGATGAAATTTTTCTGATATTTTTTTTTTTTCTATTTTGCTCTCAATATTTTATTATTCCATTCATTCTATTTGAAAATAGACTAAAGAAAAAGGGAAGACTATTTATTCGTCAGGATAATAACTACACCTGAAAAATTTTTTATCACACACACATATCCAAATTTAAGTTGGAAACATAAAAATAAGATGATGAGTAAAATATTATTATGAATTAAATTAAATGCAGGTAGTCGTAGAATACATAGTAAGTATATGTATATAATATTATGTTGTATTATGGCAAATTGTTTCTTTGTATAGCGAAGTAATTTCTTACTTATGTAAAATTTTTAAAATGTAGTACTAAAAATCTATGTACTACACAGAATAATTTTTAATTTTTGTTTTTATTTTTTAGCAGACATTAAATTTTTTTTTTTGTTTCGAATTCATTTTTTATTTACGTTTTTTAAACATCAGTATTTCATATTATAATATACGACTATATAATATGTAGTATGATGTATGTGTAATAGAAAAAAAAAATGAGAATGTATTCATATGTCATTACAAAAAAGGGCATTTAAGTACTACATCCGAATTAAATTTAACCTTAAGCTAAAAAAAAAAAGATGTTAAAAAAGCTGAATAAAGAAAGATAGAATTTACTATGGATTTTTTTTTTCATTTTCTGATATATAAAAGTGGGATTATTGAGTGATAAAATTCTTATTCCTAAATAATAAAATATGTAAAATATTTTAGTAAGAATAGAACATTTTTAATCGAGAGAGAATGGTTTTTAAAAACAAAAATTGTTGGTACTTACTGCAAAAATAGATTTAATTATAATTTTGTCTTTTAAGAACAAAACTTTTATTTAAACAAAAACAATTTAGTTATAACCTTTAAATATATAATTTCCTATATGTGATTCCAAAAATTTTAACGAATTACTTAATTTAACAAATTTAAGTACCGAATATAAGTTGTTTACTGTATATTATAACACTTGAAGGTTCAAAAAAAACACCTATTGTAGTAACTCGATATAAGCACAGAGTTTCAAAAATTTACTTAAATAATTATTTAAAAACGATTGTAGCTGGAGTAGCTGTATAAAGCTGTTTAAATATTATATATGTACTCGGGATATTGGTTGGTTTGGTTTTCTGAATAATAAATATAATTTAGGTACCTAATAAAGAAATAATTAAAAGTAAAACGTATATACTTTGGTCGTTTCGTCGTTTCAAAATAATTCATTTTAATTCAGAGTCAATAATATGTCATTATTTGTGCCATTTAAATTTAAAATTACGATCTGAAATTTTATAGATTTGTATAGGTACTAACCTACAATTATCTTTTATTAAATAAAAGTTTTATCATGCTGTACATATTATAATTTTTAATTATATAACATAAATATTATATACCTAAATATTATATACATCGATTACAGAAAAACAAAATTTTAATTAGAGGCATGATATTTCAGAAGCAATCGAACCCATTCCATTACACAGACAATGGAAAAGTTTCTAAAGATCGATCTTTTTTTGGATCGTACAACAAAATAAAAAAAACTTTATGGTAACGCTAATAATAGTAACATTCTAATTTATCAAGAAAAAACAAGTATCGACTAAATTTAATCATTCAAGAAATATAGGGGTATTTAAATTTGTACATCTTCAAAAGAATAAAAAGTACCTATGTATGATTAGGATTTATTTTAACATGAATGCCCATAAGAATCTAATAATCATCAAATAGTGTAAGTATTTAATATAAACTATAAACCAAATAATTAATATTATTGTATAAATTAATAATAATTCATATTTAAGTTATACTATAGTCTTAGTTGTCAACGCGTTATCCTATATGTGATCTATAGACTATAATATTAGTATAAAATAAATATAAATAAAAATATTCGGGTATAAATGTATAATATTATATATAACGATTAACAATATTAAAAGGCAATATTTATAGGTAACATATTTTAGTTTATAGTATAAGTAATTTATTTAAGGATTTATTTATTTTAACAATAGGTTTTTGTAAGAATTGGATGATTTTACGCGTAAATATATAGTTTTATGTAGAATAAATAATAGGACAATTTTTAATTCTTTCTAACTCGAAAAATACTAATTTTTTTCAATTTTACGAATAGATAGGCTTTAAATTCTATCTTTTCTACATCATTTTAAATTTTATGACATAGGCAAATCATATTATTATAATTTTAATTGGAAAATATCAACATTTAAAAAAAATAATCCAATATCGATAATTATTTTTCTACTATAAAATATATTTTGATTATTATAAAAGCTTCTAACACTCTAATTTGACAAAATGCCAAAATGCACGCAGAAAAAATAAATACCAAAGGCTTAAAATCTAAATTTAAGGCTAAGTCAGTAAGGCAATTTTAAGTTAAGTTATTAAGTTAAAATTTTGATTTAAAAGCTGAATTATTGATATGATAAAGAACGAATTGCAGAATTTATTTTGTTATGAAAATTGACATATTTGGGTCGGGGTCTTCTAAAAAAATAAAAACAAAAACAGAAATAAATAAATAAATTTTTAAGGAATGCAATTTTTAGAAATTTTTTCTCATAATACATTCAGAATTTGCACTAATTTATTTTAATTTTCTTATGCGATGGGTCATTGCGCAGCCTTTTAACTGTTAACCATGATAGCGATGTATTGTGGTAACCATATGTATTCATATATACATAACTTTTTCGCTTTATTATCAAATAATTATGTCTTTTATAAAACTAACAAATCCATTCTAAATTTATATTTTTTTAAATATTCTTACATTTGTTATTTGTAACCTATATATTCTTTTTACATATATAGTAAAATAGATTGCCTTGTTATAGATATGTAAAATTGTCCTTTGATAGATACAAGCAATTAAATAAAAGAATTTATTTTGTGAAAACTATATTTTCTAATGTTTGTTTTATGATAAAAAAACTGCAAAGTGTAAAATTTATAAGCATCATATCTTGATATTTAATTAAGAAAAAAAACTGATTTAGCCTTAAATTTAAAATTTGAGTTTGAACAAGTGTTGAACTAAATTCTTCCTTTTTATAAATTCTGTAATTTAAATTTAATATTGTAATTGTATTATATTTAAATTAAAATTTGATCTGCGTTTATAAAATTTTTTCTTTTTAAATTTGTTTTTATTGTTTTTAAGCAATTCAAAATTTTTTTCAAAACAACTATCGATTTTGCGATCGTTTAATACCTCTTGCCTCAAAACAGCTTGTTCCTGTTATATGTTTAAGCTTTCTATCATTTTTTACAACACTAAAATTACTGAAATAATATTCGTAAATTTAATTATATGTATCTATTTTTAATTTTAATATTTTTTTTGAAAAAATTTAAGTTTTTCCAAACAAACTTTTAAAATTAAAAAACAAAAATTTTCCTTAAGGTTTTTTTTTGTTAAAAAAATAAAAAAAATTAATTCAGTTTATTGGTCTCTTCAATAGATGTATTATTCCTTCAATTATTTCTTTAAATTGAAAACTCACAAATCTTTATATTAAAAATTGATAAAATGGTCTGTCAGTTGAGAGAATTATTAATAAAAATTCAACAAGGTTTAATAAATTTAATAAATTAAATCAACCATGAATAACCTATAATCAAATAAGATACTAGATGTTATCTTAAAAATAAATTTTCTTGAATTTTTTTAAAACGTCAATTTTTACAAAAAAAAAATATTATTTTGATTCATTTAATTCTTTTTTAATAAAATCTATTTAATAAGAACAATTTCTTTTTGTTTACTCAATTTCGAATTACCGTCAAAAGTTTTAATTGCGCAAAGAGTACAAAAGGAAACTGAAAATGAAATAATTGTAAAAGCGTACCTGGTTTGCATTAAGTTTTCATCTATAAAAAGTGTCACAAACGTATAATGGTTATATAAATATCTTTAGAACTACGTTATACGATTTCTTTATGCTATATAGGTATGAAAAAATTTGTTTTGAAAAGTTGTTCCACACATAAGAATTTAACACCTTTGAAACAATTAAATATGTTATTTTTCAATTGAGTCTAATTTTAAGCAAGAATAAGCTAAAAAAGTAACATGTAAAATTGGGGCCCTGAAGTAATGTCAAAAGAATATAAGTAATATATAATCCTCATTGTGTAACTAACTAAATTGTAAACATTTCTATAAAAAGCTTTAAATAGATACATTTCGATAATTGGAGAATGCATGCGACCTTGATCCACGAATCACTTCAGATACTCTTTTTTCTTCCTATTTCCCTTTGTAATTTTCAAAAATTTTAGAAAAACTAGAAATTTGCTTATATAAATATTTTTTTTTGTAATTTTTTTTAAAAAGGATAAAGTATACTGTTTTTTTTTTATATTTTATGAAACAAATTAGGAAAGTGAAATAACCAATTGGCTGGATTTTAGGTACCCTTTAAAATTAATAAAATTTCCAACCATTTTTAAATAATTTTTTCTTAATCTACATTATAATAAAACGATCACGATCGGCTTACTTGGTATGCCAAAGTAAATTAAACCATTCAGTCATGGCTGAGTTATGCGAATTTTGAGTTCTCTTTTCTTTTCTCTGGCTATTATAAAAAGCTAACCCATTGACGTAACGTTCAAATTCTCTTTCTCTATATACTGTAACACTTCCTTTTTATTACTAAAATTAAGTCACGAGTTGATGGAAAAAGAATGTAATAAAAGTTATAATTAAAACTGACACAGAAACTATATATTTATTCCAAAAATACCTTTATAGATATATCGCACAATCCTGCAGCTTTACCCCTCAATTTAATCAGAAATTGATTTCCAAAGCGTTTTATATATGCAATTAAGAAATAAGTCAGAAGCCTAAACATTTCAATAATTCGGTCTACCATTATACAGGTTATGCTTTACCTTTCGAACCCAGCTCTATTCTGCATCGTTTTCGAGATATATGATATTTTAAAGATTTTTTTCATAAACAAACCTATGACTTTTGAACGGCTTGCTGTAGAGAAATGAAGTTGTAGAGTAAATTGTCAGCTTTAATTTTTGTGTACGCCTCCAAAATTTACAAATTTATGAAAGTTTGAAATGATTTAAAACCACAAAATTTTCTTTTGCAACGCCCTGTTTTTAGGTTACTTTTTATAGCTTATTATAGAAAGATCGAACGAACGTATCAACGAATGAACGTTTCAAGTTCTACAATCCTATACTTATAATTTGTTTCTAATCTTTACAAACTTTAATTTACCTAAGATAGAGATACTTAATTTTTATTGTCGTATTTAATCGTTAAATCAATCGTATCGATTATTTATATTTAAAATGTGTTTATTGTGTATATAATATAAGATTTTTGATTTTTGTTTGTTCCTAATGTTTTTTATTATATATTTTTTTTTAAATTTTATATTATTTTTAAAGCAAAGAATTTATAATCTTACTTTCATCTTTGTTTTTTAAAAAAGACATGAAAAAAAAAAAATTGTATATTCAATCAAATTATGCCAAAGATTTTTTCTTTAATTTAATTTTTTCCTTTTATATTTTTTTTAGGTAAGTATTTGGATTCTGTGTTCGATTTTTTGAAACTTTCAAAAAGAAATATATAAAAATTTGTTTTGTAATGATGGCGGTGATGTTTTTTTTTATTTCAACTTCCTTTTTCCTGATGGACGGATATTGTGGAAAATTGAACAGCTGCTGTTGTTGCTGATTTTGATTCTTGTTGTTATAGTTTTTCTGTTTATTGTTTATTTCATGATATATCGTTGCTTTTTTCCGCTTGTTGGTCGATTTTCCAAATTGAAAAAGGAAAAAATCTGAAATTTCAAATAAAGGAAAATAAAGTTAAATTTAAATTTTCAAAATACATGCATAATATTAATAATAATAATAAAAAAATAAATAAATAAAAAAACATATAAAAAAAAAACAAAAAATTTATTTCAATTTCTGGTTATAAAATTTTTGCTAGAGGGATGGATAATAGAGGGTTGTGGTTTTATTTTTTATATATTTAACCTTCCTCCACCCACTTTAATGAAAATTTTTGATTTTTAAATATTTTTTGTAGATTTTTTTTCTTGTTTAGATTATTTTTTAGGAGAAAGTTGTAGTTTAGGATTTTTATAATGCTTTTATTGAATTTTATCTTTTTAGGTTATGACGTAATGGATATTCATAGTTTTGTTGTTTTTTATAAATTTCCCCAAAGGCGTTAAATTTTTTATAAAATGTTGTTTTTGCTGTTGATTGTTTTATGAATTTATACTTTTATGAAAATTGCATATTGTAAACTTCAAATTCTGCAGTTTTGTACGATGTTACGTCAATTTTATTAATTTTTATAGATTTTTGAATAAATATTTTGTACAACATTTTAAAAAATCAAAGAATATCTTTTTTGAAATTTTAAAATTATAATAAAATTAAATTTTCACAACTTTGATTAAATTTTTAGTTTGGATATTTGGCAACCTTGAATCGTGTTCAACAAGTTTTCTTTATTTTATATATACTCCGCATAAATAATTAGGTCCAAAAGAAATAAAACCATTTTAGTTAAATTAATAAAATTAGCTATTTAGATTTATATTGGTTTAATATAACATATTTTTATTTTCTAAAACATAACAAAAATAAGTTAGAGTATAGAATATTAATATAGACATTGTAGTTAAGTTAATTTTCGTATTAAGCTTTAGAAAACGTAGATAGATCATAGATGTTTCAATTCTTAATTGCTCGAATTAATAAAAAAAACTTATTCTTAATTTTGAACATCCTAAAATGACAAGACTTCAGCTTTAATTTAAGCGTTTGGGAGACTCCGTTCTGTTATTTTGCAATTCGGTACAACTATGTTAACAATTTCATTAAAAGATGTTTCTTGACTTTGGCAAGCTTTTAATTTTCATAAAATTATTTCTTTTCTATCACATTTCTATTTTATTCCACAAGATAATTTTTGAAGGCGAAAATTTTATTGGTTTGTAACAATTTATATTTGATAAAGAGACAGATAAATGGATAGAAGAATATAGACAGAGTCAATTTGACTGTTTCTATCAATTTGCTAGAAACTTGAACAAAACATTAATACTAATATTTTAGTTATGAGGATTAGAGTAAAACGTATAAAGTTCAAAGATGTTAGAGTTTGCAAAGAATTCCTATGAGAATTGCTATTAAAAAAATTAAGTAATAACCAATAAGTTTGGTAATAGCATTTTTTTACGGTTATGGACCTAAATAAATTATATATTATTGTATGCAATATTATAATATGTGGATTGCTTCACAATATAACAAAACATTAAAAAAAAAAATGTTTTTGAACATATCTTTTTAATACCTACTTATGTAACAATTAATACTCTTAGTAAAATGTGTCAAATACTTTGATTTCATAGTTAATTTTAAAATTTCTAACGTATAATTTCATTACAACGCGCTTATGTACCTATACTCAAATACCCAAATTATAATTAATTAAAATATAAATAAAATTTCTAAAAATTATTATAAATATGAACCAAAACATATTACTTGTTTTCTTTCGGAGCATTCAGGCATATTTCATTGAATTTTGCAATTAATCTTAAAAAAATTTGACAGAATCATGCATATTTTTATTTAAACTATGTAGTAAAAAAAAACTTTAATTTCAACTCTACGACATTTACTTTAATCAATAATCATATATACACATATACAAATATAGAGAAATATAAAGAATAAACCTGGTAGAGTTTAGAGAAAAATTTCGATACAGATGTTTTATTTAGGATAATTTAATATGTATTACTCAACCTAAGACCGTTAAAACCGTTATATTATATAAGCACGGTTAAATACTATTAATTTATTTAATATATAAATTTAATATATCAATTATATTATTCTTTGATTATGTATATTATATAAGTATATAACATTTAAATTACATATTTGTTTGCAAGGGAAATTGGTTGAGTTAGCAAAATAGTAATAATAATAGGCGAATTCATTGTTTCCTTATACAGTCCCACTCCCAATTCAATGTTTCCGTATCCATTTCCTATCCTTTTCTATCCCTACTCCCTAGCCAATATACTGCTTTCGCAGGTAAGGGTTTCATCCCATTATATTGGCTAAAGGGGGAGGTGGGTTTAGTCAGTAAGAATCTGACACTATCAAGGGTGAAATTCTTGGTGTCTTTGGAAGATTCCCACCTCCCTTAGGAAAAAAAAAATTACTTTTTTCAGTAATTTTCCAATTAAAAAATTTTCCTTCCAATTAAAAAATTTGGTACCTGTACAGGATTAGAACCCCATTCCTTTTGATTAATACCACCATACGCTTAACCATTAACAAATTTAAATCGAAATGTGATATACGAAAAACTTTGTATAGGTATTTGAATCGTCAGCCGACAGCCACTAACTTGATTAATAATTCTTATAATAGAATCCTGTATATTTTATAGTATTTTAATAAATAGTATTAAAATACTATAAAATATACTGTAAATAGTATTTTAATAGAGCGAAATTTTGGTAAAGATTATTTTTTGTAGATCTCAATCATTTGTTGTTATACTCGATCGTGTACACGAATCTTAAATTGTTAGTATATTTTAATGAATTAAATAAGTTGATGTTAACTAAAATTGAAATAACATTTCATGATCAAAGTATAAATTCATGTTTCATGAAAACAAAACTGAGAGGAAATAAAATGGATGTAGCTGAAATATTTTTCTATCTCTAAAATAGCAAGATATGTATGCGAAAAAAAATATAAGGGACTTCATGGATAACTTTGTTTGATAATCTGTTTTTGACTGTTGTATACTAATTACATTGCGTGTAACCTAAATATAAAGTTGGAGAATAAATATAAACTATTTTGACTTATCATAATTTTCAAATAATGATTTCTGTCTTTAGGGTGTTGCCACAGGCATACCAACCAATGAAAACACTATTTTAAGAAATACACACTATTCGTTTACGTAAATATAACCTTTTTATTTTGAACGTAATGAAATACATACGTGTTTCTACCTTGCCATTTTTATATAATCTAGTAGTATAGATAAATAGTTAAATATGTACCTATACTTAAAAATTGTAAATTTCAATTGTTGAAAATTAATTTTTTATGCGGTGCGCAAGTTGCTTAGTGGTCATTAATTTTGTTTTGTAAGTTGCTTTATTTAAAATTTTAATTTGGATTTTATATGTATAGGTGAATAATACACTTTTATATTTAGTTAAATAAAATGGGCGGGATTCCCGTACTTGCGTATAATTTTATTTAGTTTATATACCATTTTATTATGAAATAAACATTTTTTTAATAAATAAAAAAAAACAGGTTTTAAAAATTAGAACTTGTATCAATTTAATTTTATTTATCTCATCCTCATCTTAAATATACTACTCGTATATATATTTTTAATTAATATAGGTAATATTAGCAAAAAAAGAAAAAAAAAACATTATCTATAGAGGAAACAATAACTATAAGTACCTATACGGTGCAAAAAAAAACTTATAAAACTATATTTTAAAATGTTCCTATATACCTACCTAGAAATTTTAGTTTTATACCATATGCATAACATGCATATATGCTTACATAAAAAAAGACTCTTAAATAATAATTTGGCTAAGATTTAAGACTAGTTTTCTAAATTTAAATTTTGATATTAAAAGAATCAAAAGATTTCAGAAATGGCCATTATTTAATATTTTAATATTAAGTTGTTTACATAATGTTTTGAAAACTTAGAAGAAAATTGATATTACAAAATTTCAATGCACATCACATACATACCTTAATATATTCCTCTGTTTTAATTTCTATAAAATGTAAATTATTGTTTAAGTAAATAATAAAAATTAATTTAACAATTTTATTCTATTAAATTCAATTTTCGGTTGCACTTAAATTCCCAGACCAGACAAAAAATTCACTTACGTACATATACATATACATATATTCATTTTTAGATGCATTTAAGTTTACAATTACATTACAATTACATACCGATTCGATTTCTATGGTTAAATACTCGTATGTATGTATGGAAAAATTTTATAAATGAACAACTTATTGAATTTATATGTTTATAAATATGTTCGCGAAACTGTACATACGCATATTTATATATATATATATATACATATATAGTATATTATGTGGTATTTTTGTATACCTATATTATATATTTTAACTCTATTAATAATGTGGAAGTGCAACATGTTTGTACAACCAACGAGAAGCAAATAAAAATTTATTTTCGTAAAATGGTTTTCATAACCTCAAGCCAAAGTAATGGTAATAATTTCGCTGCTTTTTTTGTTCGTTTGCTTTAATTTTTGTTTTTTTTTTTTTCAATAATCCCTACAACGCAATGCAATACGGTTTCGTTTAATTTTTAAGCGGTAAAGAAAAAACAAAAACAAAAACTTAAGGAATAAATGAAAAAAAAAATAATAACAACACAGGAAAACAAGAGATAGGGAGCAAAAGGGCAGTAGACAATTATTATTATTCTTTAAAACTAAAACAAAAATAATCATAAATTTTTAAGAATTCAAAAATTACAAAAATAACAAACGATAAAAACTGATTGTAAAATTGCGTTTATTGAAAATACAATAAAAAAAAATAGTGCATATTACAATAAAATTTTCAAAAAGCAGTTCTTAAACTTAATAAAAAATTTTTAGCTATAGGTCTGAAAACATAAAATAAAATTGAAAATTTCTATAGTTAAAAAATAAAAAACTGAAATATCGACATTTTAATTTTATTATTAATACTCTCAATACTCCTTTATACAAAGTTGAATACCGGAGAGTAGACGTACAGTCTTGTTGTAAATTTATTTTACATATCACATAAAAATTAAAACTTTGAGAAATTCTGATTTACATGCATTTACATAAAATTTTTGTAGTTTATTTCAACTTGCATAAAGACTATCAAATGTCCAACTTATAAACTCTTGAATCCTTTAAAGATAATAATAAAAAAAAAAACAAAGAAAAAAAAACAAAAAAACATTGCAAAAGAACAATATTTCCATCATAAATCTCCATGTCAGTTGTACATTTTGGTTATATTAAAAAATCGGATAACCAGAAATTATGTCCGGAAACAGGTGCTTTTGTTTTTTTTTTTCATTTTTTTTCCATATATATCGTTGTTTTTTATCAATACATATTTTGAATTCGTAATAAAAATAAATTTTATATTAAAACGAAATAATAAAATATCAAAAATTAAAAATGATACAGAAAATATTGAGAAGAGAAAAGATGAAAATTGAAGATTTTTAAATTAATTTACTTCCTGTTTTTGATAACTAATAGTGTATTTTTATATATATCTTTAATTAATCTAAGTTTTCCTTTACAACTTATAGAATGACGTAATTAATATTTACTAAATAAAAATTCCAGATTTCTAAAGAGAGGAATATATTTAAACTTTTGTCATTTAAGCTTACTATTAATTAATAACTATCTATTCCCAAAAAGTATGCAAGAAATGTATACATATTATTATAGCGAATTATTTTTAAATATCTAAAACACGAAAAATTAATGATTGATATATAAATATGTATATATAGTAGGTATATATTGTACATAGATATATATATGTACTTATGAGAACTTTTATTTACATAAGAAACAATTTTTACCTCACTTAATTTTTCTTTTCAGTTTAAAATTTATCAAAAGAATATTTAATGTCCTAAATGAAAAATTTAATATTTAATTTAAAAAATTCACCACCGTATAATTTTTTATTTTTTAAATATCAAAAGTTACGTAAATAAAAACAAAAACTAAAACTGAAACATATATATGTAATTATATAAATAATCAAATACCATTTCTTTTATGATCAGACAAAAAGATGCAGCACAATATTTTTTTTTTTTAAAATGGAAAACTATTAAAATTGGTCATCTACAATTCCATATACATACATATATGTATAATATTCTAAAGATATTTTTGGTTTTTAATATCTCCGCACTTAATATTTTTACCTACTTTGTTTACTATAAGTTAAAACCAAATATATCTCTTCTTTTTTTTTTTGTTGGTAGAAAAAAAAAAGAAAAACAAAATTAAAAATAAAAAATAACATCTTTTAATGAAAAATTAATTATATTTGACCAAAATAATAAATTTAGATATCCTTCAAAAGACTACTTATACCAACAACAGAAAAAAAAAATGAAAATAAAAAATTAGAATAACAAAAGTTGTTAAAATAAGGGAAAATAAATATATATATATATATAATAATATTATATATATATAAGTAAAAATTTATCATGCATAAAATATCAAAAGCTTCCTTTGAAATTGTTCAGAAAACTTGAAGAAATTATTTTAGATCGACGTAACATTCTTAAAAAATATAGCCAGAACCAGGACCAAAATATAGTAAACAACATTATATAGAACTTTTGTATAAGTATTCATTCTCATGAATCAAAGGAATCTGCTGATGATGGCATCCTGCCATAGCAAGATTTTCTTTCATAAAAAAAATGTTTTTCACATTTTGTGTTTTTTTTTTTGTATTTTGTATATACACATATACATGTGTATTGAAAAATGCTTGTTTTTGTTCCCATTTTGATTTTTTTTCTTGCAGTTTATAAAAGATTTCGAATTCAAAACAAAAAAAAAAAGGTTAAAACAAATTTTATTAAAGAGCTTGCCATATTTATAATATGATTTTTAAACTGTTAAAACTTCTAATATTCAATATCCTCTCTATATATGTAATATCATGCATTAGAATATATATTTTGTTTTTTTTTTTTTTATTGTTCATGTATAGAATATATTTTATTATGTATATAATAAATATTTATTTTAATGAAATTTATATAAAATACAAGATTTTCTTTTAATATTTAGTAAAAGAAATTTACATATTTTAAAATCTGTTTGTCACGACCGACAGTTGACCCAAACAACATTAAAATATAAAATAATATTTGAAAAAAAAAAAAATATCATTTTTCTAAATGAAAAACTCAAGAAAAAGAAAAAAAAATAATAATAACTTTTTTGCATTTTTTTTTTTTGTATTTTTCTTTTGATAGATAAGGATGTGCTTTCCTCCTATACATAAAATAAAAATGTGGTGTTTGATTGTTTGTGTGCACATAATTTTACAACAAAAACAAAGTAGATATGGAGGTCCTTTTTGTGAAAAATAATTATAAACATAAAAACAAGAAAAAAAAAAAAAGAATTATTTATATATATGTTTATATATATGTATACGTATATTATAAAAAATGAAAAAGAAAATTATTTAAATATTTTTTAATTAAAAATTTTCTGTTCCAAGGACTGCATTTGAAAAGAAAGAAAAATGGACATTTCTTGTTTTTATTTTCCTTTTCATTAAAAAAAAAAAATATTTTAAAGAGTATGTTGTTTCATAATTTGCGAAAAAAAAAAAAAATAGAAAAAACAATTTAACAGATATACGAATTTTTATTGAAATGAGTTTTATATATAGCTTCTGTACTATATATTTTAAACAAAACTTAAAACATATACATATTGCATATTATACGCATACATACATATACCTATATAATATGTATTATTATTTAAATAAAAGAAATGAAATTTGCATGAAAAGAACAAAAATAGATAATATGTATATATATTGATATGAAAGAGATGAAGAAGAAATTTCACTTATTTGTTTATTGCAAAAGATATAACTGAAGGGTATTTTTTAACTTTCTTTTCAATAAAAAATTAATAAAAATGCATTTAATCTCTACTTAAACATTTGTTTTATTATAAGATTCTTTTAATCCATAAAATCCATGATTAATTTTATGATTAATAATTCATAACTAAAACAAAAACCTGTAAATTTGTCAAAAATAAATTTATGTTTAAATGTATGTAATGAATAATTATATGTAAATGTAATAAATGATACTATAATGTAAATTGAATATGAAAATTACTTTAAATTATAATAAATTGTAAATTAATTTATTTTGTTTTGAAGTGCAATCAACAGATTGCAACGGTGATCAATGTAATTAGTTAAATTGAGGATTCCTTTAATTAAAAAGGAAAAGCTACTCTACAAAAAACTGGAAGACAAATCATTAAAAAATGATTATAGGAATCTATTTTAAGAAAAATATAAATCTTCTTAACAATACAAAAATACGTAGGAAAAATAAAAAAAAATATATTTTTAAGCTTAAGTAATTTGGAATCATATTAGTACATTGTGTATATACATTTATTATGTTTATGTAATATATTATAAATTAATTATATTATATATTTTTGACCGGTAAGAGGATAAAAATTCTTAAAGACCGCAAAAATATACTGCACATTTAAATTATGATTTTTATTAATTTTTATCTAATACGAAAAAGGTGTTTCTTAAGCTACGCTATAATTTTAATTTTATCAGTATTTATAAACGCCAAATATATATTAGTTAGGGTCACATAATTAAAAGCGACATGACCTAGCAGATTAATAAATTGTTGTAGCCACATGGATTCAGTGGATTCCATTGATGAAATGCATTCTTTCTATTAAACATAGTTAAATCATATGTAGGCAGATAACAAACTTAAATAGACTGTCGTACCGCAATGAGTACGACTTAGAAAATATTTGTAATGGTTATTCCTTATAATGACATTAAAGCACTTAAAATATTTATGAATCTTTGACGACAAATACTTTGGCTTTTTTCTTTTTTTTTGACAAATTAACATACGTTTTGAAGTACGCTACAAAGTTTGAACTTATTTAAACTTTGAGTCCTCATAAGAATGCCAAATAATCTTATGGCATTTATAGCAAATAGATAATAACACAATAACGCTCTAAGTTAAGTAACTCATTCAAAATAATTGGAGTTATTTAAAATCTTTTAAATACTTTTTTATAAATATAATTGACAGTAACATATTATCTAAGTTAATCTAAGTTAAGTTAATAATTGAATATGAACTGAATCAAATTACATTCAGTAATTTGTGAAAAAGTTGTTATAAGAAAATACCCGCAGAATATTTTTATTACTACACTACTCATTTTGTACATTCAGTCAATGGTGTTGTGGTTAATGATTGTATATCTAATGATTTCAGAAATTTAGTCAAATATGAATAACAAATGACATAGTTCGTGCGTTATATGTTCCTTATACCAGTGGAAAGGAGAAAAATATTTGCACACAAAGTTAAAAAACACTATTTTCAATTATATATTATTTATTATATATATAGGGGCCTCGGTGGCCTAGTGGGTAAGAGCGTATAAAATACGCTATAAACACCGAGGGAGTGTGGGTTAGAATCCTACGCACGTCGGGGTTATTCCCTCTTACGACATGTACAACCACGCCTGAACAGGAAAGGCTGTGTAATTTTCTGCCCACATTTATGTGGCAGAGAAATACATTAAAAAAAAAAATAAAATAAAAATTATATATATGTGTATAAATTATAATATTTAATAATATAATCTCAAATTTGTAATTTGAAAAATATAACATATAATATATACATATAATATTAGGAATAATTAACATAAATGTATTTTTATATATTATATACATAAAATATACATAATTTATAAATTACAGATATTCATCATAACTATATAGGTAGGTACATATGTAAAATTAATAATTGAATTATTCTGTAATGAACTACACAAGCGTCTTTATATTACTTTGATCATATGATTATAATAATATTATACACGACACGACATAAAGACAAATAAATTAATTTCGAATATCCTTGTTGATATAATAAATTCGAAAAAAAAAACAAATTTAAATATCCTGAATCATATTTCAAATATTTTTATTTTATATTTTTTGTTCACTCATTTTGGTTATCTTTATATTAATTACGTATACGCACGAATTTTCAATAGAAATATTATAATATAAATAATGAAACATAACCTACCAGCAATTATAAAATAATTACCTATGTATATGCTGCACTAATTTAATCGCATATTATCTTATTACGCAAAAATTTATGCACAATTATGATAATTGTTCAAAACTTATAACTGTATCATTTTATTTGTATAATAAGTAGTCATATTTTTTTGGGGAGGGGTAGAAATCATATTCTTATGGGAATTTTTTAAAGATAAAAAACCTAATCTGAGCTCACTGAATCATTCAGCTTCTATAAAATTATTGTTCTGACAGTATAGAAATTGACTACTATGTATTTGTAACTATATACCATTATTTTATTAGTGTTTTCAACATAATCTTAAGAGTCAATTGAAAAAGATATCCTAATAAACTTTATGAATTTCGAAAATATCTATTCAATATTTCACAATATTTACGTTACGTTTATAACTTTGCTTAAAAATTATAACACCAACACCAAGTTTTGTATCAGAGTCCCATTAAGTAAGTTGATAGATTTATTACATATATATATAATACCTATATTATTTGTATTATATGGGTTTAAAACTTGCTTTCGAAAATCTTTCAAAACCAAAATCTTTTTTCCAAAATTTACTAGGATAAAGCCTCCTCCCCAAAATCCTCGTTAACAAATTACAGAAACCGTGGTTTTGAAACCAACTCTAAAATCTCTCCTAATTATTTTGTTTACATACAGATTTCATGTTACATAATAGTTTCTAGCAATAAAAAAGAATAGAAATAATTTATAGAAGTAGTATATTTTCTAAAAACTTTACAGATTTTTTTAAATTAACCTCCATGTTAATCAAAAACAACTTTTTTTTTGAAAATATTCTAGAAAAAAAACCGTTATGAGAAAAAATTTAATATTTTAATGTTAATTAAATTTTTTTTAACCACAGTATATCAAAATTCTGAAAATGCGGCGATCCTGATTTTGAAACCAACTCTAAAAACTTCTTTAGTTATTATTTGTTCATATAACAATATTCATTCTTTAAAAACAAAGCATAATAATATATTTTCCTTTAAAAAATATTTTGCAAGATTTTGTCCGTGAAAGATTTTGTAATGCAAGATTAAAAAAGCAAGATTTTATCGTAGGTGGATTTTGGTGTGCACGATTGTTACCCGCTCCCCTTATATATTATATACTTTAATTAAAAAAATTAAATAAATTGCAAAATATATTTGATAGATACTTAAATATTAGAGTGTTAAAGTAGAATTATGAAAACTCTAGGCATATTTTAAGAAAAATTTATATTGAGCCCACACTGACTCAAACAAAACAGAAATTAAATTTAAAAACAAAAATAAAAAGATAGAAAAACAAAAAATACATAACCATCATATTAGAACAATCGACCAGATAAAATCGTTATGCAAATTATAATGACGATGATATGCTAATAATCCATTTAACTGGCAAAAAATTATAAATTTCGAAATATAAAAACAAAAAATTAAAATCCTTAACAATAGTTTGACACGCAAATAAGGTTCTATCCATCTATAAAAATGCTATAAAAAATAACAAGGCAATGCCAATCGGATAAGGTAAAATATCACCAATATAAAAGGAGGGTATTTGAATTTGTTTATTTTATGAAGGTAAATATTATTATTTTTACAGTGATAATCGAAATAATGAGAGTGTGTCTGTTATGAGATAATTTGATTTGGTTTTATGGATTAAATTTTGTATTTTAGTTATGCTTATTAAGATTTTAAAAATATATTAAATCATAAACAAAAACAAAGTTCAAAAATCATACTTTTGTGTTTACATAATTCATATAAGTTTTTTTCACTTTATATTCTGAATAAAATATATTTTTTTAGAATTATAATTTTTAGTATATTTTATGGAAATATTATAGAATTTTTCGAATAATACCTGAAATTTCAATATTTTGAAGTTGAATGGTATCAGCCAAAAGTATTCGCGACAAAAATATCGAATTGAAAAAATGTCGCCGGACAAAATATACTGGACAAAATGTCGCGAGGAGAGATTTTAGAGTTGAATCCACAGTCAGGGTTATACGCTTTCTACAATATTTCAGAAATTTAAGAGTTGGATTTAAAATAAGGGTAGTCCATTTAGGCAAAATTTTTCCAATTATATTTAAATTAATTATCGCGATATTTTTTCAATGCGATATTTTTTTGGCGGCATTATTGTTTCCCAGCTTTTTACTTGTGTCATAATGACCCCGAATCAAGTTAAATATTAGTGTACAAAACATTTTTATGTATAATATAACAACAATATACCAGTTTAGGGGTTAAGCGAAAGAATTTTGTTGCAATATATTAACCAGATTTGGCCAGGTAGGCTTCCAAAAAAATTTTGTTTCAATTTTGTAGGGTAATTTTTATCGTCTAAATGTAAAAAGTGTTTAATTTTTTTGTTGTCATCCTTAAATCGTTTGATCGATTTAGTTGAAAATTTGCAAAAGTCTTACTCTTTAGCACCGAAGCTCGCTAAGTTAATTTGGTTACGATCCATTAATCAAACCAGTTTCGGCACGAAAAATCAATGAAGCTTTTTAATTTTTTTGTTGTTGTACTTAAACGGTTTAATTAATTCAGTTGCAAATTTACACAAGTATTAATTTTTAGCACAGATGCTTATTCAATTAATTTAATCATAGTACATTAACCCATTTGGATACGATTATCTGCTAGAAAAATGTTAGTTTCCATTTGCGTGAAAATTTACAGGATGAATTTACGGTTTTTAAGAAAACCTGTAACAAACTTTTGTTTAGCTTGGCTAATCCGTTTCCGCACAATTTTAGTATTATACTGCTATATTAGTATTATTGTTATCCATAAAAAAGGTCAATGTAAATTTCTAATATCTAATAGTATAATCAAAATAACCTAATTAAGTATCTAAGAATAAAGCCTTCCCCAGACCAATGCGTTTTTTTTGTGGTAGCGCCGCGGTAGCAGCACGGAAAAAAATTCGTGCGAATATCGCGGGTTCCGCATATGCACCCGCAATGAAAATTTAAAAATTCCCATAGACGTCAAACAGAAAATAAAAAATAAATTATTGTCAATAAATTTAAAAAAAAAATTTGTTTGCATCGAGTAATAATTTTACTCTTTTTGAAAAAAATATCTGATTTATAATAAAAATTAAAAATATTTGATTTAGAAAAATTTCTAAAACCACATAACATATTTCATCTTTTTTCCTAATATTTGTGTAATCTTTGTTCAATAGATCGTATAATATGGGATATTTTTTCACTACCTCGATTAATTTTTCCACTTTGTTCTCTATTTTCTCCTTTTGTTTATTTTTCAAAATAAAAATGTTAAGACTTTTATTTGCGGAAATCACATGAAAAACGCTGTCAACCGCGTTTTTTTTTGCGGAAAAAATTAGTATCTATATTTGCGGTGAAAAAAGCGCTATAATAATGTTTGTGTGGGTATATTCATAAGTCGCAATGTAATAATATATTGCGGATAAAAAAACGCACCGTCGCTGCAAAAAAAACGCGCTGGTCTGGAGAAGGCTTAATGTGTTGAAATTTTAACAACATCACATTTTCGGCAGTTATTAAAAAACTGAAATAATTTCCTCTCATAAAAATATTATCAGTAATGTATACTTAAGCATGAGGTGTATATAATATATTTGTATTAATGTACGTTCCTTAAAAGTACTATAAAGACAATCAATTACATTGGTAAAAATATTCACATTTTAGTGTAGTATTTAATAAAAAAATCAGTGTACATACATATTTATAGAACAATCTTACTGTTCTTACACTTATACTGTTCTTACACAATTTTAGGTAACTGATAATAATACCCAAGACAATAAAGTCTAATCGGCATTTCGTTGACCCCTGACCCCTTCATTTTTAAAATTTGACCTTATTACTACTTTTAAAAGTAAATTAAGTCAAATTAGCCTTATTTCCGTTTTCCAAATATTTCGTCCTTTGACATTGAAATCATATATTATATGTAAAAGGTAATTAGCAAGATTTTACGGTTGGCTACGAAATCTGGGCATTTCCTTTTTCCAGAACAAATACATAAATACTTTGGAAAAAGAGGCAACTTTGATTTTGTAACCAACTTTAAAACCCCTCCCAATTTCAATTTTTTTTCGAATATATTCAAAATATGTTCTTTAATTTTTTTATTTATTATTTTGTTGTGAAAATAAATATACTTGTTGAAAATATTCGGATATTATAGTTGGTTAAAAAATCAGCGTTTCAATTTACTCGTATTCGCCCGCCCCTCGAAATTCGAGGTGTTTTAATTAGCAATTTTGGAAAAATATTGATATTGTAAGATGGCTGTACTGAATATTTATCATTTAACACAAAAAAAGTGACAGTCGGTTGGTAAATAATTGAGTAAAAGGAGTTTAAATGTTTATCATTTACAGATTAAATATTATGATTTAGCGAAATTTTATTGTGTGCTGGGGAATTTGAGAAAGCGAGTTGTCGCAATTTATATAAAAATATTGATATTTTTATATAAATTGATGTAGCGGAAAATGAACATAAAACAAGGTTTTAAAGTTTTTTGTCCTTTTGGTGAATTAATATTTCATATTTTAAGTTAAATAGAAATCAATAAAATACTTTGCTTTATTTTGGATTTTGACAATTAAAAAATTTTTGTTTCTTAATTGTCCAGTTTAATAGTTTCATTTGATCGTTTTTTAATTAATATTGACTTCAAACCTTGTAGAAATATTATTGTCTCATGCCAAATTTTTCTGCTTTAAAATTTATTAACTTATCAATTAACTTAAGAGTCAATTAACTATTTTTGGTTGCTTTTTTATGGTCCAGTTAAACGATTTGACTGATTGGCTTCAAACCTTACAGAAATATTGTCCATTGCCAATGGAGTTTCCTCTATTAATTTGGTCCAATTTATAAATCCATTCTGCTGCACCCTCACTGTAAACATTTTGATGGAAGTCGTCAACTTTACAGGAAAGAAAAATTTTTTTTTGAGTTGCATTAGCCCTTTCGTTATACGTTATCGTTTTGTTGTTTAATCTAACGTCTAAAACTATTTGCCTGATTGACTTCACGTCTAAAACCATTCGGCTGAGGAACTTACTTGATTGACTACCGATCAATTAATCCGTTTCGACAGATCAATATGTGAAAAAATTTATTGCAAGCGAATTAACTTCATTTTTACAGGACGCTTTCTAAAACAGTCAAGAAATAAGAAAAATAAAAGAATAACCACAGTATAAGTAAGTTAAGTTATATGTAAGTTTCAACAAAATTTTATATATAGTAACTATGTGCATATATGTACATCAATAAATGTACAATGCAATTGTAGATCTTTGACCAATCATAGACCATTGAAAATTTAAGAGCATCTACATATTAAATAATAAATACACTATTTGAGATAATCAAATAATAAAATTAACTAGAAATTACTAAATAAAAAAAAATTCTAAGCACTTTCATATTTTACGGGCAACGGTCAACTAGAAGTTAATAGTAAAAAGAAGTCTGCTCTTGACTGTTTAATATTGAAAAAGTAAATTTGATATGGAAGATTTGTTGTTAAATTTTACAACATTTATAGAATTTTAATTTCCTTTAATCGACAAATTATTAATTAACTTATAATTAATGATAAAACATTTGAAAATTTCCAAGACTTTTTTTTTTGAAGTGATAAATTTTGAAAATATTGGTCTAATTTTAGATACTGTTTCCATATATGAACATATGTTTTTTTTATGCAAGAAATTTTTAGTAAAATTATTCTCTTTTTTCTAGTCTTCCACTTCTTTATCAATTGTTGTTATTGGTAAGTATATGACCTACTGCTATAATGTTGGATTAGAATTAAGATAGTGATTAACACCAGTTCAATTTAACATATTTTACATATTTTATATCTATTCTCTATAAAATCTTAATTATTTTCTTGCACGTAGTTTTAATACTTCATACAATTTTTTACCTATATAATTATGTGACCAAATAATTACAAACGTTTTCTTCATTTTAATTCAACTCAAATTTTATAACTTTTTCTATTTAATACTTTGTGGTTTCTTAGTAGATCATTGTATCAATTCCATCAAAATTTATCCTGACTTCGTTAACTTCCTATCTAATTGCCTTCGCTATTGTAATTTATTGAACTATTTTAATAAAATAATACTTTAATAATTTGATTATCATATATACTTGTATAATTATTTTTATAATACTTATTATATATTAGGTTATATTATTATATAATATTTAATAATCTTTTTTAAATGGACTCACACCATTAAATATAACAACATATAATATATAACAAAGAACTGTATGTAATATGTTTTTTATGAGGACTGAATAACTTATCTTAATTAATTATAAAAATTTTTAGAAAAATCTATTTAAAATTTATAAATTATAAGATTTGTCATAATAAAATTTATGTAAACACTAACTTAAAGGACATATTATTATTTACTTTCCAATATTCGTTGATTTATATTTGAAAACATTTTTAAACTTTTTTCTACCCCAAACTGAAAAAAACCGTTACCTTAAATTTAAAACTTTTTAAAAAATATCTTTATGACATGAAAAAAAAAAAAATTTATAGCAATTTCATTTCTAAAAACTTTTTTTTTTTTTTTTTTTGGCTATTTTAAACATTTTTTATTTTTTTTATATAGACGTAAAATGGTTTATATATGTACACTTTTTTTTAAATTTATGCGTTTCTATTATTACTTAACATAGAACGTAAGTTAAGACTATTTTGAGAGTAGGAGAAACGAAAATAATGCTTCGTTTAAATATAAATTTTCAAACACCGCAATAAACAAAAATTCAGTATCATAATAATATTTTTATACAGAAAATTTTTCCTTTTTCCCATTTTTACTAGATATTATTATTCTAAATTTGATAATATTCACTATTAGACTGCTCCCCAGATGGCAATTTCATAAAAAAAAAAAATGCTGAATCCATCTATAAGACAAAAGAATACGAAACAATTTACAACAACATGCTTATAGTTATATATATATATAATAATACATATATTTTATAAAACAATTCCATAAATTTCGAAAAGGGAAGAAACAAAACCATAAAAAAACCATCAATAAAAAAAGGCAAACAAACAAACAAATAAAATAATAGAATAGTAAAATGGCAGAAGATATTTTCGCATAAAAATTCATATTTTTTTTTATATTTGCCATATTTAGAGGATTCTATTATTATTTAAAAGGGCGATGTTAAAATAGTTATTCATACACACATATATTATATATATATGTATATTAACAATTCTTATTGTATACATTATATAATAATAATTTTCTACTAACTTATTTTCTTTTTTACTTTTCATATTAAAAGAAAGTACATATATGAAAACAGTTTTTGTTATATACGTTTTAATATTTTGTTTCATAGTATTAAAACTTATTAAAAATATCAAAGTATATTGAAATTTTAAAACTGAAACATTTTAAAAAGTTTATAATTTTTAAATAATTTACGATTTCAATTTAACCGATACAAATAAAAAGTTTGACATTTATCTATAATCAACTCTATTATCTCCCAGTTTTTATTGAATAGTTTATTTTATCACTATATATATTTAATATCCGTTTAAAAATTTTTTCATTTTAATTTTTTTATTTTATAATTTTTATTCTTAAGATTTATAAATAACTAAAGGAATATTTACAAGTATAACTAGTTTTCAATGAATATAAATTATATATACGCATTTTTCCAAAAGTGTGTACACCAATACATAACAAAAAAAATATCCTTTTCATTAATAAAATGTTATCTAAAATATTATTCTCACAAACACATATTATATGAACAGCAAAAAAAAAAAAAAAAATTCAGAATAAAAATGTTATTATCCTTGGAAATTTTACTCTTTTCCATTTACATATACATGCAATATTTTCGTTCTAAAACGTATTTTTAAATATATATGTATATTTTCTCCTTAAACATATACATATATACATTATTACGGACACATATATATGAAAAATGAAGTATATACAAATTGTCAGACATTTGTTTAAGTGGTCCTTAGGGCGGCAACAACTGAAATTGTTGTTTAAAGTTTTTTTGTATTGTCCTGTGTTCTGTTGCATTGTTAATTAAATGCGTGTGAACATCCCTCTGTATGTCTGTATGTTTAAACAGGAGCTGATAAAATTTTTTAACTATTACTGAAAAAGTTGTTTTAATGTTTTCTGTTCTATAAAAGACATTGCAGACTAAGCTGAAATACTCAATTTTATATATATAGATGTTCATATTTGATGAATTATTATATGCTCTCTCTTTTATTTTTTTTAGATTGTTGTTAAAATGACGTTTTTTTTTATTTTGTTTTTTAATAATTAAATTCATGTGTACAATTTTATTTTTCGTATGGTTTTTCTTTTACATTTTTAGTATCATTTGAAATTATATACGATTTCATAATCCATATACTTAAAGAAAAATATAAGTAAATAACATAAGTGTTGTTCTTTTTGGATATTACGTAAAATGTTCAAAGTATCATCAAAATTGACAACTTTTAAAAAGGAACTTATGTAGTTAATAAGTTCCTTTTATATAGCAAAAAATATTTAGATTATTATTATTATAAATAATTTTAATTTAATTCGAAATTAAATAGAAGGAAATTGAAGTATTGAATTGGATGTAAAAGTACAACCTTTATATATAATTTTACAAAACAAAAATATTCATTACAAGATTTGTATAATTCAACAACTTTTACTGTTATTGTACTTTAAGTGTTGCACTTTAGTTAGATTGTCCTTTTTATAAGGGTAGTAATTTAAATTTAAAATAAAAATTTAAATCAACATATTAGAATTATTTTGACACAAAAACAAAAAGCTGCGTCACATCGGATACAATATCAAAACTATAACAAAAGATAAAGTTAATGTAGATTTACACTTACTACACTAGATTTGATCGTGAAAACTCTTAATAATTTAATATAAAATATATAATCTTAATATTTTAGTTTTGAATACATTCAAATTGGGACGTTATAGTTTAAACAATATGAGTTAAAAAGATTTCTACCAAAAGAATGACTAACAATGTGTAACAGTTATTATAACTGAAATAACTACTAATGATTTGCATTTTATATTCTCTAAAATATTTCGTGGCCACATTTCCGAAATTACTGTAAATATTACTATTATATATATATATAACGATGCGCATTTTTCTAGAGATAAAATATCAAATTTACATATTTTTTTTTTTCATTTGCTCATATTCTTAAATTTTAAAATAAATAAATAGCTCTTTGCTCCCATTTTGAAATACATATTCTTTTTATTATATTTGATGTAATATGTAACAGTGAAAGTATATAACAATTAACAAAATATATATTCTTGATCCTTTCTACAATTAAAAAAATTATATAAAAAACAATTATTTTATATTATTTTCATTACATTAAATACATTTTATTCTATGTATTTAATTTTTTTTAGTTGCTCCTTTAATACCTTTTTTTTTTAATAACAAAGCACTTATAAAAATATCTCTGGAGTAGAATTTTATATAAAAAGAGAGCATATGAGCAAACATTAAAACTTTCTATAATAATTCATTGAATATTTTCTAAATGATACAAACGAAAAAGACATTTTTAAAATATACTTACATATGTATAATGAATAGCCGAAGTATGATATAAACAAAACGACTGCTAAAATTTTTTTTTCAAATATCAACATCACATATGTATAAATATATAAATATACACTTTTACATATAAATGCTTTTATATAACAAATATTTTATATACCATTTTATTTCATCATTTATATATAGTACAAATCATAAATATTATCATCGGAAAACACATGTGTTCAAAAAAATGAAAATCCTTACAACATACAATAAAAAAAAAAAACAGACAAAAAATTCTGAGTAAAATGCGGGAGCAGAAGCAAAAGCAGAAGCTGTGTGCTTTCTGTCTAGAAAGGAAACAACACTGTAAATTTGTACACCATATACCTTAAAGCTGTGTAACTTTTAGGTATATTTAGTAACCTTTCTTTGTTTTTTTTTTTTGTTTTACCGTTTGTTTTTTATTCGAAAAGTCCTTGCCGATTCATTATATTAATGCAATACGTTCCAATAACAATAAAAAAGCTTCAACTAACAAAAATTGTGTATAGTGTTATTGTTGCTTTTGTCATTTCTGTTATGTGTATTAATATTTTCTCTTTTTAGTAGTTTTCTAACATTCCTATATTTACAAAATAGTAGGTACTACAATATATATATTTATATATATATATATAATATGTATCTAAATATTAAGCGTAAATAAAATTATTTTGAAAACTCGATGTTTGTAAATTCTGAAAATACAGCATCCTCTTAATTGTTACATACACAACTAGATTTTTGTATATGGAAACGAGTTAGTAATATTAATAACTAAAAACTGAATACAAAGATAAAACCAAAAGGACAGCATCTAGTGGACATCAGTGTATTAAATATCATATTAAAGACGAAAGAATAAAATAAATAAAGAACCAAAAAATTAAAACATATCATATCACCAAACTATAAAATGATATGCTACACTACGACATTTTTTTTTACCTAAACAATGAATATACCCTTTATATAATATATATGTATATAATTTAAACATATTATATGTATATGTATATAAGTAAAAACAAAATCAACATTCCATTAGTACTCCTTTACGATTCGCTCCTATATAGTATTATTAGAAATAGGATAATGATTTTGATGATTGTGATTGTAATCATTATAATGATTATGTTTGTAGTAAAGATGCTACTATAACTGTTATTTTGTATACGCATAAAGTTAGTAAGTAGTGTGGAATATAAAATTTGTATAGAAGCCGAAGTATACACCCCCGGGTTTAGAATTGCCAAAGGCTTAAAAATCTTTACAGCAGTCTTATTGAAACATTAAAACGCGTAAGTTTGGAATTTTTCCTTGCTTTGCACTTTTTTTTAAAAAAAGGAATTAAACAAAAAGTAAAAGAAAAAAATAAATTATAAAAAAAAAATTAAAGAAAAACACCGGAAAAACTCTCATATATCCTACTCCAGTAGAATCGTTTTTTTTTTTCTTTATAATGCCGAGTACTGCTATTTGTTCTCCTGTTATTGCTTTCGTATATTATTATTGTTTTTCCGTTTATCACATTTGTTTTTATGTTTTTTTATTCTTTCAAAATTTTCTGCTCCTTTTACTGATCTGCCTTGTAAAACACACTGTTTTTGTGTCTCTTTTGTCTTAATTTTTTTTTTTTGTTTTTGTTTTTGAAGAAAAGTTAATTTCATTAAGGGAATTTTGGTATTATTTTTTTCGGATTAACAACAAGATGACGAGATGAAAAAAATTCCGAATTAAAAAACATTTAATAACGGTTATTTTCATCGCCATATTGCAAAACAAAATAAAAAAAAAAAAAAAAACAAAGGAATGAAAGAAAAGTGAGAACAAAAATATTTTAGAATATATAACTTCCTTTAGATTGTTTTGTTTAACTTTTCTAATTACCACACAAGGTGACAAAAAGTTTCTTTAAATTAAATTAAAAGAAATTTAAAACAAAAAGTTAAAACCAAAAAAATTAATAAAATAAATAAATTGCCCTAAATTTATGCTATAAAAAAATATTAATTATATATACCGGGAAATAAAAATCTTCAAATAAATTTGTCAACTATCAAATAAAGAAAATAATACCGACGGAAAATTAAAAATAAAACAAAAATTCCTGAGTGAAATTTTGTTAATTTATTATCAAAATTATTATATTATGTATATATAGAAAGTGTTCATGATTTTTTAAATCAATTTTATTTCAATGTTTTTTTAAAAAATAACCACTTAATTAATTTCCTAAAAAGCAAATATATATATTTTTTTTTTTTTTTTATATATAGGTACACCCGTCGGTTAAAAAAGTAAAAAAAAAAAAAATTTACAAGATTTTGTAGGGAAGCCAAATAAAATTAATTAATATGATAATTAAAATTAATAAAAAAATAATTAATATATATTTATCTTAAATCAAAAAGTACCTCAAAATATGAGATAAAAGTGATAAAATTTATTAAATTTAACAATTATTACAACAAGTGAATTAAAATTTATATTATAAAATTTTATTAGCTACAAATAAAACTTAGTAATTCTGGATTTTTCAAATAATTTGCGTAGCATAAAGGTAAATAGTAAATAATAAAATTCTTTTTTTTTTACTCTATATACATAATATATATTATATAACAATAATGGTTTTTATTATTAAAAGTTTCATTTTAGTTTTTTTCAGTTTTTCTTTTCACAACTAAGCGTAAAAATGTAAAACCCAACTTCTATGTATTTTTAAAAACTACATCTTAAAATTTTTAACATTTCATTTTGATAAATCATTATTTTTATTACATATATATATGTATATATGAAATAACAATATAAAAGTTTTAAAAATATAAAATAATTGTTTTAAATATGTACATATTTGTTATATTTGTATTATTATAGAATAATCGATAAAATATAATTAATTTATATATAAAATCGATGTTATTTATCACATTTCGTATCACTTAATTCAAATAACTGAAAATTTTAAATAAATTTTGCCAAATTATGTATGTATATGCATTAATATATATATATATATATATAGAATTGTAAACTATTTTTTTAAGAAATGGTTTCGCTATAAATTTTCCATTGTTAACAGACTTTTTTTTTTTTTTAGGAATTAGACATGTCGTTCCTAGCAACATTAGACGCGAATGCTTGGCAGGTACGTTTAAAAAATTTTCATTCCTCGTAACCATAATATAATTTTTTTTTAGAATAAAAAAAAAATGGTATTTAATTCAATTTATAATGGATTAACATTCAAAATTTACAAAACCACAAATGTTTGTTTAATCAACTTCACTTATTTCTATTAAAAAATAAAAAAAAAATAAAAATAAAACTCTATTAAACTTGTTACACTGATAACCTTATTTGAAGAATTATAATAAAAATGTTATTAAACGTCCTGTCAGAAAGTGAATTATGTTAATCAGTTTACACCTGACTTCCTGGATAATATAATAATAATGGGAATAACATCATATAACATTCTTATTGATGGGGTTTTAATATTTTGAATTTAATAGCAAATATAAAAAAAAATCCTTCAGATTTTAAAAATATTATGAAAATTTCATAAAATTCATTGTAGTTGCAAACACCTACAAGAACTGTAAGAAAAAAATAAAATAAAAAAATCAACTTTATAGTAATTTCCGGTAAATTGAGTTTCCTGTCCAATAAACATAAATTTCTGGTGTTTTTGATGCTGTGCTTTTTTCCGGCATTTTTATTAAATTTCTTTTTTTTTTTTAAATACACAAAAAATTGAATTTTATCCTTGAACAGTTTATATAATTTTTTTTCTACATAATAAATTTTGGGTTCCGAATTTTCGGATGATTTAGATATAAAATATGTTTAAATATATATATATATGTATATATTTAACATGAAAACATTAAAAATGTGTGTGCATACAATATATACATATATATATATATATATAGGTTTTTGTGTGGCCTATGATGATATTATTTAGCTTTGTTTGTTAATTTGATCAAAATTATGAGATACGACTATGACAGGTGATAAACTTTTCCGGAAAACGGATATTATTAGGATAAAATGTTATTATGACTTTATAAAAATATAATAAAGGTACGTGATCCAGTTTTATATATTTTCAATAAAAAAAAAAAAAAAGTTATTTTTGAAAAAATAAAAAATATAAGAAAAAATCACCCATTTATATTAAATAAAATTTCAATTTTGAAAAACCAAATTATTCTTCTGCTTATTTTAACTACTATTTTTAAGAATGCTTTTGGATACTTTTAATTTTTTTAAAGTTAAATTAATTTATTAATCTCTGATCATTTTTATTTGAACAAAAATTTTACAGCGTAGTACCTATGCAGAGACTAGATAAAAAAAAAACATAATATGTCCTTTGTCCGTTTTTTAAATAATCTTTCTCATCCAACTGATTTTTACTGTACAAAATTATATTTAAAATAAATTGATCTATTTCCTTTGCATTGTTAATTAGCTATCAGAACTATTTTTTTGACCTAATTTTAAAACTTGTTATGAATTGTTAAAGAATATAACAACCTCCTCAAAAACAAATTGCTTTTCCGCTCTCCTGCAATATATTTTTGTAACAAAAGCACTCAAAAAAAGTTTTTTTTATTCATAAATATTTTATTATTTCTCATATACTATATACATATACTATAGTTTATACTTGTAGTGTATACAATTCTATATAATATATAGAAATTTTAGACAAAATAATTTTCTAATTAAAAATATTAAAAAAAAAATAAAATAAATATCAACTTTAATATTTCGTAATTAAACTACCTGTATTAATATCTCTATACAAATACACATCTTTAAAACCTTTTTACTTTTCCATTAAATAAAATATATATGTACATATATACATATATTTAAGTTAAAAATTAACATATATACATTAAATATCATATCTTTTTCGGTTTCGATTATTTTTCTTCTATATCAGTATTACAAATAGTTGAAATCGAATACAATAATTCAATTTTCTAAATAATCAGTTTTTTCTTTTTCATCTTTAAGAAATTCAATATTTAAAAAATCTCTTAGGTTGCAACTGAACACAAAATTCAAATATAAAATCTTCATGTAAAATTAATACACACACACATAAAAAACAAAAAAACAAATATAAACCCTTCGTTTATTGAATTTTTTATTATTCAAAATATAATATTTACGAAGTATGATACTCCCATACATTATATTCTCATACATTATATTCTCATAAAACATAATCCTTAAATCCATTTTTGGTGTACATAACGGACAAATTAACTATGATTTTATTATCTGCACCGACACCCTTTACTACTTTATAACAAAGCACTCACTACAAATCACTTCATTTAGTTCACCCAAATGTAAAATTTCATTTATAAAAAAAATATACATAATATTATACATATATGTAAGTATATATTTCAAAATTCAGAGAATTGAAAAAAATATTTGAGAAAATTGAGTTTATTTTTAAAAAAAAATATATCTATCATTGTATTAAAAAATTTTAATATTTGTTAGTTTTTTTTTTTTACATATAAATTTAAACATATATACGAAATAATAGTTTGAATAAGGATTATTAATAACTTCAAATGAAAATAAAGAATAAATAAAAAATAATATCGAATCTATATTTTATCCATATCACATGGTATATTCGAAAGAGATAAAAAAAAAAACATAAGGAAAAATATGGTGTCAAAGGTATATATGCATAAGCTTTACTTTCCTAAAGTGAAAATATTTTTCACAAAGGTACATATATTCATTCATTAATATTTGAGATTTCTTGCTAAAAAATGGAAATTTGAAAATAGAAAGAACTGAAGATATAGATAAGAAAAACTTTCTATATAAAATCAATCGAGCTTAAATACTGCAATTCAATCGCAAAAACTAAATTCTAATCGTTAAATTAAAATTATTATACATTAATTAAAATCGACAAATAAAAAAGTCCTCAAACAAGTATCAGTTTTATTTTTTTTTTATTTAAGGTGGGGGAATGTTTTTATAAACATTTGCAGTGGTTTTTTTTTCTATGTTACCACTACTTTACAAAACATAAAAAAAAGGGAAATAAGATACATAAATAAAAAGATGAAAAATTATAGCACGTGACTTTGTTTATCCTATTTTTAAATATATATATATACATATATGTATATACGTACTCGTATATATTAGTTAAATGTACATTTATATTCGAAAATTAATCTAAAAAATTATTTTCTTAAATCTTTGAGTTTGTGCTTTTCACCACATTTTAGAAAAATATTTTTTCTTAAATATGCTTATTAGTTTTACTCTGTTTATCCGTTCATTTGTTTGTTTACGAAACTTCTAAACTGTTTAAGACGAAGCAATTAGATTTTTGTTTATATATACAGTTTCAACTTGGACTGACTGATTTGAAATGCTTATAATTTTTTTATTTTTAAAGTTTTTCATTTTATTTTTTTTTTAAATGAAAGTATAAATTATATGTTTGTATTTGTATATACATATATATATCTTATTATCTAGGTCAAATTAAAAATTTAATTTAATAGAAGGCGATTTTAATATAACTGCAACCGTTACGGAACTACACCACACAAGATTGAAAAAGTCTAAAAGATAGGCGAATGCATATGCAATATATTTTCCTAAAGGAAAATGGAATATGGTTTTTCAATAGTTTTTCTTTAAATTAAAAAAAACTGACGACATGTGCAGGACTTGAATCCGTATTTCTTTATTTAATATATACTAAAGGCTTAACCATCCCACCATCGAGTCCTTATTTAAGAGCTATTTATATGAGACACCTCTAATTTGGAAATCTGTGTAATTTGTAAAACACAAAACTTTCTTAGTAATGCAGAGTTTCCTTTAAGTTGCAAAAATAGTTTCATGATTTTTTACAATTTTATTTTACAAAATTTAATTTAAAAAAAAAATCAAATTTTGATGCAAAACTAGGTAGAAAGAATAGTAAATTGTTTTTATTGTGCTCCTTTAAATATCTTTGATTTTTCATACTGCCTTTTTTATTTAGTCTTTTAATGTTGAATCAATATATTAATTTTTTACTAAGAGTTTATTAAACAAGTGAAAATGTGACCGAATTCACTTTTTTTTTTCGGTTGATCTGAACTCTGTTGCAGGAGTATTTGTACCTTGTTATAATTCAAAAATATAATGAGAATAAAATAAAGACGTAAACCAAAATTTCAGATTAAAACCTTTTATGAAATGCTCCATAAAAATTTATAAACATACAAAAACAACTGATTTTTTAATGCATCAGTTTCGTAAAAGGAAATATCATGTTATCCCATAATAAGTACTTGATGTTGCAAGTTGCAAAGTGTGATGCTTGTATTTTTATATATATATAGCTTTGAATTCAATAAAAGGCCCTCCATAATCAAAGGTAAAATAAATATATTATTCAATGATGTTTCATTGTTGACTAGAAATGACTATACTATATGTTTATAATAAAATTGTTGTTTTCAAAAGACATGCGACTTAAAAAGATGTTCTTTTACAAAAAATTAATATATACATATATATATTTAAGTAAAGTGTGCTCTTCATCAGAGAACTTATTGACATCATTATATTAATATAATAAATGTTTTAATATTATATGAAAATTGTTTATATCATTTTTTAGAAAAATATGTAAGAGCGGATATATTGCGTTGGTCACGTGCAAAACAGAAATATTTACTCAACTTCTTAATTAATTTTTTAATTGTGGTATTTTTTTATGTATTAATCCAAATTTTGATTAAAGATTTTATGATTTTTTTTAAATATGCATACCTACATATGTATAATACATTATAACTAAATGAATACCATAAAATTTTTTTTTTTTTTGTTTTATATATTTTTTTATTTAAAACAGGATATTATGACACTAGAATTATATATAAGATATGTTTTTTTTTCACTCCCTTGGGGAGCATTTTTTTGTGCTAGCAACTTGATTTGTAACCAATTTTTCACTGTTTCTTCTTTTTCTTTTATTATACTGTCCTCCCCTACGTGTTTTGGGCCTTCCCACTTTTTTTCTTCCTTGAAGAATCCAATCAAAGGCCTCTTCGGCTATCGAAAAGTTTTTCCTAAAGACGTGGCCAATTGTATTTTTTCTCTCTAATAACCAGGTTTATGGGTTTCTGTTTGGTCATAATCCATAAATCGTTATTTGAAATCCTTTGTGACCAGAATATTCTGCATATTATGAACAAAAAACTGTTGAGGAAGACTTGCAGTTTTCGCCAAGATACCACTTTTGCTTTCTTGATTTTGTCTACTGTATCTTCAAATACCCCTCCAGTTGTGGTTGTGCAGCCTAGATAATTGTATTTAGATACATCTTCTAATGATCTATCGCTCACTTTTATCGATGTGGTGTTAGTTGTGTTTATTCTCATTATTTTGATTAAAGATATTTTAGTAGGTTTAACATATATAATATGTTAATTAATTTATTTATATTTTGTAAAATTTATTAATTAACTATAGTTTTTTTGAAGGTCAAATATATTTTTTTTTGTTTTTAGGAATTGGTTTTGTATCTGCTAGATATTTTAAAAATTTTAAAATATTAAAATTAAGTTTTTATAATTAAGTTAAATTAAGTTTTTATAATAAATTTAATTTATTCATTCTATTTTTTGAATTTATTAATTTAAAAAAAATATTCACCTATTAACAAATCCTTTTCAATTTCACAGATTCGTTACTTTTCGTTAATTTATTTAACACGGAACATTTTAATATGATTTTGATTTATTGTACGTATTATGCAAAAAAAGGTGTAATTTAATTTATTTAAAGTATTTATTATATAATTTATTACTTATAAATAAAAAAAATCTTTTTAGTACATTTTTCAAAAAAAAAATAATTTAACTTTTGTCCGTCCGTTTCTCTGTCTCATTTATTAAGTAAACTTCTATAACGTTTAATATGGTGTAATGGAATTTTATAAAACAAAAAATTAAATTTTATTTTCAATGTAAAAATGGCAAACACATTCAATAAATCGCAATAAAACATATAATTTTATCAATTATACATTTTTTTTGTAATTTAGTTTTTCGATTTGCCATTATGTGAAGTTTAACTGTATATTTTATGGAACACTTTTAGTCAGAACTTTGAATTCTTGAAAGAAACAGAAAATAAGAATAAGTTACTCAATTTTAGACACCTGTATTTTGGACCCTTGTATATACAGTTTTGTTTAAATTAAGAGGTAAAAATTAAAGTTCCCCACACATTATGTTTTGGCATGTATTAATCGGCAAAGTATTTCAAATTTACAGATTTAAAATTTCTTTTAGAAAATGTACGCCTTTAAAAATTTTTAGTATTACATTCTTGCATTTAATTATACTGTAAAATTTTTCACAAATATTTTAAGATAGTTTTTTAAAAATATTTACATTTAGACTTTAACCAATTTCCTTCGGTAACTAATCATAAATTTAGTACTTTGTTTTAAAATTTTTGTTTGAAAGCTCTAGATCTTTTTATTAATTCTAGTCAAATTATAAAAATGTAAATTTTGTCGATTTTGTAAAGTTCAATTATTGTTAAGTATGCTGTATTTAAATTAATGCACTGCAAGTATAAATAATTAATAAAAATTATTATAAATATATTTATTTTTTTTGTATACTTAATTTCGGGTTTAAATTGAAGAGTATTCTCTATATATCTTATGTACATTAGAGTTCGAGTAAATTTCAGTTATATATGATAATATGAATATTGGTACGCACTTAATTCTTGGTAATTATTAACATTTTAAACTTAGTCTTGGCAGCAATATTTACAAATGCCACCTGTTCTTTTTATGTTGCAATATTATGTATAGATTTTATTTTATTTTTTATTCTTTTGATATTTCATTTTAAATTTTTTATCGATTGCCATTCTAAAATATTTTACACAAATAACTCCTTTAGGTTATTGTATCTTTTATACTTTCAGTGTTATATTATAATCTTCTTTAGTTTTTTGAATTTTAAATAGCAGGTAGTTATTTTTTTGTTTTGCAAAATATTGTAATTTGATATAATGTTGTTTTTTTGTTGATAATGTATAAAATATAGAATAACGGATCTATTGGAGATTACTTATTTTGATTAATAATTTAGCCCTTATAAGTTCATTAACTTTAAACAAATACTATATATACTAACTTAGTATATAGTCTTTGGGTTTACTTACCATATCAAATGCTTTTGTTAACTAAATAAAAACTGTATGTATATCATCCAATGCATCAATTTGTTGAAAAGTAACTGTAATTGTCGAATTTGTGCAGTATTATTTGTAATAAAATCAATGGTTATCTATATTTTATTAATAATTATCATTTAAGAACAACTTAAGAACAACTATATAAATATTTCTTTGAATCCATTGATAATTGCTTCTAATTCCAGTGCTTATATTATTTCTTAGACTTTATACATATAAATTTAATTATAAATTCATTTTTTAATTCATTTTTTTTATTGTTTTAACTGTTGACTTATAATCATTAATATATTGTTGGTATATCATAGGAGAAACTAGAGAAGAAACCTTTATTAATGGTTTTATTAACCATTTGTGTATTACTAATTGTTATTTTGAAAGTTATTGTTTACATTCTTGTTTTCGCTACTCTTAGTAATATTAATAATATTTGTGTTTCATAAACTTGTATCCAATATAGACAAATAATGAACGGCAACTTAATAAAAATAATTATTCATAAAACTGAAGTTTAACCTAATATGAATAATTTACGACTTTGTAGAGGCCTTATACTTTTTAGATGTGAATAAGGAACAGAAAAAAGAAAATACTAGGCATAATATTGAAAATTCTTTCCAGATTTCAAATAAGAAAGCAAACAGGAAAGAAACAAATGTTGATTAATTCTTTTTTTTATCTAATTACACTTTAAGAAGTTTCAACATTTTCAATATTACAAAATATTTACGTTGAGTTTATTGAAATTTCATTAAATGAGTTTCTGATATTTTTTTTCTTCTCCATATACAACGCATTAAAAACGTCAGCTTCTTTTTGTTTCATTGTTATTTTACTTTTTAAATATTTCTGTGCTTGTTAAACATTAGCGGTTACTCAATTATTTTTTTTTTTTATTATAATTTCTTTGAGTTCAAAATGAATTTTAATTTTCGATTTTTAATTTAGAACAATTTTAAATAAACTGCAATGTTGTTATTTATCGCTGAGTTATTTAAATTAAAAAAGTAAAGCAGTAAAAAAATAAACTGTAAGGATTTATCTTAAGTTGATGGGGTCTATGACTTTAACCGATAAAAAAATTTCGATCAAACAAAATTTTGTAAAACAAAATCTTTAATGATTTTTAGAAAACAGAAAAATTCGCCACGAAATCTTAACACTAAACTATTTACATCTAGAACGTCAGGCTATTAAGGTTACAAAAATAAAGCAAAAATAATTGAAATTAGTCAAGAAGATTATAGAGTAAACGTTGGTGTCAAAAGAAAAACTGTTGGAATTGCTGACCAACCATCTCAACTTATATTACAAAGCAACTTATATTTAAAGATAATTGCCATAAATACACTTACAAAATTTATTTTTAACATATACAAAATAAAAAATCTCAAAAAAAAAATATAATTTCCAATATAAATTCAAGATTTTTATTAACAAAAATTTGTACTTTACAATATATTCAAAGTTTTTCCCTTAAAATTTAAATTCAAACTGCGGATAAGACCATATAAAATACGTTGTAAACACGGAGGGAGTGTGGGTTCGAATCCCACACACGTTATGAGAATAACTTCTTCTTACGTCCACGGCTGAAAATGAAAGGCTGTGTAATTTTCTTGTCACATTTATGTGGCAGAGAAATAAACTAAAAAAAAAAATTCAAGATTTTAGTTTTTTAGGATTTTTCTTTAAGATTTTTTCCATCGAAATTTTTTGCTGGATAAAGTCATTCTCTTAAAGTTGAAGATATCAAATTTTTATTTTATAAAGTATAATTTGAAAGCTTTTGAATCAGCGCACTTTTGAGAATTTATTGTTTATCAATTCATTTTGCAAATATTTTGCTTAAAGAAATTATTTATATGTTGGAAATAAATAAATATATATGTATTAAATATTTTTAATTTAATAAAATTGAAAATAAAACTAGAAATAGACAATATAAGATAACATTATTTGGTATTATTTAAATGTTTGAATTGAAAATGTTTAAACATTTATCTAATATTCGGATTAAAACCATCAAATATTCTTAATAAATATAATCATTTAAAATTTCTTAGAATGAAGATAATTTATATGAAAATTTGCTCAACCGGCCAACCATACAAAATTTCTAAGTTTACTTTTTATCAAAACCTTATTAAAGTTTGAAATAAAAGGAGAAATAAAAATAAATTTGAATAAAGAAAATATTAATGTTTCATTTAACCAAACTGAAGGAAATATAATTTGTTACGGTTTTAATCAAGGAAAGAAATGGGAACTCAAGGGACTAAAATACAATTTTATAAAAAAAAAAAAAAAAACTGGATATAGCATTTAATTTCCTTTTTATTTTATTAATTGTGTTATTGTAAATGGTATTAAACATAAATGTCAGATCCTGTACCCTTTACCTATGTTATTTTAAAATTTTTTTTTCTTTTCTCGTATAAACTGTTGAAAGCGTAATCAAAGCATTAAACGCAATCAAAAAATTGAATTAAAAAATAAAAAATTAAAAAAAAAATAACATGAGAAAAACGGAAATAAAACCGAAGAATTAATAATGTATTCATAAATATAAGAAAAAAAAAAGAAAAAAAAAGTATGAACTAATCTCGAAACTGACTAAAGAAATGAATTTTTCTTTAATTGAAAAATGATTTGAATAACTTTTATTTCTAATTTTTAAAAAAGTAAAAATAGTTTAAGATCATTTTGATTTAAAAATGTTGCCATATAATTTATTATATTTTTAAAAGAGGAAGTCTTCCTTTCTTCTTCTTGAAAGAACCTGTCATTTTTTTTCACTTGTTCGCTTATACCTACACCTTTAAACTAAATAATTTTAATATCAAAAATTTTCTGGTTATTTCAAAGTTTTTCATCTAAATCATATTAAATATGTTTTCATATAGGAACAAGAAGAATATTATTTTAACTATCATGTGAACTGTCATATGAAACTTTTGTTTCATTCTATAATCGACACAATTATTTTCTGATCATTTCAAAGTTTTATTATGCAGACACAATTATTATGCATAGTTATGTCAATCTAATAAAATAATTTCTGACAATCTGAAAATGTATGTCATTTGTATGTCGGAACAACTATGTCTGAATTATTTAAATATAGCAAATTACATTTAATTATATGTAAGACAATTCTTGAACTAATAAATCTTATGACTAATCGGATCGTACACATTCGGTGGTTAAAAAAATTTTTACATCTTAAGTTCTCTAAGGCGCCAGCTATAGCTTTCATTGAAATGCTTCCGGAAAATGTTTATTTTAAATTTTTTTGCAGCAAAGACATACATACATATAAAATTTAACAAAAGTCTTGATTTAATGATTAAATAATTTCTAAAAAATAAGTTCAGCTACGAATTTTAAAATTTTAAGTTAAATATTTAAAAATATTTGGCTTCAGTATTTTCATTTGCCATTTGACAGATAATTTTACTGACAGTTTTCTCTGATTGCTAAAATCGCCTATACGGAAAAAAATTTAAGTTTTCAATGAAACGTCTTTTCCATATATGCATTTCAATGAAAGCTATAATTGGCGCCTTACTCTGAAATATGAACAAAATTTTTCTGATAGATTTTTTGATAAAAAAGAATTGTTGATTTGCACTTTTATTGCAACTATTGCAATACACTTCTATTGCAACTAAATAGAGCAACATTTTGTAACTTGAAAAATGTTATGGGCATCGTTTAGTAAAATAGTAATAGTAGATATTAATAGATAGCTGGCCCATATTTGAAAATCTTCCTGCAGTTAAATTTATATCGTGCATTAATAAAATAAAAGTTTAAACAGGTTTTGAAGCATAAGATTACGTCGCGCTCCTAAATAAAATTGTTGAAATAGGTATATGGACTATGACATCACATTGCTTTTTTTTTTTGTATCTAATATAGTGAGACTGATTAAGGCAGATTGTAAATAGTTAAAAAGCTATTCATAATAAAACTAAATATATTAAAAACAAACGAGAAAATTGTGTTTTATTGTTTTTTTTTTCAAATTTTCTGTTTATTATATTTAAAAATTAGGAGATAAAAGAAAATAATGAACAAAAATTGAATAGGTACCTAATGAAAATTCTAATTGAAAAAACGAAAGAATTGTGTTTGAAATAATTCACTTAAAATTTTTTTTTTAATTTTAAAGAAAAATATCTTTAGGATAAAATTCACACCTTTACTTTTAGAAATTGTAATACGTATCTATCTTTCACTTTAATTACAACTTATCAAAATTAATTCTGCTTTAAAGATGAAAATTTTATTTTAAATACAAGCTAAAAAGTATAAACTATAAAAAATTAAAATGTAATGTGCGTAAAATAAAAAATAATTATTTATATTACGCATTCATCAACGCTTGTAAAAGAAAATTAAAATCAACGCTTAATAATTACTGCCATGAATAAATATATGAAAATACTATAATTATTTTTTAATGTATGATTACAATTACATATACATACATGTTAATCTAAATGGTAAAATATGTTGGTAAAATATATATATAGGTACAGAGTTTACGCCTACTTCTTGAATAACTTTACCTGTATTATCATCATTAGAATTTATATTTTATTTCGAAATCACATACTACCTATTAGAAAACTTAATTGGAAATACTTAATTTGAGAGATTGTAATGTAAAAAAAAAAAATCTTAAAATATTGTATCTGTCCTCTAGCATTTGGGAACTTTTCAAACGAATTTATGCATATTCATTTGCTACAGATTTCTTGAAAATGAGGAGATTCTTGTATTATTTGACTTTAAACAGCTTTAAGGGTCTTTTTCATTATTTCTACTCTATGCCTAAAATTTTTATTAATTAGAATTTTCAATTTGTAAAAAATTTGAACGCACAATTTAATGCGTCTGTATACGTTATTTTTAAACTATACTATCCATTCTTATTATTGTATTTTAATTGAAAATTATGCAATTATAGTCATTTTCACGTAATATTATTATAAAATTCACATAAAACATTTAAACTGCAGAATTCATTCATATGTACTATTTATATATTTATATGTATATTTTGTAACTGCAGCACTATATAATTTAATTGCAACACTTAAAGCTTTTTAAACAGAATGATAGCAATGATTAAAGCACATTTAAGCTAGTGTTCAAATATCATTGCATTTAAAAAACAAAAAAGGAAAACAAAAATTGTAGAGTGTGGAGACCCCGAAGGTATCATCTTCATACTTTTTTTTTTTTTACTAGTATTATACCTATATAGAATAGTTGAGTTCAAAGTAAAGTAAGAATGTAAAATTGTAATAAAAATATATACATATATAAACAACGACGTTTTGATATACATACATACTTATAAAGATGATGACGCGCTTGCTTCTATTATAAGTGTGCACAATACATAAACAGAACAACAACAAAAAAAAAAAAGGTTATGTTGCATTATTAAAAACATAATTCGAAGGCAAAAAAAAGAAAATTAAATAATAATAATAATATAAGAATGTGTAAAATGCAATTTGTTTTATTCTAAATTGCATACACTTTGTGCAAATTAGAATGAAAACATGTAAGTTTTCAAATCTTCTTAATTCTGATAATAAAAAATTGAAAACGTCAATTAAAAATTTATAATCATATGTTATATTATGTATTTAGTTTTGGAATAATTATATGATTTTATTTTTTTGTTATTACACTCATTAGTGAAAGTAGCGTATGATAACTTTCTTGATGTTGGCGATTGTTACGAAAAATAATGTCTTTAAAACCAATTAACAACTAAGTTTATTTTTTTTTTTTTATAAAACGTGATATTTTTAAAATAAAACTCTCATTATTTAAGGCTCGATATAATATTATTTAATTAAAAAAGTTCAATTTTACAGTTTAGGTATACTTCACATTTTCATAGTTATGTTAAAAGTAGTTTTTGTGTTAAAATATTGTTAAATACAATGCATGCTTTAAACATTGTAAAATGAAAATGATATTATTTTTTTTTATACATATAAAGTTTAATTAAATAACATTTTATAAAATGATAATTTATTTAATTATATTTATTTATTAATAATTAATCTTCTTTTTATTTATTTGATATTTCAATTAAAGTTACAGCGATTAGAGCTATTTAATACTATTCTTTTTTTTATTAGCCAATTATTGCTCTCTAATTTTTCCAAATTAAAAAAAAATTTTTTTTTTTAAATAATTTTCAATAAACTTCAAAATCACTTTTATTAATAAAATAATATATTATATAACAATAATATTATATTATTGTTATAAAAATATTTAAAATTTTCAGCCTAAAAAATTTGCCTTACTTATTGTTTTTTTTTTTTTATATTTTTTTTTAATAATATAATAAAACTCAATAAAAAATTAATTCCGGCATTTCCTAAAAGCCAAATGCATCAAAAATATAAAAATAAAAACAAAAATTCAATATTCTATAACTTTATATAAGTATATAGGAGAGAGCAAGAAAGAGAGAAAAACAAAACTTCATTAAATTCATCACATCAACACCTCTGAACTGATGTTTTAATATGTTTCCGGCTTGAGGGTATTTTCTCCGATCCAGTAACATAAAAATGAAATAAAATAAAATAAAAAATCCCGGCAATACAACAAAAAAAAAAAAAAAATAAAACAAAATTAATAAATATACAAAAAAAAAAAAAAAAGAAAAGGAAAACGAACTCATCATCATCGGGGTCCCATTTGAGAATTCTATACATAAATTTAAATTTTTGTTGATTTTAAAATACTTCTGCGTCCACCTTTTTTTTTTTTATTATTTTTTTTAAATAGATGTATTTTATAAATAAATTCATTTTTTTCGAATTCGATTGTTGTGTTTTTCTGTGACCTCCTCCAGATTTAATGTTTCTAACATGACGGATTCTTTATATTGCTTCAGGTAATAAGAACAAATAAAAAAAAATAAAAAAAATCCTTTAAAAGTCCGGATTAAATACTTTTTGTCCAGATTATTATTCTAAGTATTTATTTTTTTTTAATATTTTTTTTTTTTTAGAAGCTCTAAAAAGCCAAATCAATTTTAAATTCTTTTTATAATATTTTTATACATAGTTATTTTTTGTTGTCTGTTGTATAATGATGTATCTATTGAAATGCCACGCGACAATTTAATGAATCCTTTATTTTTTTTTTTTTTAGTAAATGTGGTTAAATGACTGACTAATTAAATTACTTAAAATATATATTGATCGTAAAATGAGTTTCTATACTTTTTCAAATATTTAAAAAAAAATTTATTAATTGATGAATTGATGAATTAATTAATTTTAAATCACTTGTAATGAACATTTTAATATGTTCAATATAATAAGCAAGTAATAATTCAAAAGGATTCATATTTAACATCTAACATCTCTTATTGTCTTATAATATTGAATCTTAAAATTTATAAATAGAACCGTAATTAGTTTTAATTTTTATATCTCTATGTTCATTTTTTTATTTTATTTTTTTTAATGCATTTCTCTGCCACATAAATGTGGACAGGGAATTACACAGCTTTTCCTGTTCAGACATGGCTGTAAATGTCATAAGGGGGAATAACTCTTACGACATGTGTGGAGTTCGAACCCACACTCCCTCGGTGTGTTTGCAGCGTATTCTATCCGCCCTTACCCACTAGATCACCGAGGCCCCTTCTATGTTTATTTTTGAACAATAATGATAACTTAAGAAAAATTTTCGATACCAGGTTATTAAACAACCCAAGAAAATGAATTAGGAAAGATTAATAACTTAAAATTGCCATGAAAAGATTAGTTATTTTTTATAGTTCTATAGTTGCATTTCTTTATTTTAATAATCAGTAAAATAATTAATCAGTAATTCTTCAATTATATTCCCTCGCATCATAGATTTTTTAAATATTTCGTTTTTTAATAGGATTTCCTTTTAAGTCAGAATACAGATTCAAATTTTAATTTCAATTCAATTTCAAAATTAATATTTTAATATATTATTGAAGCAAACCCAAATTTGTTGGAAGTTTTTTCCATTTCCATCGAATATGCTTTTAAATAATATACAGATTCACTAACTCTTCTTAAATACATATAATATAATTTAAAATCATTTATTTTCATATCTGTTAATAATTGAACATTTTTCATGCAGGTCGATTATAGTGTTTAGTTTCAAAATAACATTTTTTTTTTTTTAAATTAAAAAAAAATGATTTTTTAATGATTTTTGACTTTGGGCTATTTGGAAAATATTACAAAGTAGTTAAGTTATTTTACATGTTTAACAATATTAGAGAATAATTTAATTTAAAAATCCCAGAAAATAATTTTTTATTATGAAAAATGGGTGTAATAAGAATTAAAACAACTTAAAGAGATTATTGGTAATTAAAAAATAGTTTCAAAAGAGAGAAACTTCTTAAGTTAACATTTAAGAAATTAGATAAATAAAATATTTAAATCGATATTGAGTCAAAATCTTTTAATAGTATCATTTTTTTTACTTGCATTTTAGTTTATTTACTTATCTTTCTCACTTACTTATACTTTTTAACACTTTTCCAAAAAAAATTTGAAAAAATGTGCTAATTAGTTTCACTCTGTCCGTCCGTCCGTCCGTCCCTTCGTCCATCCGTCTGTTTACAAAACTTCTACAACGTTGAAGATAGAGAAAAAAAATTTTAACCATGGGTAGGTCTCATAAAAAAAATAATTTTGTGGAACAACTTTTTCATGTAGCCCCATCCATTACGGAGCTACAGCCCCTCAAACTTTGAAAAAGCCCTATTTTTAAATGCATATATCTTATGTTCTGCTTAAGATTTTTTCAATCTGAAAACGTCTTACGACAGATATTTTTTTTAACTTTGTAAATTAATATCAAAATTATACAATTTTTTTAAATTTAGTATTTAAATTTACCGTTATGTGAAAACCACATTTTGCATGAAATTTCTTTTTTCATAACTCCGGGACGCCTTTACATAGGAACCTAAAATTTTGTGACAAGAGAGAACTTTTAGAATTAATATAAGTTTTTTTAGAAAATTTTTTCGCACCACCCGCTATTTAATAGGTATTAGGGCTGAAAAATTGAAAATTTGCTATTTTTAGGCACCTGTACAAATTTTTCTTCGGCAAAACATATGAAATAAAGCTCCAGTAATATATTTTTACGTGTGTTAACGGTTTTTCTTAGTTATAAAGGGACTTACAACCCCTCAAAATTTGAGAAAAGTCCTATTTTTACATATTTTCTTATTACAAAAAATTTCTTAAATTTTATTTTTTAAATTTTCAAATTTTTGTGCAAGTCACAATTCTAAACAGTTTATGTTGTGTTTTGGAAATGTGCGCTTTTAAGAACCGTTGGTTTACATTCTACCTTGTTAATTGATGTGATCCCATACTGAAATGATATCATGTTCAAAAACAATTTCTTTCGCAATTTATAATAATACATTACATATATACTTTAAAATCTCATCGCATCAAATTTCGCAGACTTTCTTCGTAATATTGAAATTTTTCATATTATAAATTAAAAAATATTTAAAACAAATGATTTTATTTTTAACAAAACTATATACAACTTAATCTAAATAATAAAAAAATGTACTTCTTATATATTTAAGTTTACAATAAAAAAACATTTAATAAATATTTTCATCAATTGAAAAATGTTTTTCAACTTTTTTATTTAAAATAAATCAAAAATGTAACTTATTATATTTGCTTTTATTAGTCGTAAAGTGAAAATAGGATGCACTTTAAAAATATTTTATTAAATTTATAAAACGTTGAAAATTTAATCACGAAAGCCCATAAAAAATTCTTTTCAATAAAAAAAAAATATTTAAGAAATTCGTTCAATATCCTCAGATACTTTTATTATATTAAGAAAATGATTAGAAGTAAATATACACGAATTGTTTATTATATACTTTTGTTGTATACAGAGCGAAAGAAATACAAAAGCAGTTAAAATTTTTGACTTCCAGGGGTTAACTGTCAAAACTTTTTACGAGATAATAAATCATAATCTCTGTTAAGCGAAATATGTTTTAAAGTTTAAACTTTAAAAATTAAAAAACTAATAATAAGAATAACAGTAATAAAAAATTAAATTAATTTCAAATACTTTTAACAGTCAATGAGAAGGATTCCCAAAAAATAAATTAAAGAGTAATTTTTTTTTTCTTTTTGTTAAATAGAAATTTAAAAAAGTTTAAGAAAATTTAAAAAAAGGAAATTACGTTTTAATTATTATTGAAACTATATATAGTTGTTAGTATGAAAATATGTGTTACGTCATCTAATTATATTAATAAATTGTGTTTTTAGGGCACTAAAATAATTTTTAATTTTTAGAAGGCTGTTTGCTATAGACTAATTAAATTATTGTATGAGATTGTAGTACAATAATTTGATATCTAATCATATTTTATCGATAAAGAGTACTTAAGATACATTTTTTCATTTAATAAAATTTAAAGTTTATATAAAAACACGAAGAATCCAAAAAATCCATCTCTTATATATGGAAAAAATATAAGAAATTTACAAAACGCAATCGTAAAACAGAATTAGTAAAATATGTTATTTGGTAAATTTGCACAATAAGAAATTGTATTTGTATTACTAAAATTTCTATAAGTCACCGCTATCAGAATTAATTGTCTAACTATAATAAATAAGCATGCGAAAACTTTTAATATATCAAAAGTAAAAGAAAAGCTAACAAACCAAGCGTTTGCACAATTTATGTTGTACAGATATTAAAAATATACATATATATATTTTAAAACTGAAGATTTTCTAATTCAAATACTCGAAATAATATAACTAAATACTTCATTTACACTTGGATTTGAACACATCAAAAAAGATTTTAATGTTTTAAAATCTTCTTTAAAGTTGAGCTGACATAAATAACATGATCATGAACTTTTCACTTGCTATATGATTCTATAATTACTATTATAATTAAGGATAAATGCCTAGATAATGATTAACCAGAATTGATTATATGTAGCTAGTAAATGTTTATGAAATTTCAAAAAAAAAATTTAGTATTTTTAACACTTAGAATCTTATATAACAAAGGCAAAATCTAAAAAAATGCAAAATAGTAACCAAAGAACAATGTAAATATTTAGCAAAGATATTAAAACAAGCTAAGAAAATAGACAAAAGAAGATTCCTTGAAAAATTTGACTTAAATGTAAAATTAGCTGTAGATTAAAATAATATCAAAAATCTGCACTCAATTTGTGACAGTCTCACAAACAAAAAGGACTTAACAGAGTATTTTATTTAATATCGATATGGCAAACAATTGATAACACTAATGGCAAATGAGTAACCATCACTAACGAAATGCAAGCATGATGACTAAGCACGGAGATGTAGAAGGAGCAGACCTAATAAGCCCTAATAAGGATATCATTTTGAAAATTGCACCCAGTATAGTGAAGTGAAATGAACAGAAAAAAAATAAGAAATAAAGTTATCTATAAGTAAAGAAAGGCTACAATTACATTTAATTAAAATAATAACAAGTAATTGATATTAATGAAACATTACAGCACTTTGGTCACATATAATAATCCCAATATTTGACAAAAATGCGGTCATTTCTGTCATAATAATCAAAATATTTGACCAAAGTGCTGTCATTGATTTATAAACATTGAATTCAATGTAATAAGCATTATAGGAACAAAAAACAATCACTGATAATGAAAGTTAGTAAATACATACCTATTTATTTTATGAAACCAAAACATTTTAGAACGAGGTACATAGTAATTTTTGGTATAATGATTAATTTTTTATTCACTAAATAAATTAAGGCGATGATGTACAAGTTATTTTTAATAGGGTTACTACAAATTTCATTAAACCCACCTAGATAATAAATGATTTGTATTAAAGTGTGGAAAATAATTGAGCTCTAAAAATGGTCCAAACCAAAAGAAATGCAATCCAATTCTAAAGAAATTATTTTCTTTTTATTAATATCAAAACATTTTATTGGTTTTATATTAAAAGATAAAAGTGCTTAACGTATTTTATATAACCAATTATGATCATTACTTTGTACCAAGCAAATTTAAACGGCGACAATTATTGCGACGGCTGTAGCGGGTGGTTACATCATGTGCAAAATTTTGCATTTAAAATATAAAAAGAAGTTCTTTTGGTATTTAAACTTCTTTTTTTTATTTTGTTTCTGAATGAAGATAGCGCCGCTAATATTTTTTTTATTGTCCAATTTCATGATGTCTGAGATTTTAAATTTTTTTTTTTGGTTTTAAAAAACGGTTGGTGGTATTTTTCAATTTTTTTTTTTATTTTTTGTGGATATGTTTATTTACTTATGTATTGTGAAGTTTAAAAATATTTTTGAATAAGAAAAAGTCTTTATTATTTAAGTACTCGTATATAAATTTTAAAGTGTTTTTTTATGCCTGGAAGAAAAAGAAGCGTGCCGACCCCCGTTGACAAATTTGTATATTCATTTTAATAAGGTTTGAAATGAGATTCAAAACAAGTTAAGTATCCTTAAGAAATGCGTTTAACAAGCATTTCGAGCTAGTTAATGTATATGTATATTAAAAGTAGTATGAAATACTAGTAAACAAAAAAAAAAATTTAAAAAGAAAAAAAAATAAGAAACAGTCATATTTCTAAAATAAAATTATAACTTTATAAAGATATAAAAGACAATATTTAGTAAGAAAACGAAAATAATTTATTATTTTTGACGAAATTAAGCTCTATAGGAGCAATATATATAGAGCTTTTTAGAATGATATTTACAATTATTCAAAATAAAAAAGAACAAGGCAGAATGTAAACCAACGGTTTTTAAAAGCGCACATTCCCAAAAGTTAATACGAACTGTTTAAAATTGTGACTAGCACAAAAATTTGAAAATTTCATATAAGAAAAAATGTGAAAATAGGATTTTTTTGCAATTTTGAGGGGCTGTAAATCCAGTACCCTATATAACTAAGAAAAACCGTCAATACAGGTAAAAATATATTAATGGAGCTTTAATTTTTATATCTTTCCCAGAAAAAATGTATACTGGTGCATAAGTTACAGATGTCTAAAAATAGCATATTTTCAATTTTTGAGCCCTTATAGTCCCTGAACAGGAGACGGTACAAAAATATTTTGTGAGAAAACTTATATTAATTCTAAAAGTCCTTTCTTATTTCAAAATTTCAAGTTCCTATCTCAAAGCGTGCCAGAGTTATGAAAACATAACGGTAAATTTACATAATATTGCACAATTTTTATATTGTTTTATTAGCTCTATAAGTTTTATAGAAAAGATTATTTTTTAAGAGTTTTATAGAAAATTTCCGGTCTTCTAGTGTTCTTAGATTGCAAAACTACTACGCAGAGCCTGAGGGCTTAATAGGGCTTTTTTTGCAATTTTAGGAGACTGTAACTTTGGAACTCTATACAATTAAATGAAACCATTAACGCACTTAAAAATATATTACTGGAACTTTAACTTTTTTATCTTGCCGAAGCAAAATGTGTACAGGTGTTTAAAAATAGCAAATTTTCTATTTTTGAGGTTTATTAGCTAATAAACAGGGGGTGATCCAAAAAAAATTTCTGAGAGAACTTATATTAATTCTAAAAGTTATTTCTTCTCTCAAAATTTCAAATCTCTATCTAAACGGTTGCCGAAGTTATAAAGGTAGAAAAATCAGGCAAAATTTGGTTTTCACATAACGGTAAATTTAAATGCTAAATTTAAAAAAATATATAATTCTGATGTTGATTTACAAAGGTTCCTGTCGAATGACTTTTTCAGATTGAAAAACTGTTAAGCGGAATATATAAATAATATATAAAATATACGCATTTAAAAATAGGGTTTTTGCAAAGTTTGAGGGGCTGTAGTTCCCTGATGAATGGGGCTACATGAAAAAGGTGTTCCACAAAATTAATTTTTTTATGAAACCTACTAATGGTTAAAATTTGTTTTCTCTATCTTTAACCGTGTAGAAGTTGTGTAAACAGACGGACGGACGGACATACAGAGTGAAACTAACAGGCACATTTTTCTAAAATTTTTTTGGAAATGTGCTAAAAAGATTGAATAGGTTCTAAATTCTAGATAACTTTTCATTAAACCAATACATCGCATAATAAGTAAAATGTATCCCAACAATTTAGTTACAATCAAAATAAATATATGAACAACTTAAATATTTTAGCAAATATAAACTTTAAATGAATATTATACATATTATGAAACTACTATATATACCAATTATGTATACTTATAATGATGAATTTCATTTAATCTAAATTTGTTCTAAAATTTGGTACATATTTTTGTCTTGAGGCAAAACTAAAAATTTGAATATGAAAAATTAACTGAATGATTGTTTTTAGTGTGTTCATATAATTCTGATTTTTTTATTTTTGACTTTATTACAAAGATAAAAATTGTACTGCAGTAAATTTTTTATACAACCTATAGCTTATATGTTATATAAAACCTTTTTTTTTTTTTTTTGTATAAATTCTTTATTAAATGCAACATGTTTTAGATCCATTATGCATCGATGTATATACGCACATAAACAATAGAACTTTATAAATATATTAATATAATAATTTATAATAATACGCAAAATATTTTTTTGTAAATTTTTTTTAGGTGATTCAATTAAAAAAAAAAAACAATTTATTCGTAATGCATTCCAAAGATAAAAAAATTAAATCATCTGCTTTCTGATCGCCTATTTTATTTTATACCCATTATGGTAATATGCAAAACTTAAAAACTTTTTGATGTTTTGATACCAGTTATAGTTAGATATTTATGAATATATGTATAGGTATATATATGTTTGCATATGGAAAAGGAATATTTAAAGGATTATTGTATTAATTTATTAATAATTCTTGTAAATATATTTATAAATGCTTAAACATACCTTAAAATGTATAGGTATATATATACAAATATATATATTCATACATATATATACGAATGAATATAACATAAAATATACTAAAATAAATCGTTTTATTATAATTATGCTAAGTTATAAATTGAATAGAACCTACATGCAAAGTACCTATACATAATATTATTATATATTCATATATTATATTATATTCAAAAAATTAAAAAAAAAAGAAAAAATCTGACCATTGAAGGCGATTTGCATTCACAAGCATTTTGGAACCGCCTCTATTGCAGTAATTTTATTTTGCGCGGCGCAACAAATAATAATATCAATAATAATAAAAAAAAAAAAACAAAATAAAACAAAATTATCCACTAAAGATTATAGTCAGTTGATAATAATTTTCTTATCTTTGAAGATTGTTAATATTTAATATCAGTGTATAACCAACCATATATTTATATATGTTTGTGTAAGTATATTATCTAATATATATATATATATATATAAAATATCATCAGATATAATATCTATATATGTATGAATATATTATATGAAATTATCAAACTAAATTTTTAAAATATTTTAAAATATAAAACAATCTCTCAAAATTTATCTAAAATAAAATTTATAAAAATTAAAAACAAAAAAAAAAAAAAATAATTTTTTTAAGTTGATTATTGTGTTTATCATAAGTTACGCCAAAGTTGCTAAAGGCATAATTTATCGAATACCTAATATGAATACTAAAAATAAATTTGTTTATATGCAAAATATTGTATTTAATAGGTGTATACCATAGTATACCTATATATATATATATATATATGAATATAATATATCCTTATACTTTCTGGTTAAACAATTTAAGGACTGCGTCTGTATATAAATCTTTATTATCGACAAAAAGCAACAAGGGCAGATGACGAAGTAAATAAATCCGAAAAAAATTATTTTTTAAACCTTCAACAGAAAGGATTAAATAATGCATTATTTTATAAAATTATTATAATTATATTTTTAGAAAAATTAAAAAATTTAACATTAAAAAAAAATTAAAGGAGTAGATGCCAGATGGATAAAATAATATAATTAGTTAATTACTATTTTAAATTTTAGTGATTAAAGATTTTTTTTTTTAATGTTTTATTATATTAAAAATTTATATTTTTTTAATTTTAAAGTTTTTAATAAAAATGTTTCTGAATAAAAATAAGTCAACCAATCAAAAAAGAACAACGAATGGTATTTTTAGCTAAAAGAAGAAACTCTATACAAAAATCATATACCAAAGATTTTTGATGAAATGAAGATTTTTAATAAACTAATAGAGATTTTTTACAATTTTTAGTCTTTTTGCGAGAATATATAGATGCTAAGTTTATAGTACTAAAAAATAATTAAACTTATTAAAATTGTTAGTTGTTATAACTTCAACAAACCCTAACACCTTGATAATTAATGATCAGTAAATTTTAAATGATATTTTATTCAAATTTTATATTTTTAAATTCAAACAAAAATAATGTTCTTAAATTTTTATAACATCTATAAAATTGGTTTTCTTTTGATTATGTGTTTTTTCTTTTTTCTTGGTTGAAAATCTTACACAAGAGTTTGAAATAGTTACGCGGCTTGAAATAGTTATGGTTAGTTTTTTTTTAAACTAGAAATATCCGTTAAGAAATCTTAATATATAAAAAATTAAATAATGTAAAAATCAAAATGTTAATTATATACTGAAATACTAAACAAAAATGTTCATTTGTTACGAATCTTACATATACATATATAATATTTGTACATCAACATCCATAAAATAGTTATCCTTTTAAATTTTATAATGTCAATTTCTTTACTAAAATTTTTTTAATTAAAATTTCTACTAAAAAAACATTTCTTTAAAAATTTTAATTAACTTTCTTTTCAAAATTCTTTGTTTTAATACTTTTTTTTTTAAATTAGAATAATAATTGAAGTTCCTATTCGATTTTATTTCCATACAAATGTTTTGTTTATGTTCTGACATTGAAACGCCGTAAAAATTTTTTTTTAATATAAATAAAATAACAATTCGAAAAGACCATTGCAAAAGGAATATAATACAATAGCCACCACATATGTCTTTACTGTTCTTCAAAAAACAAATTCTGCAACTATACCCTTTGATTCATTAAGACTCAAAAAGACTAAAATTGAGTTCAAAATTCTTATAAATATATATATATATATATATATATAAAATTGATGTGTATTAAGTATAAAAAAAAAATTATTATCAACTTTTGTTATATGTAAATGAAAACATCACTGTATTCAAAATTTTTGTTTACTTTCGAACAAAGAACAGCGCAAAATACAAACATGTTGAATAAAACCAAAAAAAAAAAAAAAAAACGATAAAAAATAAACTTAAAATCATATTGATTTTCATATTCTACAGTATAAATTCACCCCCATAATTGTAAAGAAAAAAATTATGATTTTTTTTTTTTTTGTTAAAATAGACCTTATTCTGCAAAGGATAAAATGAAACTAGAGCAACCCCCGGGTTAAAGTTATTGTTTTGTTTTCAGTTTTTCGTTTTTTTTTTTTTTGTTTTACTCGTATATAAAAAAGTAAAAACCGAAATAAGATTGTAAACATAACTTTTGGTTTCATTCTTAGTTCTATACTGAATCCTTATATTTTCCACCTTCATATATGAAAATTAATATAAACAACTTGCAAAAGAAAATTGCAAAAAAAAATGTAACATCATTCAATTTCGATTGTTAGTTTAAGCGGAATGACTCAATTTGAATCCTAATTTATATTATATGTGAATTTTCGTTTTAAATTTTGGAAGGAATTAATGTTGTGCGTTTTAAGCCATTTTTATTATATTTTCGCTTGTTGTTATTATTAAACACGCTTGAATAAGAATTCAAGTATAGAATTCAGATTTTAAATTTATTTTTAATCTTTAATGATGCTTGATGATAAAATTGAATAACTTATAACATCAATAATGCTATGTGAAGCATAATCTAAACTTTATAATAATAATTGTAATCAAAAAATATTCATATAAAGGTTTCAACTTTTTAGATAATTGTATTGTTGTTATAAAAAAAAAATTGATTTAAAAATTGATTCAAATTGATAATAAAATTATTTACAACATTTTGAATTTAAATTAATAGTAAGTTTAAAAAAATATTTAAATATAAATTTTAAAAATTTATAACCTCTTTCATAAGAATCTTACATATATATCGAAGTGATAATTTCCATACCAATTTAAAAAAAATATACTTATTACATGTTATAGAAATTATATGTTAGTAATTAGAGTCATATTTGACATTTGGAAAGAATATATATAACAGTATTCGAAAAAGCCATATAACTGATAACCATTAGTGGTCGTTTAGCTAAATAAATTGTGCAATCGATTCAATGTAAAATTTGTTTTGAATACCGAAAGACGGAGGGAGTTTAGGTTCGAATCGCACACACGTCGCGAGAATAATTCTCCCTTATGGCATTTACAACCACAGCAGCAAATAAAAGTCTGTGTATTTTTTTTTGTCATATTTATGTGGCAAGGGAATAAACAAAAAAGAAATAGTTTTGAATAAAACAAATTTAAAGTATAACATCTACAACAATCGGAAGTGCCCTATAATTATAACAATAAAATAATATCTTTCTTAAGCCTTTTCTACTATCTAAAACTAATTTTTATTATATAACCGCAGTTAAACAATTTTTTATCAAAAATCCTTAAATCAATTAACAATTTTGTTTTACTTCTAATGTTCTCACCACTTAGAACAAATGTACATTAACTTGAATAAATTATAATAAAAATGTGCTGTATACGTTTATCCTAAATCAATATGCGTGAGTCCAAAGTTTTGGCAAATTTGATTTTTCAAACCTAAATTTAAATGCATACCGAATTACAAAAAAAAAGAAATATTTCTATATAAACGTTAAGAATTTTTCTATATGTTGAAGTTTTTCGATGGAAAAAATATTAAGTACAGCTTGTATTTTTGTAACGGATTGACTTAAAATAAAAAAAAAATTGTTCATCAACTGTTTCTATTATAAATATTTATATTTTAAAAATATTTTTACTTTATTTTAAAAAAACTAGAATAAATAAGGGAATGAGAGGTCTCGGGTTCGATTCCCGGCTGGGTACAATAATTATAATATAAAAAAAAAAATATTCATATATCGCAATATCTAAATACTTAATATATCACATAATATCTTGTACACCCCACATTCCTACCAGGAAACAGGGGTTATAGCTACCGCGCACATTTATGTACCACGGTACCTGTATATAAATAAATAAATAAAACTAGAATAAATAAAAACTCATCTGCAACAGCCAAAGCATACATGTTCTTAAAAGAAAGAAATATTCGGATACAAAGAAACACATCTAACCTAACACAGTTACCACCGAGGACAATCAGCACAGACAAAATAGATAAATCAATAGCCAACCATAAGAAAGAAAGCACACCCATAGAAATGTACAGAAAGCTAGCGACAGGAAAATTAAATATGCACCAAGGATTTGAAATACTATATACGGATGCTTCCAAATCGGATGATGAGGTTGCATATGCGATAACAACCAAAAACACCATTTTTCAAACCAAAATAAGGCCTGTAGAAACCACATTTTTTGCGGCTACATAGCCAATATCAAAATTAAGGTAATCTGGATCCCCAGACAAGTTGGCATAGAAGGCAACGAATTTGCAGACAAGTCAGCAAGAGAAGCAATAAGAACACCATCAATAATTCAATATTCTAAACTTTTATGCCAAATTAAAGTGCAGATAACCACACATAACACAGAACAAAAACAAATAGACTGGAACCATAATGACGCAATAGTCAAAACAATACATCTAGACTTAAAGAAGATTGTTTTTACAAACATGTTAAGAACACAAATTAGAACAACTCAAATCAAACTGTTAAGGATAACAGAAACAACTTTAGCAACATCCATACATCTTTTCACCTCACAACCACAAACTTTATGGTTCTTTTGTGCAGAGCCACTTTCAATACGACACATGCTTATGGTGTGTTCCAATTTTCATCCGAAGCCATCGTTGGAAATACTGAAGAGCAGCAGCCAGATAAGTCAAATCAAAAAAATTTGCAGAAAATTCCAAATATGAGAAAAACTATAAAAACGTAAATAGTCAAAATAGAAGAAAGTTTAATAACAATTACATAAATAGGTTAAACGTCTAAAAAAGGATATAATATGCAATATACAATAATACCTCGCTTTGCGTCGTTTCGTTTTGCGTTTTTTCGAAGTTGCGTCGCTACTGGATTAGTACTAATTTTCACTGTGCGTCGTTAGATTTTCGAAGTTGCGTTGTTTTTGGTTTGAGCCTTTAATTTTTTTTTTTGAAATTTTTTTTTTTTTTCTAAAAGATGGCACGACTTTTGTTTCTTATTGCGCCATGCCATCAAAACTCGGGGATTCCCTTTCTAACTGAAAATCAACGCAATTTTAATACAGGTTTATTTTCACTTTGTTTTGCTAATTTTAGAGATCTGTTTCAATTAGTGCATTGTGCTTTTTTTAACGTTTCAATTAGTGTGCTGTGTTTTTTTTAAAAGAGAATAATAAATTTTTTTAAATTTTTACGAGTTGTTTCTGGTTACAAAAAAAAGGTAAATATTTTTCCAATTTATTTATTGGCAGAGTTATATTATTTTTTTTACATACACTTGTAATTTTTTTAGCCAAATGAGTGGAAAGGGCGCTGCTGGCAGAATTACCAAAAATAAAAAAAAAACTATCAGCTTGGAGACAAAATTAGATATTCTGCGACGATTTGATAAGGGAGAGAAGGCTGTGGAGATAGCAAAGGCTGTTGGTCTGGCTACAACAACTGTCAGAACTATTAGAGATCGAGATGGGGATAAAATAAGAGAGTCTGCAAAATCTGCAACATCATTAGATGCTAAAACGATGACCCGTACAAGGAGTGCTTTGATGATCAAAATGGAGTCCTTGCTTTCTATTTGGATTGAAAATCAAGTTGCGCAGAGAATACCATTAAGTAAAATGGTAATTCAGACGACAGCAAAAAGCTTATTTGATGACATAAAAAGTAAAGCAGTATCCAACGACAATGCTAGTGGTAGTAATACAGACAAGAATTAAACATTTGAAGCTAGTCAGGGCTGCTCTTAGAGATTCAAGGTTCGAGCAAATCTGCACAGCATTGCTCTTAAAGGCGAAGCAGCTAGCGCTGATATAACTGCTGCAGAACGCTACCCGACAGAGTTAAAAGCGGTAATTCATGAAGGTGGATATGATCCGAAACAAGTCTTTAATGTTGACGAGACTGGGTTATTTTGGAAACGTCTACCTAACAGAACTTTCATATCTAAAACCGAAAAATCTGCGCCAGGATTTAAAGCTAGCAAGGATAGAGTGACTCTTCTTCTTGGTGGTAATGCAAATGGAGATTTCAAATTTAAACCATTTCTCATTTATCAATCAGAAAATCCAAGAGCTATGAAAGGTTGTTCAAAGAATATGCTTCCTGTTCACTGGCGAGCAAACAAAAAAGCATGGATGACAGCATCATTATTTCAAAACTGGGTTTTAACTTGCGCTATTCCAGAAATTAAAGCTTATTGCAACAAAGAAAACTTAAACTTCAAGGCTTTGGTCCTAGTAGACAATGCTCCTGGCCACCTAATTTATGTTGATGAGTTGTCAGAAAACGTAAAATTTGTATTTTTGCCGCCTAATACGACATCAGTTATTCAGCCGCTGGATCAGGGAGTAATATCGACTTTTAAAAGTTATTACCTTCGACGAACATTTAAACTTATTTTAAGTGAGACTGATGGACAAGATAAGCCTACCATGCTAGAGTTTTGGAAAAAGTTCAACATTATGAAAGCCATAGAAATTATTTCCGATTCGTGGGAGGAGGTTAAACCATCTTGCATGAATGGTGTTTGGCGCAAAATATGGCCTGAATGTGTTCACAGAATATGCGCTGCAGAAGTTGATGGTACATCAGCTGTTCGTCATGAAATTTCTAATTTAGCTAGAGAGTCTAATTTTGAAGGTATGGAGGAGACTGACATAAATGAATTGCTAACCTCGCACAACCAAGAATTGTCTAATGAAGAACTATTGCAACTGGAATTGCAATTTGCTAATGAAGAAGATGACAGTGACCGTTCAATAGAAATCTCCGAAGAACAAAATTTAACCTCCAAACAAATTTCCAAAGCGATGTGTTTGATTGACGAAGCTATGGAGATTTTTTTAAAAAACGATCCTGACAGCGGAAGGAGTTTTAAAGTGTCCCAGGCGGTAGCTACGAATGTCAATTGCTACAAGGAAATTTATTTTACGTTAAAAAAAAAAGCTGTTCAGCAAACATTGGACCAATTTTTTGTGATAGAAAGCCGACTAACGACAACAGCAACTCATCAGACAGTGATTAATTTTTATTTTGTTTTTTATAAATTAATTGAATATTTTATTTTGTTTTAATTGAATTTGTTTTTTTTTTGTTTTTTGTATGGATGTAATAAAATTTTATATTATTTTTGTTTTTTTAAATGTTTACTTTGTGCACTTTTCTTCTTAAAAAGTAGTATTTTCGTAACCCTGGAACCTATCTTCGATCTTTACATGGTTTGCTATAGAAAATCATAATTCACTTTGCGTTGTTTCAATTTGCGTCTTGTTTTTTTGAAACGTAACCACGACGCAAAGTGAGGTATTGGTGTAATAACAAGATTTTAGAAAACTTTTTAAACATTGTAAAATAAAACTCCTGCCACACCTGAAATGGTTGCAGAGTTCTCTTTCTTAAATAAATAAATAAATTTCAAACTGTTTATTTCAAAATTGTCAAAAATTCTTAAAAAAAATTATACGAAATATTTTATTGTATTCAGTATGTATTCAATAGCTTGTATTCAATCATTCAAATGGTATATACATTGACAGTTTAACTACATTAAATTTTCATAATTTACAACACAACTCTTAAATAGATTAGGTACCATATTATTATATGTATATATATTATACTATATTAAATAAAAAAAAAAAGTTGTATTATATTATATTAAATTATTGTATAATTAAAAAAAAACTTTCACTATTAGTATACTTAACGTTGCAATGAAATATATTATTATTATTTCTCTAAAAAAGAAAATCTTAATTTGATTAAAACATACAAAAAATCAAATTCTACATAAGTATAGAATCGAATCAAATTAAATTGAATAAAATCATTCGTTTTTTTCTTTTTCATTTGATTCTTCAAAAAAAAAAAAAAAAAAAGGACAAACGAATTCGTTACACAAAATTTTATTTTCTGCTTTTGAAAATGAATTCATCAAAAAGGATTTGTCAACCAACACTGTGCTGTTAGTTAAATAGAATTTAATTCTTTTGGTTTTCCTTCTTTTTTTGTTTTTTGTTTGATGAATTATTTGCTTCATTTACTCCGACAGGTTCTATTTAATATGAGACAAAAAGAAATGAAAGAAATAAGTCACAAAACTGAATCCACATTTTGGACATATGTCCTTAAATAATGTCAAGTGAATTAAATTGAATTGAAAATAATAAGGATGTGTACAAATAAGAAAATAAATATTTGTTGTAAACAAATAATGTATAGACAACAAAGATTCTAGAAAAATAATTTTTGAAACGAAGGTTTTTTTTTTGTTTTTGATTTTTGTAAAATTCATTCATAAGGGATGCATTTTTCGCAATGGCAATTAAGGTTGACTAATACACAAAATTTATATAACAGACTATGCAATTATGCGGTTAAATTTTTATACGATAATTATTAGAGCAAATAAAACTAATAATTTCTTCGTTTTTATTTTTAAAAAATATAAAGAAATCAATATGCTACACCACAGGACTACCACAAAGAAAAATCACGTTTTTTTATTTTTTTTTTAAACTTATTTTAATTGTTTTTATGACACTTCAATTAAATTTTAATGAATATATTATTTCTCTAAATATCAGCATGAGTTGATACAGCTTTATTGAGCAGACAACACCTGTACTGTAAGTTCTTTTTTTTTTAATATTAAATATATATAAATATATATAATTTTATTTATAAAAAGAATTACTAGCATAAATAGCATTTTACTAATGGTTCCATTCAATGTGAACACAAAAATAAGACCAAAAGTTGAGGGAGAAATACAAATCGCAAAAGGGAGAAACCAAAATATTCAGCGAAGAAGCAAAAACAGTGATGAAATGAACGCAGAGAAATCTCTCTTATTTTCAACTTCTTTGGTTTTTTTTTCGCTTTATTTACATTTGCACTTATTGTTTCGCTTTTTTGGGATAATATACTTTTGTTAATAATATAATCTATAAGTGAGGCCTCGGTGGTCTAGTGGGTAAAAGCGTATAAAATCCGTTGTAAAAAATCCCACACACGTCGTAAGAGTAATTCCCCCTTACAACTTATACAGCCACGCCTAGATAGGGAAGGTTGTGTAATTTCCTTGTTACATTTATGTGGCAGGCAAATACACTAAAAAAAAAATATATATATATATAATTATTTAAAAAAAAATTATAAAAATAAATCCTTAAAAAACGTCGTAAATAGAGATATATATATAAAGTCAACTGTGTTTCAAAACAAGGGCAAAAATACAAAAATGATGTTTAACTATATATTATTTCTATATATTGGTTTCGGCCTTTAGTATCTGATGTAGAAGTTTTAAATTTAATCAGATAATGATTTAAAGTTTCAAATTGTATGTTTTACAATATTTTAATAAAAAAAAAACACCGTAGCAAAAATGTTGATTTGATTTCAAAGTAATTATTTTAATAGCAGAGAAATATCTGAATTCATTATACCTGGAACAAATGTGTATGGTATAAAATTTATAATTTGATTTTTATTGCAATTAATATTAACATATATGTACGAGTATGTGTATATAAAAAATTTATAATATACGAGTCAAATTTAAAAAGTTACCCAAATTTTAAATCATCATAACCAATAAATTAAAGAGTTTTATAATATTATATATATGTATATAATTTTGTTTTCAAAAATCTAATTTGGTTTTAATTTTTGTTTTTTGAATTTTAAAATTTCCATCAAAAATGAAGTAGAAACCACATGAATCATTAAATTTATATCTAATAAAGTATTAAGTTTTTAATTGAATTCTATAAGGTTTTTTCGTTGATTATTATAAAAATGGTTCCACCAGCAAATAAAAACAAAACGGCTATAAACTGCACTACATCTCTTCATTAAAAAAGATATAAATGTTATCATAATACATTAAGGAAAATGTTATGACATAAAGAATGCAGCTAACACATAAAGTTCAAAATGATTTACACAGCAAATTAACAATTAGAAGATTAGAAACTCTTCTAATTGTTAATTGATTTGTATTGATTTGAACTGTGTTTCGGGCGAAGATCCCGAAGAAGGTAAAAACTTTAGACAAAGAAATTGTGTATGACTAAGATCTATTGGCTATACCAATAGTTTTCTGGTGAATGTAAGACGGTAATATTGATGGTTTCGATGTTAAAGCTCAATTTGAAGAAAATTTCCAACGAAGTAAATTATACAATCTATAAAAAAACATGTTTCTTCGCAATAGTTATTATTTAGGAATTTGGACTTTTCTCAAGACAATGTATTCTAAGATAACTACAGGAAAACTTGGCAGATTTCTTTTTCGGTTTAAGGAATAAATTTAAGTCGAAGCAAAGAAAGCTACATGTAGAAGAATTTCTTATAATTATTAAAACAATATAAACTTCTCTGACATGTAAGGTTTTATTTATGGTTAATTGTATTTAAAAAATAAAATTGTTATACCTTTTCTTTTTTTACAATATAATATTATTAAACTCAAATTTTAAGATTTTAAACAATTTTAAAAATTTTAATGAATTCTCGTATATTATCATATAGTCCAAAACTAAAGGTAAAGATCCTAAATTTAAGAAATCTTTCAATATCATTTCATGATTTTTTCAACAAAACATGAATATAATAATCATCTAAAAACACGAATTTAGGTTAGTTATTATCAATATGTTATTTTTAACTTAAAGGTTTTATTTGATTTTAATTTAGTTTAATTATTATTAATACGTTTATAATATGAATTTCGCGTTTCAAGTAATAAACAAGGCATTTCATTTGAAATACAATAATCATAAAAATTAATGAAAAAAACTCACATGGTTCAAAAAAGAAATATAATAAATATTAAGCACATATGGATTGTAAAATGAAAAGAAATTAAAAAGTATCTAAAACGCCACCATTATTAAAAAAAAAAAAAAAGTTAAATTTATTGAAGTTTTATTGAAACGAAACCCCATTAAAAATTTATTTTGTAATTTTTTTCCAATATTCTTTCGTTTTTTTTTTTTTTGTTCAGATTTTTCTACATAAAACTTTAAATAAATCTTTTAAAAATTTAATAATAAATTCGAAAACATAATAAAGCTTACCGTCATTATTGTTCCATTTTAATAAGTTTTAACCTTAACTTTAGCACTATAATGATTAAAGTAATCAAATTTTTAATTCACAAATTGCATGTCAGAGTATACCACTCAAATCACTTTTTAAGTTATTGAGAAGATTATATTATACTCGTATAAACAAAAATATCAAACTTTTATTTATATTATTACATTTTTTAAAAAATCAATATTATTTAATTAATAATGATATTTTTAATTGCCTCATTCTTATATTTCTCTTATATGAGGAATCTGATAATTAATTTCTCCTTCGAATCTGATAATATTTTAAAATTAAATTAAGAATATTTTGAACGACTAACTGATAAAATGATTAAAGTAAAGACCTCTGGTTCGAGGAGTATATAGTCCAAGTCAAATTCCAAAGTGAAAACCGTTTTTATCTATTTTTCAACCTGTTTCAACATTCCTCATTGCGTTCAAATTAATGACAACAATAAATAAATATTTATATGTACTTATATATACAATAGCAAAATATTATTATTACATATATAATAAACAATAACAAAATGTGGAAAAGTTTAGTTTATTCCCCTGTCACATAAATATGACCAGGAAAATACACAGTTTTTCCGTTTCAGACGTGGCTGTAAAAGTAGTAAGAGAGAATTATTCTTACGACTTCTGTGAAAGAATTATTCTTACAAGTAAAATTAAACCCAGAGAAATGCTAAAATTGTTCTTTATGTTAACCGTGTACAAATTGGGAGTAATTTTAAATAAGATTCTAAATTGGACAGATGATATTATTAAAATTTCAAATCGAGTTTATCTTATTTTGCGTAAATTGTGAAAAATATCGTCAAATGTATTTTTGAGTACAAAATACAAGCTTATAAATTCATTAGTGCTGCCGTACTTTTTATATTGTGATATGATTTATTCATTCATGAGCGCTGGTGAACGTAATAGTCTAAATGTTATTTTTAATGCCTGTACATGATAGTGTTTCAGTTGTGTCGAAATGTATCCTTAATTGTAGTTCTACTAATTACTTACGAATTATGTATGTAGATATTTATGTTTTTGTACAATCCAATAAGTATAGTAAAAATACCCAGGATCTTTATGAAACGATATTTTTCTTATTGTTCTACAACATAGTACAAAATCGAGGCAATTTTGTTAAGATTGTATATTTAAGTTAAGATTGTATATATATAAGATTAATATCTTTATGAAATACTTTTCAGATTGATCAGGCGTGCTCAATTTTATGAGGATTTTAATATGCTTTGTTTTGAACATTTTAAATATTTCAAAAATGTTTAAAATATTTATTCTTTATACAAAAGATAGAAACAATTTGGTATGATCATATATATATATCGTATATATATATATATTTTGTCTTATAATTATAATTTAACTTTCAATACCATTTTCAGATACTTTCTTGCATTAAGATATTAAATAAATAAATATTGATTCTATGATTTTTCTTTTATAATAGGATAAAGTAATATACCAATTTTACTTTAACTGAAGACTTTTTTATTTTAAGTGAATATTATCTACTTTAAGTGAACACATTTTTACTTTAAATGAAGATATTGTTACTTTAAGTGAAGATATTTTTATTCTAAGTGAAGAATATTTACTTCAGTAATTATGTTATATATAAATATTTAATATTTATATAATTCATAGTTATATGGACCAGATATTTATATGTATCTGATATTTATGTATATATATATTATATATATGTATATATTATTTGCAATTTTTTCCTTTAATTTTTATTATAAATGTCTTACACTTAAAGTAAAACTTTTCATTTAAAGTAAAATTATTTCACTTGAAAAAAAAACTCTTCACTTAAAATAAAAATGTCTTCACTTAAAGTAAAAATGTCTTCAATTAAAGTAAAAAAGGTATACTGATTTCATGTTTTTTTCAAAATTTATAGTAAAATTATAACAGTAGGATCTATAAAATGTATAGAAATATTTAATTTTACCAAATTTTGATATTGTCATCAGATTTATGATCTGAAAGTTTCAACTTGTTTAAATGTAAAGAAATAAATTATATTGGAGTTTAAATATTCTATTAGTTTAGGACAAAGCGAAATAAATAAAAGCATTTAAAAAAAAAAACATAATTTCTGCTAATTAGGCAAAAAATTTAAACATTTTTGTTTGCAAAAAAAACTTTAATGAAAAGGTAAATTTTATTTTTAGTAAATATGTACATATATATAAGATAAAAATTTACTATATCTATATCTATATATATCTATATCTATATATACTTTATAAAAATTTTTATTATTATGACAGTGCTTTACTGAAGCAGCTTAATATAATTAAAAAACAAAACTAACTACCAAGACAAGATCCAAAAAAAAATTAAGTACTGTACAGGATTGTTTTTGCGCTTATATTTATTTCTGTTTTAATTTTTTTATTTTGCCAGAACGCAATATTTTACGCATAAAAATTCCTTATCTTAACATTGGTTATACATACATTCTTATATATATCTATATATCGAAATAATTTACATTAAATTTAATATTATGTGTTTGTATGTATACAGTTGACTTTGACAAAAAATGTCCTTAGGGCAATTCGTGAGGATTCAAATCATTATTATTCTTAAACCCTTCTTTTTCTTTGTTTTTTTTTTGTATATTTTCTTTAGTAGATTTTCATTTTTTATTATTTTATTTTACTTTATGAAAATTGTTTTATATTATTTAACTGCGCAACTTGAAACACATTACTCGTCTGAAAGAAATTTTATTTTCCCTTCATTTAATGAATACATGTGTGAATACTTATATGTGTCTACATTATATATATACTTAAATGTTAAAAGTAAGTATAATCTAAGAAGACTACCACACTACCAAGATTACAAAACTTACTCTTACTAAAAATTTTCATTACTAAAATATAAAAGTTCGAGATTTCTCATTTTCGGCGTAGTAAACTTAAGATCTTTAAATTATTTTTGCTATATTATGCTAAACATTAAAGGGCAGTTCCCTATCATTTATCCATAAATTATATACCTTTTCCTTTTTTGTACTTAGAACTTCTACCAACATTTAAAATTAGAAAGAAGCCAAAGAGCCTTGTTGTAGGTGAAACCTATAGGATAAGCAGATCCTTGTGGCCGAATTTGATTTTAAAAAGATGCAAATGTATACTTTTTCTATATATCTGGATCATTTAACACTCAAATCCAGCCACAAGGATCAGGTAGAGATACTTTATCCACATATGTACATTTGGATCTTTTTAAATTCAAATACGACAACAAACCTCTACACTTGAAATAAGACAAATTGATTGGGATTGTTCCGGGCCATTTTCAACAAAATGGTAGAAATATTTCAGTAGTTCCTTTTCCAAGTTTTAGCTGAACTCTCTGACAGAGATCTGAAAAATTTTCAAAGCTTCTTTCATCAGAATGCGGTATCATCGTTAATTTATGAAATGAAATCAACTTTATTATCTCTTCCAGTTAGTCTTAAAATATTGTACAAAAATCTTAGAACGACTATAGATTTCATAATATTTTAAAATTTCTGCCAATATTCTTATCTAAATCTATAATAATTATCGTCAATAGATGAATTTTAATGTTTTAAATATATATCTTAATTTTTATGTAATTCAATATAACCCAATTCATTTCTAGAATTTTTTATTTTGCTTGAATTATTTCGTGATTTGTGATATGGCAACCTTAATAAATGCATATTAAACTAAAATTATTGTATTATGAAGGTATGCCATTGTTTGTATTTATAAGGTACTCCTGAGTCCTCGTATATATATGGAATATTCAATAGTACTGAACTATGCTATAGCTTAATTCAGTTTAATATTTCTTTTATGAGTTTAAGTATGTTACTGTTTGTCGATATTTATAAAAAAATAAACTTTATGTAAAATAATGAAATATGTTATAGGATGCTTTGATTATTGTTTTAATTTTTTTTTTTTTTCTTTTTTGTGATGCTGATATCATGTGATTTATACAGAGTGAAAAAATATTCAGCATAAAGTAGTGCAATTTACTTAAGAATTTTCAAATTTTTTTTTATAACAAAAAACATTTATATTTTATATATATGTCATTGTCTACCGTTTTAATTAAGATCCTATCAAGTTGCTGAACATTGCTGTATTGTATAGGTTATATATATTTGGTTACAATAGAGAAAATTCATCAATAATTAGGTTTCTTTTTCCAGTTTAACAGTTTGTATTAATAACACTGAATACTTTAGAAATTCAATTATCTGCACAAAATCAGTTTCCAATCGATTAACTTTATTTCATATTTTCATCTTTTAATTTTAAAAGAAAAAGTTCGTGTATGCTGAAAAATTATTAATTGAATTCATTAATAGAACAATTTAAAAAAAAAAAAAAAAAACATGTTACTGCTTATAATAAAATAATATACGTACATTTTTATTAATGACAGTAAAATTTTTCTTTTTTTAAAAAAAAGAAGATTTTAACAAAATTAAAAATAAAATTAAGTTAAACTTTTAGCAAATTTAATCAGTAACAGTCATACATCAGTTAAAATTGATAAAGTAAAGATATTTTAATATAATTTAAAAGCAACAATATTATTAGAAGATTGTAATTGAATTTGAAGATTAGATTATTTGTACAATTTGTTGGACGTCAATACGAAAACTATTAAAATATTATATTATAAGAGATATACTTATATTTGAAAACGAATTTATTTACTTGCTAATTGTTTAATGATAAGCCTGTCTCTTACAGACTTACTGCAGTACATGTTCCATAATAAGAAAGTAGTTATATTAGGAAAAAGGCGATATGATGAATAATATATATTAGGAATTTGGAATATATTGAGAATATATTATTCTTATTATTAGAATTTATCTCAATAAATTCGTACTCAATTACTATACATGGAGCTGTAATAGACCTTATCAGACATAATAACTTAAATTTAATTGAAAATGTCGATTATAATGAAAATTGTTTGTTTATATTTGGATATTTATTTGGTTGTATCAAAATATTTATAAGATATTTATCAAGATATTTATTTTATATCTATACATATATATATAAGCGTTATAAAGGTATAAATTTAAATAATTTGTTTACATCCGATATTTTGTTTTGTTACAAATATAACTTACGGTTTTCTATTCTTATTATAATGTAATATGAAAATATTCTTTATTTATTGCCATTAATTTGAAGCCAATGACCAATTGTAGCAATCAGGTTAAGAATCTATAGATAAAAAATTTTTTTTTGAAATTTTACTAAGAATCGAAACTAGGCTGTATTTCGTATATGATATTTCGGCACTCTAACAAATGTGGCATTAATATTTGCAACATTCAAAAATTAAAACAACATTTTTTTTTTTATATTTGGTTTCCAACTGATATTTTGTCTTTAAAATTTATTTTTTTTTATAAATATTATAAATAGGTTTTAGTTCAACAATAATATAAAATATTAGCTTAATAAATAAAATTATATCAAAAAATAATGGAGCTTCATTTTTATAAAATTATCAGTTTCGCTATTGAAATAAAACAAATTCGACGGGCGACTACGAGAATAGGTACAATCACACCATACAACTTCTTTCTATATATATATATGAGTATAACTCAGTGTCTACGCTTGATTTCTAAAATTTTGTTAGAGAAGTAAATTTTAATGCCAACGACTTCTGTAAAAGTTGGTTAGCCAATGCAACATATTCGGATAATTACGAAAGTTATATGCTCATATCTTAATAATATAAAAAGCTAGACATCTGAAATTTTGTAAAAATAGAGTAGCATAGAACTCTGAATTTTACATAAATATATTTGAGTACTTATTTAAGTTAGATATCTTAAATTTTCTAACAGATGATATAATTTTATGAAAACAACATAAATTACACTCGCGGGGCTCGGAGCTATTCAAAAGTTAACACAGCCTACTCTAAACTCTTCCTCGTTTTCATTTAAACTTTTTTTTAAATATTAGTAGGTAGTTTTCAAAAATTTGTATTCTTTTATTTCAACTTACACTTATCTATTTAATGTACCTAAAGTAGCACAAGCAAATATTTGATAAGTAAAGTAAATAATAAAATAACAGATGAACTTCTAACTTAATTTACAAAAAAAAAACGAAAATTAAAATAATTTCTTCTTCGAACTAATTTATTAATTTGATTGTTCTTTATTGAAAATATAAACGTATATCTTATAAAAACTTTATGAACATGAATGTTATTCTTATGGTACTTAACCCCACATTTTAATTGTTTTTTTCATTTCGTTTTGTATTTTATGTTATCGCTAAATTCCAAAAAGTGATTTAGTAAATACCCAAAAAAGAAATGTTTACAGTTCGTAGAAATTCACATTTGCATTTCAAAAAACGTTGAACAATGGCCATAAATTATGATATAATATAATATGTAATAGGTATTTGATTTAAAATATTATCCAAAAATTGCGTAATATTGAAAAACTTTTATATTCCTCAATATTTTAAAAAGGTTTCCCAGGAACATATTATAAAAATAAAAAAGAAAAACTTAAAAAGCAATCTAAAATTATATGCGTAATTTCTCTAATTAATTTTTAAATTTTATTTTCGCAATAATTGCATTCGCCACTACTCTAAACTACTATAAAGTAATAATAAAACAAAAATACTTTTTACAATTGAATCGTCGCAATAATGATACATCAGTTAATTCGTAACAAAACTAAACAAAGTCTATAAAATGAAATAAAAAAAAATGATTTCTACCCCGAAAGGATAACTTGACTCGTGAAAGCCTGAGGACATTAAGTTGTTATAGTATATGTTTTTTTTTTTTTTTTTTTATTCTCTAAATTTTATCCAATTGAGGAGTAAGAAGGCAACTAAAAAATTTGATCGCGTTTAAAATCGTTTTAGGATTGTTTTAATTTTTTTTTTATGGTTTTTTTGTCATGCGATTGTAGTTTTAACAAAAAAATAAAAAGTTGAATAATAATTTTTTTCGCACAAGTATTTTATTAAAATACTGAAGTCAGTAATAATTTTTTTATTCTATAATCAAAGCAATATTCTGTTTGAGAAATGAGGCTTCTCTTTTTCTACTTATACAAAAGCACTTAAAATAGATTTTGAGTTCGTTCTCCTACTCATGAACAACACTTTAAAAAGTTAAATTTGTTACATTGTACAACTTCTTAAATTTTAATAGCAGATGGTTTATTTGGTTTGATTGAAGAGAATTTACCTAAAAACGGAAATTTACGATCCGATAATATTCTAGGGGAGGAATCTTTGGATCATGAAAAGTATTATAAAATATGGAGCGTTTCATTATGTAAACATGTTTCGACAACAAAGTCCGTTCAAAATTTTTCGTTATTAATTGGTGCTAACTGAATCTCACCAATCCACTTGGAACTTTGAAGAAAAATTCTTCCAATAACTATATTTTAGCTTACTTTGCTCTTAACCTTTTTTAACAGCTAAAAATTTAACTTTTGCTTCCTTAATAATATGGTATAATCATTCTGGACAACTTTCTTTTGTATAAGCACCATGATTCGGAAAATGTACAGAATAAAGCTTCTAATTGCTTTAAAGGCTTTTTAATAAATTTTATGTAGTTTATAAAGAATTTTTTAATTTTTCGTATTCTGTGTTTTGACTTACAAACTTTTTATAGATCTTCAAAAAAAATAAATAAAATGTGGTGCTTATTTTCATAAGTAAAACATAAGAAAAAAACTTTAAATTAATTATAACTTACTATGGTGTCGGTATTTAGAAATATCTTTTTTATAAATAGTTCTATTTTATTAAAATTGTTTGATGCCTGACTGCAAATTCATTAAGTCAAATTCATAATTTCACAAATTAAAACTTATGCTATTTTAAGATTGAGATTCCAAGAGAATGTTGAATAAGATAAAAGTGTTATGCGTCTTTTTTACTATATATATATAATACATATATTGAAATTCATTTTATACAACAATTAAAACAATTTATCAATCTTTAACATAATGTTATCTTCTGAATATTTAGTAGAATACCAATATTTTTGGTTGTACTTCCTAATAACGGGCACGAACTTTTAAGATGATGTTATCACATAACGGTTTTTATAAAGTCACGATTCTGAATATATATATGTCATTATTGGCGCAAATGATATCTATTGACAGAAAAATGAATTACAAAATTTTTGTTTTAAAAATACATTTTTTTAAATCAACTTGTCTAAACAGTTAAAAGTTTCCTGGAGAACAATGAAAAATTAAGAAAATACTAGATTCGTCTTTTTAATAATAAGATAATATTGGAAGAGTCGCGAAGTCCCGAAGTTATAAATTACCAAAAATTTCAAAAATTTAAAATCATAATCCCAAATCATATTTCATCCAAATTTTAAAAACCCAAACTTATAAAATTTCAAACACAAAATACAAAAATTTGAAATTTTCAATGTTATATATGTAAACAAAATAATAAATGTAAAAATTATTGTTTATAGAAATTGTCAATGCTTTATTGTTTGCGAGATTTTTGAATTAAAAGTGATTTTACAGTTGGTTACGAAATAAGGGTTTCGCTTTTGCCCAAAATATTTATATATAATATAAATATTTCAATCAAAATAATTATAATATATGTTTATATATATGTATATATATATGTATATATATATATATAATATATATTTGAATCAGGGTAACCGTTTTTTCATAAATATTTATGTACATATATACATTTGCCAGATTCCGAATTTCAAGGAATTTTATAGGCTTGCACTTTCACAATGTTTATATATGAATATGTACATATATGCGAGTTTCTAAATTTGGAGGGATTTTATAGATTTTTATTTTTCACTCTAGCTAGAAATTAGGCAATTTAGAAATACTCTTATCTAAATAACGGTAAAACAACAAAAGCACTTAAAAATTCATTAAAAACGAGAAAACAGTAAACTGGTTATTAATTTTTCTAATTTTGTTTTTTTGCCAGAATAGAGTTAATTATTTTGTCTACAATTTATAAAAAAAGGAGTTTTTTAAATTATGATTTACCGTTACTTAAAAAATGTTCTTCCACTAGATGGCATTTGCATCAATAATGCGCGACATATATATTCGAAATCGTAACATCATAAAGTACCGTTATATGATGACGTCACCTTTAAAGCTAGTATCCATTATTTGGAAGTTTCTCCATTTTTTTATTTAAATATTTATTATGTTATATATCCGATATTGTCGCTTAAAAATTATGTTATATATAAATAAAGCAACAAAGCGAACAATATAAAAAAAATTATATACATACATATGTATATTATATACCTATTTTAGGTATATGTGATGTTAATTATTTTGTTCTACTTAGAGTTATATTGAATTTAATTATTTTGAAGAAATGACTTTGTCTTTGTTATTTATATATGTATACATTTGAAAAAATCATTTAATTAAATTTAAAGTAAAAATTTAATTAAAATAAAGATAGTTGTAATCAAATAAATATTAAAAAATTAAAAGTATTGAAACAAAATAAATATGTATATTCAGAAACAAATTCTAAACAACAAAGTAAAAATATTTAAGCAAAATGGTCGATCGATATGATAAAAGTATTAATTTTATTTAATTCTATTTTTGTTTTTTTTTTTTTGTCTTTTTATGTTTTTATTTTCATAGAATTGAATAATTTATCCTGAATTTGTATAAATTTTAACAATATCCAATCATATGCTTCGATACTATGATAAAATAAGGCAACAGAAATAAAAAAAAAACAGCAAAAACAAACCAAAAAAAAACAGATTCCGCGATATTTCGTGATAGAGCAGTAAAGCCTCCGGTTATCAGGATTTTCATTGTAGATTGGATTCATTTCAACAAATTCAGTAACTTGGTAAATTGTTTTAATTTCAGATTTTGAAGTTTTCGACGTGATATGCTTTTTGTTCTTGATATTGTTTTTTGGATTTTTTAAATTTTATTCTTCAATTTGTTTTTCTTTTGCTGTTTTGGATTTTGCTTTCAATTTAATTTTTATTCACTTTTCCCCGTAAAATGAAACCTAAACCTAACATCATCCCAAAAAAAAAAAAAAAATCAAAAGAAGTATATGGAGATTTTATATATTATATACTATTTATTACATTTTAGGCCATATTATTCCATAAATATAACCGTATACTTCTTTTTTTCTTATGTGCGTTAATGGTATGATACATTACTTTGCATATAGAAACAATTATAAACATTTATACATATATATACGAATATATATATGTAGATGTACATATATTTATAATGTATAGAGAAATATATATAAGAACCATTGATTAAAATAAACAAGATTTCAATATGAAATACACTATATCTACTACTTGTTTTAAATTTAAACACCGCCAAAAACATCACATACAATTATCTGTCAAAAGTAAAAAATTTTTATTTTTGTTTAAGTATAGGTTTCTTTTCCCTTCCCTATTTCTATTTATCTACCGAAATTTTCTTATTATGGTTGCAGTTGCCGATTATTGCCGTACAATTGAAATTTATTGACGACATTATTCAAATCCGATTGATATGCGCGATTGGAAACTAGAAGAATTGTGCATATTACAAAAATTCTACTTAAAATGAATTCAGAAAAGTGCACATATGATAAATAACATTATATATGTATATGTATAATGTGTATATATATATATATATATATGTAATTTTATGATGAGAGTAAAATGGAGAAGCCAAGTAGTTAGTAAATGGCTTAGTATCATTATTGGTACAATTTATAAAATGAAAGTTTCATTAAAACGTTGAGTCGTGATATAAATTTTAATAAAAATAAAAAAAAAAAAAATTATAATTTTAGATTTATAACGAAACATTATAAATTCGTTTACATATACATTCATATCATTAAAATTTCAGAAATTTAAGAGCAAAAATACTAGGAACTTTATTAATAAACATAAAATCAGGTTTTATTTTATAAAGTATATATTATAGAGTAGATCCATGAAGTAATTTAACAATTTTATTATACCTTTTTTTTTTTAAATAACATGTTGTTGAGAAGTTAATTTCGGGTTAAAAATTCAATACAAAATTTATTCTATTTTATATTTACAAAAAAAAAAATTTTTTTTTTAATTTATTTGGTTGCATTAAAAATTTTTTTTTTTTTTAGAAGGAAATATAATTTGAACTTTCTATGTGCTATATAATTGATCATTTATAACTTAAGAAAATAATACAATATACATATATATAAAATTAAACAATACCTATATATTATATTATGATTTTTTTTTATTTTTAAATACATACTTACTCAAGTTTTTTATATTATATATACATACAATTATAATAGTATAAAAAAGTAATAACTTTTATACAATTTTACATTAAAGAAAAATTTAATTTTACAGAAAAAAAAAAACTCATTTTTATTAATAACTTATAAATTACAAATGAATTTTAATTATTTATACAAATTTGAAAATAAAAATATTATTTTTCTAATATACATTATTACCTATATATATATGTATAAATCATACACAGAGCTAACTTTTCATTATCTAACAAATAAGAGGATGTATCTAACAAATATAAATAGGATAATTTAATTTTTTTTCTTAAGGAATTCTAAAATTTTTTATAAAATACTCAAACATTTTAAGAAGCTTTAAACTTGTATATAGATATGGTCAAAATTGCATGATATTCTAAAAAAAGAACAAAAATGTTTAAATTTTTTTTTTTTTAAATGATACAAAAAATCATTTTAATTTTTTTTTTTTTATTTATTTCGCGCCTTTTGAATTTAAAATTTTGATTCGAAAAAATTTTTGGCATACCTCCAAATTAACTTTGATGTATTCTTGTATAATTGGGATTATCATTTATAAATGAACAGTACAACAAAATTAGGACTAAAAAAAATACAATGTTATATAAAAATATAAAACAAAGGGGATACTTGTTGATTATACAGAGTTCTCAAATTTCTATTATATATATTATAAGTTATTTGTATAGAATGCAGTTTTTTTTTTTGTATTTATAAGTTAAACCCTAAAATAAACAGAAACATTTAACATTTTGAAAATTTTTTTTAGTAAAATACTTTTTGTGTATATAGATGAATATACGATAAAAAAAAAAAAACCATATTTAAAAACATAGCGCTAAGTTCAAATGTCATTTTCAACAATTTTTTATACTATTTTAAAACATTATCGCCTTTAGGGTAGGGAAGAAACGCTAAGTTTTCAGTATTTTTTTTTAATTTTCTTCTTCTTTTTCTTTTTATAATCAAAAAAATTTTAAAAATAATTGGAAAACATATGATTTACAAATCATTCAAATATTATGATTAATAGATGTTCTTAAATCTAATTTTTATAAGATAATGAATTTATCTTTTAACAGATTAAAAAATATGAAATTTCAATTGATTATATTCTTTTAATCATATGTATAATTATGTGGGTGAATGGGCACCAAAAATATTTAATTAAATAAAAAAAAAAAAAAAATCCAGCAAAAATTTAAACTTAAAATAAAATATCTTTTTAATAATATTATTTCAGTATAATTATTTTTAACAATGCAGTTTATCTTAATTTAATATTTACGATTAATTTTCTACTAAAATATATATATATATATATATATATATATATATATATGTACTATAATGCGTTTTATAAATTGTACAACTCATCATTAAATTTTTAAAGGTGAACGATGAACTCTTAATTAAGATGATGCCCTTTAGTCAAATAACAGAAAAAAAATAACAAAATGTATATACAATAATAGAAACAAATCGTAGGCATTATTTTCTTTCATTAACTTACTTTCTTTTCAGCATTTTAACTATATAGTTTTTAAATAATTATAGTTAAACAAAATAAAACCAATTTTTTTAACAAATTAGACTTTGAAAACTGATTAATTACTTGCACAAAAATCATCGAATTTACAAATACAAAAACTTTTGTCGGCATAAATATAAAAAATGGCAAATCATTGTTCATTACGATTTTTTTTTTTTAAAGATAAAAAGAAACATCGAAAATTTTTAACTTTTTTATTTAAATAGAATAAAATGAAAAAAAAAGTTATATAAAAAGTTTGAAACTAAAAGCGCCATAATTGTTTTTTACTGAAATTCATTATTTGTCCAGACAAAAAATTTTAAAAGTTAAAAAACAAAATAAAAAAAATAAAAAAAATGAAGGTTCATATAGGTATGTAAATAATACAAAATGGAGACTGTAATGAAGTGGGTTGAATTTATACAATTAAGGTGAAAACTATTTGTACTTTTTGTTAATGTGAGGAGTAATAATTCATTTTAATTTCTATATGGTATATTTTAAAAGATATTGGTAGAATAACGAAATAACTTTCTTATACTAATTTATATATTCAAATCGTAAAATAATATATATAGGTATATATATATATATGTAAAACATAAAAGTGTATTTAGAAATATTCAGATAGGTTTATTAGTGACAGGTAAGCGATGGATTTTATGAACATTTATTGATAATGAAGAAGTAGTTGTTTTAATATTTTATATAATGCTTTCTAATAGAATCTTAATTTGCCCTATAATGACAACAATATTGCACAAAATACAACGAAATAACTTAAGGCTATTTTTATAATAAAAATAACATGTACCATCGGGTATAAATACTTCAAAAAAAAAAATGTTGTAAATTAGCTTATTAATTTCATTCTGTCTGTTCGTTAATCTTTCAGTCTAACGCGTCTCTTTGTCTATTTAGAAAACTTCTATAACGTTTAAGATGGAGCAATAGCATTTTAATCATGGATAGATTTCATTAAAATATTAATGTTGTAGACAAACTTTTTTATATACCCCCCCTCATTATGGAGTTGCAGTTCTTTAAGTTTGAAAAATGCCTATATTTTCAAAAGTTCTGCTAAATATTTTTTTAATCTAAAAATGCAACACTACAGGAAATTTTTTAAGGTGTATAAAATAATAAAAAAAAACATTTTTTTTGTAATTTGGTATTTAAATTTACCGTTATGTACATATTATGTATTTAAATTTACTGAAGGAATATATTACATACAAAATATTTTAACTGATTTGTTATGTGAAATAAATAATTAGGATTTAGGAGGTATTTTAAAGTTGGATTCAAAATCAGGAAATTTTTTTTTTTGCAAAATATACATAATATACAATATTTTAAATTCCTTGATCTTTAGTAAACTTTAAAACTAATTAGGAAGGACTTTGGAGGTGATTACAAAATCAGAGTTTTAATAATTGTTTTAGACAGGGTTTACAGACGGCAGCTCCCACAATTTTAAATTCTTTGATATTGAAATATGAACGTATATATATTTCAATCTATATCATATATATTGAAAGAATTTTAGAGTTGGTTTTAAAATTACACGCTTTTTGCAGAATTCCAGATAGTCCTCCTCATTCAAAATGTCTCATAGACATATATATGTATATAAGTGCTCTAGTTAGCAAAACGAAATATCATGATTATGAATCCAACTTTAAAACCCTTGCTAATTCAAAATCTCCCATATATATTTTGGATGAAGAGTAAACCGGCTTTTATTACCAACTATATGAAATCCCTCCTAATTATTTTGTTTTAAAAATAAGAAATAATTTCCAAACAAAAATTATTGATTTCCTAAAAAAAATGAACTAATCCCCAAAAATATTTTTGTAACTTTTGATTAAAATACAACGCTTGGTAATAATGCAAATGCTCCTAACACTGCTAATAATTGCAATTCAAATAAAAATCCAAAGGCATTAATGATGTTTTTTAACTATAATACCCAATAAAATGAACTAATCCTCAAGTCAAATTTTGTAATTAATTCAGATAGTTCGGATGACAAATAGATTTAATAGACGATATAATGATTGATTACATAGCTTATAAACACTTTTACCTATCTATGCCCAGTGATTATATTACAATGAAATATGTACTAGCCCAAGACATTTTATAGAGAGACATTTCACATCATATCTTCATTTTTTTCAATTCATTAAGATCTTCATCACTTATGCTGTCATGGAACCCGTATTTCTTTCAGAAGTAGTGATATAAGAAGGTAATTTTATAGAGGCTATTTTCGATGTACATTTAGGTCAGTTTATATTCCTTATAATATCGCGGTTATGTGTTCGTCTATATTTTAATCATTATGAGTTTTCACCAATTTTATATGTACCTATTATGCTGACCTCCAACAGATCGAAAAGATTATTCAGGAACTCTTCCCTTTAGAGATCTCTTATTTTGAGTGCTGCAACAGTCTTAAAATAACTCAAAAATTAAGTCAACGTTAATAACTCAAAAACTATATACTGCTTTGCAAAGACGAAAAGAAGTCAAAATTAATTATGTCATAAAAAATACCGTTACAATATTATTTTTTTTTTACTTTTAAAGCCTGTACCCTACTACTTCAAAAACCAGCTCATGATGTTTTTTAAGTAGTAGGGTTCATGCTTTAAAAGACTTTTTTAAGTATATATTGCCAGGCATAATTTCTAAATGGAACCAAAAGCATGAGTAAAAAAAAATTTTAAAAAAGCATAAAGTTTTAAAATTTGTTTTTATTTAGGTACTTCAATAATTTTTTCTCTAATAGATGCTATTGAAAAGAAAGCTAAAACTAAGACCTCGTCAACTATGTGTCAAACATAAATTAATTGGTTTCGTAGTTTTCAAGATTTAAGCAAATTAAATAAGAACCTAAAAAAAACTTTATGCCGCATTAGCTTGGAAACTAAACGAAATAAAAGACTCTGAAAAAATACCCAATAATTTTTATGCTCTTGTTTGGGTTCAATGTTGTTTTGTCATTAAACTACGGCACATATTTAGTTTGTACTATAGTTTAAATGAGCTAGGAATGAAAATTTCATTTCTATAGCATAATTGTTTTACTAATCGCATTAACAATAAAATAAACGTTCCTCAATCAAAACTTCCCAAAAAACTATTCAGACGTACTCAGTAAGCTCGGTTCTAATGCCAGACATGTCTCTCAGAAATAGAATTTTGATTAGGCGATGTGCTAGTAGAAAACATAGATAAAATAATGGTCAGGACCCTCAAATTGTAGCCAAGTACAAGTCCAAGCGATGTTCGTTAGAAAATAATTCAACTTATATGAAAAATGGACTCAGTTTCTGTTATATTATGGATAATTTTAATGAAACAATTTTAAACTGACTAATACGCAACAGCTATCCCACATTCATGATTCTTTTTCCAGATTTAATTGATATTGTTTTAATTCCTTGGCTTGGGGACATCTGTATATTAAACGCAAAAAATATTTACAGCGTTTCCAATATGCATTTTACCAAATATAATTAATAGGATTAGACCTATTCATGTGATCAAAACATATACATATATAGGATTTTTACATCGGAGAGTAAAATAAAAAGCAGAACTAATCATAGCTATATCTTATATACTAATTTTGTTTTGCTGTCCGTAGACTTAGCAACAAAATATTATACAATATATATAATACATTCATATTCATAGTAACCAAATTTTCAATTCAAACAATATTTAATCAAACAAATATTTATTTATTTATTTATTTATATTAATATTACAAATCACTTAGAATATTGCAATCTTATTGCAATATTACAAAACAATCGGCTACTAAGGCCATTACAGGTCGAATACTATTATTAAATTATACACTAATATTATTTATTTTATTTTATTTGTATTTATATATTTACACTATATTTGGTTGGAAGGGGATTTGTTAAAGAAATGTTATATTTATTTTTTCTAATTAAATTTTAAAATATGGCACAACTAAACAAACGCATGCAAATAGGACATAGGAGGTGTAGGAGGTGAAAAATGACTTGAAAACAATAATTCAATAGTAATTATTTCTTTAATTTTAGATAATTCTTTAATTTTGGTAAAAAATTAATTAATTTGGTTAAAAAAAAATTGATTTAAAAAAAAACAAGTCTTTTTAAAGATGAAACATTAAATTTTTATACATTTTGTGATTCTTATAATTAAATTAGGCGATTATTCATACAAACATATACGTGTATGTATAGATATATATTAAATAATTATTAAAAAAAACTACTAATAATAATAATAATCCGAAGTTGCCATTTATCTCGACAAACCAGTGTTTTCTCATGGACAATTTATGTCGCTATGTCACGGGTTACAAAAAAGGAAAATTTGAAAATATATACTTATTCAAAAAGCAGAGGTAAAAATTATAATCATAACAATTCATAAACAGATAATTCGATCAACATCGTCATAACTTTGGATTTGATTCGGACTCAAAAATTATAGATGAAACTTACTCTATAAGTACATAATTTGTTTGTTTTTTTTATCATGTAATTGTTAGCAACTTACGACTTACACATTTTTGTATTATATGGTATTTCAATTAAGTGGATATAAGACAAAAATAGGTACCTTATTTAACAAACTGTATGGGTACTTATTCTATAGCAAAATTCTAAATTTATTTTTATTATTGTTTTTACTTCTATATACCACTGGCATTATACTATAGTTAATACTAACATTAATTTCATATGAATATATTTTTTAGTATCATATATTTATATACACAGTTAATATATAAGGAGAATGCAATCAAGTAATAACGTCATGGTACTTCACGTTTCTGAATATTCGTTGATATTTTGTACCGTTTCGTAATGACAGCATTATGTGACTCTGATGCGGAAGTAATGCCTATTTTTGTTTTTCAATATATTATAATATTATTGTAATATTAGAAAATATTATAGCTATTTTCTTTTCCAAAATTCTGCTCTTTTCTTACTTTTATTTTCTTATTCTTTTTAAATTTAATAATTCTAAATCCATAAATTCAACAATTTAAGAAGCATTTGAAACAAATATGTTCTGCAAAACCTAGTTAAAAATAAGATTTTTAGAAAAACAATATACTCTTTAATTAATTTTTATTTTTTATTTTATATCAAGGAACCTTAATTTATAATCCTTTTATGAATTAATCATATAGATAAATAAATTTATTAAAGAACAAAAAATTTAAGAGCATTTTTAATAAAAAAGTAACATTCTTTAAAATATTTTACACCTGTATAAACAAAAGTTTTTTTACAAATGGTTAAATTTTCTTGATGCGTCAAAATTGCGCAGTCAATCAATCTAATATTTTTGAAGAATGAAAACCATTTCAATCAAAATTCTTTCGATATTTTTTTTATTTCATAATAATCTGTTTCCTTTCATTAATCAAAATTTAATTTTATATAAAAATTTGTATTGATCGGAAGAAGATCAATTAAAAACAATATCAAATCCTTATTTTATAAAAACATAAATCTTTTAAAAGAATATAACCCAAATCTCTTTTCTTTGTATTTTTATATCTTATATATACATATATATACATATGTATATAATATGAAAAAGATTTATTTGACTTATTCCTGATCTCTTAAAAATGTTTTTTTAAACTTAACTCTTTGCAATATATATATATATATATCTTTGCTCTATATATCTATATCTATATATCTATATATATATATATAAATATATAGCAAAATTATACAGAAATATCATGTAAAGTTGCATGATACATGCCAGCAAATTTGTTTTTTGATTAGACTATCAAAATTTGTAAATTTATGACTCTTAATAGTTATACCTATAGGTACATAATTTTTTTTTTTAAATAATTTCTTTTTCTTTTCTTGCCAATTAAAGTTGAAATTCTTTAAATTATTGAATTTCAAGAAACAAAAAAAAAAAAAATATTTAAAGTTTACAGAATTTACTGATTGATGAGTGTTTTTTATTTTTCATATTTAAATTATCAATTATAATTATTTATCAGTTAAATATTGAACAGGTGGCTAAATGTAATAGTTAAATACAATAATTTATTACTTTTTGCATATTTTTATATAGCTTTTTGTTTATATATATAGGTATATGCGCATAAAAAATATACATATATATACAAAAATAAAACTCTTTCTAATTTTTGATAAAAAATTAAAAAATTTAAATAAAAGGTAAAAAACATTTTTGAGGTGCTTTTAAATTTTTAAACCTTTTTTTTGATTGAAAACTTTAAATTAAACTTAAGACTATAATTATTTTGTAATGTAAATTTCTACAAATAAAAAAAAATAAATTAAGTTTTCTTTTTCTACAATAAAAAATATCACTTCGCTTTTTTAAGTGTTAATTTATGATTTTAATTTTCAATTTAAAGAAGTTTTTATTTATTATAAAAATTGTGCAAGATCTCTAATGGATTTTTTTTTATAAAGTATCGTCAGCATATAAACCAATATCAGACATGGTAATTTGAGTAATAAAAATGTTGTACAAAATAGGAGATTAAACAGAACCTTGAAGAGTTACGCGAACGTAAACAAAGTTTTTAATTACTTGGATTGAAAATATTTTCAATCCGTAAGTCGTCGATCTTTCAGACGAAAGATCTCGGATTCAAACTGCGTTCAGATCAACATTTTATATAAAAGATTATAATTTGGTTACCTCTATATATGATAGTTCGTTCCAAACTAACCAAAATATATAAGGATCATTTCAAAATTTAAGTCCATTTAGAATTAGTTTCCAAATCAATATTATACGCTTTTTCCAGAATCTCAACTCTAGAAATAAGTTACGTAAAATAAAGCCGAAACGTACTTTTTTGACTTTATTTCAATTTCACATTTAAAATAAAGCCAAAATTATGAACTTTTTTTTTTCGGCATTTTTTCCTTTTTAAAAAAGAAATAAATTGAATAATTTTTTTTACATGTGCCTTTGATAAAATTTTAATATTATTTATCTTATTCATTATTATTTATCGTTTAAATTATTAAGCAAGGTAAGGCAAGGTAATTAAAAGCAAGCAAAGTAATTAAAATAGAGGAGCTGACAGTTCCAAGCCCCCGCCAATCAAATTATTGAAACCCAGACTTTGTAACTAACAGTAAAATCCTTCCGAATTTTTATTTCGTATATATATTACAACAAACAAGTATTTAAAAAGTGGAGGTTACCAAGGCCCCGCTAAATAAATTATAACAACCCTAATCCTTAAAATCCTTAGAGTTAATTACAAAATCGGAGTTTTAATTATTTTTTTTTTATGTGATAAGGCTTTTTATATGTGATAAGGATTTTAGAGTTGGTTGAAAAATCTGGATTTTACACTTTTTTCAGAATCCAACTTCAAAAATGTTCTTGATTTAGAATCTTGTGTATATGAATATATAAAAAAACTCTAGATAAAGGGAAATACTCTGATTTTATTAACTGCTAAGAAATTTCTTCGAATTCTTAATCTCGTATATACATAACTAACTCTAGCAAGCTACATTTGTAGTAACTACACATAATAATAATAATACAATACCTACTGCCCTTTTTTGCGGATCGTTATGGTCATATGACCTATATGTTATGGCATTATGACTCATTTGCACTATGGGTTAAAACACCACGATTTTTATATGAATTTTAGCGAGTTTAGCGATAAACCCACCAAAATTTGTTGTGGTTTTGTGTCCCACCACAATGGGTTATAACACCATATTAAAATTTATACTAACATTAAAAATTTTATACTAACATTTATACTAACATTTTTTTCTCCATATATGTTGTATAAAAATTGGAAACAACTTAACATCCTTCGAAAACAAAATATTTCTAAGAAAAAATCAGTTTTTAGCACATTCCAAAAAAAAATTTGAAAAATGTGTCTATTAGTTTCACTTTGTCCGTCCATCTGTCCGTCTGTTTACAAAACTTCTACACCGTTAAAGATAGAGAAAAATAATTTTGACCATGGGTAGATCACATAAAAAAATTAAATTGTAGAACAACATTTTCATGTAGCGCCATTCATTACGGAGCCCTATTCAAACTTTGAAAAACCCTAGTTTTAAATGCGTATATCTCATGTTCTGTTTAACATTTTTTCAATCTGAAAACGACATTCGACAGGAATTCAATATCAAAATTATTTAATTTTTTTTAATTTAGTATTTAAATTTACCGTTATGTGAAAACCAAATTTTGCATGATAAGTACATCTTTTCTTATATGAAATTGAAATTTTGGTGCAAGTCACAATTCTAAACAGGTTGTATTATCTTTTGGAAATGTACGCTTTTAAAAACCATTGGTTTACATTCTGTCTTGTTAAATTTTACTTCACATCTCGAAAGAGATCTTAAATATAAGCCACAAATTTATAAATACCTATAAATACCTATATCTATACAAAGACTATACCAAAAAACTCCGATTTTTTTCTAATACAAAGGTAAAATATGGTATTATTATAAGCTGTGTAACAAATTTTAAACGTTTCAGCTCATCTAAAGCAGATCTTTCAAAATTGGACAAATCTCCATATTACCTGCACAATTTTTATTATATATATATATATATATATTATAAATTTTACTTATATTTTCAATAGATAAACTTTTAAGAATGTTTGACATTACAATATTTTAACGGTAATATTTTAAAAATTTATTAATATCATTTTCATAACTAATAATATTTTGAAACGATAAATCTGTATAACAAAACCAGAAAAATTTTATACATATTCCTAAAGATTCATCTCATATACCATAAAGCAGATTCTAACCTTCCACTAAACGATTATCAATCCAAAACTTTTTCAAATATTCTATAGTACCATTTAATACTAAATGTATATATACATTAATTGTATATATTGTATAATAATGTTAAATTAATTAATATACGGTAAATGTATATTAAATTTACTAAGTACAAAATAGTAAATATAATTTTAAATATTATATTATATTAATGCGTACATAGTATATTTATATTGTTATAAGTATGTCGCCATAATTTGCAATATTTCTTTAAAAATATTTCCATTCATAGAATAATTTCTTATAAGTACAATAAAATACATATATGTATGTATGTAAATACGGCGCTATATAATATACATATATACTCTTATCATTCATTCATCAGTGACATATACGATATGTAAATAAATATGATATTATATAAGTATGTATGTATATCAATATCATATAAATAAAAATTCTTCAAGCAACCGTTATGTTGTTTATTTATTTACATTTTTTTGTACTACGCATTGTATCCTCAACAATTTCAAATTATCGAGTAAAACAAAATGCAAAAAATTCGTTAAAGAAATTTGCTAGAAAATTTGAAAAAATCAAGTAACACTTTCGTCAATTATAAAGTAACCCTATATTATTAAAAAAAGTTGTTAACAGAAATAAGAGTATAATGTTGAAGCTTTAATTTTTATGTATTACTTCAAAAAAATGTTAACAGGTGTTTAAAAATAGGAAATTTTCAGTTTTTGACCCCTTACAGCTCCTAAACGGGAGGTGATACAAAAAAAATTTCTGAAATGACTCATACTTATTTTCAAAGATCTAACTTCTGTCAAAACTGTTTAGAAGACAGAAGGGTTAAAGGATTTTGCAAAATTTTAGTTTCGCATAACGGTAAATTAAGACACCGTATGCCACAACTATATATTTATTGTATACTTTTAAAGCTAATAAAAGCAGTAATCGTTTGCCGTTTTCAAAATGAAGATATACCCTATACAACTTGTGCTATAACAATTTAAATATAGAGCTTTTTTGAACCTTTGGGGAGCTGTTGCTCCGTAACGGGTGAGGCTACAAAAAAAAGTTATTAAAAATAAAATTAATATTTTTGTGACATCTATCAGCAGTTAAAATTTCATAGCTCTATTTCAAAAAAAATGTGGGGATCTAAAAGTTAGGTGTTCGAGAGCTACCCGAAGTTTTGGTCGGAACTCAACCAAAAAAAATAGGGAACCTACAAATTGCTCCTAGAATATTTTGTGTAAATTTCAAGATTTTAGCTTTCTGAATTTTTGAGTTAGCGTGCTGACGGACGGACGGACGGACATGGATCAATCGTGGGACTTAGAATTTTTTTCTGATCCTATCCATACCTTTGAAGGTATATCTAGCTCGCTTATTTCGAGGTGTTACAAACAGGAGGAGTAATTTTATTATACCCGATCCTATCGTACGGGTATAAAAATGTTTAAACAAAAACGTTTCGACGAGAGGTTCAATTCTTTAAATCCATTTAACATTGGTATCCACAGTAAATCTTATATATATACATATATAATAAATAATTATAAAATCTAAAAGTTTTTTCAAAAATAAAAGGTATGGCACAACTATTACCCAATTTTTTTTTTTAAATGAAGGATTTTGATTACTTTTTAATTATATAGGTATTAGAAAAAAATTCTATAGTGTATTAGAAAAAAATATAAATTTATTTCTTATTTTTTGTTGCTCAAAAAAGTGTCCTTATCTAAAAATGCCTACTTTTCTTGCGATATTATTTTTGTCATGTTTTTTTTGTACAGAATTTTGTTAACGTACAAATTGTTTTTTATTTTATTTTTTGTTATTTTTGATTTAATTCAACAACAACAATGATGACTTGAAAATCTTAGTACAACGATGCTACCCTGAATGATAAAACTGTCTATTGACCAAAGAAATTAATTCTAAATAATGAAAAAAGTAACTAAGTAGGAAAATCTAATTAGAGTTGAAAAAATTTTATTATTTCATTTTATTTAATTTTTTCTTTGTAATTTCTTTGTTTTTACTCCCTTTCTTTTTGTTTTTAGATTTTTCTTTTGCTCCATAGCTAAGTCAATTTACTTATTTAGTAGAAAATAATGAGAAAAACAAATAAAAAATACGGTTTAACGTAACTAGATTGTGGATTTTGTGAAAATTTAAGAGGAGGAGATTAAGAAAAATATCCATAAAGGGTAAATATAAAATTAAAAGTAAAGGTATTTAAAAAATAATGGTTTTATTTTTATTAAATTTAAATCTTTTTAGCATTTTATAAGAATCCATTTTAATTGTTGTCTTATACTTATAGATTAGGTAATTTCATTCAATATCATAGATTTTGTACTCTTTATACATTTATATATATATAGCATATACAAAGTTGCAAACTACTTTTTTTCATAGGAACAAAAATTCCTTTGCGTTAATTTAGACATTTTACTAAAACCATGATCTGAAGATCAAGTTCATAGAAATTATATGATTTTTAAAACTTCTGGTATATATTAATTGAATAAATACATATATGTATATGTATATCTTAACGACAAAAATACAAAAATCTAATAGCTAATTGATACAATGATTTGTATTACCGATTCATTTCCTTTTTTTCTAAATGTATACATTTATACATATATATATACATTTATATATAATTAAACATGTATGCACGTACATTGGAATATTTTTTATGCTTAACCTCCAAGCTCCAACATACAAATACCGCAATAAAAACTTTACATATCCTTAAGCATATTTTTAAACTCTAACATGAAAATACAAAACATTATGAAATAATATAAAAGATAAACTTGAATATTTCGAAAATATAAAATTTAAATATTTAAATATCATCACTTTAAAAATAACACAAAAAAAATTTAAAAAAAAAAATATTAAAGGAAGAAGCTAAAAATAAATTATAAAAGTTTTTAATTTTTTGTACTTTATTAACATAATCATATATATAATATGTATGTATGTAGTTAAGATAATTATGTACAAACATATACATAAATAAAGTGGCATAAAAAATGTCTCCATTTTGAAATAAATTTCTTCATTTTGAAACAACAAAACAATGTTTCCATATTTACTTAAATATATGTATTTTATTAAATTATACTCTTAAATATTTCTCCCATTTGACATCCCATGTGTGTGGAAAAAAATGGTAAAAAAGAAATAAGAAAAACAATTGACAGATAAAAATAAATAATGTAAATATACTGATATGTATATATACATACATATTCTTACTTATATATATTTCTTATAAAACAAAGAAATGTCACAACAAAACTGACCAAAAATAGGTGTTTGTACAATTTAAAAAGTATGTACATAATATATCTACTGTATAGTAGCATATACATAAATGTACTTTAGTAGCATAAGCCTTGATTTCCATATTTTAGATTATATACAATATAATATAAAATAAATGCACATTATTTTTAATTGAAAAACAACAAAAATAAATTAATGATGTATATACCTATTTACATAGGTATATTTGTAGCTACCTAAATAAGTGCTATATAGTTCTTTTTGTTAAATCAGAAACTTACAGCGTCTAAACGGTAAACAGTAATGACTAATGAGTAATGAGTAATGACCATAAACTTTTGGATCTTCTTATTTTAACAGACAGGTATACAGGTATATATATATGTACGTAGGTATGTATAATTATATTATTTGTTGACTTTTAAAAGCTCAAACATTTCGAAATTTAAAACAGAAAATACAAGTGAAGTTTTTATAATTTCCATAATTCCATATGTAGCTATAATTTGAAAGAAAATTCAGTTAGTACGTATGTTTGTATGTATATAATTCCTTATAAACGAGCAAAAATATACTGCTTTAAAAATGAATTTTATTGAGAAGAACTTATTATTTTTTATTACCTCGTTAATTTGATTTAATAAAAATATTGACTAAATTAAAAATTTACTTGTAATAGGGCTTTTAAATTGTTCTTGTATTTAAATTGGATGATTTTCCTATTTTCGAACTTTTTTCATAGAGTTACCGATATTGAGTTTTAAAAACGTAATTAAAATCATAATCTTTTTTGTAATTCTAGGTAAGGTAGAATTATTGATTTATCTATTCATTTATTTATTTACCATTATTTTATTCATTTAGCTAAATATTCATTTATTTTCAAATCGGCTCGATCACTTACCTACCTATGTAAATAAATACCTACTTACTCTGATTGATGAAGTTCTTTTTAAATGAGTAATTAATTAATTCATTAAACATGCAGAATAAACGAAAGGAAAATTTATTTTAATATGTATATATATACAAATCAAAAATTAAACTAAAATCGATATAAGAAAATTTTATACATTTCAGCATAATATGAATAATGTTGAAAGTACCTATCTGTAAACTTTTATTTTTTTGAAACTCTTCAATAGTTGTAAGTAGATATTTAAACGTCCATAAACACAGCAAAATAACAGTAACATTGCAGAATCTTCTCATAAAAGTAAATCAAAGTTTGGTTTTTAATTTTTTGGTTTGATTGTGTTTAATTTTATTTTTCGGCATTCTGACCAGTAGTTATCTTTCTTGAGGATTAAAAAGAAAATATCAAATTGTTAAATTTTTTAAAGGACATGCAAAATTTAGATATACATACCAACTTCTATAATTTATATACTTTTACATATGTATTGTATATTCACATAAAAAAAATTTTATAGATGTACTGAATAACTGATGTTTAAATTTTTATGCTCGCACACTTTTACCGTCACTTATGACAAAAACAAAATTTTATCATTTCATTTGGATTGTCAATATTTTATATAAGTTTTATATTGAAATATACAGCCAAAGAAAAATTATGAGACTCCCTATTATCTACTTTATCTAGTATGAGTTGCTGTGTTGTGACCTGTGCTGTGCTGTGTTGTATTTACAAATTACAACGCAACGCACACTCAGCCTCTCTCAAATTTTTAAATTCTACTGCAATTTAGAACTTCTTCATACATAATAGTTCATCTTCAGTTTAAATTTTTATATCTACTTATGTAAACAAAATTGTAGAAATAAAGAGAGCGATTATTTCTTTCCTATATATGTATATTATATTTTTTATACAGAAATAAATATATATTACAAATTCATCAATTTTGAATTTGGTAACTACTAACGAATCCAAAACTCAACAATAGGTGTACTCAGTACTAGTCTAGTGTAGAACACTGGTTTAGTATATAATAAAACTAAAAAGAATGGGAAAATTTAAATGTGTATGAGTACTGCAAATAATCCATTTTCTTTTTGTATTTTCCCCTATATTATTTAGATCCAGATTGCTGAGTATAGGTTAGATAAAATTTATAACGACTAACGAGTAACAACTTAACAAGTATGGACTATGGATAGTGAGTTAATTAGTGTGAGAACACTGTACACTGTACAGTACAGTACACTACACTGTACACACTACTATACTCTATCAGTTCATCTAATTTAAATGTGTTTGTATGTATTTATTCAAATTGGATATTTATTATAAATGTAAAGAAGGTTTGGTTTAGCTGTTAAAATGTTATGTATATTTTTATATTGTATTCTTGTCTGATTTTACAATGCAAGGTGTGGCCTAATCTAGAAATGGTTGCTGCAAATGTTTTGTTTTTACTTTCACTTGCTTTCTTTTATTTTATCTAGTATAGGTATGTAATTGTAACTTTTCCTCTATAAGAGATGTTTGAATGAATGTTAAATAAAGTAATGAAATATTTATTACATTGAAATAATATTTTATGCATAGTAAACTGTAAACATTATTTTGTTTATCGAGTATATAATATGTATACCCTTCCATACGCATAGATATATGTATATATAGTATTTAATTTACACTACTTTATAAAAACGTGTTCATAGATCATAGTTCTTATATACTGCGACAAAAAATGTTTAATTTTTGAAAAGAATACATTATACATAATAATGGTAAAAATAAGAGAGAAACATGTTATGTATGTGTTGGTTTTATTTATTAAAAAAACTTCAGCTGGTTTATTATTTATTAATATTGTTTATATATAATTTAAAAACGTTTTTGAAGAGAGAATCACTTTTATACACACCTATGTGTACGGCGTACGGTGTTGGTGAATTGTGTACCGTGTGGCGTGTATGAACTATGAACGTGTGTGCTCCCTTGCATGCAATAGTATTTGTTTTTCTTATTTATTTTATGAATATTCCAATTCAATAAATTGCAAAACTTAACCATTTAGATATTGGAAAAGTATTTAACATTTATAATATTTTGAGAGAAATACCATAACTTTTCATATACCATACATTTCTTTTTGATTTATATACCTACAAACAATAGAATACAGGCAGCGTATAAAACTTAAGTGAAACATTTAATGTCCTATTTATTTTTCCTATGGTTTTATACATTTTCGTTTTTGTTTTAGATAATATATCCCAAATTATTCTTAGTACAAATTTTCTTTTTTATTTCTTGTATAGGTATACAAAACATTTACATGTATTTTTATATTGTTTTCTCCTCTGGTATATAAAACCATCCATACAGTTTTTGCTTTATTATTATTATTATTGTGATGTTATGTGAAGTGAAGGCTTTTAGCATTATATGAATTTATATATGTACATATTACATATAATACTATACTATGTATGTTCACTGTGCAGTTCACTATCATTTAAGATTATTAACGAATTTTGAGAGTAAAGAAATAAAGAAAGGAAAAGATAAAATTAAAAAACCAAAATACAAAATAGAGTAAAATTTTTTTTTATTCATCATATCAGTATCACATATGTAATATTGTGCAAAAAGGCGTCACGCGTAGCGCGAATACCCTCAAGGTTTTTGGACCCGGGCAGTTATGTTAGTTAGAATTTGTCTAGTGCGCAGAGTGTATCGTGTGCGCGTTTATTTATTTTTTCAAAATAAATTAGTTAAAATTAAATGTTAAGTATTTTTCCGATTTAATTAAGTTGTAATTAAATTCCTTAAAAAAAAACTACAAAAAAATAATTAAAAATTGTTTTATAAATATTATGAAAAATTGATTTTGATAATTCCATGTCAAAAAGTAAACAATTTTCAAAATTTAACTCAAATAAATTAATTATAAAATTAAAAAAAGGCATATACATATATATATATATATATATATATAACATATATATATATATATAAACAAAACATTAAGTTAAATTAATTAAATTAATGTTAACCAGTATAAATTTGGATATAAAATTCACTAGAGGTGATTATTTTATATGTAAGCATTTGTAATGTAAAAATGCTTTATATAATACAAAAACTAAAATTAACCAAAATAAATTGTTTTAATTAATATACATATGATGAATTTAAAGTTTGTTTTAATTTTTTTTATAATACTTTTCAAGTATTTAGGCTTTATTTATTTTTGAATTTAAAAAGTTTGTTTAAAATGTAGCGCCACATATAATATTATATCTTTTCAAAATATTATATAATGTATGTATATACATATAGGTACATATGTATATTTGATTTTAAAGTGAATTTTATATATTTTTTATAATGATGACAAATAAACATTTTTAGGATTAAATAAATAAGGTTTAATTTAAGGATTAAATAATAAGGAGGTTTTTCTTAAAGTAATAACTATACTTAACGACCAAAATAAATCACACAAGTGTTTATATTTAAATTTTAAATATTATATAGAAAATATAATATGAATATTATGTATATATATATCGGTATATTTTATATCACATATAGGTACATAATTTGTATTGAAATTTATATAACAGTACTCATTACTCATATTTTTTTATTGTCTATGCTTTATATGACATTTTTTTTATGAAATATAAATATGATATAATGTATATTTTTTCTGTTTTTGTTTCTATTTTGAATTGAACCTACTTTACAGAACATATGAGAATGTATTTATATATCTAAACTTTTAATTTAGTTTTTTTTTTTTACAATGCATGATTGCATTCTTTAAATATTTTTACGTATTTTTTTTCAATCAGATGTTAATTTTTATTTTATCGACCGGCTAAAAGCTTATTACTATACCTATAATTTAAGTGTAAAAAATTATTCGCGTCGTATAGTAACTTATTTAGTAAAATTATAATTAGGTATTCATATTTAGTTTGTGTTAATTATAAATTACAATTTGATTTTATTTTTACCGTAATAACAAAATATCTATATGTAATATAAAAATAGGTATAACATATAGGTAATCAATTCTCAGTGAATAAAAACTAATTCGTACCTATAACAATTTTAATTTTACAAATATAATGTTTTGGACTAGTATAAGAAAATTTTATGTTAACTAAGCTATTGAATGTTCTATTTGTTATTAAAATAAAAAGCAATAAATTCAAAATTTATTAAAAATTGCCTTAACTTAGTGCCAAATTTTAAATAAAACTTGATAGGTATACATATGTATTTAAAGATATATTTTATATATTATATAGTCGAATCTATATTTACGTTTAATTAATTAATTAATAACAACATAAAAAGCAATAAGTAATTCAAATTGAATAAATTTAATATATTTTTTTTTTTTAAATTTCACAGATTAAATAAAAAAATATAAGTACTATATATATTTATTAAAAAATTTATTTAATATTTAAATTCTTAAAAATATTACGTAAACAAATAAATTTAAATTAATACTACTATGTTTAGTACATATCTAAAATATATATGAAAAATTTTGTTAATAAATGTTTGCTAATTGTATATTTAATATTTAAATTTGGTGCCTGTTTTGAGCGAAATTATATCATTAATAAAATAAATGTGATAAGTAGCTAGTGTAAAACAAAAAAAGGAAAGCTCCGCTTAACTTCTAATTGATTATTATAGTGATTCTAAAATAAATTAAAATATTTTTTGTTGTTGTTTTCTTCCGTGCTCAAAATTTAAAATTAAAAGATTTTTGTAAAATTTTTAAGATATTGATTAAAAATATTGTGGATAAAATCAAAAAGAATTGATCCCAAAAGATTATTTGATATACAAATGCATATCCTACACAGGACCAATGATCATCAATTCGAGGATCAAAAATTTATGATGGTATGTTTAAATTTTTAAATTTTAAGTACATATAATTTTTTAAGGGATTTTTTTTTTTAAATGGAAATCCCGTCGGTATAAACAAAATAATTGTATTGTATTGTTGTTACATGTTATTATTCATAATAAGTATGTGTATCTCTTTTTAATTATGTTTATTTAAATCAGTCTTATAAAAACAAAATACATATCATATTTTTTATTGTTCCTTACTAAGGATAAAATAATTTTGACATATAGGTAGCTTTTTTTGAATTAAAAAATAAATGTTTCACGTGATGGATATTACGATTCTAATGGTATTATTCTAATTATCTATTTTTTTTCCTTGTATTTTAATAGTATATTTAAAAATCTTAACTTATGTAATTTACTATTTAAATTTTTATTATTTCAAAATTAATATAAATCATTATCATTAAGAAAGATAGAAACTGTATTTAATGAATGTTAATCAAACTTTAATTAAATATATCTATAAGATATGGATTTTTCTGAGACCCAACGAAACTTATATAAAATATTATTTATTAATTTATATGTTTAAATTAAACAACCTTATATACGTCTTCGTTATTTAATATTTTTATTAATTTTTAAATTAAAACGCGTCGCTCAGTAAAAATTTTAAAATTAATAAAAAGAATTGTTTAATTAAAGCATGTGAATTAATAAATAATATAATATTAATAGCTATAAGAATATAATAAAAATAACAATAAATAAATATATTTTAACAAAGTATAGGTAGGTAACAGAAGTTAACAAATATATCTTAACTTAACATATCTAGTTTTAAAAATACAAAATCTAAAAAATGTAATAAAAAATAACCAATATTTTCTAATGTAAATATGTACTAAGTATATTTAAATACTTAATGCATAGTTTTATATTATCATTTTATTCTAACTATCTGACCAACAGTCCACTGCTTAAATCTACGGCTTTTCAGTCAAAAGGATCTTGGAGTCAAACCTCCTTCAAGTTATATCCAAATATATGTATACATATAGTTAAGTAATATACTTAACTAAGTATTTTTTTTAAATGCATTTCTCTGCCAAATAAACGTTTCCTGTTCACGTGGCGTGGCTGTAAATATCGCAAGGAGGAATAACTCTTACGACGTGTGTGGGATTCCAACCCACACTCCCTCGCTGTTTACAGCGTATTTTATACGCTCTTACCCACTAGGACACCGATGCCTCTTATAACTAAGTATATAAAATTAATAATAAAACCACATCTTAGCTGGACAGATCTCGAAATATAGTCCAGTTATTTATAACTATATGAGTAAATAAAAAATAATAATAATGATAATTGATAATATACTAACTATCAGATGTCATAATTAATTTTATAAAACAAAAATAATGTTATAAGTACCTAATTTAATAATCTGTATTTCAATTTTATCTATTTCAAATTTCTCTTTCTCTATTTAAAAGTTTTAAACGAAAATAAAATTAAAATATGTACAATTAAAATATGTACATATATATGTGCACAAAATTTATAAAAATAAGTTATATTAAAAGTGTAACAATCCCAAATGATGAATAAATACCAAAACCAAATTCTTTTTCTCTAATTTTTTTCTTTTTCTTATGTCGTGATTGATATAATTATCTTGTTCTACAACCTAAACGTTATAATTTTTTAGTTTTTGACGTTTAAATTTTTATTATTAGATTCTTTTTTGATTTTAAATTTGTAGGAGGCCGTCAATCTGACTAAATTCTTAAATCTTATAATTTCTTAAATCACAAAAAATTCCAAGAACCAAAACACTAAAACCTCTACAGAATAAAAAAGAAATAAAATATAATAATAAAAATAATATTTTTTGATTTCCTTTAATAAATCTAAAGGCTACTTATACTAAAATCTTACGAAAACCTACAAAATAAAAAGGAATAAAATAATAACAAAAACAATATTTTTTGATTTTCTTTAGTAATTGACCAACGTGGGTTTGCCGTGATTCAAAACCTTTAATTTGTTATTAAAAATAAATAAGTATATATATATATATTTTTTTGAACTCGCCATGTGTGAAATACTAGTTATATTAAGACATGCTTAATATAACATGCTAAAAAGGTTAAAGTTAACTTATATTATATACATAAGTATACCTACATACTTATAAATATAAACAATAGTGATTCTCCCAATAGTGACAAAGATTTAAACAACAAAATGTTATACTCAACATGTTGTCTGTTGTAAGTTTACATTATTCGCGTTACTTTTACAAAAATGTCCAGACACTAATTTTTATTTATTTTTCAATCGTGCTTTTAACTCGCGAATTTTACTTTAATCTTTTATCTATCATCAATATATATTGTTTTTGTACCTTGCGTCGATTATAAATAATCATATTTCGTATAATATACTTAAGTACTAATTATTCTTGCAATCGTTCCATTACAAAATACACTCTTTCACTTGTATACTTCAATCATCAAGAATTTTCATTTTATGCAAAGAAAGATGGATTCATTTATACTGCAACCTTACTTAATTATAGAGTACAGTTATTATGGATACAAAATTTTAATAGTTTTAAAGCGTATTACAAAAGAAAAAAATAATAAAACAAAACGTTTTTTTATTAATCGCACGCGCAATATGATTTTAATATATTATATAATTTAAGAATGGATATGGATGATAATGTAATAAAAAAAATTCCAACTAATGTTTAAGATGTTGTATACCTATTATATCTTTTCATATTTTCTTTTATGAGTTTTTTTTATTTTTTTTTTTTAAATTTATATACACTGAAAAACAATATTTAAAATTAACAAAACTGTGTGCGGCGCTCTTTGCTTCATTTTTCTTTCTTGTGAATACATACATATAATAAAATAATGATTAACATTTTTTTTTTGTTTCAACTTAGGCATCAAGTCAATAATGTGGCCACAAAATTGGCACAATTTAATAAATCAATGATTTTAAAATTGGAATGTTGTTATAACTAAAATGTACATACATATGTATGTATAAACGTATGTTTCTACTTATAGAGTCAAAAAATGCTTTTTTGTTTGCTTGCAATTACTTACTTATGCTCATAAACAATTTTTTTTTGGAAAAATACAAAATATTTGAAGAATTTTCAAAAGAATTTTTTCGGATTCCTCTATTTTTCTGCCTAAGTAAAATTAAGTACATATTTGTAAAAATATATACAAATTTTAAACACCACAATTTAAAAAAATGGGCGAATATTTCCACCGCCTGTATAATCCTTTCTTGTATATATAGAGGTAGGTACTTGTTTATTTGTTTACTTAAATACATTTATATATATGTATGTTACATGGATCTATGACAATTAACCTAAAACCATTTTGCAAAAAGACATTTCGCTTAAAGCCATGTGACTTACTTAACTATTACAAAATGCCCTTTCACAAAAAGATTTTTAACAAACTTTTTATAATATAATATATTTATTAAAGAAAGTATAGTATTTATAGTTTTGTACATATATATGTACATATCATGTAGATACTACATATATATATATATATATGATGTTAAATGAAAAAACAATATATAATATATGTATATAATATTTTATTTTAAAAAGAAATTTATATGTATATTTATCTAAATATAACTAGTTTTTATATCTATTTTATGTACATAAGTTTACATGCATAATATATAATTACAGTCTACCTGTGCCTGAAGTTTTTTACCACATAATTTCATTCTGCAATATTATGACAAACTATTAGAAGAAGTGGACGATGATGGTAAAAGAATGATGAATTATATTTTCGCACAACATATACATTTTTGGAAAATAATTTCGTAAAAAATAAAAATTAATTACAAATTTTATTATTTCATATCCCTCATAATTTAGAATCTGTCATATATCCATAATTCAGAATCTAATCATAATTTCATAATTCAGAATCTGTCATATACATATATAACTTAATAATTAATCCTAATTATATTTTCTACATAATATATTTCAACTACTTATATGTACCAAACTTTTAAAATAGGTTAAATAGCTGTCGCTTCCAAATTCCCGTTAAACAAATTATTAAAACCCTGATTTTGAAACCAACTCTAAAATTGTTCCTATATATTTCTTACATATATATATTTCAACAACACAACTTTTAAAAAAGTGGAGGCTGCCGCCCCAAACTCCCACTAAACAAATTATTAAAAGCCTTATTTTGAAACTAACTAAAATCTCTCTAATATACATACTTATGGCTATGTATATATCTTTTTAATAAATATTTATTACAAAAATATTTGTTTATTAAATAAGTATTAATTTGTTGAAAGTCTTTTTGTGAACTGTCCCTTTTGCTAAAAGTCTTTTCGTAATAAGTTTTTTTTTGTCAAATGGCATTAGACAAAAGGTCTTTTTACGAACTGAATTTAGGCAAATTGGGATGCTCCCATGTTACATATATGTATGTATATGTACATTGTAAGTTTTAGGTATTATTATTTATACACGTATACTTATATAGATCTAAATATTCTTAATCTTATTTATTAAATTTTTATTCATATAAATATATTTAACTATAAATGCATATATATATATGTACTTATGTTCATATATTATATATGTATACATTACATTTAATATTTAATATTTAAAATATTAGATATTGTTCTATTCGAATTGCCTTTGAATGATTCAATAGTAGAAAGACAATGCATTTAATAAGTTTTCTTATAAAGGAAATATATATACGTATATACAGATATATTCTTAGAATTATACATTTTAGTTTTATGGTTTTATGATCATAATATAAATTAAAGTTTTTTTTTAAAGATACTAAGAGTATAGTTTAAGAAAAATATTTAATTGCTAAAAGAGTATTGTAAATTTCATCATAATTATTAAGTATATATATTTTCATATAGGTACCTATGTATGTGTACATATAAACATACGTAATAATTTGTTATTTGAGATTAGTTAGATACCCATATGTACATATAGTACATATATATATTCTTATATTAGTTTTTTATATATTTATTTATACTTTTTCAACGTGGTTTTAATAACTGGTTATAGTTTGGGGAACTTTTCTATACTTATACTGGTTATATTGGGAGTACAAAATACTTCCATTTGACATGTCCAATAAAATATAAATATTATTAATGAAGATTAAAAACAACTTAACAAACAGTGCAAATATACCAAATTAATTTCATTATAACTATATAGAAACAAAACAAAATTCATATGTAATATAAAATAATTAAGCATTTAAAACATGTTGTTAAAATTTTGAATGTATGTACATATTACCATTGAATGTAGACGTATATATTGTATACCCTTATAATATTTTATTTATTTTTAATAAAACTGAAATATTTATTAGTCATATATGCATGATAAAAGTATTAAATTTTTAATTATTCAAATAAAAACATTTAAAAAAGTTACTATGAAAAAACAATAAAATAAATTTTCTTAGTTCTTTCAAATATTCGTATAGTAAAAAGATCAAAATTTAGACATATGTATTAACTAAATAAGTATATACCTTTAAGTATGAATATTCTTTTTATCATTAATCTTATAAACCATAATTTAATTATAATTAGATAAAAATTTTTTGATATTTTTTAAACTCCTCCTTTCCAATTATTTTGAAATTAATAACCGATTGAAAAGAGATTTTTAAAAAAAAAATTCTATTAAAATTTGACCTTTCTTTAAAATACACAGACTCCATGGCTCCTTTTGCAGTTTGTTTTTGTTCAGTATTTTTATTCATTTTTTTTTTATATATAAATTAACCGCAGTATTTTAATGATCGTGATAGTTTTCTACTTTTTTCAGTTCTAAACATTCTTTTCTGTCTGAAATATTCAACAGAAACATTCAAATAAATATAAATATGTATAGCTTAAATTATACTTCACTCTAAACTTATAACTTTTCAGATTCTTCAATTTGAAATTGGATGAACATTCGATGATTTATGACCATTTCACACAATAAAATATAATAATATATTAAATGATTTTGTTTTCAGTTCGATTTTTTATTTTTTGAATTATTTTAGAAGAAAAAAAAAAAACTTACTTATAACTTATAAGTACATATATGCCGTGTGCCAAAAAATAAAATTTGTTTAATTAAATTTTCATTTAATATTTAAAATTGTATAGTACTTCTACATAATTACTTACTTGCTTATGTAGTAAAATACGATTATATTCATTAGTGTAAGATTTATTTCCAGAGATTCGCAAAGTAAAACAAAAACATAATTTAATATAAACCAAGTAACTATCTCTTATTTTATTTTAGTTTGTAAACAAAGGCCAACATATTTAAAGCTTAAACTTTAAACCTTAAAAATATAGAGCGTTTTAAAATATCAAACAGAAAACTTATCATGAGTTTTCTTCATTTTTTTCATTTTGTCATTTCATTTATATTGCGTGCAGAATATCGATATAGCTAAACATTAACATAAGATGTCAATCAATCAAACAAAAGTGCATATAAGTTTATTTTAGAAGTCAGAAGAAATAAAGCAAAATAACTAAAAATAATAAAAAAAAAACGTCAAACAAAAGTTTGCATTAACATGCGTGAAAAGCAAGATCAGTTAAATTGCACTTTAATATTGTTTTAGTTTTTCAGTCAAATCCTAGATCAGATCGATTTTATGAATTTATAACCTATAATTAACAATACATTTTGATGCATGCACAATAATTTGAGTAACATACTAACTACATATATGTTATATAGTTTGCTCTTAGTAATTGTGTTTTCTTTCTTAACTATTTTGAAAATAAATTTTAAAATACAACCATTCTCTATAGTCTATAAGTATATGTATTATATTCGTAAAAAATTACCAATATTTACTTATTTAAAATCTACCTTTTTATTTAAAATTTTTTTTTCTAAAGTACTTTACTTACTATTTTACTTTTAAGTATTATTGTAAATTTATATTATTAATATTATTTTTCTATTTAAATAATTGAAATAAGAGACCGTGGTTGCCAAGTGGTTAAGCGCAGAACTTATTAATAGAGGGGGTCGGATTCAAATCCCGCACAAACAGGAAATTTTTCTAACTGGAAGGAAAATTTTTGAAAAAGTAAGTTATCCAAACTATTTGGTGTTATAAGCTATTTGGTGCTATTATATATAGGTACTTAGCACCTACAGTGTATAGTGTTATATGTATAATAAATATACTTATATAATTAGTGTTAATATGTGTTATATATATAGTGTTAATGTGTTATATGGTGTTAATACCTATATGTTATACAATATAACATATAACCAAAATAAATATAACATTACTAAACTAATAATACTATTGAACCCATAATTACCTTAGTAAACGATGATTTAGTAATATTAAACTATAGATAGACGATGGTTTAGTAATATTATATACATTATCATATTATGATTTAATATTAACAAGTAAATGAATAAAATAAAATTGTAATAACTACATAATTGAATACTTATACTAAATCTAATCTAATAAATTAAAATTTAAATATTTATTTTTTCTTTTATTCCTTGCACGAGAACGGTGCTTCCACATAGCCTCATCATCGCATTCTGTTTTGGGCTAGTGTTTGAATTTTTTGTTCGTGTTTTTCAATTTCTATTCATATTGGGTATTCTTTCAATTGTTTTTAAGGTTCTCGTTATAGCTCTTTTTTAAAGCATGTATGTAAAGCTTGAAAATTTATCGTTATGTGAAAAACTACTAAAATTTTCTAAAATTTTGATTCCTTAATTCATCATAAAATTTTGATTAATGACAATTGACACAAAATGTAGTCATATTAAATGATTTGTATTGCCTTTTTGAAAATGTACCCCTTTAAAAGGCTTTGATATTGCTTGCCTTCTTATTTCGGGTTATACATAAATTTATTTTTCCATTTTAATGAAATTAATAGGAAATTACACTTTACTTTTATGAAAACATTTTAATAATTTATTTGAAATTTTAATGAAATCAATTGTTCAAATAAATTTAAATGACAATAGCTTTATTTTTACAGTTTACATTATACTTATTATGATTTAAAATAATTGAAAACCATTGGAAATTCATATTAATTTTTTTTTACTGCATTACTTAATACATTTTTTATAGTTTACCTGTCTAAAATGATAATTTCAAAAAAGTTTTAAAAAACTTCAAGATATTAAACTCAACAAACAAGACATTTTTATTATATATGAAAACTCAACTCATCACTAACAATAAAACACAAAAATCACATGTATTGACTAAGTAAAGTTAATTTACTTACATAAAATATGTTCTAGTATAAGCATAAGTACATAATATATATACATACTTGTATTTTATACCAAAAAAAAAAAGATAAATTTCCTTTATTAACATAACTGGAAAAAGCGCAAACATTATGCAAAAAAAAAACAGAAAAAATTGCAAAAATAGAATATATGTATATATATATATACATAAACATAACAAGTAAAAAATCATAAACACAAATTATTATGATGATCATAAAAAATGTTTCAAAACCGAACCCATTAAAATAATAAGTTTAAAAGCACATTTGTGTATTGAAAATTTAAAATATAAGTAATAAAAGTAAAAAAGAAAATCATTAAATAAGGTGTTATTATATTTAAAGTATAAAATATTTAAAGTATGAAATACTGAAACAATATGAGATTACATATTAATAAGGCAAAAAATTGTATTTAAGTTCAAAACATTCAAGAATTGAAATCTAATTAAAATTTTAATCACCAAATTTTAAGCCTTTATATTTACATAAGTAAGTATATACATATATATATATATATGTATGTCTTTATTATATTTCATTTTGAAGTTTATCCGTTTATTTATTTCAATATTACTAGATACTATTAAAATTAGTCACTTTATTAATTTAAAGCAGTTCAGAATCAAAATTTAATTTAATTTCGCAAAAATAAAATTTAAATAAATAAATTGAATTATTTTTTAAATAACAAAAATATATAGGTACATTATTAACTAAACTAAAATATGTACTTATAACCTGCGTATAATTATTTATATGTAAATATGTAAGTACATAATAAAAAAAAATTTTTATATTAAATTATCAAACAAAATACTGTTATTGCATTCACATATATCATACCCTTTGACTCTTTTACATCGTATATATATATATATATATATATATATATGCAATATATATATATATATATATGCAAAAATATAATAATTACTAATATTAAAAAATTCAAACATTTAAAACAAATTCCAAAATGAACGTGTTTATACTTCTTTTATACTTATATTGAAAATTAAAATTTAGCTCTAAGAAAATGGCAACAGCGAAAGAATCCATTTGAAATTTGATAAACATAATGTGGAATTCAAATCTTTGGTTACGTTACGTTATAAATTTCAGTTTCAATTTAAAAACCCACCCATTTAAACCAGTTGACTATAATTTTATTTTAATTTTATGGTACGCAATCGAAAGAAAACAAATCACTTACAATTTTTTTCCAATTTTTATTTTATTTTTCTTTTTTTTTTTTTTTTTTATAAAATTATATTTAACATACATATAAATATATCTTTTAAATCTAAATGTTATACCCTAATGGAATTTAAACTTACAATCAATATTTTGTATTAAGAAACAACAAAAAACACAAAAAAAAAATTCAATGTATTAGTTATAATCTTGGTTTTGTCGAACTTAAATGTGATCCTTGATAAAAAATAAACAAAAAAAAAAAAAGATTCTAAAACGAAAAAAAAAAACTATACCTATATATTGAAAAAATTACAGTAGCTACAACACGTAGTTGTACAAAAACTTTTAACTGCTGTTTTTTTTTTTTTTTAAATTAAATAATTAAATTTATTATAAATCTTTTAAATTTGTATTATTTGAATGTCAAAAATAATAACTAAGTTTTTACTTAAATTGAAATTTCACATATTTTCTTAAAATTAAATGCATATACATATGAATATAAGGATACATATATATATATAAACCTCCAAAAGCAAACTCTTATATTGTTTAAATTCATAAATATATTTCATAATAAAGTCAAACCAAGCCAAGAATTTTTATTAATAATTAAAATATAAATTTACAAAGTTATTTTTTGAAAATATGTATATGTTCTCAAAATAGATTCTAAGAAGACAGTGTGTGTTTAAAGCTAAAGATTTAGTTAAAGTCGCACATAAATTTGAAAAGATATATTCGAAATTTAAATGTTAAATTGAAAAGCATTAAACTACAATTGTTTTTATCTATAAAAGCTTAAGCAATTTTTTATTGTTTGGCATTTTCAGATTGAAATACATATTAAGCAGAACTTGAAATATATACATTTAATAGAGCTTTTCATAAATGCATAAAAATAAATTAAACAAATTCGGGTTAAATTTTGCTTGCAAAAATGAGATTTGAGTTCAAGCACAGTTTTGTACATTCATCCAAATGTTTATAGACTTTAGAGGCTGAAACAATCAAAATACATTATTAAGTATGTTAATTATTTAAAGCTCTAAAATTTCGAATACTTATGTAAGCGTATTCTTATATAAACACACATACACACATAAATATGTATTAAATATACACACATACATATATATTACTTATTATCTTCATTAGGCATGTAAAACTTCAAAATTAAAACAATTATTAGGTAGGTGTTGTTATACAAGTAAAGTCGCTATAGCAAAAAAAAAAAAAAATGATTCAAAATCAATAATTTTCGAATAATGATTTCAAAGCTATACTAAACTGCAAAATTGTAGAAATATGTGAAACAGAAGCAACTGTTGCATCTTCGATTCAAATGTTGCAGTAGAAATCAACAGTAGAAACTTTGAGTTCAAATATAATTTCAATTAACGAAGAACTTAGTATAAAGTTATTCAAAAGGAATGAACACTACTGTAAACAAAAAGATTAGTACTTAATCGAAATTTTCCATGACATTATCTGATATTTTAAATAAAGTAAAAAACGAGGCGTAGAATTGACTGTGCGTAGAGTATAGAGTTGACTATGTCAACTGAAGATTACTCTAATTAAGTGCCCAGATAAATTTATGTAAATTTTCGAGTTGTATGAAAATTACTCGAATCCTTTGCCCCAAACTAACCAAATCTTACAACACTCATTGATCTGATCATTTTTTAGGAAATTTCGGATGATTAGTATAGCTTTCTAAGTACCAAAATATGAGAATATAAATTATATTTACTTGAAAAAGGTTGTATGGCACTGGCAGTTGGCACACCCGAACTTGTTGCTCTAAACCAATAAAACACACATTACAGAAGTTGGTAGTTATGCAGCTTGACTTCTTTTCAAAAAATTTCAGACACCTAATTTTAATAGATACTAAGTTATTTTCACAAAAAAAAAAGAAATTGTATGATAGCTACTCGAACCTGTTGTACTAGCACAACCAAATTTTACAAAAGTTGTTAGTATGCAGCTTGACATCTTTTCACAAAATTTCAGATAAGTATCTAACTTTAATAGACACAGTTATTTTCATAAAAAAAAGAAGCTGAAAGGCAGCTACCCGAACCTGTTGCATTAGCCCGAGCAAATTTTACAGAACTTGTTTAAAACCAGAAAATTGTTTAAGAAGTTATGTAACAGCAACTCGAATTCGCCATTCGAATTTCAAAGCCTAGCTCCCATATTTTTTAGTTAGCTTGCGGACCGTAAAACATAACTATATTATAAATTTGATTCTAAATATAACATACTTTGTCATATCCAGCTTGTCTCCTTTAAGATGTCACATAAACGTAATAACAAATTTATTATACCCTGAGAGATACGTTCGTAATGGGTTTTAAAATTAATATTTCTAACAGTAGTAACACACAGAATATTTTCGTAAAAATTTTTATTAAGTAGTAAGTATATATTCAAAATATTGATATGAATATTTAAGACTAATTTATTGCACAACTTTTCTGTAATAAATCTTTATAACTTTTAGCGAAAATGTATGAGGATGCTATAATGGAAAAAAAATTATTTTATATAAATAAGTACTTCGTGACGAAAGGTTCATTACGTCTATTACTACCATGTGATAATTTCAATAATCCACTAATCAATTAATTTTATACATAAGTCAGTATTTACTTAGGTGTAAGGTATTTATATATATTTAATCATGGAAATAAAAATTGAATTGAATTAAATTAGAAAAGAAAATTGTTTTTTATTTTTGAATACATCAATTATTAACATTTTTACCATTATAAATTTTCTTCTTTTCCGTTTTCATCCTTATCTTTCCCCATCTCTTTTTATTAATCAATTTAGTAAAGCATTAGCTTTAAAAGATTTTTTTATTATACTTTTATTTAGTTTATTTTGTCCTGGACTAAAGCAATTTTTAACCTCAAATTCAACTCATAATTTTGGTAAGTTGAAATTTTCAGCTTTAGCGTAATCCGATGATATTGCGTAATTTTAATACATACACATTTATACAAAAATAAAACAAAAATAGTTAATTAAATTACCAAAATTAGCTATTCTTTCTCTCTAAATGGTGAAAAAATCATAAAATAAATATTTCGTAGTAGTTTGCAAAAATATAAAAAAACATACTTATATATAAAAAATATATAAGTACAAAAACTTAATATTTCTATTATTTTTTTTTAACTCGCAGAATATTTTCTTAAAGAAATATATAAATAAATAAGTATTTTTAATAAACTATAAATTACATGATAGTTTTTGTAATAAATCTTCATAACTTTGCACAATCTTAGGTTGTTGTTGATGGATATTCTCAAAAAAACAAAAAACAATAAAATATGTAATTAAAAATGTTTAACCAGCTAATGCTTTATTAAATGCGTTCAAAAGTATATATAAACATACATACATAAGTAATAATTTTCTTTTCCATTTTAGATGAAAATGGATCATACTTGGTACTTCAAAAATATGTTTAGAAAAAATGTTTTAAAAATTCATGAAATATAAGTGTGATGCGCAATATATTGAAGTATGTACATATATATATACATATGTATATATCAATTACGATGCATTATTAAAAATTATTTTATACTTATACTTTTAAGTGCATTTGATAAAGTATTAGCTTTTAATAAGTAATTTAAAATAGTAATTTGTATTTAAAAAGGAAAAAAAAATATTATTTATTTTTGAAAATTATTATAAAAATTATTTTTGATATGATTTTTTTTTGTAATTTATATATTAATTCAAACTGGAACTTTTTAAATTGGTCGTAATAAATAAATGATATGTCGTTATAACGAATATCGTATATAATAAGCAATATTTATTGTATGTCTGTATCTATGAAAATTTCTACATCGGTCGGTTGGTAATTTATAACTTTTATAATATTGAGTCTTTTAAGTTTTACTACTTTAACTAAAATAAACGTTTTAATATTTTAATTGCACATTCCTATTAATTTTTGTTATTAAATCTGCAAACGTAATGCGGATATTGATATTAAATTATTGACAATACGTAAATATGTCCAAAATTCTTCTCTTGATTGTGCTTGCTGTTCGAGATAAAATAAAATTACAATCATTCTAGTATAGATACCTAAATTGTTTTTTTAATTATTTTTCAATTTATACAATAAAACTCTTTTTACATTGCACCCTCAAAAAATAAAAACTGAAAAACATTTGGTTAACGTAAAAAAGGTATAATTTACCTATACACATTTGTATTTAGTATTTATATATATATAATATTACATATAAAGTAATCAAAAAATAAGTTTCTTAAATAAAACTGCTATTTCAATTAAGCTTCTTACTATGGACATGACTTTTTAAATTTTTTTTTTGTTTGTTTTTTTTTTTTTATTAATTATAATAGACATACTTATATACATAATAACTATTTATAGCAGAACGCTTTCCTTTATCTTTAAATAAAATTTTAACCAGTTCCCTTTTAATATGTATTCCTATACATTTTTTATTGTACATATACATACATACATATATACATATATGTACCTATATATATAATATATATTCATATAAAATAAATAAAAATAAGTAATAAGCCAGTTAAAAAGGAAATGATAATCGATTTTCTTCAAATGTTTACATGATTTTCAAACCTATAAACTCCATCCATATAAGTATAACCGTTTCAACTAATTTATGATGAATCCAATAGAACATGAAAACGCGAAATTCCTTCAAAATATTTTAATAAAGTAGTAAAACTCATTCATAAACCGTTTTAAAAGTTTTATACCTACTCTTTTAAATTTTTATTATTTTTCTTGTATGCATATTTTTTTTTAATTTTTAAAGAACAAATATATATATGCATACACAATTTTGTACATATTCATATAAAATACATATATCAATGTATGTAAGTATATACTATTTTATATTCAGTTACAATAATGAAAATTACTTTTTTTTTTTTTAACCAACATTCTAAGTTTGTTATTTGAACAAAAAAAATGCTATTCAAATTTATATATTCAAAAAATGAAAAGAAATAAAACTGTTAAACACAATGATTGTAAAATAAAACTAAAAAATTTAATTTACATCTTTTCTCAATATATCAATGATTTCACTCTTGTATTAAAGCGATCTCTAAACTTAAAAAACAAAAAACAAAAACAGAAACAAAAAAAAAGGTAATTTATTTTAACCAACCAAGTCAAAATATTATTAGCTTTGCCAAGTTTCAAAACAGTTTTTTGGTCAAATGACTTACACTTTGTTTTCATACACTCATATAAATTCACATTTTTTTAATATTTTGAGATCGTAGAAACAGGAAGACCATGAATAAATTACATGCTTACAGTTCTAAAAGCATATGTTTAAAATATGATGTTTAAGAAAATTCATTGATTTTTTAATTAGAAGTGTGGTAAATGCATGCCAAATTCGGGTTGCGTCTGAAATTCCAAAGTCAAAATCCCAAAATCAAAATCCCAAACCCAAAATCCCAAAAAAAAAAAAAGAATTCTAAATTTCAAAATCTCAGTGTTACAAAACCTCAATATTACAAAATCCGAATATTACAAAATCCCAAGTTAAGTAGTTAAATAATGAGATTTATGCATTTAAAAATTAAATATTAATTTCAAATTTCAAATAATGTTTATTAGTTATCAATAAAATTAAACACCACCAAGCTACAACACTGTCATTTCTATTGCTTTCTATGTATTAGTTTTCTAAAAAAAGATTTTTGTTTCTTATTAGAAATATAAAGCAACATTAATTATTAAATGTTTGTAATAATTTTATTTTGGATTTGAATAAAATTCATGTCGAGTCATTAAATGACTGAACGGCTGTATGAAAGTTCCTAAAATCAAAAATGAAAAAAGTTCTCAAAAAAATTCAAAAAATTTCTCGTGTTTTAAAATCTTGTGTATTAAAATCTCGTGTTTTAAAACTACATTTTTTTAAAATATACATATAAAATTAAATCTGATTCAGAATCTCGTAGGAAATAAATATTCTGGAAAAAGGGTCAACTCTGATTTTGAGTCCTACTCTAAAATCTCTCCTAATATATAACACCTCAACATATATAAATATTCTGGGGAAAGGGCCAATCCTCATTTTTGACTGCAACTCTAAAATCTTTCCTAATTCAGAATTTCGCATATACATAATATATAAATATTTTGTAAAAGACATATAACATTTTAAAATAGTGTGCGCTGCCTCCCAAACCAAACCCCTGCTGAACAAATTATTGAAACCTTGATTTTGTAACCAACTCTGAAATATCTCCTAATTCAGATATGTAAATGCATAAAAAACATTAATAGTTCCCTGGATTTTTTTTTTTTGGGATTTTATAACTTAGAATTTTGAAATTTGGGATTTTTTTTACTGACATTTTTTTTTTTTGGGATTTTGTATCATTGGGATTTTTTTTTTGGGATTTAGGTGGGCTCCGGCCAAAAACAATATTGGCTAAATACAATGCATGATGAGATATTTATCTACCCGATTATCCCATCGAATATAATTTTAGTTCTGCAATCTGCACTATATCACCCCCTTAATTCGTAACCTTTAACAAGTGTACACCCAGCATGCATCAATAAATTTATTTGTTTGTTTGTTTATCTATAGAATTCACTTCGAAACCTCTGCTCCACATTTTCTAGGAAACCTTGGAAACGTCTGCTTGCATTCAAATATTACAGGAAGCCTATTAAATTCAAATATTACATTCTTAATTAGAAGCCTGTATAAGATTTATAGCAATAACAAACTATAACTGGGTTTCGTCAATCCGTTCCAGCCCATCATCATCTTGATAGCTATTCATTTTAAAACTTTTGATCGTTTCCTTTGAAAATTTTAACCCTAGCAAAAAAATGAGTAAGTATATTTAAAATTAAAATTTTAGTATATGTATTTAACATCATCAAAAATATTTATATACTTAATTTAATATTTTCATTCATAATTAATATGCATTTAAAAACATATCACCAACTAGTTACTCTTCTAACAAAATAACAATTAAGATACCTTCTCATTTTTGTTGAAACAATTACATAGCGGTAATTTAAAAAAAATATATCTTATATATACATAAGTATATTCAAAATTTTGAGTTGACAGCTGAAATTTCGATATGTTATATTCTGCTTAAATCTACATTTATTGATAATTATATTTTAATTCATGCCCTCGTCTGCATTTCATCATCCAGAATCTTGCATAAATAAACCAATCAGAATAACTAATGACTGTAGTTCATATATGTATCATGTTTTTATTCGTCTGTCTTGCAGTTCTTATATAAATAATTTTGTTGATTTCCGGTTCCCTGATCATTGTATGACATGCCTTATGATTAATCATAAAATCAAAGTTAAACACCTTCAGTTTTTCAAAATTTTAATACTGATTGCAATGAACTGAATAACTATTTCAGAGGAGAATTATTGTATGAATTGTAATCTGACCTTAACCCATCAAAAGCATTTGACAACTTTTTTCTAATTTTAAATATTTGAATTCTTGTAATTACAATAAATCATAATAAATGAAAATTAATCTAACAAAGAATAAAATTAGAAGATATCTATAGTGATTATTCAACCGTTTCTTTTGGCGTTTCGAAGGATTCAGTGTTAAGTCCAATCCCGTTGATCCATTCATTCCTTGATGTTTATTAACTAATTATTGGATGAAAAAACTAAAATAATCGTTTTTAGTATAAGTGGATAAGGGGGTGAACTTGGTAATCTTGTTTTTCAGAAATTTATAATAATGCTAATATTATTGAAATATTCATAAGTATGATGTTATTTGCTTCAAAAATTGCTTTCAAATTGAAACAGTCACTAGTTTTAAATATTTTGGATTATTACTTGAGAACAAGTAGAATTGGTTTATTCATACCTTACACTTTTAAAAAATATTTATAGTAACATCCACCGGCATTATGTACTTTTTAAAACAGTTTTGCTTTAAAGAAATCCTCTCTGGTATTTATTATGCATTAATTCACTCGAAATTAAATTTTGGATTGGCATGCTGCAGAAGTGATTAGAATAATAAGATCTCGGCTTGAAAAACCTCGCCATGAGCACAGTTTTACTTTGTTCAATTACCTTAAAATCTTCTCCTAAAACATTTGTATTATCATAAAGTTTTGAAGACATTTTTTAATATATTATAGGTTATTTAATAAACAGAAACTCGGTTACGCATAATCTTAGACTAAACAAACATAATTTTGCTGTTTTGCCTTCGCATAGCACTCTAAATTTTTTCAGGTATTATTTGGCAGTGGCACGTAGAATATTCAATAAATTACCACATGACCCCAGATGTTTAATACGGACCATGTTTTTTAAAAAGGTGAAAGCTAGGCTTTATAACTTTGATCATATTGCAATTAATGATGTTTTAAACATACTATCATTCTAGTGTCAAAATTACATAAAAAAAAATTGTCGAAATAAATAATGTAATGTATGTAATGTTTGGCCTCAAACTAATTTTAAGTCTAATTCTTCTTTAGCTACCAATCCTCTTGGATGTTGGCGAATCACATTTAGACATCACTGCAAATTTATGATAACGTTGTTGTATTCTTCTCTGTTGGATGCTGTTTGTAATAGTTCGGCGATTATTCTCAACCCTGTCCAGTTTCTGATATTACGAAGCCAAGATATTTCTTTTCTACCTACACCACGTCTGCCTTCAATTTTGATTTGGATTATAAGTTGTAGGATTTCATATTTATTGTTGCGCATGATGCGTCCAAGGTATGAAGATTTACGACGCTTAATATTTTGTAGTAGCTCGCGTTCAGTTTGTTATCTGTGCAGAACTTCGGTATTATTACTCTATCGACCCAAGATATTTTTAAAATTCGTCTAAAGGTCCACATTTCAAATGCCTCGATCTTATTCATATTTTCTATCTTCAACGTCCAAGTCTCCATGCCATACAAAAGAACTGACCTAAATCTAATTAACACTTACAAAATAATTTAATATTGTAATCGATACAAACTCTATTTAAAAGTTACAGATTATAAAATATAAAAATTTTTTTTGCGGTATTGACTGATTTGATTTATTTATGGCATTTTATTTTTTGAAATCATAGCAGAGCATAATTTGCGATAATAAAGGTATTGTTTATTTTTTGTAGTTCTGAGCGCTCAGACATATCATTTTCAAAGTATGTAAATTTTCAGAGGTAATTGACGTTTGTTTAAAAAAGAAAAGTCAACATAAATTTTTATAAATAATTTAAGTGTATTTCGTTAAACAAAATTTCAACCTCGGGATTTAAAAGTGCGATTTAAAAAGATTAAGATTAAGATAAATTTTTATTTTAATTTGGGATACTAAAGTTAAAAATATGGCGATCATACTTTCCATTCCTAATATATTGTTAAACAGAATACGATTATAGATTTACGTTCTCCAGCTTTTATTACTATTGATACACATGTAAGATTGTGTTAAGTCTGGCTTTGTGTGAGTTAGTTTCTTAACATTTATATAAAAAAGGTTTGACAGCGAGTGCGGGTTTCCCTTAGCATTTACGTTATAGTGTTTTTTACATGTGGAAACGATTATGCTTAATGTTTATAAAAACTTGATAAAAAATTATACTTACGTATTTAAATATGAAATATAGAAAAATAAACTTCATTACTCTTGAAGAAGTTCGAAAACAACCAATGAAACGTTGAGTACAACAATTGAAAAATGTAAGTAAGTATTATTTTTTGAATTTAAATCAACTAACCGTCATATTAGTCTAAGAGTCTCATCACTTAAAAACACTGAATAGGTATAAATAACTTTTCGTTCTTATAAAACTTTCAACAAAAGGATTTTTAATTCCTGTTTTGAGACGAATATTAGGAAACCTTTTATGAGAACAAAATTCAAATTCTATAAAAAAAAATTAACTTGAAGTGGACAAAACGCATATTTTTGTTGAAACAAAATTGATTTTTGAAATACATTATTTCTGTAGATATAAGAGTTTGGGTATAAAATTAGAGTTTCATTAATTTGCTTAGCAAGGTTTTGGGCCAATGAATTTTGTTCATATAAGATAAAATAAATTATCTCATGCTGATGAAGGACATCGTATTATTTATTATTCACACAATTATAGCTTTGAGAAATCTGGCCAATGGCATAATGGGTAACTTAGGTCATATTCATAACATATATAGCAGTTAATATCGTAGTACTATAAATCGTTATGGTGCGTACTTATATAACGTAGCAGTATATCACATCATTAAGACAACTATAATAGTTATATAAGTAATATCTATATATATTATATTATATGTATATAGTATTTATCGTAATAGATAATAGTATGTAATATATATTTGGCTAATTTTAAATTTTTCAAAAAAACCCAAAAAAAAACTCAAAAAAACAAAATAGCCAGAAAACACAATAGTAAATGACGGAAAACCCAAAAAGTATATAATACGTAATACTTACATATGTTCTCATAATTATTTTAGGATTTGTCATTTTTGATTTTTGGACGGTTTATTTTAATTTTTTGAGCGATTTTGGATACAGCCAAAAATAATGTATAAGAATTGGAAAAATATAAGTTAAATGAATGTGTTAAGAAGCCACCTTCTTCTTATTTTTTGATTTAGAAACTTACTTTATAATGAAAAAATAAAATAAATCCGTACAAAGTGCAATAACTCGGCGTAAAAAAAATAAAATAAATTTTACGAAATTATAACATTTTTTGGTTATGAATTTATTTCTTACGGACCTATAACATGGAGCCCAAAAAAATTTGTAACAATACTGAAAGTAATAAAATTTTAACATTGAATAAAATAACATTAACATTATGTAATTTTTTCTTATAAAAATAGAAAAACTAATAGGTACATATTTTTTTAAATACTAATTTTCATGTAAATATTCAAATACCATTGAAATGTAAGCTTATTATTTCTAAAGCAAAATAAAATGATTGCGTTTGTGCCTTTAATCCGGTTTAAATCCCCGAATAGGTATTATAAATGTTTGAAAAATTAAAGTGTCTGTATAAATAATTTGAGAGGCGAGAGTAAATAAAATGGTCATACAAAAAAAAAAAAAATGCATTTAAATTGAAATGCACGTACTCAGCACATGGCAAAAATAAACGCCCTTTGCTGTGCCTGCAATGGCGCGAAGCAAAAACATTTTTCTTCATATTACTCTATTATACAATTTTATATTGTTTGTGGTCTGTTTTTCTTTTCTGTTGATAGGTATATCATAATTAAATAATTTTTAGCTACTGTATATATGTACGTACAGAATATTAAAAAAAAGACATAAAACAAAAATAATATAATATAGAGTATATATGTAGATACTTTCATAAAAGAGTCCAAATTTACAGACCTTATTGTACCTACACGTATTTGACCAAATATTGGTACGTATATACTATAATATATAGTTATGTATGTACTATGTTCTCATAATATTTTAGGATTCCAAGCATTATCATTCTTTTTTTTATTATAAGAACTAACAACTATCATTCACACAATTTTTCTTTTTTTTATTTAATTTACCAAAAAATAAGACTCATCAATCTAATGGTTGAAGGTACAAAAACAAAACAAAAATAACAAAACATCGTCCTTTTAAAGTTATGTTATAACAATGTTAATAAAAAATAATTACTAGCTTTGAATTCTACTTGTTACATTCCATCAAAATTTAAAATATTATGTATGTATGTATGTTAAAATTATTTTACACAAATTAAAAATCTTCTTAAAAACACGTATAAAATTTGTTGCACAATGCGCTGCGCTGATGTTGATCTTCAAAAATATGTGAAGCTTTCAGATCTCAACTCAATAAAAATCAACCAAGCAATGTATATATTATATTGCATATTTATATATAATAACTACATATGTACGTAGTATAAATATATCTGCCTGTATATTATATTATATATGTATATGTATTATATTATTTATACTTGTGTACATATATTTATATATATATGTTTCGAAATTAAACTACTGGAATTTTTATTCATTTTTCATCTTACGGTTTTTTTTATTTTAGGTAAGTGATAGCAAATTTGCCTCTAATGACCATCGTGAAATCAAATCGGTGAGTCATTTTTATTTACATTACCAAGATGTATTTTTGTTTTTTCTTATACTTATCTACATACATCCTATAATTTAGAACATATTTTTTTCTGGCTATTCTTAACACATCAACAATATACATATAACATAATATTTAATTTTTTTATTTACATGTTTTCTATTATATTTAAATGATTAAAAATTAATTAAAAAACCATGTAAAAAAGAATTAAACACTTTTAAAAATATTTAATAAACTAAAGAAAATTAAAATGATATAACTACATCTCTATTCGTATATATTTACTACCAGTTTATCAAAAGTAATTTATCTTAATTTTTTCTAAAAGAAATTTTCAACAAGAAATCAAATCAAAACAAAAGTTTATATAAATCCTATACGATTTACGCGCCAAAATTCAATGATGCGTTAAATAGAAGTACTAACTGGTTTGAGTATTTGCTAATACATTTTTCTTTTTCAAAGAAAATCCTTACAATATAAGTAAAACAGATTTGTAGATGGCAGTGAAATTGTTATTTAATTTATTTTCTATAGAAAAAAGTGATGTAGTGTGCAGTAAACATGCATATGTGCAGTATCTATTCCTCTATTTTAAATAAGTTTTTTAATAATAATTTATAACAATAATTTAAAATTAAAATTATTATAATAAATAAAAATAATTTAATTCAAAACTAACATTTGTTTTTCTAAATATGTATAAGTATATGTTTTGACTTCGTTGTGGAAATATAAACAGAAAAAGTATTATATATTTTTTTTTTCGCTTCTTGTTTTCAAATATGATTTAAGCGATTTTTAAATTCATCGATTTAGCTACATTATATCTTAGCTAAACTTTCATTTCAATCTTTTAAAAAGTTCTAGAATTTTAAAGAAATTAGCAACTTGCAAATTTTTAATTAACGGAAAGGAATTTCGATTTTTATTTTTTTTACTTTTCTTAAGTACTTTATAATCATTTACATTCGAGGCAAACAACTGATTAAAGTGTGGTAATTGTGGTATTACAATATATGAAGATTAAAGACAGATTACTGTCATTTATGTACTATCACAAAAAATAATGTATTGATTACCTTATATATTGATTGTTAATTAGCGTATATTAATTAAATTATAACGATTGTTAATTTAAATTTGTATAATGTAAGCAAATATGTTTTTATTTTTAATATTTTACACTTTGCGTTTTAATTTTTTTTTTTTTTGTATTTATCCTTTTGAAAGAAAATTTAGTTAATTTATAAATTGTTGAAATTTAAAATTAAAGTTTTGAGTTTCTGAGTTGAACTAACTTTAACAACTTTTAATCATAATAAATAATTTGAAATAAAACAAATTTAAGCAAACATGAATGTTATATTGTTATCGATTAAAGATTTTTTAACATTATATTTATGTTACTTTGTTTTCTGTTATCATTTTATATTCTGAGAGGTTGAGATTTATTGAAAGGATTCATGAATAGTATATGGAGCTCAAGTTTTTACACTCAATACCTTACCATATTAATTTTTTCAATTACAATAATAATAACGTTTGGATTAAAATTAATTATTTCGATTCACATATAGCTACCCTGACTTTTATAATTTATTTTAAAAGTATTCTTTTTTTTTGCAATATGATTAACATCGAACAAAAAAGAATTCTACTTCATGAATTTTTAATAATGTAAACAAATTATTCTTTCATTTTTAATGTTAATAGAATATTTATTATATAATATATAGAAAATAGAACCAATAGTATGATATACATTTTGGAAATAGTCAATAAAACCAACTAATCTCAAATCAATTAAGTTTTTTTTTTTACTCTAATTTTAATTAATTTCATTTTGAAGCCCTTCATCAATACTACTTATTTTATTTAAGGTATTTTTTTTCCACTTGTAATTTTTTAAACTTTTTTCTTTATTTCATCTATAATCTAACATGATTAATTAAAACTTCCTAATCATTTACAGCATAACAAACTTTCAAATCTTATTGATCTCGCCCAAAAAATAAATTTGAAAAAACCAAAAACAAAGTATTAAACAAAAATAACTATACTATAACCTCCATACAAAAAGACAAAAAAAAAAAAACACAAAAATAACTAAAATCATAGGAAATTTGAGAAAAAAAAAAAAAATACTTACACTAAACCTCAATTGATCTTATTAAATATTAAGGAAAAAAAAAATCATTTCTCAAAATCAACTATAAGATTAAAAAGCCGATAGATGACAAAGTTATTTCTGAATGCTGATTAATACATTTATGAAATTGAGAAAAAGGTAAAAAAAAAAAAAACTAATCTTAATTTCCAAAAATTTATATCCAGCAATAACAACAAGTTATTATAAACGCAACATAGGGATAAAAAAAAATATACAAAATAAACGAATAAGACTTATTAAACTTGAACATTAACACGCTTTCCTCTTGGAATTATCTATGATATGTTGCATGCTGATTGAGGTAACCGCTTTTATTTTTTTAGAAATTAAATTGTGCCTGTTACTTTGTGCTCAAAATATATGCTCTCATGAGAAAACAAGTAAAGCTCTATAATTTTTAATTTTTTGAGAACTTTAAATTAACGGACATTGCAATTAAATGATAACAATTTTTAGTTAACTATTATAGTTACAAATATATTTTTAGATAATAACAAGTGAATATTAAATATATAAAAAAAAAACTTTTTAAAAGTGTAAATCGCTTTTAAATTAAATTAAAAATTTAAAATAAAAAGCTATGATCTATAAAAAAAATACTTTATGAATTACTATTTATAAATAAAAGATTCTTATTAAACTAAGAATTTTTCACGTGTACTTATACTTAGTATTTAAAAAATATATTTTGAAAGAAAGAAAAAGACGAAGAAGGAAAAATTTCAATTGAAATAACAGAAGAAATAAAAAGAAAAACGAAAGGTGTGCTACGTCACAGTAGGTATTTACAAAATTAACAATGATTTACTTTTTTTTTTTTTTTTTGTTTTTCTTCTTAACCGTGTATAATAATTGAAACACTGGCACGAGTGTTAATTTATTAAGTTAAATTTAACTGTTGTGTTTTTCTAAATTAATTTGTTATCTGTGAGAATAATTTAATTATCAAAATTGTTTTTTTTTACGCTTAATCATGTAAGAACTAAATATGTTTTCTAAATTTTTATAAACCAATAGCTATAGTACTATAATAAATAGTTACAATAAAATCTTAGAAGATTTCATCTTTAAATTTTAATAAGTACATGATTTAATTTTTTCTTTTGTGTTAATAAAATTAAATATAACCATCCAAAATAGAAAAATAGAAAATATATTTTTATATACTTAATTTATTTTTGATTTATTTATGTCTGTATGCATGTATGAACATAATATCGTATATTAAAATAAAATTTAGCTTAATTGTTTTCCCTTGAAACTTATAGAATCGAAAGTGTTACTTTTTATTATTATATTTTCTTTTCAATATTACCTCCTACAGTCCTACTAAAATAAAACTGTATTTGTATGTGCTGCAAAACGATTTTTGTTAATGTAAATCCAATATAAATAATTATGTTATATACTGACTATATTTTATATTTTACAATAAAATGATCAAAAAAAACTTCCCTTTACCTTTGCAAACTTGTTAAGTTAAATTTTTACTGTATAATGTTCTAAAGACTAAATATAAGTTTACAAGCAAAATATAAGTTTTATCAAAAGTATTCTAAATAAGAATTATCAAAATTAAAATTGTTCTTTAGAGTTAAATTTACCAATAACTGTTAAATTTATTTAAATTTGTTCATCGATATGTTCAACACATCCATATGTTCAACATATCCATTTGTTCAACATAAAAAATTTAACAAAAACAAATAAAATAAATCATGTTCATGATCAAGTCAGCAGTACAAAATTATTTTATAATTTTTTCAAAAATTAAAAAACTTCATTAAAATTTTTCAAAACAAAAATCAACATTAAATACTTTGTTTTATCACACATTCCATATGTTTTTAATGTAATAAATTTCATTCATAAATTCAGATCGAGAAACAAAAAAGTAATTCCTTAATTTTCACGAATTAATATAATTAAAATTACAGATTCCTTTTAAAATTCATAAATTTATTAGCATTTATACAAATAATTTAATTTATTTTTTACTTCTAAAAACTTCACCAAATTATTTTTATGTAATTGCCAATACTTACCGAAAAACATTCTTTTATATATAGGTATGTATATCTTAAATATTATACAGTTATTTAAGTATTTAAACTATAAGATTCTGTTAAGTGCATAAAACTGGAATTTCATACAAATTGCAAACTAGTTGGTATGAAGTGATACGCTAAAATAAGAAATTTTAATAAAAATATTGGACAACATTTTTACGCATCTCATCAACATAATTTAACTTGCAAGAAATCTATGCCAGAACAGAATATCTAAAAAAAAATGTCATCTTTGTTTCTTTTACTTATAACTTCTAATTCATCTTCGATATACTCAATATATATATATATATAAAAAAAAATTTTTTTACAAAGTTTTCTTTATAAATTAAACATCTCTTGAATGCGGCATAACCTCATATATTTAGTTACAAAATGATAATAAAAAACACTTTTCTTATTTTTCTTTAAATTTGCAACTCTATCTAATTTTTTAGACTATTTTTGTTTGTTGTTATATTTTAATGTTTTGTAATTTTTTATAGTTTTATTCAATAAATATGTGGTACGCAAAACACACCTTGGAAAGTAACAAATAGGTGACGTTTACTAGAATTTTACTTTTTTTTTTGTTTTGTTTTTTAACTTTAGCGAGAACCAAAAATAAAAGAGAAAAATAAAACAACAGACAACAAGGAAATGATTTTGATGCCCGGCTGTGATAAAATTCTTCTCTCTTTGTATGTAGTGTTTAATTCTTAAAAAACAAAATAATAATATCATGTATATTTTAGTTCCAACATATTGAATTACATCATTCTCTAAAATGAGTCAATTTTCGCCAGAAAATCGATCTCTTATTAAATATCTTCGATACATCTAAAATTGCGAATATTTTTATCCTTCAAACAATAGCATTAAATAAAAGAATAAAGGAAAGAGAATTGAAAAAAAAAAAGTAAAAAGCAAATCTATAATGAAAAAATCTTAAACCACTTTTTAAGCTAGTCATCACTTGAACATTCTCGGCGTTTTAAATACTCAAGTTTTTATTTCATTTACTTAAATAAAACCACTTAAATATTAGTTCAAGTAACTTATATTGCATTTATTATCTGTATTAAAGATAGGTACTGATATTCAGATAAAAAAAAATTGGCAGTATATGTACTTTTGACATAATTCTTAAGCAAAAATTTAAGAGCAGTAGCAATGCAAACAGTCAATATCCAGACATGTCCATCAAATAGTAAAGTAATTGTCGACGAGTTAAATTTTGTTAAATAGTAAATGTGAAAAACTTAATTTATGTTAATATGCTTTAATCGTATAACATTTTACAATACTATGATAAGTTGTTATACTGAATCTCCTTTTAATTCTTATAGTTAATTTTCTTTAATCATTACGTAATAAAATGTTAATAAAGTTTTTAACAATTGAACGTCATTTTACGTTTATAATATTTTAATTCCTATTTCCTATTTATATATACATACATTTAAATACATATAGAAGGTTACATTTTTCTAATTACATTTATTATTTATTTATTTATCTGAAAAAGAGCTTAAAAGGGGTACAAATAGTGTTTTAATTATAAATTTATTATTAATGAAGATTGGAAATTTGGAAAATTTAAAATGACAAATAATATTTGTCTAAATTTTAAATTTTGTTTTTACCCGTATGAACATAGTTCAAGGGTATAATAAATTAGCCACTACGTTTGTGGCATAGATATGGAAATACATATATTTTGCGTCGATTTAGCTGACTGTGCCATGTCGAGCCTGTATTTTATTTTCCTGTATTATTTGTTTCATTTGACATGTTGCCCGTATTATGATATTACTGTATGTAAAAAACATAATAAGGGAGATTTTAAAGTTCAAGGTTTTAATAATTTGTTTAGCAGGGTCTAACTCTTTTAAATGTTTTGTTGTTGTATTAAGTATATGTAAAACATAATTAGTTGGTTACAAAAACAAGGTTTTAATAATTTGTTAGCTGTGGTTTGGAAGCGGGATGGCTCTGCTCCATTTCTTGTTGAAATATGTGTGTAAAACATATAATTCGGCAGTATTTTAGTGTTGGTTACAAATAAAATCCATTCATATAAAATACAGTCAAATGAAATATAGTCAAATGAAATAGAGTCAAGTGAAATATAGTCAAATGATAATTTAGGCAAATGAAAATACAGTCAAGTGACATACATTCAAATGGAATATACTCTTATGATAGTAATTCTGCGTCTGTCCGTCAGCATAATAACTCATAAAATCGTTAGATAACTCTAATGCAACAGTTACCTATTTAAAGAAGCTAGAAAAAGATGATTAAGTTTTATGGCAATCATTTCTGTAAAATTTTTTTCGTTTGCTGTCATACAACTTCGCAACTTACATTAATATATCTAGGCACCTAATAAAGTCAGTCATCAATTTTCTAGAAGATGATTAAATTTTATGGAAACAGCAAATATTATATTTGTGTGAGTATCCTAGAGTTGACACATTCTTTCTTATTATTAAATGCGTTTATAATATGTCATTCATAATAAGGAAAACTATTATCGAAAACTTTGAGAGTTGACTTATAAGTATTAAGATCTATCCTAGTTGGGTTAACGTTTTTGAAATTTTGATTGTAATGATTAACTATTAACGATTGGTGATATTAACAGTTTTGGGTTGTTGGTTTTGATATTTTAATATAATCTGCGTTCTTGCAGCTTATATAAAAAATATTACTTCAATCAATGTATGTAAGTAATTTCTTGCAAACCAAAATTGATTGATTGATAATGTTGATGGTTTTACTCAACATGAATTACAATCCAATTGATTTTGTTTTGATTAAATTATTACTTTTATACTTCCCCTATGCCACTGTTAATAGTAAGAAGAATCGCGAATTCATTCATTAAAATCGTAAGTATTTATTGTATTTTTTAAATTACAATAAATACTTTAAAATATTGTTTTGTTTTAAATTTAATATGAATAACTTAGGAATAAAAAAGATAAATTGTAAAAAAGAATTTTTAGAGCAATATTTATTTTCTTAATGCCATTTTTTACTTTAAATCGTGTCGTCAAAAGAAAATGAAAAAAAAAATAAGAAATTTATCAAAATGTAATTTAATATTTTTTTTTGTAATTGTGTAGATATATAATTTTATACAGAAAATCACTTGAAATGAAATACAAATTGCAAGTTCAATTCCTTTTGTTTTTAGAAAAGAATTCATTTTTTTTAACAATGCAAATTAATTTTATACTTACATACGCTTTAAAGTTTGTGATAATTTACATGTTTTCCTTCAAAAATAATTTATTTAAGTATAAATAAAATTTTGAAAAATTTAAATTGTTTTTATTTTCATTTATTATTAATTAATAATTATTAATTACTAATTAATATCAACAACTTGTGTCATTGTAATTTTCCTTCCGAAAAATCTTTAAGGCGTAACTTTCATTAAATTGCTTTTGGTTCTTTTAAATTTTTTTATATATTTTCTTCTCCCTTTATTTTTATATTATAGTGCATTTTTTAAAAATAATTTTAAAAATTAGCTTATTAACTTCACTCTGTTCTTCCTTCCGTTTACAAAATTTCGACACTCTTTAAGATGAAGAATTAATGTTGTAAGAAAACTTTTTTACCTAACCCCACCCATTACGAAATTACAGCTCCTGAGAAAATCACTATTGTCAACATGTGTTCCCCAAGTTCTGCTTAATATTTTTTCAATCTAAAGACGGAAAGCACAGGAAATTTTTTAAGCTTTATAAGTAAATATAAAATTTTTAAAATTAGTTCCTCCGTCTCTTTAGGCTTTAAAATTAAAATTAGATCCTTAAAAATTTTGAGAGGGCAAAAATTTTTAAAAATTAGAATAAATTATTTCGGAATAGATTTTTGGTTTGTTTTTTCGCCCGCATTTGACCCAAAGTGTCTTTTGATTTGTCACAATTATCTTTTATGTAAAAAATTCTATAACAAATTAAAAATTTTTGTGCAAAAGTAGTACAATCCTAATTATATACTTTTATTGCCTTTTTGAAAATGTGCTCCTTTGAAAAACTTTAAAATTTTACATACTGCCTTGTGTATCAGTATTTCATAAATTATTACAATCTTTGTTTTACTTTTTTATAATTTTTAATCGGTCTTGTAATACTCTATTAATAATGTGCAATATTTTTTTGTCCGTTTCACTTCTATAGGAGGCATAATTCATCCATGATTTTTTTCTTCCCATTCCTATTATAAGGAGCATAGGACATCCACTAAGTCATTTATTATACATAATTGAGACTAAACTTCAGTTTTGAGGATCATGAGTTTTACTAAGCTGTTGAATACTCAGCTGTAGTTGTTGTACAAGACTACGAGACGAAAATATTTCTTTTTATTAAATTATTTTTTATTATTATTATCTTATTATATATTAACATACTACAATATTATATTAACTATAAGTATAAATATATATATATATATATACTTATTTTTATTTAATTATATTATACTATTTTATAAGAAAAATTTATTTTATTTTTTTATTAATCTATAATATGACCCAGTCGGTGTTTGTGTATTAAAGATCTTATTATTCATACTGGACTTAACTTCAGTTTCATGAATCATTATTTCCACTATGTTTTTACGTTTATTATTTAGCAGTAGGCATTGGGCAAGAATATGCTTAACTTTTTTTGACAAAATTACAAATAACTAATTTAATAAGATTCTGATATAGAATAAGAAGTTATATGACAACTACTCGAAACCGTCGGGCAAACTTGTTCAATTTCAATATTAAAATTATAATTTATTTTTAGAAAAATCTGGTTAAAATATACTTAGAAAAGAAATATAATAAATTAAATAGTTCAAAATATCTATTGTGTAGACTGTAGTGCAAAAAAAAATATATTTAATTGATTAAAAATTTTTTTTGCCATTTTTAGAAAACAATTTTGTTCGATTTGAATATTAAAATATAAATATATTATATGTATATATATTTGTAAATGGTTTTGTTTTTTAAAAACTTTAAAAACACTTAAATAGAAGAAAAAACAAAATAAGTTAATTTTTTACCTATATAAGTAACAACTTTGTAAATTTCATAGAAATTGCATATGTATAATAAGTGCATAATGCATATAAAAAAAGCTAATAAAAAAAAAACAAAGTTTTCACATTATCAGCTAAAAACTATAAAATGCAACTTAATTTAAAGATAATAAAAAGTTAAATATCCCACTACCATTCAATTCGTACACTGCAATATATTATTTTTTCTTGAGTAAAATTATTGAGGTGCTTTTCAAAATAAAGTTGTAAAAAAGTAAGTCTCTTTCTTAGGAAATAATTTTAAATTAATTTTATATATAATATATTCTTTTAGAATTATTAGGTCAAATGAGCTTTGAAAAATTGTACTATTTACTTTTTTTTTAATTTGTTTTAATTTTTGGTTTCATATTATAGAGAATTACTTTTCATAAAGAGCCTTTTAAAATTTTATTAAAAGTAATAATTCTTATTTGAGATAAGAATAAATATTTTTGACTATAGAGATTCATTTTTTATGATTTAAATAAAATTAAAGAATTATGTAATGTGATTTATATTTTATTCAAATTATATTTAAATATTAATTTACTTCAATAATTTTAAAATTTAATTTAATAATAATTAAAAATTTCACTTTAACAGTTTTATATTGAAAGTATTAAAAACAGTATTCTGCGATTGCGAATTAAATCACTATCAAACATTAATAATTTTTTTTTTTTTTTATAAAGTAAATAATCAAAAACACTCTGTTGACATAAACTTTTCAAAAAAATATCATAATAAAATTAAATTTATCAACTACACTAAAACGTGTTGCAATTATACTCATAAACAAAGGAGTATGTAAAATCAAAGGTTTTTAAAGGCGCACATTTCCAAAGTGCTGATATTCAAAAATTGTGACTTGATGTTTTGATTAAAAATTTATTATTTTTAAAAAAATTTTTATAATTGTAATAAATTATATTTATTAATTTTTTTCAATTTTTGATCCTTTAGCTCTTAAATGGAGATAAAAATATGTTTATAAGGTCACTTGTCTTTTTGCCTATTTATTCTCAAATATCTGGCTATTCTTAAAATTTGAAAGATTAGTCTTTTAACAATAAGTATATTGATTATTATATTATATATAAGGGCGATATCTTACTATTATACCTTCAAAATGTCAGGAAAGATAAGCGAGATCAAACTATTTGCAAAATTTTTATTTTACATAACGGTAATTTTTAATACCAAATATGAACAAACTATATATCTTTTTCTTCATATATAAAATTTTAAATAAGTTCAGAATGAAAACATAGGAAATTTCCCTTTGAAAGTGCTATTTACGTTAAAATTGCAATACTTTATATCAAGTGCCTAAATGGTGAAGAAATTTTTGAGACGAAGAACAAATGGAGAGACAGTCAAACGAGAAAGTAATTTTCGAAATATTTCTGAAAATGTGTTAAAAAAAAACTAATTTTATAGTATAATAATTCAATCTATGTACATGTATTATATATGTTGTATTATATTTATATCACATCATATAGTGAGATTGTAATAGAATTTTAATAAATAAATAACTATACATATACTGTCCTGAACTGAATGTTTAATTTTTTGGAGTGAACTGAATGTTGAAATTTTTAAAAATATTTAAAAAGCGTTGAAAAGTTTATATAAACTAGGAAACATCCTCAGAAAAATTTAACGTATTTAAATATACAACTATATGAGCAAAGTATAATTATCTAAAACTAATAAGTACTGAAAATAAAAAATTTTGCTTTTTTTTTTTAAATAATATTCCTAATTAGAGTATTTTAATAATAATATTTTTATCTGAAAAAAAAGAATTTCAATCCCAAAGAAAATTGTAATACATGGTATATATATATACATGAGATTCCGAAACAACCCTATTCCTCACGTTCTATTAAAAAAAAAATTTTTTAAATTTAAAAAAAAAAAATAAAACACTTCAAAAAGCATTTTACTCTAGTCTATTTATTGTCTCCACAACCAGATTTTATATCTCTCAATTTATTTATTTTTTTTTTCATAAATTCAATATTTATACACCTTTTTTACGAAGTATCGAACTATACAATTGTTTATACACATTTGTATAGGAACAACTATTTCGTATTATGTTAAATGAACAATTTAAATTTTCGATTTAATTTTTTTTTTGTTTTCTTTCTTGTAGGTATATCAGAGTCTAACAGTATCTGCAACAAATTCTATGCTCTGTGTAAAATGAAAAAAAAAAAAAATATGAATTTCTTAAACTCTTTCAATAAAAGCAGCATTTGTTTATAATATTTTTTCTTCTTATTATTATTATCATCATTATTTTTTGCTTTTCCTTTTGTTTCTTTTTTCTGAACATGGCTTTAGGCCATTTGTATCTCTTTAGAGCTCTCCAGTTAACATGTGATACTCAAATAAGACGAACGCGATTAACGAAGTTTTCAATTAAAGAACAATTCTTTGAAAATTTTTAATCGAAATTGTTTTAACTTGTGTCATTAGTTTATTTAATGTTTTTAAGGTGATTCTTATAGATATTTTTTGTTTTGGATAAATTTAAAATTATAATTCATGAAGAAAAATTATTAATACGGTTGAAATTAAATAAATGATTAAATTCCAAATAATAAAAATAAAAAAAAAAGTAAACAAAATACATAATAAAATATTTTAAAAATGTTTATATGGTTATATTAAATTATATTTAAAACTAACTATAATACAATATTGATTAAAAGATAAAAAATTTTTTCACAAATTAAAATTAGCGATGGTTGTGACTAAAATATATACAAAAGTCTGATTAAACAATAAAACGTTTTTAAATTATTTATAAATTTAAATGATCCTTGATTATAATTAAAACAAAATTTAAAATCAGATATCTAACATAATATTTTGTTATTATGCTTTAACCAGATTTATTTTATCTAGGTTAATAACAAAAGGGTTGTTTTCTAAACTTGATTGAGTGCATACATTCATAATATTTGAATTTAAAAACCAGTTTAAATTAAATTTTCCAAAATGTATTTTAAAATTTTCAAATACAAATTGTTATAACAAATCAAAATTTTGCTAAAAAAATAACTAACCTAAAATAAAATAAATACAAAGATAAAATCTGTAATTTTTTTTAGACTCAATTATTTAATATATAAAATATCAAAAAGGAATAATTAAATAACGTTGATCGTTAAAAATTCCATTTTACTAGAGTATTTCTAACATCAATAATATTGAATGTCAAAGAAAAATGTTACATCTCTGTGATCCTCGAATTATTTAAAAATTGACCCAAATCCATTTATAATTAAATTAAACTAAACTATACCACCTCTATATACAAGCACCTACTTATATAAACTGTTCAATTTCAATAGGTGTATTAATAGATATATGACATTCAATAGTAAATTTAATTGTTTCATACTTACAATAGAGCGAAATTATTTATTGTCTATAAACTCAATTTTATATATTTAATAATAGCAGTATTAATATCATCTGTTATAAAAATATCGACTGTTTTAATACTAACTACTATTATAAACTATACAGTATTAATAATTGTTATCCATGCTTTTTAACCAAAATTAAACATACACAAAACATATTCTCATAAAATCAAATTTTAATTATAATCAAAATACAACCTGTAATAATATCAATTATTTTTATAATAAATTCAATGTTATTGAAATTAGTAAGGTTAAAAATTTAAACTTTAATAACTTAAATACGAAATACGACTATATATATATATATATACATATCTATATATATATATATGTGTGTTTGTAAACTGATATGAATCAAAATTATGAAAATTCTAATTTAAATTTTGTTTTAAATGTAAATATCGCAAATATGATCAAATCGAATAATAAAAAAATAAATAATAAAAATAATTGTGATAATTTTAATATTTATATTGATAGTACACAAAGTAAATTATTAGCTATTAGTGACAATAGACATGAAAGCGCTCCTAATAATAATTCAATGAATTCCACGATAAATAATAACCACAGTATAAGTAATAATAATAATAATAATAATATTAATAATAATAGAAATAAAAATGATACCAAATACGATTTAAAATTATTCAGTGATAGCAATAATAACAATTATAATAGTCGCGATTCAAATATAATTAATAATTTAAATAGAAACTTATCAAACTCAGATATAACTGTTAGTGATATTAAAAACTATAATAATAATAGTCACATTGCCGACGGTAATTCTAATAGAAATATAACCTTATCAGCAATCCAAGAACTAAAAAATTTACAAAATAACCATCAGGATAAAAATATAATACAAAAAAATGATTACAACACTAATGCTTCAACAAGTACTCTGGTATCAGTAGAATCTTCACCTTCAACACATTCTATCATAACTACTACAACAACTTCTCCCAATCAATCAAATATTTGTTGTATCGATACAAATATTAATTTATCTCATTTACTTAACACTAGCAATACAATTAAATTTTATCAACATCAAAATAATCAAAATCATAATAAAATCAATCATGAAGATCAGCGACATCAAAACAATGAAAAAAATATTTGCATTGCTATTGAATCGAATATTAGTAATAATGTAACAATCGAAGATGTAAGTCTCTCTTTTTTTTTCTTTAATTTTTTATATACCTATATGTAAAGAACTGAAATAAGTTAATGTTAATTCAGTGTAAAATTAAAATTTGTTAAATATGTCATTCAACAATATTTAAATAGCATTAATAATGATTTTGTGTTTTTATTTTTATTTTGTTTTTGGAAAATTTATTATTGTACATTTTGGTTTTAATATTTTTTAACTGAATAATAAGTGAAAAAATTAATGATTTGTAACAAAATATTAAGTATGACAATTTTCCTTATAAAGATTAAAATATATTTACTTTATTTTAAAATATTATTACTTTAAGTATATATATTACTTTATTTTTGTCATAATTTATTTATTTTTAAAATTGCTATATTTATTATCTTTTTTCTAATGTGAATACCATTTTTTAATGTCTAATGAAATATTTCAATTCTTTAAAATAATTTCGAAAAATATATTCTAAAAAATAAAATTTTATATTGAAAAATAAAACAAAAAGTTTCTCGCTATAATCTTTTATATTGTTTTTATGTAATTAAATTACACTTCTTATCAGCCAGTAGTATTCCATTCTAAAAAGTAACTAAAATAAACTTTTATCACATTCATATTAATCGCCCTAAATTATTTAATAACTATTTCATATATTACTTAAAAAATAATGATTATAATATTATAAAATTTATTAAAAACAGTATTTAATGAAAAATTTATAGAATTACAAAATATATTTATAGTGCAATGTTAAAATTTATATATTTTAAAAGATATTTTTTCCGTTTTTATACATAAAGATATAAAATAATTAATAAAAAACCATCCATTTTTAAATTTTCCTTTGAATGACTTACATAAATTTGTCTTTAACGTTTATTCTTTTTTTATTTTCACTTTAATAAATATTTAAAAGCAAATATTATTTTTTCAGTTTTCTAACAAAAAAAAAATCATATATTTTTCTTAAAAATTTGGTACTATATTATTTTTTCTTTATAGTCAACTTTATCGAAAATTCAACAAGTGCACTTGAATTGCAAATTGTTTACTTTATATTAATTTTTTTTCTTTTGGAGTCAATAGCTCAATTTTACACATACAAAAATTTGTTAAGAATCATCATTAAGGTATTAACAGGACAAGGTGATTCAAAATGTTATATTATATGTCGTATATTTATTAAATTTTCAGCGCTAAGAATATAAATGAATAATTAAATAAAGCTAATTATGTATTGTAAATATGAAAGTTTCTTATGTACAATTTGTTAATAAATTTATTTCTAATTTTTAAATATACATACTTATATAAGAATATATTTATTGATTAAATATTAATTTTAATTTATAACGTTAATAAAATTATGCTCCTTTTTACTATCGGCGTAACCATATAAATTTTAACGTTTTTAATATCTCAGTTCCTATTTTTTGAAATCCAATATTTGATTAAAATATGATATTAATGTTATAAAATTATAAAGTTGACTTTAAATTGCAATAATAAATTAATGATCAATTAACATAATTTGTGTGTGGGGTACTAATTTAAATATAGAAGATATGGATATTAAAAAAACCAACCAAATGGCTTTAAACTAAATAAATTTATTTTTCTTTAGAAATTCGCTAATTAAATCCCTTTCTTGTCCAGAATACGCAATGTATAAATTATATATTATGCATATATTACATACTTTTTAAACTTCATCAAATATTCTATTACGAAATTGTATATCTATTTATATAATATCTTATAAGAATACTTAAATTATCTTTTTATTGTTTATTATTAAGTTGTTGTAAATAAACTATTGATTTTATTTTAATTTGCTCCAAATGAATTTTTCTTTTCAAAAACATAACATATTATACGATATATATTGTATATTAAAAATAAGTTTAAGCTTTATAACAAGTAGGAACTAATGGTTAAATTTTGAACCTGTAAAAAAGTATTTAAAGTTATATGTTAATTTTTTTACTAGTAAACATTTTTTACAGTGCACAGACGTGTATAAATCAAAATTTTGTCTGCAACCTGTTCAATGAAAAAGCAATTACCTATTTAGAAATATGTCAAAAGGGTAAACCCTCTATTAGTTACCGGTTTTATCTGTTAAATCTGTTTTTAAAATATTAAAATAGGTATGACTAAAGCTATTAAACTGTCTTTCGCCATTCGGTTTTTTTATTCAATTAGAAAAAAGTACTTCATCACCTAACAACCTATTTTTCATTTGAATAAACTGAACTATCTTTTATATAAAAAAAAAAAACAGAAAATGGTTTGTGTATATTTCAATACTCTTTTATATATAACCTTTTTTTCACAAAAAAAAGTAAAAAAAAATATATATCTCAACGCAACACTCAGTCAAAATAAAAAACAAAATCTAATACGTATATTGTTTACATCAAGCTTTATTTCAACTTTTGACACCCTACTCCGTTCTAACGCGCATTTTATAGTGCGTAGATATCAAATAATTTAAATTTACTTACTTCTTACCTCCCTATTAATTGATCTTAACAGGTTGTTGATCTTTTGCTTCAAACTTTTTAACTTGAACGAATTTTTTTATATCTTTTTCATCTCTTTTTTTTTTGTTTTGTTTTTTTGCGCTATCGCATATTAAACAATTCCTTCAAATAAAATAGATATGAAATCAATTGTAATAAACCAAAAAATTAAGGAATATATAGTATCTAATTCTTTGATTCTTCACTATTTCATCAATACACTCAAACTATTTTTCTTTCTTTCCTTTTTCAAATACGTACTTCTAAAAAACTTCAAATAAAATAGTATTAACTTTTTTGTAATTTTTTTTAAAATCACGGACCTTTATGATCTCTTCAAGTTCCAAAAACCATAACCTCAAATTAAATATAAAAAAAAGAAAGGGAAATGTTTACAACACAATTCCATATCAACTTGGATAAAACAATGAAAATAAATAGGTGAAGAACTAATAGTTGTCCTACAAAACAATAAGATAAATGGGAACTCAGTTTTTTTTTGTAGAAATCTTATTGCTGTTATAAGTATTGATAACAATATTATACAGTCAAAATTCGATTTATTTCTCGAATAAAATTTAAAAATTTTAAGCTGAAAATAATGCAAAATAAAAACATATTAATTATAAAATATTCATTAAACATATAATATTTAAATAATAAAATATTATTTTTTATAAAACAATTAAATAATATTAAAACTAAAAATTTTCTTTGAAATATATTCTAAACGATTTATAAGTACTTTATGTTGTCAATTAGTTGTTGTCAATTACTTTTTTTACCACAAAATATTTCAAACCCTAAATCAATGATGGACACTTCTAAAGACCAAAAAAAAAATTAAAGATATAGGTAAAAAAAATTCTATACATAAGAAGTGTAATGATTGATGACTTTTGATTTTTTCGGTTTTTTGATAAAAACTAACAAACATGTATGAACGTCTTAAAGCTTTTTCTTTACAGATTTATAAAAAATAAAAATTAAGAAAAAAATTTTAAAAAACAACAGTTGTTAAAAAGTCAAATCGCGTAAAAAAAAAAACTTTTTTTCTTAAGATTTATATATAAAAACTTATTATAAGTTTATGTGACACATCGTACTTTTCTTATAATTTCTATTGAACTTTAAATTAGAAATTTATGTTTATTTATTTTCAAATGTTTATTTAAAATGTTCTGAGAAGGTTTAAAATTTTGGCAAAAGTATTATAACCTATCGATTCAAAATTTCAAATCAAAATTTCATATGTTTATAATAAAAAGTTTTTAACAATTACTGATCATATTGATCATAATTCATGATCATAGTTATTGTCATGCCATTGAGTCGACAGTTAAACACCACAATTAAAGTTAAAATTTAATAACGCCAACATCTTACAGTTTTGCATATTAGCATATTAGTTCAACATAAATATGGATATGTTATGGATATAGCAAACTTAATAAAAATTCTTATACTTATAGCGAACTATTATTATATTTAGAATATTTAGCTGATTTAGGAAGCTGATTTTATTTTCGCTTCCACAGAAGTAATCATTAATTTATAATTATTTAAACTAAATATATATATATAGATTTATATTAGATTTGTATTGTTGTAACTGTTCAAAATGCAATTTTTTTTTAAATAGAATAACTCTACAATTTACTGTTTTTATTAGTTAGTTATTTAATTTTTTAAATATATATGGCAAACTTGAACAAACTTGAAAAATTTCAGCTCTATAATTTTCTATGTTGTAGATTATTCGGTTTTTTATTTTGAGTTGTGGATGCTTTCTTAATTTTTTTTCAATTCTTTTTTTAATAAAAACACATTATCTTTATTGTGAATATTAAAAGGTATATTATTTTTTCGTATCTGCTGACTGAAATTTTAAGAATTTTTTAGACTATTCGGAATCTATGCCTTTCTTGATATAACCACACGTTATAAGTTATTTTGACAGTTTATTTTTTCCTTGCCACTCAGCGAGCATTCACTAAGTCATTTATTATTAAGTCATACTTAACTAAGCTTCAATTTCTCGAATCATTAATTTTACTAAGTCGTTGGTTACTCGGCTGTACCTATTGTACAAGAATATGAGACGTAACTATTTATTTTATTTGTACGTCTACTATCTACTTCTGCGTTTTATTATCTTATACGAGAATTATTTTTTATTATTATTTTATGTATTACAATATGATAAGAAATGATATTAATTATAAGATAAGTATATATACTTATTTTTTTATTTAATTAAATTTTACTATTATTATAAGAAAGATCTATAATTTTTTTTATTAATCTATATGATCCAGCCAGAGTTTTAACACGACACCTTCCGAAAGAAAGACCAGGGTCTTAACAACTACACCATTAGGTGAATGTTTTAACAGTTAATTGTGAGTATTGTTTGCTCCTTCGATTTTAACTTCATGTTTTGTTTAATTTGGTATCCTCATCCACCCAAATCATTTCCGTTTTAACAACTTTATCCGTAACAAAATTTAATTGAGCAGTATATATTTGTACCTATAATTAGTCATTTAAATTTTTCAATGAGATCTTACTCATATTTTTGTATTTAAAATATATTATATAAATATATATATACTGAGATATTTATTTTTATATTTATAACTTATTTAAGTCTATGTTATTTCAATATGGAAATGCTTTTTAGTTATTGAAAAAATCTGTTTTTATCAATTTACAATATTTCCTGTAGTTCAAGAAGTTTGCATTAATAATTGACCGTAAAATACTGTTACATCCCATTATAGTTTATTAGAATAACCGTTCACTAAACATAACATAAAATCATAATTAAAATATGTAATATACATACATCCTATTTTATGTTGCCAAGAAATTACAATAATAATCGTTTTAACATTAAATCAAAAAAGCGATGTGTTTCTTGTTAAATTGACCATTTATCGAATGTTGCGTAGAGCATAATTGTATAGAATCATTAGAATATAGGATAATATAAACAAAACATATATATTTAATGTAACAAAGAATTTTGAAAATACCAACAAGTTCAGATATTATATACATATCTTAAAGAGGTTAGTATATATACGTGTAAAAAAACAAGTAAACGAGGTACTATGTAAAATCAAAGGTTTTTAAGGGGCACATTTTCAAAAAATGTCAATTGTCAATTAGCTTATTTTTTTTTTGACAGATTCAAAGGAGATATATATGTACATATATATTAAAATTGCAATTGAATTCTAAAATTCAAAGTTTCATGAATCTATCAGTTCTGTTTAAATACATTTTATGATATTTATTTACAGTACAAATGAGTAGTTTGATGTTAGTTCATAACATGGATTACCTACTATAGGAACTTTGTCGAATACCTAGAAAAAATACAATTCATAATGCAAAAAATTGTTTCATCTCAAACATTTCCAATTTTAAGACTGTTTGCGGACACGAAAGGAAATACAAGGAATAAATAATAATTAAAAAAGAATTTTTTTGTGTATTACTGTTTTCCGTAATGTTTAGTTTTTAATCAATGTTTTCAATTGATAATTGTAGAACCTCATTGCCACTGCTTAGCATTTAAGTCTTGAATAAAAAAATTTATATTCGCAAGATTATAAAAGAAGTAGATTAAATTATAGTAGGTAATAAAATCTTTGTAATAATTTTGGATTAAAATAATTATTCAATCATTCTGCCTTCAATACAATATCATTAGCATAACAAAAACATAAGCAATATTTTAATAAAAACCAAAACCAACAAGTTAAATAAAAAGTTAGTAATTATATTAACATTTTAATTACAGTATTAATATTATAAAAAGAGAAAATAAAATAAAAAGTGAAATTCAAAGTTTTAGTATTTCCACGCTTTAACTTGCTACTACTTTTAATTTTTTTTTTTTTTTTTTAAAGACAGAGTATATGATCTAATAGACAATTTTGAAATATCAATAAAATAAAAAATTTTTAGGTAAAATAATTTTAGGTACAATAAAAATACATTTAAACTTTTAAAACACATATTTAAAAAAAAAAAAAAAAAGGTGACTGATATTTGATGGTAACAAATATGCACGTTTCTATTGTGTTACCAAAAATTATAAAAATGTACAGTAAAAAAAAGCCGTGTAATTAGTTATTGACTTGACTTGAAAGTTTTATAATACAAATGCCGGAGGGAAAGACTGGTCTACTGTATGTCTTGTTGTAATTTATTATTAAAATATCTTTTTCTAATTTATTTATCTTTATTATTATTTTATAAATTTGATGTTTTATACATATATAAATATTAAAGTTTTACATATAAATTTACAACCTAATTAGTTTAGGTTGTCTAATTACTTAAGTTAATTTGTTGCTAGTTTGGTATGACCCATTTTTTTTATTTTTTTGTTTTATATAAAAAAAATCAAAATGTTCTATTTAAAAATACTTATGTATGGTATTATTAAAATATGTTTTTGAAAAATCGAATTTTTCAAATTCGACTATTCATAATACTGGTTTTAACAAAAAAAAAAAATAATTTTTTAGAAAGTAAATTGGTTTATTAGTTTTGTAATTTAAGTGAAATAAAACTTAAGTCAAATAAAAATTAATTATAAACTATTTCATTAAATTTTTTAGCTTCTTCCTATAACTTTTTTGATAAAATTTAGAACTACATATTTAAATTTTAAAATTTAGTACATACATGTATGTTTATAATGTAAAACTCTTCATTTTTATCGATATAATAATGGGCAAATTATAATTATTTCGAATATTATTATTATTTTAACATTTTTTTTTAGTAATTTGTTTACTTTGGAAGTTTGCTTAACTGCATTATATTTTTCTATTATTATTATTTATATATACTTACTATTAAAATTACCACACTTTATACTTGGCAAATTGATAATTTTCTAATTTTTTGTTTTAACTACATGTATGCATCAATTCGTAAGAAAGTTTTTCTTTTCATGCTATATTTCTTGTACAAAAGCAAAGTTAGCCGTTAGAACAACAAAACGACATAAAACCTTTTTCAAAGACTTACATAAGAAATAGAACATGCTAAATAACAGAATATACAGAATTTTTAATCTAGACTACGTCGTATATTTTCAAAATCAGTTTTATGAGGAGTAACAAAACAAATAATAAAAGAAATGAAACAAAAAAACATTAAATCAAAAATACAATATATTTCCGGTAAATATATAGTCTTGTGTAACATGAAATAATTTCCTTAAAGGAAGCAAAAAAAAAAATGTACGGAAAACTCTTTACGGAAAAGCTGTGCAGTCGAAACGCTTTGATGTGGCAAAATAAAAATTTCATCTTCGGTCTCATTTAAGTTATAACATATTACTTATAAACCTTCCACAAAGTTTTTTGCTAAGAAACAATTTAAATAACAAATGATCTTTGAAGAATCGACGAAACCTGACTATATTAGATCTAAAAACTCCAGTTATCTCTGAAAATTTAACTATGTAACTAACTAACTAACTAAATGAATCATGTAACTATGTTAAATGATTCATTTAAAATTTATAAATAGAAAAACAAAAATACAATTCGCTTTCCGCCATCTCGCTTTTAATTTTTAAATTAATATCACCATAACAAAACATGCATTCAAATTATATACAAAACATCATCTTTCCAGAAATGTTTATATTCATTTAAAAGATAATAATGTTTTTCGAAATTCCCGCGCAGATCCTCTCAACAAAAAAGAACTTGATTTCATAATAATGAAAGACAAACTCATTCTTTTATTTAGAATTTTTTTAACAAAATTGTTATATAAATGTCAAATGCATTAAAGATAGGTACTACCTTTAGGTACTATATGATTCTGATATAAAAAAAACAGATAGTTACTAAGTATATGTTTCTGATATAAATACAATTTTTTTATTATTAAATATCCATTAATAATTTCTTAAAAACTGTAACAAATTTTTTTAAGTCTAATATGAATTATGCACAGTGCACACAGTATTTTAGATAAAAAATACTTTAAAAAGTATAAAATTAGACTTTTATACTCATACCCATTTCAATTAAAAAAAGTAACGGAAAAATTCCATTTTTTATGGCTATATCTTGAAAATAAAAGTTGAGTTTTACTTATGTAGCTAATTCTTTTACTTTTAAGTGTTAAATTTTTTGAAGGGCATCAACTGAATAATCTTATTACTCACAAAACTTTTCTTTTCTAATCTGATGAATGAAATATTTTTGAGATCAAGAAATATTGTTTTGTTTTAAAAAGATAAGCTATTAAAATATTAACTAAAAAAATTTTAAAAATATAATTTAAGTACTTTTCAAATTAAAAAAAAAAAACAAGTAGCGAAAATAGTCAAAAACATTTATTTGTTTGTTCCTTAAGTGAAACTACTCAACACATTTTGTTTTTTTTTTTTTTTTTGCGTAAGGCAAATACAAAAGAAAAATTTTATACGTCTCCGAAAGCGATAAAATGTTCAGGTAGCAACAAGAAACTATCAATATATTATATATAGTATTTAAACATTTTTTAACGGATTCTTATCTAACCATAAAAGTACTAATGGATTTGATGCACGCGCCTATATTACTGATTTCTTTTAAAATCCTTTTTAATATATCTTCCACCTTCTTTAAATAAATTTATCAAGATGTTATTAACTCACCTTTGAATTTCACTTACTTGAATATGTGTACGATGGCAATTAGAAATTATTCAATAAGTGCAACTGGTATTTTTCACAACGTTTATATTCAGAACAAGTATTCAGAAAATGTAAACTGAATTAGAACATAAACATACATTCATATATAGATATACTATATTTATATACATATTTATATAATTTGCTATAAAATAATGTTTTGCAATTATATTTTGAATTTTGGCACGAAATGTTTTTTACAAACCAAAAAATAAATAAAAAATATTTTGTTCATTTTTCTCTGATAATTGTAATAAAAAAAAAAAATAAAGCACGAAAATATCTTTAAGATGAAGCTAAAGGAATTCTTGTAGAAAGCTAGACTTATAAAACGTGAAAAAAAAATATATTAAAACGCATTTTTTATTTAAACGAAAGTTTACATAAACAGTCCAGTTAAAATAAAATTTGTAAGAATACGAAGAAATTAGAAATTTTTTTTTAGTAAAAGCAAATTTATTGAAAAATAAAATATTAAAGTAAGTATACACATATGGCCACACATATTTTTGCTATTTTCAAAATTCTATTTTTGCTTTTATTAATTTTTTTTTTTTTTTAAATAAAGAGTTAAAATTGTAAAACAAAAAATAAGTACCTATATAATTGTATATATCACGACTCTTTAATGCAGAGTGCTCACATTACCACACGAGTCTGAAGATTATAAAAGAATGAACAATATTTTAACATAATGTAATATATTTTTACAACACATCGGAATCCATTTATTAAAATGAATTTCAGTAGCTTGTATAGTCTGCGTCAATTTAACCAAAACTTCACATATTTTGAAAGACAGATTACCTTAATTTGCTTTACACAACATATTGAAGATATATTAAATGCTTTTTTAGTTTTTTGATATTTTTATTCTTAATCAGTTATATTCTATTCTAAGTGGCATTCCTTTCTGATCCTATGTATCCTATAGTCCTATGTACTTTTTTTTATTTAAAAAAATTAATGTATATTTTGAGATAATTGATACATGTTTTAACAATTGTGCTAAATGTTTTAACCATTAATAATGTTGTGAAGTGTTTTATATTACACTTAAAATATTTCAATTATCAAAAATTTGTTTTATATTAGGATCATTCATTCATTTGCATTAGTTTTGCGAGTTTTGTTTTTAAAAAATTGTTATGCAACCAAAATGTCATTTACTAAAGTTTTAATCTTTCGATAAATATTTATTAACTACAATTAAATATGATAACTTTGGGAGTTAAGTTTGAAACAAAAAAAAAAAAAATATTAGAACATAATTTACCTTAATTAATTACATATATTTTCAAAAATTTTATATTTATTGCTATACATATACATATAAAACATTATGAAGTAATATATTTTAGTTTTATCTTCAAATTTGATTTAATCTTTCAGATTTTTTTAGATAAACAAATAAAATAATGTTAAAAGCTAATTTAAGATTAATTGTAAAATATTGTTTAACGAATGATTAACAATTCTTTATAAAATATTTTTTTCTATTGCCTTTTCGGTCAAATTTTTTTTCTTTATTTTAATACTTTTGTATATAAATTAATTTTATTTTTATCTCAATTTAAGATTTATCAATTAAAATAAATATATATTATTTACTTTTATTATTTTCTTTATTTAATAACTATTTTACCGTTTTCATTATACCATTTGCTATTTAGTTATCGAATTTCTATTATGGTGGTCTTTAAAACTTATCAGATTAGCTGATTTATTCTTTTTTTTTTTTTGAAATTTTGAACAATGAACAAGCATGTTTATAATTTCCAAATATAGATTAACTTTCTGTTTAAATATTTTGTATATCATTACAAATAAGGAAATACGTTAAAGTCCAAATATCATCAGGTAATACTGATCAATAGTAAAGACTGAATACATCTCCGCTAAACCAAAAAAGACTAACAATTTGAAAATATCGTACAATTAAACGATAACATAGATCAATACATATATATATATATATATTGATCAGTTAAGTATTTGATATAATAAATTACTAATATTTTCAATTTATTAATTATACAACATTTTGGTTTTTTAAATAAATATATATTATATATATTCATGTAAATATATTTTAATATATTTAATATATATACTTACGTCCTGTTATCATTTTTTAAATCTAAATATCTGAAAGTTTTTCGACACTCAATTCTTATTTTGTTTTTATAATTTACAAATAAAAAATATTCTAAAAGAACTAAAAATATATTTATATCTATAAATCTTTATCAGATATTTTAATACTTTAAAATCTTTGATTGTATAAGAAAATAATAATTCTACAAAAGAAATATTAGGAAGAATTTTCTATCCTGTTTATTAAAGTTTAGTAATTTGGGGAGTTTGCTATGAATTTCAAAAAGTTTTGTTTACGTTTGTGTTAAAAGTAGAATTTTTCTTTCTATATTTGTATGCATACAAAAAAAAAAATGTACCTAAAAACAATATATTTTTTGACTGTGAATATTTTTTTTTAAAGAATTTACTTTAATTTATTTTTATACTTAAGAATATTTTCAATAAATTAATATAAAATAATGATACATGAAAGGTATATATTCTATTCTCTATACCTACACTTTATAAAAATTTTATTAAAATTTTTTTTTAACGCAAATAAGAAAAACTGTTAAAAAAACTGCTTTTTTTTCCCCTGAAATTTTTTTTACAATTATTTGGGTCTAACTTATAAATACAGATTCTTAAATTTCTTTTTCGTTTTTACAATAACCTTTTTATTTTTATTTTCTTGTTATACTTTTATATAATAATCTTTAGTTTTATAGGGATCAAATATTGTGCTAGTAACATTTTAGATAAAATTACATGCTATTGTCTTGTCATATTAAGGGGCAAGTATCATGCTACTTGAAGGCGGCAATCAATTTCTTTACAAAAATTTTAAAAAATGTTTAGAAGAAAAAAATACTATAAAAAATAAACTAAACTTTTTAAATATCAATATTATGATCGTACTTATAATTGCTTTTAAAAATGTTATAAATAATAATATTATAAAAATCAAATATTTTAAGATCAAATTATATAGAATTCTAATTTGTTGTGAGATAATTTAGTGCTAAAAAAAAACATTCATAATTTGAATAAATATAATCTCTTCCTTCAAAGATTTATTTAGGCAAAATCATATATTAAAAAAGAACACTCATTTCTGTTGCGAAATTTTTAATAAATACGCCAGACCTGCTTTAAAATAACGTTAGTGTCATGAAAATGATATTTTTATCAGACTACTATTATACGCTAAAAGTTATCATTTTTTAACTGTCCGATCATTTAAAAAAGGTGTTATATAATAGCAGATAAGTAAGTACCTTATTAATGATATTTTATAAAATAATATTCTTACGATAAACGGTAAAAGTGTACATTTTAACTTCAAATATATTCTATCAAGAATGGTACAACTTAAAAACATTTAAGAGATACAAGTTCTCTAATTTAAGAGATACCAAAATATAAATAAAGTTGTTGTATAGGCAAATTTAATATTTTAACTTTTTGTTAAAAATATATAGCTTTACTTTCGTTGATCTTTTCAATTATTCAATTTTCTTTTTAGTGTAACGATGACTTTTGAATAAACACGATTATAATTCAAAAATATCAAACGATTTAACGTAATTGATCATTTTTTTTATTTTTACTTTTTCGTTCTTTTTCTGCACTATTAAATTTATTTTTTTTTTTTTTTCAATTTTATTATTCAAATTCAATTTTTTAAACATTTATTTAGAATTAAATTGTATATAAATATTCTGTTGTCTTTGGTTTTCAACTAAATTGGCGGTCAAATTGACAGTTGTTTTATAAGTTGTAATTGTATCTTTATTAATTTGGCATTTGAAAATTTTTATTAGTTGAAAAATCAGGAAATACAAAAACAGAAAAATTCTTAATTGAGTTTGAGATAAATTGAACGCATGTGGGCATAATTTGAGTTGTAATTGGATTTAAAATCAAAAAAAAAATAATAATATTGTTAAAATACATACTATAATACATATAAATACACATGTTACAGATTAGGGATGGGCAATTAAAATTGACTTTTCAATTCGAAAAATAAAACAATAGTTCAGCGTTAAGTATTGTCAATTGATAAAGGTTAACAATTGGATAAAATTGAATTATTATATCACTTTAAAGTTTAAAGATAAATTGACTTCAAATTCTATTTTTGTGTAGTTATAGATAAAAAAAATGTTTTCTAATTAAAACAAATATTATAAGAAACTGTCACTTGATTTAATATTCATATATTGTCATATTTTTAAATAATGTTTATATTTAAATGTTAGTTGAACTTAATACTTAATATAATTACTAATTAGTTTATAATATAAACGGTAATCAGAATTCAAATAAATCTTAGTTGATATTTCAAAATAATTGCAATTATGTCTTAATTATAGACTAAATTTTAAATTTAATACAGCTATTTAAAGATTTTTGAATTATATTAATATTGAACTATAAATAATTCATATATAAAATAATTTAAAGCTCTTTTTTAAGGAGAAATTCAGAGAACACAAAAAAAATGAATTTACAAAACATAATAACCTTTAATAACTTTATATCAACAACGGATATTCCTCAATCTTTACCCCATTTTCCCATTCCTAATGTGCAAAATTCACCTTTGAAGCATACGTTTTTCAAATTGAGGTGTTGTCAATCTTTGAAGTTAAAAAATCAAACAGAAAATTTCATAAGATGAAAATAAGACCATTAAGGAAACCATTTCTTAATACTAACGGCTTAAATATTATACATTTTATGAGAAAAATAATACAGATTACCTTAATATCCTTTAATATTAAGATTTGTAGGAAAAATGAAATCAACCCTTTAAAAAAGAACTGTGGTTAAAAACGAAATATTTTTTATAAAACTTGCTATATAAATGAAATATACAATAAAAAAAAGCTAAGAAAAGGGATAACAAAAGGACACCATAAAGATAATTTTTCGATGTTAATAAAAATGCACATAATCACATCATTTTTGACAAGAAAAAAATGAAATTTTGTAAAAAGAAAAAGTAAATTCTAACGAATCAAGGAAACTCTAAACAATGTTGAGGACGTTTTAACAGGATGTATGAAAGTAGTTTAGATAAGATTTAAGGTAGTGCAATGGGTTTCCCTTCTATTGTTATGTGTAAAAGGAATTTCATCATGTATATATTTCATATAAATATTTTTGAGAGTTCAGTAATACTTTAAACTTAATAAAAATACTTTACTATGCAGAGTACTTCCAAAAAAAAAAATTTTATCCAATTTTTAGTTTTTTTATAACAGAGTTAATCAATAAATTACTCTAAATAGGTTTAGAAAGGTAGTTAATTTCTTCCTTGTATATACAAAATGTATCTTAACACATTTAGAAAGAAAAAAAATTAAATAAGTACATAAGTATTTTGAATTTTTGTTATAATAATCATTTACTTATGTTATACTTATCTTTATTTTTTTTTTTTTTTATATCAAAATAAAAAAATAAAATTATTTTGTTTTAAAATTAATTCAATTTAAAAATTTAAAAATTAACTTTATTTAATAAAAATATTAGAGCTAAAAATTAACAATAACAAAAATTAAAATTCTTTTAAATTATTTTTTACAAATTGCAAATTTCAAATATCTATTTTCTTCAAAATAATAATTTTATTAAAACATCATAGATATAAAAATATTTTTTTTAACAAAATGAATAATCAATTTTAAAATTACAAATTTATTTTGTTATAGGGAGCATCCCAGCTTGCCTAAATCCAGTTCGCAAAAAGATATTGGAATGTGTATCTAAAAAAATGTTAGGAGGTTTAGGAGGTTAAATGTTTAAAAATGTTTAGAGTAGGATTCGAAATCAGGGCATTCCCTTTTTCCGGAATATTCATTAATAAAATATGTATGCAATAAGATTAATTCTTATCTATCTAAACAGTGCCTTGTAATTTCTTACAAAATCAGAGTTATACGCTTTTTCCCAGAATAAATTTCTGCCATATACATATACCTAAGCTATTTGATGTTATTTGAAAATTTGGCAAACGGATGTTTTGCAACGTAAAAGTTTGACATCTACCCTTTTTGACAAATACGTTTTTGCGAAACGAGTTTTTTGCCAAGTGATTTGTTTAATGTGAGTTTAGGTCAACTGTGTTATACCCAGTTGAAATATATATGTAGAAAATACAATTAGAAGCGAGTTTGTTTATTAGCGAGTTTATAATTAGGAGCGAGTTCAAAAAGTTTGTTTATTAAATATTAGTTTTTTTGTCTTTTTGCGAAATGTCCCTTTTGGTAAAAGTCTTTTTGCGAAGTGTCGTTTTTGTTAAAAGTCTTTTTGTAAAAGGGCATTTTGCAATAAGTCTTTTTTGTCAAATGGCATGAGGTGAAATTTGTTTTTGCGAAATGGCTTTAGGCCAACTGTCATAGATCCTTTCCTAATAGCTTTACCTTTCCTATAAGTATTTAAAGCCTTTCCTAATAGCTTTAGCCTTTCCTATAAGTATATCAAAAAAAAGAAAAAAAAACAAGCTTTGCTTTTTTCACATTTTTTTCAAATTGATCTATCTATTTATGAAAGCATAAATCAATTTGAAATGTACAATTCTATAAAACTGGTCATTTGGAATATCGCAAATTAGATATAATTTATAAGATCTTCTAACAATAGTAGTATCAATAATTTTTTATATATTAAATAATTTGAAATACATAAGAAAAAAAAAACTATAATATTCATAAATTACACAAATACTTATATAGTAGGTATTTCCGATATTACACCTTTAGAACTTCATAAAAAAGCATTGGAGGATAATTTAATTCGCGTATTGTACATTCATTTAAAAATTCTAACAAAACGACAACTTCAAAGTATCAGACTGAACGTTAAGTTTTTCAGTGATTTGTTAAACAAAAATTTTTATGGATATATTAAAAGGATATATATACTATTCCCAATATTAAACTTGTAACCTTGTACAAATGCATATGTACAAATAGGACATAATAAAAGATATATTGTTTACATATAGTATATGCTTATTGAATGTAATAATATACACTTATACAAACATATACATATATTAATAAGTGCTTGAATTAAAATGTAGGTAATCTAAAAAAAAAAACAGTTTCATTTATAGAAAAAATGAAAAAAGAAATCCAAATGACTGTGTTATATTGCTCTAAGCACTTCCTTAAGGCGCAATTACCTTCAAGGGTTGTACTGTGTCTTCAAATGATGCTGTGAAACCATGTGTCTGTATTTTACTATCACAAAATAGCTTTATTTTAAATGTTATAAATACTATATATAACATATATATGTATACATAAATAAAAGTGTATCCGTTTAAGGATAGTTTAGGTTAGCTAAAATATTGAAATTATTTTTAAAAAAAAATTTGATTCCAATTGGAAAAGAAATACAAAATTAATTATAAATTATGCATAGATTTTATTTTTTTCTTATTTTTTTTTTTTTTTATATTCATAACAAAGATAATTTAATGCTATTTGTTTTAATTTAAGTTAAATTGATTTTTAGTTTCAATTATTAATATAAGTCGGTTTTTGTGTAAAAATTAATAAAATATATTTAACCTTTTAATGTACAAAAAAGGGTTTATATCAACATAGATTTAAAGTTATGTTAACTATTTCAAAAATGTAAAATTTCAAGAATTTGCTATAACAGATTGAAATTGCATAGAAATGGAGAGTTTATTAAAAAAATATAAATAAGGTATATATAAATAAGGTATATACAAATAAGGTATAAAAATTTTTGTTTCTAATTTATTTAATCATGCCATTTAAAAGTTAAAACTTCAATTAAATAAATATAGTTTGTTTAGCAAAATGAACTGTTTAATCAAAAGGTTTTGTAACACTTGTATAAAAATTAATTGCAAAAATTTACAAAAGAAATACCATCAGATATATTAAAATTGAAACATGCATAGGAAGGTTAATTAAACATCGAAATTTAGTTAATATTTTAAAGTACTACCATTATTATTTAAACGACAATGCGAAAGAGCTGTTGGGGTTTTCATCCATAGCGGATGTTTTTCAGCCTATATAACCAAACCCTATAATTAAAATTTAAAATAACTTAGTTATTATAAAATCGCCTCTTGACTTAATTAAACTTAAATCTGTGCTTAAGCTAAAAATTATGAATTTGCTGGCAAAATAATTAGCGATAAATTCAGATACGAATAATATTAGTAATATTAATGGTATAATGATAATACAAATAATGTTGGTAGTATCAACAGTATAGAAACAATATTAAAATCAAAGGAAAAATATCAATAAAAATAGTAATAAAAACAGTAAGTATAGGAAGACTAATAATTACAATAAGAACAATAATAATATTAATAATAATTTTAATATTGTAGTAATTATTAAACAATATTATTAATAATTGTATATCCATTAAACTTCAAGTCGCTTCCCATATTATAAATTTAATTTTCATTCCTACTTGAAATTTAATATAGAACCATGTGAAATGTATCACCCTTTCATTAATCTGACCAATATGCAGTCTTCGTAATATCATTTATATTTTAAAGATATAGCAGTTAAACGCTGCTCATCTTTCAAAGTAGGTATTTTAGACAATTTACTCAAATTTATTCTAAATAATATAAGTTAGTCTTCTGAAATACTGATCAACGAATTTGAATTACGAAACGAAGTCATAAGTATATACTTATCGCCATTGAAGAACCGGAGAATTTTTCTAATTTGAAGTGGCCATGGTCTGAATCAAACAAGTTTTTAGTTGCCGATAATGTGTCGTTGAACTTTAAATTAATTTTTATTGATGACTACCTTGTTTTTCACTTCAACACATAAAAATTGTTGGGCATTCCTCAGGAATTTAATGTACGCCAATACTTCAAATGGGTACAATCGTCAGTATCAACTCTACCAGTGAATTCCATTTTTCTGAGAACTATTCAAAGTTAGATTTTGATAAACCTGAATTTACATTTTTAATTCATTTTAAATCCATTATAGCTTTACTTGAATGTGGAATCAATTTCCCTTCTTGAAGTGTCAATAATTTTGCTGATGAGCTAAACTACATATAACTTCCATTTTTAACTGTGGGTTCCTGCAGCATGATCTCAATCATTTTCTTACATGGTGCAAAAACAACAATCTTGAATTGAACGTTAATAAATGCTAAATTATGAGCTTTTCAAGCTAACTTAACCAATAATTATGATTATCATCATAACAATCAAGTCATTAAAACAGTTCTTTATACTTCTGATTTAGATCTGATCCTCGAAAATATGTTGGGCTTCAAGAATTACTACAATTTCCTAATGCATTCTAATAAGCAAATATTTTATTGCTCATTGGACACTTATTGCTCTGTCTCAACAAGTTATTGGATGGATAACTTCAATTTGTTTTTAATTTCAATACTTTCATCCGTTAAAAATAATTTAGTTAGACTGATCAACATTATTTGTAAGGTATTACACAAAATTTGAAACATCCAACAAAAAATTTAAAGTACTGAATCAATTCATCGCTTTGTAGATGCATTTTAGAGAAAAAATATTGAAATCATTTTTTAAATGAAGCAAATATTTTAATATGTCTCATTAATCAAAACAAACATACGAATAGTTCTGCCTGTGCAGTCCATAGAAATGTTTATAAATTTACCAGGCAACGTCGAATACTCCTGCAGCCTGCTATAGCTTTAACTAAAAGTAAACTTTTTGCATACAAACCCTTAACTACAGTTTAAAAAATAAATAACGTTTGATAAAGTAACAACATATTATATTATTTTATAATATACCTTTACATAAAAACTGATAATACATATTTTTAAAGAATCAAACATTTTTATATAATTTATTTAAGCTTCTGTAATTCTATGTCTATCTAAAAACGAACATTTTAAAGAATGTTATTACAGTGAAATTTTGTATCTCAAAAATGCCGTCAATTATTAAAACATTAATACAAAAAAAATGAAAAGGGTTGTTTTAAAACAATGGAATGCACCTTTTTACATTCCGCATGTTTTACAAATATTTTCTATTCCTGCATTGTATTTTTTTTATATATACGTATGTTTGAAATTTCAAATGTTTTGCTTTGTAGTATTTTTTAAATTTTAGATTTTTTTTTATTTTTTCTTTATATTGACAATATGAAAAATAAAGTTAAAATTAGGTTATATTTAATAAATACATTAATAGAAAACATATAATAAAGATATTTTCATAATATTGTACCTATATGCAAAAAATTTTAAAATATTTTCACTAATTTCAAGACTTTTTTCTTTTCGAAAAATTAATTTTTTGAAAAAAGCGTAAATATGTACATATATGATTTTTCGAAACAAAACTATATCACTCATATATCTACAAATGTAATATAGCGTGTTATAAAATAGTTTTTTGTACTCATTATTTAAAGACCCAAATGTACTTTCCATTTTTTTTTTTTTAATGTATTATTATGATCTTTTGATAAATCGCTCTTTCGTAAAATGACTTTTACGATATGTTGGTCTCTCTTAAATTAAATTTACACTTAGCAAAATTTGCATTTGAACAAAAAAAAAACTTAACTCAACCTACTTCCTATATATTATATATATATGTATGTAAAATTGAGAGCATTTTTGAGTTAGTTAGAAAATCAGGGTTTTAATAATTTTTTTAGAGGAGGTTTGGGGGTGGAAAGCTTTATTTATTAGTATACATATGAATTTAAAAAAAAAATCGTGAATGTTATACTAATATGTATATAAAATAAATAATTATTGAGAATTTTTAGAGTTGATTACAAACTCAGGGTTTTAATAATTAGCTTTGTGAGGCTACACAAATTATTGTTAACCTGATTGTATAACCAACTCTAAAACCCACACTATCTAACAAGACAAAATTTTAAATATTTCGTCACTAAAAAAATTATCTAAGACCTTATCATTTTTATATTTATTTATTTACACTAATTTTTTTTAAATAGTTAATAACAATTATTATATGGTAAAACAATAATTTTATGGTCTTGTTGAAAAGTAAATTTCTTTCAATGAATTTTGGATATAACTGGGGTTTGTTTTAGAATGATAGAACTTTAAACTGAAATAAAACACATTTAAATTAAGATTGAAGCCAAATTTTTTTTTATTTGATTTTAGTAAGCAAGGACAAATTATCATGGAAAGACTCACGCCACAACAACGTTTACAAATTGTTGAAATTTATTTTCAAAATCAGTGTTCTATTCGCCAAACTTAAATCGAAAAATTGTGTTTACTGATGAAGCTCATTTTTAGTTGAACGGCTACGTAAACAAGCAAAATTGCCGTATATGGAGTAAAAGCAATCCTCAAAAAATTCAGTAGATTTCATTTCATCTGAAAAATGCACCGTATGGTATTTGTTTATGGATGATTTTTTGTTTCAAAATTTGAATGATATCGACTGGAAGCGTTTTGCTTCCAACAAGATGGTGCTACACCTCATACTGCTACCGCAACAATTGATTTATTGAAAGAAAGATTAGGTGATATTATTTGTTTCAAATAATTGGCCTCCAAGATCATGCGACATGACGCCACTGGATTATTTTCTTTGGGGTTATGGGAAGACATTGGTTTATGTTGATAAACCAGAAACAATAGACGCTTGGGAAGCCAACATAACCCGTGTTATTGATGAAATAAGGCCTGAATTACTCGAAAAAGCGGTCCAAAATTGGTCTGATCGAATGCGGTTCCTTAGAGCTAGTCGTGGTGGACATATCCTGGAAATTATTTTTAAAACCTAAATGTCAATATTATCTTTCATATAAAAAATAAATTTGGCTTCAATCTTAATTTAAATGTGTTTTATTTCAATTTAAATTTCTATCATTCTAAAAAAAAAAACACCCGTTATGTATATGAGAATTTGACTTATTCATCTTTTTATATAATATAAGTATTGTTAAAACGACCTTTTGAATGATCTTTTTACGCAAAATGAATTTTTGTAATGCGAATTTTGGTCAAGTTTTATTTACCCGAATATATTATAAGAGTTTTCCAATTTGAGTGATATGATTTCTTTTAAAAAAAAAACACACTAATTGTTAAGGAAATTCAAATGTTTTTTATTTAATGTGAAGTACAATCGATACAATTAGGTTCTGAATAAAACGTCATTCAAATGGCCTTCACGACTTCTTTTGCAGGAACGAATTCGATGAATTCAATTTTCGAGCACTTTCCACTAAATCATGTCGTATGTCATGAATAGCACATTCAATATTAACTTCTAAAGTTTGAGGAGAGTCTGTTTTATTGCTAAAGACCAATGACTTCAAAAACCTCACAAGAAGTAGTCTAATGGTGTTAAATCACAACTTCTTGGAGGCCATTCAACGTCACAATTTCTTGAAATAATCGAATCTCCAAACTTTTCTCGCAAAAATTCGGTTGTTGCACGTGCTGTGTGGCACGTAGCCCCGTCTTGTTGGAACCAGATGTTGTCAAGATCAACTTCTTCCAATTTCGGCAATAAAAATTTGGTTATCATCGATCTATATCATTGACAGTAACGGTGTTACCAGCTTCATTTCGAAAGAAGTACGGACCGATGATTCTACCAGACCAAAAACCACACCAAACTGTCAATTTAGGTGAATGTAATGGTTGTTCATGAATAATTTGTGAATTTTTTTCGCACCGCACAGTTTTGTTTATTTACCGCACCACTCAGATGAAAGTGAGCGCACGAAAAATTGCAATTGGAGAACGGTTATTTTGATAATAAAATTGAATAATTTATAAACGTTGTTCTTGCGTATATCTCTCCATGGTGAAATTGTAAACATTACTGAATACAATGAAAAAAAAATTTCAGATCATGACATACTACAAATGGTCGAAACGTCACTTAGAAATCATATCACTCAAATTGGAAAACCCTGTACATATATATTCCCATTTGTCGGAAAAAAATTGATTTATTCAAAAAGAAAAACGTGTTTGAATTGTCGAAATTCTATATGAATCTTTCTTTTATTTCGTCTATTTTCTTCAAGTCTAAAGGCGTAAATTTCTATAAAGTAATTTTTTGAACTTTATATAAATATTTTTTTCAAAAATACGATATGTTTCAAAAACTTTTTTGTTTAAAAAGATTTGGCAATAACGAGGTAGCTTTACCTTTAAATCCCTTGAAAATCTTAAAAAATTAAGTAAAAATAAGAAAATCTTTATTTCTTTAATAACTTCCATACTGCGAATATCGAGATCGTTTTTGCATCAACCTTCGAGATCGTTTTGTATTACCAAATTTTTTTAAATAAAATCCTATTCAAAACATTAAAATTGTAAAATGTGAAGATATCTCGTTAATTTAAAAAGTCCTTCAATTTATAATATATGTAATATGTATATGTATTTATTTACATACAAATTTCTAGCAACTTTATATGCAAGGGTTCTAGCTAAATGAGATGCTATGAAAAAGAGTTAAGATAAAGAATTGTCTTACTAGGAGAATTGGTAGGTAAATTGTTTTGAGTTTTTGCAAATTAAAGGTCCAAATCTCATTTATAGATAATCCTATATTCTATGAATAAATCGCCTTCTCTTCCTTTAAAAAAGATCCATATTGTTGACTTTTTTCAAATATTATTAAATTATTTCAAAGATACAAGTAGTGTATGTAATAACATAAGTACAATAAATTGATAATTTTAAAACTTTAACATTTTAATCAAATTTTAATTCATTTATTAAAGATATTTATAGTAAAGTGTAGTATTAAAGTGTTTTTTTTTTTGATCTGAAGATTATTAAGACAATTAAATATTTAAGTGTGAATATTATTTATTCCAACACACTCGACAAATATTAGAATAATTCTGTAGCAAATTATAGTTAATTTAGAACTTTAAAAAATGTTTAACACAAATTTTCGCACCGTCGTGTGGTAATTTGATTTGTATATCAAACTAATATACTTTATTGTAAATCTACATACATAAATACATATGTACATACATACATGATATCCATCATCAAATTAGCACACACTCCTTTTTACATATTAAATTAAATGTTTTTTTAATTTTTAAAATTTAGTAGAGGTTATTATTATGTGTGGCTAAAAAAATTAATTATGTATCCAACTAGTATCCAACATTCCAACAATAACATGAATTTTGCTAAAGAAACTCTCTTTATATCTAATGATACATTTTATATATACTTTGTATCTATATAAATTAACATGCATACATAGGCTGAATGCTGATATAAACATGCATGTGTAGTGTGTGTGTATTATATATATATATATATATACCTAATAAATGCTAATCTAAACATTTCTTCTTATACATCTCAATTCTCAATTCTCATTTCTCATATATACTCACTCACTAGTACAGTACTACCTATATATAAACATTACTGTACAATAAACCTCGATACATATAAACTGCCACTATATGTAGTCATTATCCGCGCAATTCATTGCCAATAAGCATACGCGACGTTTCTCATTTGTATAGATTTTCTGTAATTTTTATTTCATATGTACACTGTACAGTATTACATTAGTTTCATATGTCATATAAATAAGTATATACATATACTATGTACATAGAAAGAATTTCATTCATTTCATATCATATTCATATAATATCATACCAACAATAATAATAATAATTATCAGTAAATTCGTCTACTCGACTACTCGAGCGTTTACTCAAAATATACAAAGAATGAGAGAAAAAAAACCTTTATAAATAAAATGCTTTTAATGAATGAAACATATTTATTTAAAAATATTCGAAACAAAAACTGTATATAATACGACAAAATAAAAAATAGTTAAATGCTTGAATATTGTATTAAATAATTTTTTCCAACCTTGCTCGGATTTGTACATATATTTATATATGTACAAAAATACGAACTAAAAATTAGAACTATACATTGATATGTATATGTAAGGTAAATGTTTAAAAGAAACGTAAAATAAAATAAAAATATTGTTATTTTCCTTTTTAAATAAGCCTAACTAAGTTCTCGACCGATAATGACAATGTTAAACTGCTCACTTTTTTAATACATTTATCTTTTTTTTTATCAACATTAAGTACTAATATTTTAATTTTGTTTATTTAATTTTATGTTTATTTTGTATATAAAATTAGCAACAAAGTAAGTAATTTTTTATGACTTTTTGTTTCACATAAATTTTATATAAATTAAAATTAAATAATAGAGCACGCTCCTTTTAAATGTGCGCGCTAAAGTTTTATTATACACTCTACATACTCCTATTATTACCTATAATATTATGCTTGGATTATCATGTAGACGAACAGTATTCGTTCTGTATACCTACCACTCTACTATAAGCAATTTTATACTCCATTAGATAAAAAGTGGTGTGCTCATTTTTGCTTGTTATTTTATTGTTTTTTTTTTCTTTTATTTCTCATAGTAAAAAAGTTTAAGATGGCAACCATATTATTTGATCGACGGTTCAGTTAGTAGTTTATAAACAACCATTGGTGGAAAAGCATTTGCGATTTTTTTTTTTTTTTTTAATTTAAACGTGGGATATTCATAGATAAATAGGAATAAAAATAATCGTTAAAAGATAAAAAGAAGTCATATTACGATTTTGTTAAAATATTTGCTTATTTTCATTTGTTTTGAAAATTAACAATAAAGTTTTGAAAATTTTGTGGAAATTTAACAAAGAGACGTGGAAATTTAAATGTGAAATTTTTTAACAATAACGCATACAAAATATCCGTCGGGAAAACAAAATCTTTCAAAATTTCAAAATATTGTGGAAAAAACACTAAATTTATAATTTTCAATATAATAAAAATGTTTTTATAATAGAAATAAGCGCATATTAATTTTTAATTAAAAATTTAATTTAATTTTAAAAATTTACCTTGAAATTTATGATTAATGACGATGCTGTGAGAACTCCAAATTTTTTTATTCTCATTAATTCAAATTTAAGGATATTTAGTCACAACCTTATATATAGGATATATTATTTATTATGACTCTGGCGTATGTTGACATGCCAACTGTAATTGACAATCAGGTATGAAGTACATTTCTATAATCGTACAAAATATTAAATATATAAGTAAAATTATAAGAAATACATTTATCAATTTTTTAATTTAAAAATGCAAAAAATGTGATTATACTACTATGTATCAAGAAATAAGGGTTTAATAAAAATTAAAATAAAAAGGAGCCAAAAGGCTAATATATTTTAGAGTCTAAATCTTCGTTTGTATTCGTTTAAATGATAGAAAAAATCAATATCCGCGTATCTAAAATATTTCTGAGATAAAAATTCGTTAAAATTAATTTTTCAAAAATAACAAAAATAAACATAAAAACATCAAAATTATTATTAAAACATTATTAAGTTAGGTATAGAATCTAAACCAAAAAAATTCGAAAAATAAAATATATAAATAGTGGTTTTAAAAATTGACTGGATCAGATTTTTTTTTCAACTATACCTACTTAAGAAATATTGTTTCAGTTAAAACTTATTGGAATAATATTAAATGTAATACAAATGTGGAAAATTACAATACATTTTTTTTTGTTTTTTGAAACTTCGAATTTTTTTGACAAATATTAAAATCCTTTATTTTTACTTATATACATTAATATGATTTCTATTCAAAAAATCATAATTAAATAAATATTTTTACATAAAATACACACCTAAAATGTTCAATGTAGTTCAATTTTTTCAATGTTTTCATAAAAAAGTTTTTTTTATTAAAAGCTGTTCTTTGATATATTTATTTATTCTTAATTTTATTCCGTACAGGAACGCTTGACAAGTCACGGGAGCATAGGACTGTCAAGTGGGAGTCCAGCATACACAACACACTCAAGTGGACATACTGGACGTGGTGGTCCGACAGGTGGTCATGGAGGGCATAGTGGTTCACATACTTCAGCTTCGTCAATGCATCACCAGTCTCTACAATCAGATTTCCAACCACCTTATTTTCCACCACCATTTCATCATACAACACAAAGTCCACCACAACAACAGGTGAATTGAAATTAAACTATATTAGTAATGCAAGTTTTTGATTTGGTTTAATATTACAGAATCACGGAGCTCTTGAATATTTAGGAACAGATCCTTATGGTCAACCATTATCATCATTACACCACGCCCCTTTACATCATTATAATCAATTAGCTGGATTAAGATCAACACAAGATCAACTGGGTATTCATAGATCGCATAGAGAAGCTGAACTTCAAGGACACGTGGTAAATATTATTAATTGTTAACATAAATAATTCAAACTCACTTAATTTTATAAAAAAATAACTTGAACAACATACGTAAATTATATTGTTTAAAACCCTAGATTCGAGTGAAATTTTTTAAATATAATTTTTATATAAAGTATAGCTTCTAAAAAAATATCAACCCAACCTTTTTTTTTTTGTAATATTATAAGGCTATATTTAAAAGCTAGATCCAAAATTTTCAGCTTTGTCGATTATTTAAATTCAAAAAAATTATTAACAAAAATGTAATATATTTTTCTTTTATCAGTTCTTAAAAATAAACTATTACATATTATGTACATGTTATGCACAAAAAGACTCCACCTTAACGATTTTTTTGTACTAGTGAAACGCAGCACATGCTCTACATAACAACAAGTAATAATTACAAAAAAGCAAGTTTTTTTCTAAAAGTTTACCACTTTAATCTTACGAGTACTATTATCCATCATTTTTTTTACAACAATGATTGTTACATTTCTCTTTTATTTAGTTTGATTATAATTACACAACATCTACAGAAGGCATATAAAATTTTTATTACCTTTTGATCAAAAATTGATCTGAATACTTAAAAAAAAGTTTAAAAAATAACAAAAAAAAATCAAGAAAAAGCTTAAAAATAACAGAAATCCAATCAATTCCATTCAGTAACTGAGAATACATATTATGTACCTATATGTACATTTTTTTAATTTTTATTTTTCTTTTATTTCAATAGTGTTATTTATCACTATTATTTTTGATATCAATTTAGCTTATTTTGAAACTCATGTTATTAAAATTCGTTAAAAAAAAACATATGCCATATATCAAAATACCATCCCCGTTTTATATTTGATGCATACATTAATATCATGTTCATTTTGATACTTTCCCCCAACAATAGATAAAAAATGTTTAAATATTTATTTTGTTTTACAAAAACCAATAAAAAAAATCCTAAAGAATGAACTTAAAAAAAAATTTTTTTTTAATTCATTTATTTTTCAATTTTTGAATATAATCTTTTCAATCATTTATTTGCGATTACAAGACTGCACAGTTTTGTAAAGCCTTCCATAAAGATTGATATAACACGGTTGGTAATGCTTTTTTATCGGTTCTATAAAATCCTTAAATAAAGTTTAATTTAAAAGCGTTTGGTACGTGCTGCTTATTCATCTAATTCCATAGTTTGTAATAATAGATCTTCATAATCTTTAATTTTTAAGCTCTCCAAATACCAAAAAAATTTAAAGTAAGTTGTCAGTAAATAAAAGATTTTTATAAGAAATTTTGATTACCCCTGCTTTCTTAAGAAAAATTAGTTCAGATTAGATATATACATTTAGAATTAACATAAGTACATATATAAATATCCAAAAAGTTTAAAATACTCATAATTATTTAAAAAAAACTCTGTTAATTTGAAGTGTGATGTGATAAAACGGTTTAAAAGCACAATATATTAAAACACATCTTGAAAATGTATAAGAACGTAAAAACTATAGTAAGATTTTAATACAAATTGTATAGATATAACTTAAGCCTTAAACAAAATTCTTTATGTGTTATTTTGCTTTCAGTATTATTTGGTTACAATTCTAAATTTGGCTTTCAAAACGAAAATATTGTTTAATAATGTTCTAAAAAAATTAAAAATTAACAGAAAAAAAGTAAAATTAAATTTGAAACACAATTGGGTATAGAGGGAATTATAATAACCTTTAAGATATTAATGAGTTTTTTATTCTTCTAATACCTTTTTTTTTTTTTTTAAATTATAATGACTTTTTAAAAACTAAGTGCTGCTGATATCAATTGTAACCGCAATGAAATACTTGATAATTATTCATCGCGTGGTCTACAGAAATCAATATTTTAACACTAAAGAGAACAAAAAAATCTTATAACATATTCGAAAATACTATTGCGGCAAAATTTACTTTTAAGAAGATAAAAGCTGAATTAAAAAAAAGAAAAAAGACTATGTGTACAATACACACAAAAATCAAAAAATTAAACTATAAAAATACCAAAAAAAAAACATTTTTTTAAATACTTTTTTTTTTTTGTAAATCATTCCGATTATCACCAAGCCAGTACCTGTCCTGTTGTAACAAGTTGTATAGGGCACGTGGCATTAAATTCAACTTAATGTCAATTTTTGGAAAACAATCGAAAACAGGAGAAATCCTAATAATAAATTAGTATTGCTACACTTTCACCAACAAACATTTAAAAAAAAAAGTGAAACTATAGAATTGTACTTCAATAGATTAAGTAAATTAAGTACATACTTGTATAATATACTATAGTGTATACTGGTTTTATTTCATTATTTAATTATGGGATTTCCATAAAGTTAGGTGTGATATATATGTAAGTACACTTTATTCCCTAATAAGCGTTTGTTATTGACAAATTGTTTATAAATTTATGTAATTTCAACAACTCATTAAAATAATATTAAAAAAATTAAATGATAATTATTGGTGTTTTAAAAAAATGAAAGCTATTAAAAGTAATTAACTTGATTTCTATACATTTTTAACTGTTTTACTTTTTCTGTATGTCGATATTTAAATAATATTTTGGCAAAATTGTATATAGGTTTTTGTTGTGGCAATGTCCCATTAATAAAATAATGTATATAATATACGTATAATCCAAAAATAGAGTTACAATATTTTTATAATCAAAATAATCATGAGAATAATTATAAGAAAATATATCTTCAATTTATCCATGCATAATTTAGCTAGTTTCCAAACAAACTTATGTGTATAAAAATCTAATTTATCTCAGACTTATATTTTTGATTTATTGTTAGTTCGTTCAAATTGTTTGAAATAAATATTGCTTGATCATTAATATTTCATTGCTATTAATAACAAACTCGAATATATATTATCATGTATCAAATTTTGAAAAAGTAGAAAAATATACGCTTAACTTATTAAATAATAGTTGTGATTTAATAATTTTTATTGTATATGTTATAATCTTTGTTAATTTACTTCCTTTAAAAACTTGAACTGATAGATTATCTTTTTAAAATCCCTAATATGTAACAGCTTTTTCAATTAAAATTATACATTTTGTATACCAAATAGCATGGATCATGTATTATGGATACCATATAGCATATTTATTATAAATTTATTGTTTTTGCCATTGTTTGATTATTAGAATGATTTCAAAATATTTTTATGAACTTGAGGCCTAATTGTTATAGATGTGTAGTTACAATTTGAAGAAAAACATTTTTATTTTAAAGAACTGTTTTTTCCTAATATTAATATTTATCCATTTCCTGTATTCTAAACTGTATTCTACAATAAAACAAAAACTGTAAATTTTAATAACTTAAAGATTCAAAGTAAATATATAATAATTAAGCTAATAATATAAGCAAGCCAGCTGTATAGTGGTATTATAGTGGTTAAGACACCGATCAATTCAAACTCCGGCTGAGTTATCTATACTTTAATAGTATAGATTTTTCTTATAACATATACATATAAATAGTATAATATAATTAAATAAAAATTAAGTATATATCATATAGTTAATATCACTTTTAATATATAATAAAATAATAATAAAATAATTCTTCAATAATATAAGATATTAAATGGCGTAGAAATAAAAAAGAAATATTTAAATGATTCTAGAAAATGAAGTCAAATATCAATAATAAATGGCTTAGTGGACTCACTATGCTCCTTATAGGTTTGGGAAGGAAAAAGGAAATAGGTTCAAAGGAAAAAATCTTATTGAAAGCATATCATACGCTATACACTATACACATATTTGCAGTAGCTTTGCTGAGACGGCTATCGACGTTTGCTGTGTTTTTTTTAACTATATATATAAAAAAAATTTAAAGCATATGGAATATTGAATGATCCAAAAAACTTTTTCATACATTTGCAGCCAATACGACTTTTTTCTTTTTGGTGACATCTTTCCACGTTGCTTGATATCTAAATATCTAATGTAATTCCTAGTTATTTTGCCTTGTTTTCTTGAGGTATATCTATCCTATTTAATTTTACGGCTGGGCCATTTTGTACGAACTTATTTGTTAAATTTACTTTCACAGATTTAAGTTCATCAAGCTTAATTTTCCATTTCTTGGTCCATAGAAAGACTTTATCACTTGCTTCTTATAATTTATAGCCTCTTCAATATTGAATCGTACTGCCATTATCGCAGTATCGTCAACAAATGTAGCTGTTCTATTTTCTAATCTTTGTAAATCACTTGTATAAAAGGAAGTGTATGTATAGGCCCCAAGTTACTACTTTAAGATAAATTTGCTTTAATTTCTCTAAGTGTAGAAAATCTTTATCCTGTTTAATCCTGAACAACCAATTAGTTAAGTATTTTTACCTTAATTTATAAATTAACTCATCGTGCCAAACTTTATCAAATGCCTGAGTTATATCTAGAAGATTATAAGGTCTATTTGTTTTTCTTCTGAAGCTTTTCTAATTATATCTTTATTTTTTTGTACTTGATCAATACTTGAATGTTTTTCTCTAAAATTGAACTGATATTTTGTAGTTATGTTTCTATTTTTTATTAACGGTTTCATTATTTTTAATAATAGTTTCTTTTTTTTGAGAAGTTGCCATTAGAGAAATCGGTCTATAACATTTGAATTACTTTGGAAACTTTCCTGACTTAAATCTCATAATTATTTCTGCCACCTACCAAACATTAGCTACATGACTTACTATAGCATTCATTAGCATTTTTTGAGTTATTTTAATATCTCCCTCGCTAAATCAAAAGCTGGTTTTTTTTCAACTTGATGAAATTAAAACAAAAACGAATTCTAGTTGAATGATTGGCACTAATGGCATTTTCTTTCCTTTAACGTTATTTCCAATGTAGAGGTATGATTTTATTTCAATGGTTTTCGAAATTTTTTTCATTTTCTATCCCTTTTTAAAGGCTTACTCAATCTATTTTTTTTTATTAATAAAAAAGATGTTTTTGTTTTTCTGATAATTTTTTCGTGCAGATTCAGTGCAACAGGAGAGTAATCTGAGTCTAAATCGTGATTATCTACTAGGCTAATAAAGTTTGGAGATATATTTTTTGTTATAAAGAAATCTAGTATAGATCTGGTATATTATTTGTATCAGTAAGCCAATAAATTGGTTTGCCCGTTGAATGGAAATGACAACGCAACTCTTTAATAGCTTTTCTTACCTCTCTTCTTGTTGTTGAGGTTAGTTTAGAAACCCGCAAAGTCATATTCAGCTAAACATATTTTACGTTATATTCACCTCCCAAAATGAACCTATCCCCCGGTATGTTAAGAAAGTCTTTAAGAATCAAATTCTTTATATTGTATTTATGTCAACAATACCAACATTAAAATCTTGTGTAAGGCGCTAGATTTGTATTACTGAGTGTTAAAATTCCTCAGTTTGTATATTACACCCTTCGTGATGTAATATAGTATTTTTTAGTGACATTTGTTTTTGGTCACTTGGTTCATAATTAATGTGAACGAGCACATTTTACACATTGAGCTAGAGGTTGGCTGAATATTTGTGTATATGGCTATATCTTTTTGATTATTTATTTTAAGAGCTTCATTTTTCACATGAGAGTCAAAAAAATTTATTTTATATTTTATTTATATACTCAGCATTTTCAAATGTTAGCATGAATAGATGTAATCTTACTTAATATTAAAAGTTTGTGACCACATATAACTATTATTATATATTATATTCTATTATGTTTCCAAATATTTTATTACACAGAATTCTTTTATTATATTTTCTGTAGTTAATTGTTATTTCTTACCCAAAAACGATTATGTAGGGATTTTTGGGTGAGGGTTTTGAAAAAATAAATATATTTTTTTTAATATTTTAACCTTTTTTTTATTTTTGTATGCTTCTAGTTGGCGGATTGCAAAAATTTCATAGCTTTGGCTCAAACAGAAAGTTTTCATCAAGTAAGTGTGCCTAATTATTTTTTAATTTTTTTTTATATTGTAAACTTAAAATATTACATTTAATTTTGTTATTAAATGAAATGTAAAGAAAAATATTAAAATAAAAGTAGACGGACAAGTTAAAAAAATTGTATTAAAATGTTTAACTATCACAGCTTCTTAGTTTGTTAAGTATTCAAAGAGATTATCAAAATAACCTCCATAATTTCAACTTCTTAAAACTATTCTTTTTTAGTTTTTAAAAGAATAACTTTTATATAAATATTTCTTTTGATTTTTTTTTATTTCTGTAATAAAAATTCGTCTGTTAAAATATTTTCTTTTATTTTTTGAAATGTTTAAATATATGTGTATATCTATGCTTACATATACAAAAACATAATTTTTTATTTTAATTTTTTTTTTTTTCGCAAAGAATTTTTAGTTCCAAAACAATTTTCTTCTTTTTGTTTTAATTTAATTTCTCATCGCAAAATTCTTTAAAACCATTAAATTTACGAACATATTTATTCTTTTATTATTATATTTTTCTTAAACTCGTAGACTTACACTGAAATAATAATATTGGTTCAATATTATGACAAGTGTATTACAAAATTATAATAGAACAAATTATAAGGATAATAAATCTCTATACTTTTATAAGAAAAATACATCAAAAAAAAACCTGCGAAAGGAACAAAAATATTTCAAAAAGATTTTGTTGAAGAATTTTCTTTAAGTCCTTTTTTTATTTTATATATACATAATATGGAGATGAATACCATTTTTTTACATTTTAAAAAAACATTGTACCGTTAATCGGCATAATTTAATTCTCAAATATGTATAATAACTACAAGTCGTTTAGATTTAGTTTTAGAATGTGATATTACTAAAAAAATGTTAAAAATTCATTTCAGAATTCGTTTAAAGTTTTATTTTTTGTTTATATTATAAATGGCAAACATTGGAAAAATATTTAAGCAAATGTATTATAAACACTTTTTTGTTTAAATAAAAACAATAATAATGTTCTAATTCTGTTACTTAATTGATAAGGTTATTTGTTTAAGATTTTTAATTATCAAATCTCATAAAAATATTTAAAAAAAACTTTAAAATTCCATCCAGTTCTAATCTAATATTAAAATCTGAATAGAACTTTCTGAAAATTTGCTTTCATACTATTGAAATAAAAAAAAAATTATTTAATAAATAAATAATAAAAATCCCATAGTTATCATTAGGGAATAGGAATAAAAATTATAATAATTGTTACTATACTTTATTTATAAAGCTTCAATAAAAATATGCGAATATATTACATGTATAAATACAAATATATAATTGCATATATATAATTTTATACATAAGTATACTTATATAAATATAATAAAAATCTAAATTATATGGGATTGACACAGTTACCAAATTCTATTTTTCAAACTTCTCTTTCGCCGAATGTTTTGCAAAAACCATGATGACAAAATAACCTATTTCTATAAATTAGACACTTCGAAAACTTTTTCTACAACTTTACTTTTGGCATGGGACACTTCGTATATTTTGGTTTGTTTAGAACAGATTCGAAACTTTACGGCAATTTTTAAGTTTTATTATATAAAAATTGTATAAAAATCTACATAAAAACTGCTAGCATTTTAATGCACATATTATTAGCATTTTTTTCCCCTTCTACTCCCGTTTGGAGCATAGGGCTTCCACAGAGTCACGCCATCTGATTCTATTTTGGGCTATTGATTTTACTTCTGCCTTCTGCCCATCTTTTTCCTTCTGTTTTAATTTCTTTTTCGATTATTCTTCTCCATATGTTTTTGGGTCTGCCCATTTTTCTTTTTCCCTGGGGATTCCAATCAAGTCAAGCCTGTTCATATATATTTCCTCTTTCTTATTTGTATACTGAGAGGTTCTTGATGTGTATTTATGCTTATAATTCTTCGGACCAGAATATCTTCCATATAATGCGAAGACATATTATTTGTTGACGAATACTTGAAGCTTGTTTATTGGTGTCCGGTTATTAGCCAGATTTCACTGCCACACAAGAGAATTGATTTTAAGTAGGAGTCAAATATTTTTATTTTTATTGTCCTGGCTATTTGGGTTGATCTCCATATTCTCCATAATCTGCCGAAAGCTGCTCTTTCTAAATTCTGTCGGTTCGTTTTGTCTTCGCTTATATCCCTATTTTAGGTTATAATGCTCCCCAGATAGTTAAATTTTTTCACATCTTCTATAAGTGTATCCAATAGTGATGCTCGTGTTGTGGTTGGTATTTATTCTCATCACTTTTGTTTTGTTAATATTTATTCCAAGCCTTACTTCTGCACAGTTTTACATTCTTTTGATTTTATCTTACCGGTTTTGATGAGTGTGTGCAAGTAGGCATATATCATCTGCACAGTCTAGATCTTCAAACTTGTTTGCCACTAAGTTGCCAGTTGATACTTCTAGGTATATTGTTGGTTTTCAGTATGACTCCATCTAGAACTATGTTGAACAGTATTGGTTGTAGTGGAGATCCTTGCTTGACACCATTTTTGAGGATTATTGGTTGGCTTAAGTTGTTTTTTAAGAAATATTTGTGTGGTGTAATTATCGTATAAGTTGTTTATGATGTTTATTATTTTTCCCGGGATTATATTTATTTCAAGTGCTTTCCAAATTGCGTCTCTGTTTAACGTATCGAAAGCTCTAGTGAAATCTACAAATGCCATGTATAGTAGAGAAATATTATTAACATACTCTTATAAAATTATATAAATTAAATATATAAATAAAAGTTGAACGTGGTTAAACTGAATCCTAAAATCTCTATAAGTGATTTTAAAAATTGTGCTGTAAATTAACTAAAAATTTCTTTTACCAGGCACATTATCCAAAAGATGGCATTTTCATTTAAGCAAAATTTTATGTAGTTATTTATTATTAACATATTTAGTTAGTTATTAACGTATTATATCTATAGAAAAGGATGGTAAAAAAAACTTTGAATTGACTGTATTTTATAAGCGTTTAGAAAAAACAACAAACTAGTAGTCTAGCAATGGTTCACAGCAAGTTGCTAGAGCTGCTACGAAGTTAATTAAAATAGGACTCCCCGTAACCAAAATTATCTCCAATCATAGTACCATATAGGCTGTCTGTTCTTATTAATGCTGAACATGTAGTTTTTTAAAGATTCGTGGATGAGTTACGAAAAGCGTTTCATTTTGTAAACTCAGATATAGAAAATCTTCAGCTTAGAATCAGCCTCCAATTAAAAAAGACAATATTTCTTAAATGAAATGAAAATAGGAAACATTTTTAAAAAAAAGAAATTCATTATAAAAGAGGTTAAATTTAAATTTAAAATAAAATTATGGAATATGAAAATTACGTGTTATTTAACATACCAATTGCAAATAGTCTTTCACAAACATAAATCTAGAAAAATAAAATGGTTAGGAAAACTTCACTTTAACATTTAAAATAAATTTTTTGCGTGCACGTACAACAAAATTAGTTCAATTCTTAAACTGAAGGATTGTTTTGTTAAATAAACTTTTTCCAAGTTTTTCTTTTTGTTTAGTATATTTTTAAGCGATATATCCAATTTTGTTAATTGAGTAGTTTGCGAAATATGTTTTCATATCAAAGATTGCGAAAAGTCTCATTTGCAATATGCCTTTCCGTTAACTGTCATATACTCCTAGAATATCTATTACATAACTAAGCATCATACTAAAATCAGGTTATAATAAATATGAAACTATATTTTTAATTGCTTAAAATTTTAGTTTTATATGGTTATGCTAAAGTTCGCCGAAATGTTTCGATGAACAAAAATTGGCCATGTGGTATGCTGAAATTAGAATTTTATTCGCGGCTGCACAATGTCATTTTTATTTCGAAATTTTTTTATTTTGTGTATGCTTTAGTCCGTCGAAATGGAAAATGAATAAAAATGAATGAAATTCCTTTTAAAATGTAAAATTTTTATTATTTAAAAGAAAAAAATTAAAGATTAAAGATAAAGATTTGATAAGTTTTTTTTTTTCAGTTATAAATTAAAAAATATTTTTATACCCGTAAGAACTATGTTCAAAGGTATAATAAATTTGCCATTACGTTTGTGACACCTTAAAGGAGTCGAGCCAGATATAGTGTCAAAGGTATGGATCGGCTCAGAATCGAATTCTGAGTCTATTAAGACATGTACGTGCGTCCGCCCGTCCGTCCGCACGATAACTCAAAAAATAAATGAGCTTAAAAGCTGAAATTTTTTTACGTCACTTTTGCAAAATTGTTAGTTTTGCAATTTAAATCCAGCTTTTTCGGCCGCCGGGTTCGAGCTTCCAGCTTCCATACAACTTCTTTTTTTATATAGAAATATCTCAGTATCTATTGAAGCTAGATTTCTGAAGCTAGATTTCTAAAATTTTGTTAAATCGTGTCGAGTTACAGGCCAACAACATCTGTAAAATTTGGTTGTGCTAGTGCAAAAGGTTCGGGTAGCTGCTATACAACTTCTCTTTTTAAATGAAAATAACTCAGTGTCTATTGAAGCTAGGTATCTGAAATTTAGTGAAAAGACGTCAAGTTACATGTTAAAAACTTTTGTAAAATTTGGTTGGTCTAGAGCAGCCGGTTCAGGCTTCTGCACCTCTTGGATCTTAATGAAACTAGGCGTCTGCAATCTTACAAATGAAGATCAAGATTTATGGCAACAATTTCTGTAAAATTTGATTGTGCTGGTGCAATAGATTTGGGTATCTGTCATACAATTCCACAATTTACATAAATATATCTCGGTAGTTGTCGCTACTAAAACATCTGAAATTGTTTAAAAGATGATCAAGTTATATAGAAACAGGATATATTACGTTCATACGGGTATCCCGAGAGTTGACATAGTCTACTCTACTGCACTCTTCCGCGTCTAATATATAAATATAAAAATCTCGAAGTAATTTTCTCTCCAAACGCAAGTTCTTTCAAATTTCCGCTTTTTCATTTTCCAATTGTTCTAAAATCCCAACAAAATTCATCATCGATTTATAAAAATTATTTTATATTTAAATTATTATACATATTTTACTTTTTAATTATTTTTTTATACTGAACAAAAAGAAAAAAAATATTTACCAAAAAATACTAGATACAAAAAATATTTTACGAAACATAAGCCTTTGACACCTGCAAAAATTGTTAGCATAAAACCATATATTTATTTAAAAATTCCTTCAACTTAATTGTACAGGTTTTATTTTATGTTAAGTTTTTAAAAATTTAATTGATCAAATCATAATTAATTACGTTGATTACGTTGTATTACGTTAAAAATATTTTAGATTGGGAACGAAATCTTAGTTTTAAAATCTCTCGCTTGCTTTAAAATCTCGTGTTTTCAAATCTACTTTTCCAAAATATCGCAAATTTAAAACATTTTAATATACTTTTATTAAAACAAATCATGGGTTATCACTACGAAGTTCTCTTTAATCAATTTATTGAAGCCTGTCTCTTTGTTATATATATATCATATAACCCACATGTATGATGTAATATTTGATACTTAAAAAAACTAATACTCACACATAAATAAAGAATTGCAAGTAATTTTATAAAATATTGTAATCATTATTTTTTCATATCTATTTTTGTTTGAATAACATTAGCAAATGTAAGATAAATACACGAGATTTTAAACAGTGAGGTTTCGTACATCTCCCAAAATATCTAATATAATTTAAACATTTTTCCTTTTATTTTTTTTAGTTGTTTTCCTTTTTAATTTCTTCATATTTTATTAAAATGAATATGTACCTACTTATATTAAAAACAAATAATTGGTTTATTAAATGCTATAATAAAAAAAATGAAATTCTTTTAGGTTATTGAAAAAATATTGGAATTTTTCATAATTCTTTTTTAAACTTTAATATAATTTTTATTAAATTTATAATTTTCGTTATACGTTATTAGGTTAAGAATTTTAAGATTATTTTTTTTTTTACCAAAAAAAAAAACAGAAATAAAGAACGAAAAGAATGTTAAGTGGTAAATTTTTTAAGTTAATTTAAAAACATTATATGTATAAACTTTAATACTTTGAATATTTTTCAACAAATAAAAAAATATTATAAATTTGTGTATATGTAAATGTAATAATTTAAAAAAAATTTTATTTGTACAAAAGTACTAATCTAAAAAGAGGCTATCGCTACGGAACTCTCACTAATTAATTTATTAATAGCCGCTCTCTTGGTTATACATATGTTATATGTTATATAGATATAACCACAAACAATAAAGTTCATTTGTTCATTCATTTATTATGCTTAAATACAATATTGTAACAATAAAAATACAATATTGTAACATTGTGGTTACTATACTTATTCTTCCAACTAAACTTCCGCTAATCAAATTATTGATCAAAATATATAAAAAAATTTAGACTTTTTATTTAAATTTTAAAAATACACTTTACAATTATTGAAAAAAACAAAATCTGGAATAAAAATGTTACAATGTATTATGTAGTTCACATAAAAATGTTCATATAACTTTGTTAATTCCGATTTTTAAAAATTTTTTCATTTTTATACTCGTACGAACGTAAATCTCATGGTATCATTAGTTTGCCATTACATTTGTGACATCTTAAAGAAAATGATATAGATATGTTAAAGTATATGAATTCTTGCTCATAATCAAACTCCAAATCCATTTAGTGATGTGTAAGTTATATGATAATAACTTCTTTGCAATTTGGTGGGTTTGGGACAATGAATTCGAGTAATTATCATGGCCCTAAATTAAGCTAAACGTCAGAAATTTCGTAAAATATATCAAAGTTTCATGGCAATATTTTTCATGTGCTTTAGTTGGTTCGGGGTAACGGGTTCGAGTATCTATCATAAATTAAGGCATCTCAAATTTGTAAAAGATGATTCAATTTATAGTATGGTAACTGCATAGTTTATGTAGAGTATCATGGTTACTGCATAGTTTATGTTCATTTTTAATGTTTTAATGTTAAACTAACGAAATTTTGAAACTAAAATTTAACTAACATCTCATTATTATTTAACATATAAAGATCAAAACATATATATAAGACCAAAAAGATGGAGTATAATGTACATATTTTGGCTGGAGCCTCCAAAACGGTGTTGGGATTTCTCGATAAAGTGCAAAATAGAGCTGTTCTTCTAATAAACGATGCCCGTGTCACCTGCACGCTCTCTCCACTCGGTCTCCGTCGCCTAACAGGAACCTGTTTTATAGATACCTTATAGGGTTGTATTCTTGTTCTAACGAGATTAAAATTTTGATGCCTGTTCTCAAAGCATTTTAAAGAGAAACAAGGAGAGCTTCTGTTGCACACCCCTATGTAGTTCAAATTTCCAGAAGGCATAATTCGGCTTATGGAAATTCGTTTGTAGTACGAACATCGCGAATTTGGAACCATTAACACAGAATATTTAAAAACATTATCTTTTCTGTTAAAAAGTGGAGTTAATTAAAATTTAGTTATTTTATCTCTATTTGTCGATAGTCGCTTCTAAAAACAGACTAAACGAATTCGTAAGTTTTACATACATATTGATAATATACAATCATATACATATACATATTGTTAACTAGTCAAATTCAAAAATATTTCTAAAAGTAATCTATTATGCACCTACCATGTACGTATAATATAATTAAAAATGTTTTATACTATTTATCATTTCTTCTCTTAATGATTTTATTTAATTTGTCCAAAACTAATGAAATATAATTAAACTAAAAATTAAGTCACTTTTCAGTTTTAATCATATAACAAACAAAGTTAACAAAATTAACTATATGTATGATTACTTTTTCGTATTATAAATTTTGAAAAAATCATAGAAAAAATATTAGTATATAATTATGTAAAAAAAAATGTAAAAAAAACTTTAAGAATAAAAAAACAATTAAAATTAAAAATCTTTAAGAATTAATGCTTTATTAAATGCACTCAAAAGTGCTATATTAACGGTACCTACTTAAAATAATGTCTCATGAAAATGCATCATACTTGGTGCGGAAAATGATTCTAATTTATTGGTTTATTGCGTTCGGTCGTCTATATACTATGAGAGACAGAATACACTGTACTTCAATTTGCTTCAATATCATTTTTCTTTTGATTCTTTTATTAAACGTTAATTAAATTTTTATTTTAAATATAATTTTTTTTTTATTTTATAAAAATAAAACAAAGAACAGTAATTTCAAGCTACTTGGCGCGTTTTTTAGAAAAATCTAACAAAATTATTTCCCAGCTTTTACCAAATTTTGCACCATTCTTAATTTTAAGTTCGCTAAACAAATTATTGAAACCCTGTTAGCAAACTCTTTACTTATAGTAAAGTTTCTTTTGCTTTTATATATTCTTATTCTTATACATACTTAGGTATAGCCCCTGAAGCTTCACTAACTAAATTATTTAAACGATCTTGGTTTGTTTAAATAATTCAAAAAAATTATTTAATTTTTCTGAAAAAAAAACGCATACCTACTCGTATTATCATTTGAAAATAATCAAAACCATAAATGATGTATATTTCTATGTTTTCTAAAAACAAATTATAACAAATTCTAGAACTTTTATTTTGGAAAAATGAGATTTTACAAAAAGATTTATAAAAAAAGGAGCATCCTTAGCGTTTGCGTTTTAATGTAAAAGTTTAGTGATACATATATTTTAAAATTTCGATATTATAATTTTTAACTAACAGAGTACCCGGCGTTGTCCGAAATATTTTATTGGCTTTATTAAATTATTAACTTTTGTGTCTGCATTGATATAATTTTATTAATATAGTTAAACTATTACTATATACATTTACAGATGCTGGTAGTTAATATTCTATTTTTTATTACATTTAGTTAAATTTAATAAACAGAACGAAGAACTAGAGACAATGCGTTTAAAAAAATCTTTAAAGGAATCAATAATCTATTGAGTACACAATTACGGCGAAATAAGTTTTCACAATATATTCGTTAATACCGAAACGTAAAATCGGATTTCAATTATAAAAGATCAATATAATACACTTTTTTTCGTAAGAATGTCACTTCATGTTTTTGTGAATTATCCTTTTAAGCACATTTTGAGAAATTTGCCTTTAGGTTCGCTCTGTCTCTCCGTCTGTTTACAAAACTTATATACTGTTTAATAAAGAGCAATGAAATATTAACTATTCATAGGTCTCTTAAAAGAGTAATGATATAGAACAACTTTTTTATATACCCTCACCGTTGGAGATCCTACAGCACCGATAGCTCTTCAAATTTTGAAAAAAACTTTTTTTTAAATGCATACATCTCAGGTTCTGTTTAATATATTTTCAATATAAAAAATGTATGATAATTTTTTACCTTTATAAATCAACCAGAATTTTTTTACGTTTACTTTTTCTAATTATGTTTTCAAATTGATTGGCTAAAAATATGTGTAAAAATTGTATATGGATAAGAATGTAAGGTTTTCTGTTCTTTAAATATGTATGTACTCATTTTTGATTAAATACTGTACAGAAATGTGAATATGTTTTCTAATTTAATTGATTATATTTATAGTATTTTTAAATATACGCACATTATACATACTATATGTTCATATTTCAATGATATTTTATGGGAAATATGTTATACACATGTATCTTATAAAGGTAAAGCACATGTAAGTTATGCATTTCTGAATGATGACATGATGATTGTCGTATGTAGGAGATTGTTTCTGTTTTTTAACAACGGCCGAAAATGTTATGTTGTTAAGACTTAAACACAGTATTCTTAAGATACTTAATAAGGTTATTTTAATTTCTGTTATTTATTAAAAATTTGCATTGAAAGGTTTTTATCGAATATTAAAAACAGTACAGATAAAAGTAAAGAGTGTTGGAAATATCTTTTTAATAATAATAAAAATACAAAAAGTTAGGCAGAATATTTTTAATAGGTGCTCGTGCGGAATTGGGTTAAAAAACGTTAACAAACATTTTGTCACAGGCTTTATTTAAAACCATAAAATCATCCTGCCAAATTAGACACAAATTAGAAAATAGTTTCGAAATGTGTTAATGTATCACGACAAAATATATTGAATCAGTTTGTGTGACAAAGTGCAATACTTGTGCAAATTTTGAATTGGTCAAATCGTTTAAACACAACAACAAAAAAATGGGAAACTTAGTGTCCCTAAGCCTGATGCTGACATGGGGTAATGTATCGTAACCAAATCAACTCAGAAAGCTTTTGTGATAAAGACCTACACTTTTGTAAATTTTCAACTCAATTGGTCAAACCGTTTAAGCGCGACAACAAAGAAATTAAAAAACTTCATTGGGCCCTGGTGCCGAAACGGATGAATGGATCGTAACCAAATCAACTCAGTGAACTTCTGTGGTAAAGCGCTACACTTTGATAAATGTTCAACTCAATTGGTCAAACCGTTTAAGCGCGACATTAAAGTAAATTACAAAACTTCGCTGACCCCTGGTGCCGAAACGGGTTAATGGATCGTAACCAAATTAACCTAGTGAGCTTTTCTGCTAAAGAGCAAGAGTTTTGCGAATTTTCAAATTTATTGATCAAACCGTTTAGGCAGGACAACGGAAAAAACGGAAAAGCTTTAAATGGCTCTCGGGCGAAAATGGGTTAAATAAACCGAAACGCGATATAGCCTGTAACACTATCCGGGGTCGTGGAAATGTTCCTGAAAAATTTGGTTGCAATCGGACTGGTTGTTTTTACGTGAAAAGGGTAAACAAACAACCAAACAGAAATTCTTCTTTATATATTAGATTAATTAGTTACAAAAAATATATTTTGATTTTTTAAATTAACTTTATTAATATAATATTTTATTTTCTTCAAACATTATGATTTAAAAAAATAAATTAATTATGTTATTTTACTTTTCCAGACGCAACTCTCACATGGCTTTCCTTACACAGATAGGCGAAGTGATTATAGTAGTGCAATAAGTGGTGCTGCAACGCATAGTGGAAGATTAGGACAAGAACATGATCCGTTAGCTTTACATCATGCGCTGCAAAATGCTGTGGATGATGGGCAAAATCCTGGAATGGATGACAATGTTGGTTTCATGTCAGATTTACCTTTAATTAAAAGTAAGTTTAAATCACTCATTTTTTAACACAATTTAAACTTAATTTAAATTTATGTTACATTTTATTACTTAGTCACAGCGAAATTAAAACTCATAAAATAATATTTATTAAATAACCTCTTCGAAACAAAAAGACGAAAATAAGTGATAAAAATTTAAATTCATTTAAGCTCTTTTTTTTTGACATATAATATAATTTTGGTCCGAATTAGACATGGTTGGAGACTCGATTGAAGGAATAGCTAAGATTGATATCTTCCGTAGCTATGATAAGTTACCACACTTAAGTCTTGGCGTAAATTAAACTTAATATAAAATTAAAATGTTTTTAGACTTTAGCTCAAATTTCCTGGATAACTTGTTATGTTTTTAGAGTTTTGTCATTATTGAATTCTAGTGTTAGAGCCATTTCGTTGCACTCTATTGTCGCTGCACCTTAAAATGTTTGCTGCTATTTCCTTTTCACTACTGCAGCAAAGTGTTTTGAAGTATGGTACATATTAACTTTTTTATATAAAAATTGTGCCAGTAACAAGTTATAAGATAGTTAGTTCCAAGAAGTCTAGATATTTAAAATATTTAGTAATATTTTATAATATATTATCTTAAAAATGAAAAAAGAAAAATGAACTTCCGTTTTAATGTTTTTTTTCAAAATTTTTACCTACATATATTTAAAAATTTTTTAAATAATTGCACAATTACAATTCTTAAACAAATAATTGGCTTCTCAAAAATCTTAAAAATTTTAATCAAATCCTTAAAAATAAGTGTCAAATTAAATAACAGCCATATCCGATTTCAGTTTTGTGTATATTTTCAATAAAAAAAGAAATAATAATGTTATGCTACGACTGTTTTTGTATATTGTAAACATGAATTCTATTTTAATACAATAAAAATTAATGTGTACTTTTTTTAACTAAATGCCGTAAGTTGTAACTGTTTGCAACAGAACTGAATGTCTTAGCAGTAGAAAGAGAAAAAAGTTACAACTAAACGAAAATATAGGAAAGAAACAACTATAAAGAAATAACAATTATTTGAAAAAGAATCCCCTACGATTTTTTTTTTTCTGAGTTTTTTTAGTTTTTTAAGGCGGTAGTATTAACACACCTGGTTTGTTAATACTTTGTTGATTTATAAAAATTTTGCTTTTGTGGTAGTAGCTCGTAATATAGTATAACCTAAGATACTTATATAACTACAACTTGAAAACACAATTTTAAAGGTAAATTAAGAACACATAGGAGAACAAAAAATGTAATTTAATACTGCTAGTAACTACTATATTAGTAGTTTTTCAACGAGTATTCATGAATTTTATATACTCTCTTATTACATATAAATTTATTTTTCTTTTATATTTATCATGAAAAATAAACATACATTTTCAATTTATGTAGTTTCTCTTACATTAATATAAGTTATACTCATTTAAAAGATCAATATTTTTCACTATTTTTTTTACGAAATTGATTTATCTAATGAGTATTAATTTAGTTCAGTATCAATTTTCTTTAATTTTTATGCTAAATTGTAGGGTCTTATAATCTGGTATATTCAAATAGTAACTTAATTTCATTTGTAAATGTCATTTAGTGGTGGAAAAATGCATTACAATTTTTACAAATATCATATTTTCGCCATTTTCTTTTTAAAACTAAATTGTGGAGTCTTATACATTTACACACACAATATCTAGCATTTTCTGAAAAAAAAAAACATAATTAACATAATACAGACTCCAGAGTATATTATAATAAGTTCATGAAGATATATAAAAAGACGATTACGTCGAAGTGGAATACTAAAGAGTAAGGCGACTTATAAAAATGAAGATAGGTTTGCAAAATGAATTTTAGATATTAAAAAGTTATATTATGGTTCAAATAATATAACTACATATTATATAATAAATATATTGATAATAAATATTGTTGGGTTAAAAACGAAACATTAAAACCTTAAATATAAATACATGAATCATAGATACCACACCAATATTATTTAAATAAAAAAAATAAGTCAATGAAAATTCTGTTTATAAATATTAGAAATATGAGAAATAAACTAAATTTAATATCAATCAACTTGCATTAAAAGAACTGATATAATAAATGAAATTTTATTTGCTGATGATTTTCCAGATGTAGCAAAGAAAGTGTTACAATTGCGATTGTAATAATTACAGATCAATATCTTTAAACAAATTATCTATCTACAATTATTAAAAAATTTATCAAACAAAGATTAGATACTTTTTTTACTAATTCAAATAATAGATGACCACTAATGTGGTTTTCTAAATGGGCAACCAAACAGTACAAAATCAGCTTCTCTCGAAGTTGTTAATTTCATAAGCGCGCGAGATAAGAATAATTAACCACTGTGATATATTACATAGTTTTTTTAAAAAGGGTATTGGAGGAGTGGCATTAAATCTATTTAAATCTTACTCCAAAAATAAAAATTAGAATTAACGATTATATTAGTAAAGAAGCAAGTTTTCCAATTGAAGTCCCCTAAGAGATATTTCTAAGTCTACACCTTCATTTAGCTTATGTAAGTAGTTTTAACAAAATAGACACCTCTTGATTTTAAATATTAGGATAATGCTGTTGATGAATCAGAATAAGATTTGGCTTTCATTGCAATATAAGATTGACTCAAACACTTGAAAGCCATATCTTATTCTGATTCATAATCACGAATCACGAGTACCTCAACATTTAAAATCAATAGGGTATTTCACAGTTAATAACAATATAACACCGTTAGTAACTAAATGGTGGTATAATTCTATAGATAAATATTAGATGTAGTTTTTTTTTTTAGTGAATTCCCCTGCCTTTAGTAAATTACACGGCCTTTTCTTTTCAGGCGTGGCTGTAAATGTCATAGTAGGAATTAAGTAGGTAAATGTCATAAGTAGGTGTTTACAGCGTATTTTTATACGCTCTTACCTTCAAAGCCACCGACGCTTCCATTTGATTTTTGATAAAAAACAAACTTTAAAAGGACGAATTTAATTTACTTAATAATCAAAAGCCTTAACAAACAATATCGTTTTATTTAAATAATAGTTTTTTATTTAACTAAAATTTGTTAGTTTATACTTTGTTTTTTTTTATATATGTACATAGATACATAGATACATTTGCAATTATACTTTCATACATTTAAATTCGTTTTAATTTTTTTTGTTTTGTATAGTTTTTTCTTCTAAATTTTGCATATTTGATTTTGCTTCTGTAAGATATGTATGCCTTAAATGCGTAGGTAATATGTTTAAATTTTGTTTAAATTTTATTAAAGTAACTTTTCTGAAGTTGCCTCAATAAGGCGAAACTATAGTCGAAGAATAAAAATAAATAAATTAAAAAATACTAAAAATAAATTTGTGAAACAATAACAAGTGGTTTATTTTATTTTAATAAAAATATTTAAATTAGAAAGGTTATTTAATTGCAAATGATTTAAAAACACTTCTTAAAAATTTATTAAAATATCGATATATGTATGACATATGTATATATATATTTATATTATATATCATTATTTTTAGGTATTAAAAGTGGTAAAGACGTTAGTAATATAGGAACAGGAGCACCTAGCGAAGTATTTTGTGCAGTACCGGGTCGTCTAAGTTTACTATCTTCAACATCAAAATATAAAGTAACGATAGCAGAAGTACAAAGACGACTTTCACCACCAGAATGTTTAAATGCATCGCTGTTGGGTGGAGTATTAAGAAGGTATATATCGAAAATAAAAGTTAAAATTTAAATCAAGATCTTAATTAAACCATGGCCCACATACAATCTGATGTAAATAATTTAAATTAATAAAAACACAATCTTAACATAAATATTTTTAAGTTCGGTTCTTATCAAAATGTTAAACCAAATATGCATATATATAAGTATTTAAAAATTTATTTTATAATTTCATGTAATTTGAAGTAAATTTTTTAACTATTTTTCTTCTTTATCTACTTCTGATGTACGGAGTATTCAAACAATTTTTTATGCACAAAATAAAATATACTAAGCTTTCATTTCATTACTCTAAGCCGTTAATTACTGAACTGTACCTGTATCTTATAAATATCTTAATTTTTCAATTTAAAAACTTGTTGATCCATGTTGGTCCATATAAAAAATTAAAAGAACTAACTAAAAAAACATTATGCTGTGCGAAAAAACAAAATTAAAACCAAATGATTATTAATCACTAAATAACTTATTCATGAAACTTGCAATAGTTTTCAAAATCTTTTTGAGTTGATTAATAAAAATTTTAAACCGAAATTTTATTCTAAACCGCAAAAGTTTTATAATTTTGTTAATAAAACAACAACTATGTTTAATAACAGAAATGTTCGATCTAAATAAAATTTGGTAAGAGTTAAATGATAAATAAAACGTTGGCCTCGTCTTTTAAAGATTATTAAGCAATTAGATTGAATTAAATAGGATTATTTTATTTTTAGAGAAATTATTACATAGTAACCCTAACCATTGATTTTTATCGTAGTAATTTTTTAATGCCATACTATAGTAGTTTAACTTTCACTACGATTATTAATTAAAAGTTATTGCAACATGGCCTAAATCAATTTTGAGCTTAATTTAAGAACAACAATCTAGCAATTTAGTAAATTATTAACAAATACGAAATTATAAGCTTTTCAAGTGTATATATTATATATTGATCACTTCTTCAATTCTATTTTATATTTACGAAACTAGATTTTCTATAATTAATTCAAAAAATAAATTCACTGTCTGAGCTTTTTCATACTAATAACCAATTTTTTTTTATACAAAGGAGAGCTGGAGTTGTCACAAAAACATTTGTGTTTAAAACAGTAAAAGTTAAGTTTTTGGAGAAAAACAAAGATAATATTTTAGTTTTTATAATTTTTAGCACATAGCTACAAATATTTTATATGTATGTATAATGTACATATGTATATATATAAAAGAACATTTATTATTATTAATTTACAAACCAAATTAGACAATTTCGAAAATTTTTTCTCAATATACATATCGGAGGTGTTCGGGCACCCCATGATCAACCCCATTTTTTCAAATTTGTATAATATTTACTCATCATCAAGTTAATTTAATTTCTTTGACCATGCCTAATATTGTTTAAAGCTTTATTTCATTGCCAGTTAATAAAATTTGTGTTTCTTATTAAATCTGAACGGTCTGAGCAGACAATCCTAAGTTAGTTCCCCTATGAACTAAAACGGTAATAAAAGTAACTAAAGGTTAGCTTTATGTAACTCGTAAGCATAAATAAAAACGATGACCCAGCATAAATAACGTTAACAATAATGAGTAGTCTGCATGTATGATTAATTCACATTACAAGTTAAGAGCTGTGAGCATAGTTTTTGTAATGCTTAACGATAGTAATTTTTTTTAATTTATTTAACATAGACTAACATTTAACATAGTTTGCTAGTGTATATATGTAGTTCCTATGTTTGACAAATGTCTGATTTTAATACCATTACATATTATTATTCTTTATCTTACATATTATTATTCTAACTATCAGATTCAAAATCGGGTCAAAATTTAGATAAAATATATTCATTTAAATAAGTATGATTAAAATTCAATATTCCATAGTTTCTTTTAAAATTATAAAATTAAGTGAAAATACGGTCTTTTTCAAATATTATTTTTAAAAATTTTTATATATTAATATCATATATGTCTTATACTGCGTTTCTTTTCAAATTTCTTATTTTTATAATATGATCCCAATATCACATCAAGAATCAAGATATCATCAGATATTATCTTAATTCAATTCAATAAACTTATAAAAAATATAGAAAAAGATAAATTTTGTCGATAAAATCATCAATTACCTAAAAAATATTAAAATCACGAAATTTTTAACAATAATATATATGTATGTATGTTTTTTTTTATAGATGTACTTTACACGTACACAACAGTCAACTTACCAATATATACACCTATTTGTTAAAACCTTTAAATTAATATTCCCAAAAAATGAATTGATTCCTCCTATTATCATAAAAGTCTATTGATATTTTTATAAATAGTACCTGTAGTTAAATTCTAATAATTCTCTTTTAAAAAAGACAGAAAGGGGGCAGTGGGCAGGAAAGAATAATTTGTAATCCATTTTGTGTTACAAAAATTAAAATATTTGAATGAATTTTGCTATGTCATTAAAATTAAAGTTCTATATGAATCGGCTTGGAATTGTTTTGTATTAATTAAATATTTTGTATACATACATACATATACATGTATAGTTTAGTAAATACAATAACAACACTGAAAGATTTTTTTAGAAATAAGATAAAAAATAAATAAATAAATTATTATATAAGAAATATGAATAAATAATTATATTCTATAATATTATAATTATTCGTAGAGCAAAGAGTAAAAATGGCGGACGTCTTTTGCGTGAAAAGTTGGAAAAAATTGGTTTAAATTTGCCGGCTGGAAGAAGAAAAGCTGCGAATGTAACATTATTAACATCACTGGTAGAAGGCGAAGCAACCCACTTAGCTAAAGATTTTCATTTTGTTTGTGAAACAGAATTTCCTGCCAGACAATTAGCTGAATATATTGTTAGACATCAAACAGAGCCTCAAGAATCATATAGACGCAAAGAATTATTAATGCACACACAACAGGCGAGTTAGAATTAATTTTAACAGTAAAAAAAAATAATCTTTAAAATTAAAATATTTTATTGATTTAGGTTACGAAAGAATTAATGCAAGTTTTAAGCCAAGATAGAACAGCGCAATATACAACTAGGCAACAACATTTATTAGATCCATCAATACAACGTCATTTAACCCATTTTTCTTTAATAACTCATGGTTTTGGATCTCCAGCAATCATGGCTGTTTTACATGCATTTCAGGTATATATATCATTAAATATAGTAAAACAATATTTTAAGCCTGTCCAAAATAGCTCCGCAAGAAATAATCACCCAATTCAATTCAAAATGAAATATTCGCGCAATAAAGTGAAATAACCTACAAATTTAAATTGAAATAATCCTCCAAATCTTTTAAAATGTTATCTACTAGGAAAAGTTAATTAACATATACCAATTAAGGGTAAAATTTATTTTATTTTAGGGATTGTTTCATATAAAATAAAGCCCCAAAAGAAAATGCAATTTTTCGGAGTTTATTTTCTTGTACTTTTTAGATATGGTAGATTATTTTCCGAACAAATTTTCGGGGTGTTATTTAATTTTTTTTTTTTTGAGAGATTATTTCTTGCGGAATTATTTCCGGGAACCCATTTTTAAATAAAAGAGATTTCTAATTAACATTATTTTTTATTTAGACATATTTGAATGAATCGTTAAATTATTTGGATAAACTTTATCCACCAAATGGTGGTGGTATGGTTTCTTCATCACTCGATAAATCAAAAATGGACAACGATAAAAAATGATAAACTAGCAATCTTAATTAATTATAAATATTTTTAAACAAATTTATAATGTATGTATGTCTTATGATTTTATTATGATTTTTTTTTATCAAAGTAAATAAAGTATTTTATTATTATTACTAGTATAGTTACATTGTACTAAATATATTCTATATAATATATTATGTACTAGTAATTTAATCAATTCAAAGACATATGACTGCAACGACAGCAAATAATTATCTAATTTTTCCTTTATTTATTTTCTGTATATAAATACTTTTTTAAGAGAAACAAATAAATTAATTAAATTATATCCAAAATTTAAGAAATATATTTATTAATTTTCTGCCAACTTAAAACTGATTATTATACTGTTTTTAGAAATTATAGTAAAAATGCTTCTGTAAATATAATAAAAAAAAACATTGTATTAGTTTAAAAACGATATTAAAATAATTAACATTAATTAATAAAAAAAAATAATAACTTATAATAAAAACAAAGATATTAAAAATGATGTTTTTAACATCATTTATTTAAAGAATACTTTGTGATATATCTTGATAGTATTTTTATTGTAAATCTAATAAAATTTTAAAACAAATTACAGAAAAAATTGTAAAAATTTCATATTATTATTTTATGTAAATACTCGTACTTTTTGTTATATGTAATTATATATGTATGTAACATTAAACAACTTAATTAGAAGAAATAAATTTAAAAAATACATTAACATAATTATTAAAATTATTTTAATTAAAGTAATAATTTGAAATATTGCGTACAATACAATAACATGTAGCTTTGGTTTATAAATTTTTTAATAAAGTTGTATTTTTTTGAGTCATTAAAGTTATGGCCAACATTTATTTATAGAATATTTTTAACTAGCCTAAAATTTTCAAATTAAAAAACCTAATGAAAATAAAATCTTTTGCCCATATTAAGATATAAGTAAACATGCTTGTTAATTTAGCATGTTAATTTAAAAATATTTGAAAGTTTTATTGTACCGGCGAATATACAAAATATATAATATTTTTATACGACAGGGTTTTTAAAATTATGTTATAATATTAAAAATGACGAATGGTAAAAACTAAATAAAAATGTAATTTTTTATAATTTAAAGTGGTCAGTTGTAAAGTTTATCATGTAAAATACAACATAAAAAAGTTTAAAAAAAAGTATTAATCGCATCAAAATTGCCATACTTTATTATTCTAGAGTAGATTTATTAATATAATTCCTTTAATGAATGAATTAAACGATTTTTTTACTTTGAAAAGTGCCAAAATTATACTTTTTTTTTATTTTTTTTTATGCTAATCATTTGAAAGATTTTCTACATCAACAATTATGAAACAAATAAAGAGATTATTCGAAGTGATATTTCTTCAATAAAAAAAAACTCTTAAAACAAATGTTTAATGTTTATTTAAAAAAAAAATATATATATTTTAAAATTTATTATTTACAACTTTACTTATTGTAAATAAAATGTATTCGAAAAAATATTTTTAAAAAACATAATACAATAATTTAAAAAAACTTTTAATTTTTCAGACATTTTGTCCGTTAACTGACAATCTATTCAAGCAAAAGAAGCAAATTGGAATACCCTCTAATTTACTAGCAATTTCTACAGTAATTTCATGTATTACTATAATGTAATACATTCAACAATGCATTTAAGTTAGAATCGCGCAGGTTTTTAAATAGAGATAAACTAAAGATCAAATCATCAAGTTGTAGATTGTAAAATTTGAAAATTAAGATATGTTATGAACCGAAATAATATGTGTATGTAACTAACAATGTTAGTTTTAAAGTGCCTTGGTGTTTTAGTAATAAAATTTAAATCAAGAATTCACCAGGCAGAAAAAACAATTTCATTATGTAATTTAAATTATCTATTTATTTATACTAAATTTTGTTCTAATTAATAATGCCCCAAATTTTAAGTAACTTTTATAAAATTAGTTAGAATTGTTTTTCAGAACATATTACATAATAATTCAATCATAAAATTTAGGAGAATATTAAAGAAAACTCTTAAATAAAAATTAATAATTTACTATGGATATACACATTTTAAATTATTATGCAATAATCCTATTATTAAAAAAAAAAATTAAAAATTAAATTAAGAATCATCATTGCAAAAACTTTAAACTTTAAATTAGTAATTGTAATAATTTATAAGTTGTAAATATAATTATAAAATTTAATTAAAAATTAATTAAATTTTTTGTTTCTGACATGTTATTTAAAATTTAAAACGTAAAAATAATAACAAAAATGATAAATAAATTTTATTATTATTATAAATTTAAAAATAGCTCAATCAAAAAGAATATTGTATAGTTCTTTAAAAAGTATAATTCATATAATTAATTGTAAGCAAAAGAGATTTAAAATGTTTTAATTGTAAGAATTAAAGAGAAAATTAATTTTATTGTAAATTCACAACAGAATTTATGTATAAAAATATGAAATAAAAATATATTAATATTTATCAAAGCGTTTTGTTTTATTTTGATTTTTCATACATACACAAAATATTTTTTAGCTATGTTGATACACTCTAATTAACTAATTGACAATCAAAAGATTAGATTATCTTCCTCTGAATTTACTGTACCTAAAATTTATGAATTTGAAACTAAAACATGCACTCAAACATTTTTTAATATATACAGACAATCTATTAAATTTTTAATATTTAACTTTCGAAATGAAAATATTATACCATAATTGTAAAGTAAAAGACAAATAATATGAAAAATTTTTAATTAAAAATGCATAATTTTATTTAATTAATACTTTAATAACATTATGTGTTAAATGCTACATGGAAATATCATTACTGAATATTTTACAATACTATCTAATAATATTCCTAATTATTTTAATTTTTTTTAAGTTAACTAAATATATAATTTTATTACTCTTAATATATTTGTTGAACTTTTAGGATCATTGTCAAAATGCCAATTAGTTTTAGTAATTAGTTTAGATTAATAAAATAGAGCGACAGTTAAAATAAATTTTTATAGACATAATTTTTAAAATAAAAATTTACGCAAAAATAATGGTATCAATCTAATTTAAATAAAGGACTAACAGCTCTTAAGAAATTCATTTCAAATTCTTTCTCAGAAAACCGATCCACAGATGATCGTGCTGCATTTCGTATTGAATCATTTTGTTCCTTGGTATTGTTTAGTATATTTAAAATAGAGTTCGCATATTCAACTGCATCTACAGCTAAGTAACCAGTTTGACATCCTTCTGAAGTTTCAATTATATCCATAAGAGGACCACCTGAACGATTTGCTACAGTTATTAGTCCCGCAGCCATTAATTCAACAACGTTGATGCCAAAATGTTCATTCCACATAGTATGTAAACCTATTTTTGCAGCTTGAAAATTTTGTATTAATTCTTGATATGAGATATTCATTTTAAATTCAACCGAATTTTCTAACGACAAATGTTTACTTAAATCCTGCATATTTTTTAAACGAACGTAATCTTCTTGATTTCGACAAGATCCAATAATAACTAATTTTAATTTATTCCACAATTCTTCATTTTTAACTAAAATAGTGCGCAATTCATACATGGTTTGAAGTTGTAGTGGATGATCTTTCTCAGGTCTAAATTGTCCTAGAGACATTATTACAATTTTTTCATTATCATTACCTGTATATTGCAACTGTTTAAGGTTATTAACTTCGCATGGTGGATAAACTCTATGAGTTTTAAAGGTAGCTTCAAATAGATTTATAATATGATTTTCAGTCCACGAGGAATTAACCATTATTGTTTGAGAACAACATCCCACATAGGCATATAGCTAAACAAAATAATTCTAATTAATATCAATTACTCAATTTTTTATAATTCTTTTAAATTAAAGGAACTTACTTTAGCAAAAATTTTGTAATACATTAATTTTAACCATGTTAAAAATGGATTTTTTACTACATAATTTTGATTATTATGAGCATATACTCTGCATTGCACTCTTCGCAACATGTCCGTGCTAATAGTCGGATAATGAATATAACAACCTGTCTTACATTGCCCTAAAAATCTAAACAATGGTAATGTAAAAGCGTATCCCATTGTATCTAAATAAATATCGGGGGGAAACTTCAATATAGCTTCAACACCTAATATCATTGAACCAATGCTTTGACCTAACATTGTAAAGTATGGGTACATCTGAGGTTCAACCCAATGTCGATTCTTTAAGTACACAAAAGAGGTATCATCCTCATCTACCGACACATTGAAAACATTTTTAGCTTTATTTAGAATTGTGTTAGGCGATGCATCTACATCTCCCGTATATATTATAATTTTAACATTGTCATATTTTTCCTACAAGTAAAATTACAGTATTAAACATATAATAAATCAACTGAATAACTTTAATTCTTAGCACTTTACTTGTAGAGCTCTAACAGCGCACCATAAAACTCTTTCACCACCTCCACCAGCATTACAATATGGATGGAATATACCAACATTTACATAATGTGTGCTACCTTTATGCATCTTTGCTTTCTTTCTTAATATATATTTTCTTATACAATAAAGGGTAACGAAAAAAAGAGTTACAGTTATTACTGTACTAACCAAAAGAACTTTAACTCTAAAAAATAATTAACATTAGCATTTTATTATACTAAAAAATATCATAACTAACAACTTATAAAGAATATCCATAATTAATTTAGCAATGAGTTCTTCTCTCTAAATAAAAACAACTTTTGTTTAAAATTTATTACTTTCAAGTATTATTAATTCACAAAGCACAGACTTATCTCAATAATTCTTAAATTACCTTCCTTTCGCTTTCTTTAATATTTCACTGTACAGTGTACACAAATACAATAAACACGACACGACATTATCCATCATCCTTAGAACTATATGTCAAATTTTTCAAATTGTTTTTATTCATTTGACATAATAGCTGTGTTTATTAAGTTGCTCTAAAACTATCTAGAACAGAAAGGTACAAATTTGAGCGTTTTAGTTTTAGAACAGTATTATTTTTGTCCGAAAATGTTCTAATATGATATCATTAAGTTTGTGCAAAAGTATTCCAGGTCTTGCTTTTCTGTTCTAGATTTTCTTTAAAACAATTTTGGACAAGTTTTTTTGTTTTTTAATTTTGACAGAATATATGAATGATTTACTTATTTTTTAGCGAAAAATGGTCGTAACTTAAAATTCTTGAAAAGTGCTTTTGAGATTAAAAAAAAAAAAAAACTTAGAGCAATAATTTAAGGCTGAATATCACGGAAAAATTATCGGCGATATATCGTCGTTAAAGAAAGAGTACAATATAGTACAATATCAATCAGAAAGAGGGAGAAAAAACATTCGGTATTCGGCACTTTTCTAACTAAATTTTGACAACTAAAATAACATATTTACAAAACCTATTTCTATGTTATTTGTATTTTTCAATACAAAGCATTGCATTTTTATTTGGAATTAAAAATTAAAATGCCAATTCATTTAAGCAACTTAATTAATCAAACTTCTACTTTCTCGCACAAATTGTAAACAATACTCTTTCTTTTCTTTAGTTTCACACTTCAAAATTGAAATATCAACTTTCAATAAAAATATAAAGTAGTGTGCGGATTTTTTTCATGTAACATTCAAATTTTTTTTAATGTGCATTAGTTTATTCAGAAAAATCGTCGCTAAAATTCAGAAAAAAACCCAACTCTAAATAATTTAAGGGCGATTTTGCTGAATTTTGTGGAAGATTTTTCGGAATATAAAAATATAGCTAAATGATTTTTATAGAGTTTTCTTTTTACACACATATCTTTTTTGTATATGCTATCTATGCTCTAATAGCTTCGTGCATAAACGCTGTAATAAAAATTAGCCTTTAATATAAACAAATTTATAAACGTATCCGATGTATATTAAACGTATTCCGATCTATTAAAAATGTATTCGATCGAAATATCCAAAAAATTTGTAATTTTGACAACTGAAAATGTAAAACTAAAAAGTATAAGGAAAGCGTTCACTAGATTTTCTGTTCTAAATTGTCTTAAAGTGTTTGATGTTTAATTATAACCTTTTCTGTTCTGTTCTAAAAACTTATAAACAAAGCTATCAATTTCTAGCGCGCTAAGTTTACAATATATGTACAATCAATTATGTATTGTGCGTTCAAAACGCATTTAAATTAGCGAAATAAATAATTTGAAGTTTGTTATTGCTTATGCTCTAAAAATTTTTTTTTGACCATAGATATATTAACTTATAGATGCGAAGTTAGGTATAGTCGCTTCTTTTCTTCTTATGTGTTTTCCTATCTAGTATTCAGTTAAAAAAAATCCATATGCTTTTTATAATATGTATACGTATCGTTTATTCCGCTGTTTATATTTATTAAAATAATGTAAAGCAATTTTTTAAAACGAGTTTCATTTAGTTTAGAGATTTTAAGTTTTTATTACTTAATAATTGATATATTTTGTTTTTAAAATTAAAATTTAATTTAATTAAGTTTATTCAAAATTTTAACTAATTGTAAAGTAACAATATATGTAAGTGATAAAATTCTTTTAAAAATTAGAAATGAAATTATTTCACCTTTTAGGAACCTATTTCTGAGGAAACTAAAGCAATACGGTTCACTCAAGCTGTTTCTCAAAAATGGCTGAAAATATTTTCTTCACTGCGTATCTATTAGTTAATATATCTATAATCTTGAACTAACAACACAGCGTTTCTAATTATAATAGATAAAAAAGCAAAACTATAATTTGAAATTACTAAAGCAATAATTGAAATTATAGTTTTGCTTCCGATGAAAGCACTGTCATATACATTTCATTGTGGTCATTCCTTTGTTATTTGTAGAGAGTGTCACTACGTGTATAGAGCGTCATAAGTGCGTTCATTGTAGGTGAAGCATAAAGGCCGATTTTCATGGAAAAATTATCGGCGATTTATCGTCGTTACAGAAAGAGCAAAATATAGTATAATATCAATAAGAAATAGGGAGATTTGACAGCTAAAATAACCTATTTTACATAACATATTTCTATGTTTATATCTATGTTTTTATTTTTCAATACACAATATTGAGATTTTATTTGGAATTTGGAATTTTACATAGTAAATAGTTATTTTATTAATAATTAAATATTACCAATAATTATTATTCTTTAAACTTTATGAAACGCGCACAAAACTTCTACTTTCTCTTACAAATAGTTACAAATAGTAACAAATAAAAATGTAAATAATATTTACTTTTTTTTTTAGTTTGACACTTCAAAATTGAAATGTCAACTTTCTATAAAAATATAAATTAGCGTGAGGATTTTTTTATGTGATATTCAAATTTTTCATGTGCACTTGTTTATTCAGATAAAATTCAGCAAAAAATCCAACTTTAAACAATTTACGGGTATTTATTTTGCTGAATTTTTATTTATTTTGCTGAATTTTATGGACAATATTTCGGAATATAAAAATGTTCAAGAGTTTTCTCTTTTACATATAGCATATAGCATAAGAACTTTTACTTACTTTTACTTTAAAGCATATAGATATATAGATTTACTTTAAAGCATATAGCGGAGTAGTATCAGAAACCGCAATACAATTTAAAAAAATAATTATTCATGATTGAAAATAAATATTTCAGCATTTTCACAAGAAAATTGCCAAACGAAATAAATTTCAAATAGCGTACGTTGTATACTTAAATTGCCACAGAATATAAAAGCATATTTAATATGATATTTGAACGAGAAGATAAAAAAACTGGATTGGAGAATTTTTCGAAAAGTATTCAATATTATTGTGATGTTTAATATAAAAATTTGAAAAAAATTTACGCTTTCTTAATTTTGAAATTCAAAATTTTTGATTTAAATTAAATATTAATTGAATATTATTGAAAATTAAATATTGTTGATATCTGTAAAAAGCAAAAATATTCAAAAAGAAAAAAAGCGAAATTTTCTTTTATAGCTGGAACATTTTCGGGAGAAACTAAATAATGCAAAAATATCTGTTACTCAAAAAGTGGCTTAAATTTTTTTTTATGTTGCCCAGCTAGTTAATATTATCACCCATATTCTTGAAGAGTCATCACTTACGCGATGAAAATATGTATCACATCACGACTATATAAATTTGTAATTCTCGAAGACTCATGATGAAAATTTTTGTTATGTTGGTAGTAATTTACTGTCAAATGAAAATTTTGCCGTATTTAAACGATCAGATGAAATTATTTAAAAAAGAGGTTAATTTTTGATTTGTGATTTTAAATAGTAAATGAAAGTACATATTCATAAATTGCAAGAAGCCTTTTTTTCTATATTTTAATTCTACAACAAAATCAGGGAGTATAACTTTTTTAAATCATGTCGGTCCGACTTCTAGTTCGCAAGATACGGGGGTTTCTTGCAACTTATAACTATGTACATATGTACTCCTATGCCAGTTCAATATATAAAACAAAAAAAAATTTTTAATTTGAAAAATATACTAAACAAAACCAACATTCACTAAAATATTAATTTATTTATAATTATACATATTTTCTTTCTAGGCTATCCATTCTTATATTTTTATTTAAACTTAACTAAAACCTAAAAACAAAATACTTAATTCTTAAGAATTGCTTAAAAGTGATATATATCGAACAAGAATTTTGGTGTGATAATTTTGGCTATCGCTTCGTAGGAAAAGTCTTCCAGAAACACCACACACGATACTCTTGACATTTAATATCGCGACAAATTTAAAACATCACTTTAGAGTCTTGCAGAATTACAAATCATCGCGTCAGTGATACTCTGATAAGTCTTCAATAATATGGGTGTTAAACCCATAGGTATAATATATATAATAATAGTAATAATAATAATAATAATCATAATAATAATAATAATAATAATAATCATAATAATAATAATAATAATAATAATAATAAAATAATAATAATAATAATAATAATAACAATAATAATAATAATAATAATAATAATAATAATAATAATAATAATAATAATAATAATAATAATAATAATAATAATAATAATAATAATAATAATAATAATAATAATAATAATAATAATAATAATAATAATAATAATAATAATAATAATAATAATAATAATAATAATAATAATAATAATAATGATAATAATAATAATAATAATAATAATAATAATAATAATAATAATAATAATAAAATAATAATAATAATAATAATAATAATAATAATAATAATAATAATAATAATAATAATAATAATAATAATAATAATAACAATAATAATAATAATAGAATTATATAAATAAATAATTGAAAAGAGAATACCTATTTCAACTTTACACTATATTACATAAGAATTTAAATCATTACAAATATAAAGTAAACATTGTCGGAAAAAGAAACAAGAAACATTCTAATGTAGGTATTTCAGACAAGGATGTATAAGACTGAGAAAATAAATTAAAAGAATTGGAAATAGCATGAATGGAGTTAAATCATAGGTTGAAAAAGTTGGAAGGAAAAGAAATTGCCTTAAATAAACAAAAAGAAAAGCTGGAAAAGAAAAAGTATGCAGACGAAGAAAATAGAGAAAATGAGAATGAATTATGGAGAAGAAGGGGAAATATTATTGAGAGAAGGGCAAATAAAATATAGGACGTAATCAGTGTTTTGCCAGAATTCAACGGCTCGGATGATTACGACATTCGACTATGGGTCAGTGAAGTAGAGAGAATATCGGACGGTATGGGATGGACACAGGCACAAAGAGTTTTATTTCTAAGAAGACTGTTAAACGAATCAGCAAAGCTGGCACTTAGATGCAACCCTCACATTAAAAATTGGAATGAATTAAAAAAATTCTTGTCGAAGAATTTTCAACGCAAGTCAACTCAGCTCACATCCATAAGTTACTATCAAGGAGAAGATAACAAAAAGGCGAATCATTCACAGAATATTTTCTGAAGGTGAGAGAAATTGCTTCAAAAGGAGATATCACGGACCAGATAACGATAATACAATATGTAATAGATAGAATTTACCACGAAAAAACAAAACCTTCCTTTACGACGCGAAAAATTTCAACGAATTTAGGGAAAAACTACAATATTATACCAGATTTAAGCAGAGGCTTGGATACAAAACGAGTAAAAATGTGAGAAAATATAATAATGAGAAAGAAGGTGGTACACACGAATTGAACAGAAAAGTAAAGTGTTTTAAATGTGGAGAATAGACTAACAAGAGCAATAATTGTAAAGAAACGAACAGCAAATGTTTCAAGTGCAAAGGTACAGGTCACTTCGAAAAGAACTGTACTAATGTAGGAACAAGCAGAACTCATGAATGCAAGACAATAGGGAAAAGCTACATCTATGACAAAGCAATAAAAGTAAATGGACAATTGGTTTTAGCATTAATAGATACGGATAGCGGCGTGACTAAATTGGATATAACGCGTATATAAAAATTAACGTACCATCGGTAACAATTTCTGTAATCAAACTACAAGGGTTATCAAGTTCACCAGAGTATACCAAAGGCGGATTCCTGGCGGAACTAGAGATTGATGGATCAAGATATATAACGACAATCCACATAGTGTCAGATGCAATTCTGAGAGTACCAATGATAAGGACGAATTACAAGACACTAACCTAACATTATCAAAAAAAGGCATCATCGTGGAAAGAATTGAGGAGAAGAGTATTTTTTAAAGTGTTATAATGTAACAAACGTCAAACAGGAAATAAATATTGGAAATAACGAATAATGAGAAGAGGATTATTGGTTCGGTGAACAACTACACCCCAATGAGATGCAAAGAGTCAACAGTAGAAATAAAAATACTCCTTCCAGGCGAACAATCAGTGCAGCAACGGCCGAGAAGAGTAGCTCCAGCAGAAAAAATTATAATAAAAAACAGGTCAATGAATGGCCCTTCTTTCATAACGGCATAATAAGATCAAGCACCTCAAATTATTCTAGGCCAGTTGTTTAAGCAAATAAAAAGATAGTACTAAAAGATTTTGCGTAGACTACAGAGAGCTAAACAAAAAAATCATAAGAGATAGATTTCCTCTAACGTTCATCGAGGTTTTAAGCTCGGTCAAAATATTCTCTACCCTTGACTTGGAAAACGGATTTTTCCACGTCGAAGTCGAAGCAAACAGCAAAAAAATACACGTCATTCGTTACTTTTAATGGCCAGTATGAGTTCAATAAGATACCGTTCGGGTTAAGTTCATCACCATTATTTCAACGTTTTATCAACAACATTTTTAGAAATTTGCTGCAAAAGGGCTATGTTCTTCCATATTAGCCCTTAGCCCTTTTGTTCTTCTATATAGCAAACACTTACGAATATCCGTACAATAGACTCCAGGAAATCTATGTTCAAAGAACTTGAAAATTAAATGAAGCAAATGCCAATTCTTGGAGAAACACATCGAAAACCTAGGATTCACAATAGAAAACGGCAATGTAAAACCATCAGAAAGAAAAAGTGTAGAAGTAGTCAAATTCGCGAATCCAAAATCAATTAAAAACATTCAAAGCTTTCTTGGCCTAACCGGGTACTTCAGAAAATATATAAAAGGATATTCAATAATAGCAAAGCCACTAACCGAGCTAATAAAAAAAATCAAGAGTTCAAAATGGGTTCACAGGAAATGAAATATTAAAATAATTAAAGGAATTAAAAAGAAGTTTACCAGAAGACCCAGCTTGCAATGTTTAAAGAAAACGCGGAGACGGAGTTTCATCGGATGCTTCGAAACATGGCTTTGGGGCAGTATTCCATAAGAGAGGTATGAAGTAGAAAAAGTTGGTACTCAAGAAGGGCCAAAGAAGACAGCAACAAGTTCAGATAATATGAAGCAATGGACCAATGTCAACCACCAGGATGACCTCAACGATTCCGACCAGAGTCAAAATTAAACACGTTTTCGGGGCGAAAACTTTTTCAGGAAGGCCGAGTGTAGAACTGTCACAAGTCCCTTCAAACAATACATAAAAGCTCTCCCACACGAAACACCAATAATGGCAATAACTAAAACAACAGACTTTGAAATATAAACGTAAACTTCTTTTCCGGTGGTTTTTTTCATCTTTCTTCTCGAATCAACTTCAGGACAGAACAGACGTGTTTTTTTATTTTCGTCATTGATCAACATTCAATCTACTCAACACATTAATAAAAATCCTACATTTATATGTATTACATAAAAATATATAATATATATGAAAACAAGTGTGCATTATTGAATTTTCCTATAGTCGATCACCGTTCGATATTGTTTCCTCCCTGAGGCGTACTATTTTTTAGGAATAATTCACATTGTTATACAGTTGTTATGTTCATATTCTATTATAAGATATGATATGATGAACTTTAAAATAGTTTTTTATTATTAAGTATTATATTGTATTATATATCATAATTCAGTATTATATTGTATTTATATATCATTATGATCATATCGTATTGAAAAATAAGGTACCCGCTTACTTGTTCTAATATAGACAATAAAATGTTGTTATATTGCATATTATATAATATATTATATTACATAAAGAGAGTGAGAAAAGATACCATAAGGTAGATTATTTGAATAAACAAAAGATTGAAAACAAGTGTGCATTATTGAATTTATAGCAATTGGCGACGTGGATCTAATTTGTTCCAGGATATAATTTAGTTTTAGGGCATATAAATGATGTAGACTGACTCAATACTACATCGTCAACAATGTAGAAGTCGCTAGGATTTATATTACATTAGTTAAGTCAGAGGTTTACAAAGTGGTTAAATCCGTGGCAGCATCGGATTTACACAGCAGCAAAATATTTGACTATAGTTAATAAGTATTTTGGAAGACCATAATTCTCCCAAAATCAACAAACAAACCCAAAGATTTGAATTCCAAAAGTCCAAGCAAGAGTATTCTTCACAATAGATAACAATTCCAAGAGCAAAAGCGTTAGTGTATTCATCATAAAATTATGTAACGTAGCTGAAACATGCAGTTTTGGTGATTTTATTACAGCGAATAAGTATAAGCAGCAAACAAATTAAGAAGTTTAACATTATAAGAAACTGGAGCAAATCAACCAAAAAAAATTGACAATGGTTATCGTTGTGAGAAATTTTAGATGTCCTGCAAAAAATTGAATTGGTTTTTGTTTTTGTTAAAAAGCAGGTCACAGAGTTTATATCTACCGAAATAAATGAGGAAAAATTAAAAATTTCAATAACAAGTAACATCATCAGTCTTATTACCATCACCACCAAAAAAAGCAAAATCAATCATGTTAATCATGTTATTACTAAAGAATGCAAAATTGGATGAATAATTGTCAAAGTGAATTTAAGAATTCTAAAAAATTGTTAACAAATGATAATGTTTTAGAGTTTCCTAATTGGTTTTCCACAAATATTGAAATAACACAAAAGTTCCCGATTTTTCTGAGTTTAGTTCAGTGTTTTAGTTACATCATTTAGATATTTGATATCTAAATGATGTAACTAAAACACTATTTAGATATTGATATTACACCAATTATAAAAACAATTAAGGTCAGCTTGTAATGCTTTCGAATCGTCGAAGGAAGTAATTTTCTTGAAAATCTTCATATCATCAGCATAAATTCTAATATCACAATGTTGAATTACGGAAGTGACATCGTTGATTGCAATAATAAAGGAGCTTTAAATTGAGAAGAAATTGAAGATCTAAAAGAAACACGGTAACAACGATCAGAAAGATAAGAATAGATCCAATTAATAAAATATAGTGGAAACCCCAGGTTCTGCAATTTTAAAATAATAATATTATGAGAAGGTAAATCGAATGCTTTACTAAAGTCGGTGTAAATTACATCCGTTTGAAAACCATCCTCCATATGTTTCAGAAATGTAGCTGTGGATTCCACAAGATTGGTGACTGTAGATTTACTTTTTAGAAAGCCATGCTGATTGGGTGATAAAAGGCTAGTGCAATGATCATATATAGAATCGAATACTATTAATTCAAAAATTTTAGGAATAGAAGATAATTTTGCGATCGGGCGAAAATTGATAACGTCATTTTTGAGGTTTTTTTTATGGACAGGCTTAATAAGAGCTATTTTCAAAAGTGATGGAAAGATTCCTGAAGGTAAAGAAAGATTAAATAGCTTAGAAAGTGGGTCTGCTAAAAACATAGAACAATTTTTTAAAAATAAATTGGGAATACCATCAGTTCCGGGACTAGAATTATCATCCAATTTATTCAAGTAACATAGTACCAAATTAGGATCAATAGTAATATTTCTAGTGTAGTAATTTTTTAATAGTGTTGTTTTAGGAAAATTATTTAAATAGGAAAAATTAACTGAGTCAGGATTGAAAAACGATGGAGAATAGCTTGCTGAAAAAAAGTCACGAAACCATTCGGAAATAATTGAGGAATCACAGCTACTATTATTATTATAATTCATAAAAGTGGGATATTGATCAAATTTTCTTTTTGAGTTCACAAAATTCCAAAACAATTTAGGATTTGATTTGATATTTAAGACTTTATTCACTTAATTTGAATAAAGGTTATCGGACAATAGTTTAAAATCATTAAATAACACGATAAAAGCGTTAAAGTCATAACTATCATTACTCTTAATAAATTTCCGCCAGGCTTTTTTTTTATTTTTTATTTTTTTAAGATTTTTAGTAAACCAAGGCGGACTAGAATTATTACTTCTGTCAATAACTAACGGTACAAATTGTGAAATAATAGAAAAAATGGTTGAATAAAAACTATTTACTAATATATTAATATCGACGGAATTTAAAAACTCAAAATAATAGGTGCTTAATATATAATTAATACCATCGTAGTTAGCTTTGAGAAAATTGTAACGATAAGAAAGTGCTGATTCAATATTTGGAAGTAAAAAAGAGCTAAAAGAAAAACAAATAGGAGGTTGATAAACATCAATTTTTACAAGTTCCAAAGGACAATTAAAAAAACAAATTTTATTCCAGTTAGTTGTGAATATAAGATCTAATTGATTACCTTGATGATTACAAATTGATGATATCTGTTGAAGATTAAACGAATTAAATGCATCAATTAAAAGACATTCTGTATTATTCACTAATTCTAAAGGAATAAGATAGGCTTCTTCATCATGCTCTACCCAGTTAATGTTTGGAAGGTTGAAATCCCCACAAAGAATTATATTATCGTTGTTCTTAACATCACCAATTATTGAGTCAATAATATCAATATACTTAATAAAAAGATCAATATTAGAAGCAGGAGGAATATACTAACTGACAATGAAAAGATTAGCTGATTGCAATTGAATTTTTATAGCAACAATTTCTATTATATCGTGAGCATCACCCGGGGGAATTATTATTTCGTATGAATTAAATGTATTTTTAATAGCTATCAGAACACCTCCACCTTTTCTAAGATTTCCAGACAAGATTGAACCATATCTGTCTTTTCTGTAAACAGTATATAATACCGGGAAAATTTCTAAATTATTAATAGAAGAATTAAACCAAGTTTCAGTTAAAATAAAAATATCAAAATCTAGCAGAGAACAATTAGAAAAAACAATTTTAGTTTTAGTATCTAACATTTTGATAATAAATGGAAAATTTAGAAGGAGTGCAATTAAAGAGAATAGATTGAGATGAGTTAATATTAACTAAATTTCTTCTCATTTGTATGGGGACGAAAGTATTTGAAATGGTTTTCTCTTCTCCTTTGCAGATAATCGATTCTATTAGAAGAAATGTGGGAAGCATAAGATTCAAGATCAGTTAGAGCACTCTGTGGAGAAATATCAAATGTTTGATGGTATCTTACAAAAATATTACGGAGTTCATTTACATCCGTTGGAAGACCGTACTTGTTGGATTGCAACTTTTAACGAAGTGTTCGTTTTACCGCCTATACAAACATCATTAGATTTATCATGTATCAGTAAGCTAAATACAGTCTTACATTTTCAAAAATCTTACTATCCCTTAATCTAGCCAAAACATATCTACTATCATTATTATTTTGAATAGATTTTTGAGTTAACTTAACTACAGGTGGTAAAAGAGGATCGAAGATTGGTGCGTTTGGAGTAGAAATACTAGGGTTAACTACTTCTGAAATAGCAGTTATATTTAAATTAATAGGATCGTTGTATGATGAATTTATATTTTTTAAAACTGCACTGGCTGGGTAGGACTTCGAATTCGGTTTAGGTTGTAGAGCAGAAGAATGAGTTCCGGAAGAAAGTGTTGATGAATTTAATGAAGTGGGCGGATCACGGGAATTAATTGTTTCTCCATAAATAAAATTATAATATTTATTTGAAATAGATTTTTTAAATTTGGAGAGCTTATTATTTAAGAATGAGTCGCTATGATGTTTATTAGTAAAGGATTTGGGTTTATTAATAGAGTTGGTAGAATTAGTTAAAGAAAAATGATTAGAAGTTTTAATAGGTGGAATTGTTTCAGCGGGGCAATGTAAATCAAGTAAACTTTTAATATTAATTTTAGGTATAGCTGAAGGAATAGGGTTAGTAATAGACTGTTTTAAATTTATAGGACTCTTTTTATTATTAGAAGAATTTTTATTGCGAATGTTATTAGGGTTAGTAAAATTTATACTCATGTCTTGAGAAGTGTAACTTACTTTATTAGAGGATTCTTTTCTTTTTGATGAATATTTTACATTTTCATTTCGGGGCTTGCTAATATTAATAGTTGCAGCAATTTTATATTTTTATTGCTTGAGAAATTAAGAGTTTGAATGATGCGATCTGGACCAGAAAGTAAAAAGCAATGGTATTTTAATTTATTAAATTTGATGCGTTTTGGTGTGACTAGGAGACAGGAAACTGATATGTTGTTCAATTCACGTTTTATAAATTGACGCATCCTACGTTCATCAAAAGTACAGGGAACTCCTTTAAGAAATAATGATGTGGATGTTTTAATCATATCATGGTTTGATGATGACGAGAAATAATTATTTTTATTTAATTTCTTAATTCTTTGAATCCAATCCTCTTCAGACCACTGAACGCCAAGCTTATGAATAGAAATAGGGTCAGTTTGGGTTCCATTTTCAACACTACTGCACTTGGGAATTGGATTAATTGATTCTTCAATATTCAATAATTTACTAAATTCAGCATGTTTTACAGAAGAAAAAGAACTGAGAAAATCACTGTGAAGTGATTCCATTTTAGTCATCAACAAAAATTCCTGTACTTGTCATTTAATTTCCCGGATCACTTGATTACAATTCACAAAGGAATAACGCAAAATTTTAAAACTTTCTCTAGGTTTACAGAACATTCGTTAAAAAATTGAATGTTTGCTTGTTCTTTGCCCTGTTAATATAAAAATGAAAATAAAACTAACAAACGTATACGAGTAATATATTTTTATTTTAATATTTATATGCATTTAATACAGAGATTTAAAAGAAGTAAAATATTAAATATATAAAGGACAACATTTATTTAAACATTTAGTAAAAACGTTTCTTTGTGTTTAATTTATTTACTTGGATATGAAAATTGTATATAAAACAGTATAAATTTATATATAAGCTTTTCTTAAGCTTTAAGTGTAATATATTAATATTAACAAATCTTTTATCGTACAAAATTTTTTTTAAATTGAATTTTTGACTAAAAAAGGATAATGAATGTATTATTGCTGTTTTGTTAAAAATCATTTCAAAAGAGTGCTTAAAAAACATTATTTTTTCGAACTTTAAACCATACTATATTTAAAAAAAAAATATTTCTATTTTAATTTTTCCAAAAATATGCGGAGAATTAGTTAATAACTTTTTTGATTAAAGCTTTTATGATACTAAATTACATATTATATTAAATATCTGTATATTTATTTTTTATATATATATATATTTATTATTGCATAGTTGTAATAAAATCTATCTAAGCTTCTCGAGCTTTTATTTTTTTTTATAAAAAGACAATAAAAATGTTTTCAAAATATTTTCGTTTATTGACTATGAGTTTTGGAACCCACTGTTTTTTAATGTATTAAAGCTTCAGCCAGATACCATTTCACAACAATTTTTGTTTAAAGTATTTGAAATAAAGTTTGTTTTAAACAATTAGCATATACTTCCGCAGAGGGGAAACGATTTAGATGACGTCATCATATAACAGTACTTTATATCTTCAAGTTTCTGAATATATATGCCATTAGTACCGATGCCGCCATTTAGTGGCCAAAAAATACATTACAAAATTTTCTTAAGATTTGGTACTATTTAACATTTTAGAAAATTTTGTAATGTATTTTCGGCCACTAGATGGTGACATCGGTACTAATGGCATATATATTTGGAAACTTGGAGATATTAAGTACCGTTATGTGATGACGTCATCTAAATGATCATTCCTCTGTGGAAGTATGTCCAACAATTATTTCTATTTTAATGAAAATGGTAAGAATATTATATAATATTCATTTATTATTTTAACCTATCATTAATGTTAAATAGTTTAAAAAATAATTTTTTATTTTTCGGTGAAATAAAACCGATTTACTTAATAAATAAAATATATCTTTTGGAATATTTGGCCCCATATTTAAATTTTTTTTTAACATAATAGAAATTTAAGAATTTAAATGAGTTTGAAATCCCACAAACATTTTCTTAAATTTTTTTTCAGAATGACCCGCAATAGCTTGGAAATACGTTACGAGTATCATATTGCGGTAGTAGAGCTGAAAAAAAGTGAAAATTTTCATAACAATAGATGTGACAAAAGTCATAATCAAAAAATCTAGTTATATATCTCAAAATTAGTTATAGAGGTGTAGATTCGCTCTTTTTTTAAATTAAATTAAAAAATATGTATAATATAAATTTTTTTATTTCTTGCAGCATTTCCAATCAATTTCGGGACACCCTAAACTATAAATATTTATTTATATTTACTTATAACTTATCTTAAATTATTAAGTACCCATTTAAGTACTTTTTTTGATGTTTCTTTTCATAGAACTTTTTTAGAGTAGATATTTTACTTTCGTACAATAGACTTCATTTGTTTTTTGTGGAATTTACAACACATATTCAATCCTCATCACTTGGTATGGTATGATTATTATAAGTATGTAGATCATATTATACTTCATTTCCCAAATTATCATCATTACAGTACTTGTGCATTTCATAACTTTCATTCTTCCTTTTAGTTGAAAAAAGATGTTACTTGTTTAAAACTTTATTTGATTTATTTGTTTTGTCCAATAATTGACCATTTTCTGTTTAAAAAAAAAATACTCAAAGTTAAATTTAATTTAAATTAAATAAAATATATCTATTACGTATATAAAAATTTTTTACTTATTTTATAAAAAAACCAATTTACAAAACCAGTTACTTTTTGAAAATAATAAAAATCATAATTATTTTTGTTTGAAATGTTTTAGTTTTTGAGTCTTTAATGGGCGATTATATGTTACAAAGTCATATTATTTTGATAAAAATTCAAATTTTTTCAATTTTTATTTAAATATTAGTTAAAAGAATTACTATTATAGATTCATAATACATATAGATTATAGCGTATTCGTTAACTACTTAAGTGTACAACATTTGTTAGTCAATTTTTCAAAGGGTAAACTGTACCCTTTTTTATTCACAATTTATTTTGATAATATACATTGTGTAAGAATTAGTTTGAATTAAATTAAAAATAAAAACTTAATAAAAAAAAAATTATTATTCATAAATTAAAAAAAAATCTGCGTTACATATAAACTCTCAATAAATCTACATATAAAGCAAAATAGGAGAATTTTTTCTGAAGAATGTAATTTTAATTTTTTATCTATGAAAATAATTAAGCCTTATGAGTTTTGTCTGGTTTTATTGAATGTATACATGATAGGTAAGCGATTTATATTTGTTTTCTAACTATGTATAATCTATAGTAAATAACTATATCCATACATATAAGATGCACTAACTATCAAGCCCAAGTAAATTTTTTGTACATAAAATAAAGAAATATGAAAATACTTTTGCAATGTAGTGACACCTATTAGAACTTCTAAAGAATTTGAATTGTAATACAAATTAAAAAAACTTGAAAAATCATATCATTTTCAATTACAAATTTTTTTTAGTTTTAGAAAAAATAGTAAAAATATCCATGTTTTGTGTTACTTTTTTGGGTTCTTTATTTTTTGGTATGCATGTAAATACAATAAATGGTTGGCTTATGCATATAATTTATGTAGTTATGCCTAGTACCAGATTACTCATATACGAAAAACTATAAATATTTTGTTGTCGTTTTTTACTAGTCTAACTATATAGAAATTTATTTAAGGCAATAAAAAGAAAAAATCAAAAATTAAGGAGTTTCCAGCTTTTATAAGGTATTAAACTAATTTAAATAATGTAATGCCAACAAAGTGATAATAATATTTAGGTATATTGATTTGTAAGCAACTATATGCAAGAATTTTAATTTTAATATAGTACAAGTATTATAAACGTGAAAAGTGTTATGAAACTCCATTTTATCCAATATATGAAAATAAAAAGACTGTTCTGAAGATAATGGAACCCCTCATAAGTCAAAAACAATGTATGTCAACTTCGTACTTCGTAGCACACCTATTCAAAAACATACATCGTAAACATATAGTTGTTTGCAAAATCATGGTTTAATAATTTGTTTAGCGGGGTGTGGGGTCGGCAGCGCCGCTATTATTTTGAATACCTTAATGTTGTAATATGCATGTAAAATAAATAACTATGGAGGATTTCACAGTTAAAAAAAGATAATTAGAATTAAAATTCTATTAAAGTAAATATACCTGTTAAAAAATATGGGTATACTTTACTTTAGATACATTGTTCGATTGCCTTGAAATTTTACATAACGGTAACTAACGATGTCACCTATTTATCATAGAAGGACTTTTGGCGTAAAGGTCATTTAAAGGTCAAATTGTTTGTTTTGAAATTTTTGTAACATTTTGTTGTATTTTACTTAAACCGTTGTATTTTCGTTTACGATAGTATGCAGGAACCAAATTTTTACAACATTGTGGAGCCTACTATTGTCTTTATTAAATAATATCTATAATATGTATTTGCAAGTTAGTTAGCTAATTATTTATGTTAAACTTGACTTAATAAAATTAAATGCTTTCGAAATTTTTGGAAAGTGTCCATATTAAAGAGAATTAAAATATACTGAATTAAAATAAACAGTATACTAATTGCTAAATGCAAAGCAATGGGCTTCAGTGGCATATTTGTAAAATAGATCGTTCGATTCGTGTCTTGCTTGATTGTTACCCTTCGGCCTTCCTAGACAATCAAAATAAATGCTGGCGCCCAACAAGCGTCTGTCTTTTTCAAACCCTTTTCCTAATATTAATTATGAACGATTTTTTAAGTATAACGCCCAATGTAATCAATCGTTTTTCAGACGACAGATAGTACGGTCGTTGTTCTTGATGAAAACATCTGTAGTAAAAATTTTATTACACTTGAGCGAAATCTCTATTCAGCTAAAAACCTAAATTAGAGTAAAATTAACAGGGTCGATTTTAATTGCAAGAAAACTCAGTGCTGTTTAGCCCCTCAGATTCGCATCGTTACTTTTCAAGGGGGGCAATATTGTTGTGAACTCAACATCTCCATAACAGAAATGTGAACCATATCGAAATTAACTTAAGGATTGTACGTGACGAAATGAAAATAAGAATGCTAAATAGGGGCTAGGGAAATAAAGCAGAGACGAGTTCAGGAAAGGATTGTAAATCTACATTCGCTAAATACAAGAGCGAACTTTTTATAAATCAAGAGGAAACTTTGGGATATTAGGAAATCTTATCTGAATTGAGAATTTCTAACAAGGGAAAATTCATTTTTTTATTTAATTTATTTTGTAAATTTTCTATTTTTGTTTTTTTCAGGTTTTCAGATTTATTAAATTTTTATCAAATCAATAAATTTTGAAAAAAAAAATTTATAAAAATATTCAGGTACCTTATTTTATTTTCAATTAATTTCAGTTTATAATTTTCGTTGTACTAGATTTTTTACAATTGTTTTTTCTTTCATACACTTTCAATTTAAAAAAAATGTACTTTGTACTTGGGCTTAAAAATACTAAAAAAAAGTTGTGAAGAAATTTTATTTTATTTATGAATTTAATATATGTAATTCTTTTATTCAACTTATAAGCAAAATAAATTGGGAATAAATATTTTGTATGGTCAGGACATGTTACGCTTAGAAAAATTGGTTAAAAATTTTTATAATACTCTATGCATATGTATAATCTTTTTGATATCACTCAATTAGTTATTGCACATATGTAACAAAAGTAATTTTATTATAAATAAACATTTCAATAAAAATTTTAAGTTAATTTAAAATTAGTAAGAAATATTTCATTGAAAACTTACTATTATTATAATGAATTGTTTATATAGTAAGCTATTTATGTTGGAACCTTCATTAAAAATTATGAATTCGATTTTTTAATTGCTGTCATATTTTGGTTATCTATAGTTGTAATATGTATGCCATATTTTTAAATTACTATAGTAATATGGTACTTTTATATATTCCTTTTAGTATTTGAACCATGTGATACTGTTGCTTTAACTGATTTAGATTCCGAATCTTCTGGATCATCTTCATCAGAAATTTCAGGTGATGCTAAGACCGATATTTTTAAAGGAGTGGCAGGATTTTCTGCGATTAAAGAAATTCCGTTCATTCCCAAATGAATTTTAAATAATTTATATAAACCAAACAAATAACAATTATATTATAAAATAGGTAAATTACAAATCATGTATGCATGTGTTTAATGATTTTATTAAAGCAAATTTAGCTAAATATTAATAAAAATAAATTTAATGTATGTATAAGTGTATTTATTAATATAAACTTAATTTAAGCTCTCTAAATAAGAATCAGACAATTCGTTAATCCAGTTCGACACGTTTACCTATTTTTTGAGTCTATCTTAAAAAAAATAAAATGCAAATATTACACAAAACTATTTCACAAAAAATTTAGTAAAAGCTTCCTACGCTAATCTAATTTGGCATGTTATTTTACCAAAAAAAATTTTGCAAATGTAAATTGTATATTTTTTTTTTTTTTATTTAATAATCTCAATCTAGGAATATGTTCCCTTATACGAAAAAGTAGTTGAGACTAAATTGGATGGGATACGGACGGGAAAAATGCGGATAAAAAGGAATGAGATGGTAATTGCGTCATAAATCTGTTAAGATTCGTCTTGAATTTGTGCAAATTGTAAATCAAAAAATCGTCAGTTTTTGGAAACACAGAGGATGGTAATAGGTTCAACATTGTTGCAGTTCTGATAACAAACAAATTCTTATAACCAGTAGAGTACCATTTAGGAAGTTCCAGATAGTAGACATAATCACTTGAGGCTCCTTTAGTGGTGCAGAATGTTTTAAGAGGTGGCGTTAGCGATTTTATCTCATCTGAACAAATGTCATTACCCACAAAATATCTATAAAAAAGAGAAAGAGTTCCAATATTACGACGAATGCCAAGAGAAGTGAGATAAGTAATCTCGACGGATTCGTCAATGAGATGAATGGCGCGTTTTTGAATCCGATCGAGGTAATTTAATGAAGTAAGTACTCCAAGCTTATAAATATATGAAATAAAATAAGCCTATATATATGAAAGCCTATAGCTTGACATTTGCTAAAAAGAAAAAACTTTAAAACCTTAAACTTTCTTTTATCTTGAAATAAATGTAAGATAAATTTTTGTTATCAACTCTTTAGTCGTTTGATTTAGGTATGTAGTTATTTTCTTCTATCTTTATCTTTCTGCAATTCACCACTTCTCTTTCATTCATTTAATAATAAAAAAAATATTTTTGTATTAACTATGTATTTTTATTTTAATTTTTTTAATTTATATCTTGAATACACATAAACTCGGATCAAAAGCCAAAACTCAGAAATTATCAAAAAATGTTATATGTTTTTTATATTTATTGCAAATGTTTTATTTTATGTTTTATTGCAAATGAAGTTTTTATATTTATTGCAAATGTTTTATTTTATTGGCACTTCGAATGTATTCCTTGGCAGCATCTAAAACAGATTGATACAAATTCTAAAAGCTATTTAAATCTAAAACCTCTCCTAAGCCATATTTATTTTTTTACATGAATATTTTAATATAAAAGCATTTAAATAATTTCATTATGCGTTAGTTGTTCATTTTTCATTATTAATAAATATTTCAATATAAAGGCATTTAAATAAATTCATTATTCATTAATTGTTTAACTCCTCCATTGGTTGTCTCAAGCCCGGATGCGAAAGGAGGAGAGGGAGGAGTACCAACCTCGTTAAAAAACCTTGGTTCAGCGGACCCGGCTGATAGTAACTTCTAAGGATCCCTGGCGAGTTTACACGTGAAAATCGGTCAACAGCTTCAAAGGCGAAAGAACCATTCAAAAATGGAAAGTAGAAGAAAAGAAGCAAAAGTTACGGAACCGCAGATCGGAACTCCACCTCCAGGACTAATCTGGTGACCGTGGTGACTAATCTGGTGACTGGACTAATCTTATGCCATGAATCCATTTCAAAAGAGTATTAAAGTTGTAAGGTCTCCCATGCGACAAGAAGTCATTTCTTGAAAGATATTCCTCGAGAAATGCTAAACTTTTAGGAATCAAATAAAACTAAGCCGACTAGCAATGAAAAAGCGAATAAAATATTTATGAAAAATGGCAAGAAGAAAAAGTTGCAAGAACAGCACTTGAAAATATTAGGAAAAAAAGAAAAACAAAAATTCCCTTAAACCACAATCATCAAAAACAGGTCAACAACCAAATAAAGAGAAAATGTAACCAAGACCTCCACCGAAGCAATGTTAGAAATTTCAAAACGCTTAGAGGCCAAATTCTTCAAAAAAATCAAAAACAGGTAAACTTCCAAGCTATTATAGATCTAAACGTGAACCTTAAAGTCACAACCGAAGATAATGCAGTTTATAGAAGTGTTCAAACATTGTTACGGAATATAAAAAATACATCGACTAATAATTCCACAGATCCGTTACATAATATGCCAAGCTAAAAATGAAAAATGGTTCAAATTTGTAATAAGAGGACTTCCAGCATCCTCCAGATATTGCAGAAATCAAAGAAGAACTCGAACAAATATACAAAAGAAAACTACCACTAATGATAAGAAAACCATAAAATAATTTCCTCTATTTCGAGTAGAACTACGTCCGCCAAAAAATAAAAACTCGTTTATGACCTAACACAGATTTACACTGCAAAGTTAAAATCGAACCGTGAAAAAAAGAAAACGGTATTTCGCAGTGTACTAATTATCAACAGCTTGGTCACACAAAGAATTCTGTCGTCGCCAACAAAGATGTGTCAAATGCGCCAAGACAATGTTTGCTAAATATCGGCAACCCTTAACACCGAAATCTGTTTTGTGTAATGAGTGTAAAATAAAGCAATCAACCCACCTGAAAATGATAAAACAGTAAGTACATATTATGCAAAAGCAGTTAAAATAAGTTCACTTCAACCTCAAGTCAATCAACCCCAAGTCAATTAATCAAAAAATCCTACCATCAGTGATTTAATGCAAATGCTCACCAACTTTCAAACATAGGCTGCAACAACACACTAATGTGGAGGCAAAGTTATTATTAACAACAAATTCCACAAGACGTTTAAAAGGAACAAATCCGCACGATTTAAAGTAGATAGAAAACATTAGAGAGTAGAAACACAAGTTTCTGCAGCCCTGCACAAGTCATGTTTATTTAACAACGCAGTATAAAAATAGTAAAAGTAAAGTTGCGCCTTTAAATAAGCTATATTTTACCTACTTTTGCTACGTGTTTTATACCCTACACCTAAAGTATAGGGTATATTAACTTTGGTATGGTGTTTGTAACCACCAAAAAGCCTCTTTTACGTTCCTGAAATTCGAGTTGAATAAGACAGAAAAGGGAAGAACTTCAAGCAGCTGCCAAAAAACTTATGGATTTTTAATTTAATTTGAATTATTCAAGTGTAGGGTATTAATAAGTCGGTTGCATCGATTTACTGTTACATTTACTTGTCTTTTGTTTATGTAGTTGTGAAAAATGCATTAATATGTGTTAAAGAGTGGCCCATCTTATTGTAATAGATACTCTTTTATTTATACTAATTTTATATTATGTGTTATTTAATATATTTGTTAATTTATAGTAAGTATAAAATATGCAATTGTCGCTTAGTACTAGATAAATGGTTTTGTAGATAATGGTTTTAATATTTTTTTTATTTATACCGGTACAAAGGTTTATTTTAAAAATAATGAAAAGTTCAAAAAATAGTATTATAAAGACAGGAGTTTTATATGGTAAAAAAATGTAACAGTTGCGTAAAGAATTTTTTTTATATACACCCTGTACCTAAACTGTTAAATATCATATAACAATAGAGATGCATATTTTTGGAAAGGATATTTTCTGGGCTTTCATTGAAGTCTTATGAGGTTTCTAAAGCTTTACAATTAGAGGTGCTATGTCAATTTTTTTCAAAAGACTTCAATAAAATATTTAACTGAGCAAACTTTTACAAATGCGGATCATTCCTTGCATGTAATATTCTGTGTGCATTTCCTTGTGCGGATTTATCATGTACAGAAATTTATTTATACGGTCACGCATAATGCCTATATATTTTTAAAATTTACTTATTTTGTGCTTTTTTAAAAACCAAAAAATTATAAAAATAAATTCATAATTCATTAAAGGAGGTAGCTGTAAAGTTAAAAATATTTGTAACTTACTTTCACGAATATTAAGTGTACCATTTTGTTTTGAAGTTAACTCAGGTGATGGGGAAGAAGATAATGTAAATCCACGACGGGCAGCTTCGCATAATCTAAACGCCTCAAGAAATTCATTTAAATCAACCAAACCATCTTTATTGATATCCATCATTTTACACATGTCTAGAAGTTGTTCCTTAGTATTAGTACCTGGGAGATGTTTTTGTAATAATTCACATGCATCACCAAACTCCTCCAATGAAATTTGACCTATCGAAAATATTATTTTAGGTATAAATACTTGTATTTAAATTGAATACTTGTACAAATTTAAATTTCTCCTTATTGCTATGTTAGTTTTTATAAATACTTAATTAACTTTTTTTGAAATAAAATTTATTTAATTTAAATACGTTAATCAATGCATGCATTTTATATATCATGTGGTCAAAAGAATTTAAATTAAATAATAATATTTTACCTGAATTATCTTTGTCTAATATTCTAAATATTGCTTCTAAGCTACTTTTATTTGTATACAAAGATTCAGCAACAGAAGTACTAGCATCTTGAGTTGATTTCTGCCAAGTAGATTGTGTAAAATATAAAAATGACAATATATTATAATTAATATGTACCTATGTATATATTTTTGGTATGCAGATTAATAATGCACATTCTAAATAATAGTTGATCATTAGAAATATGATTCGTACTATTTTTAGTTAAGTGTAATCGAAGTTGATTTAACTATATAATACACTTGCAGTTTAAATTTTTTTTCGATATATGCATAAACCTTACTTCTTAACACATTTTTTAAAAAAATGTGCCTATTAGTTTCATTCTGTCTGTCCTTCCGGTTGTTTACAAAACTTCTACACCGTTTGAAATGGAGTAATGGAATTTTAACTGCGGATAGCTGCTTTTATTAGTTTTATTAATATATATAATAAATGTACACTTTTGCCATACAGTATTTTAATTTACTGTTATGCGAAACTCAATTTTAGCAAAATTTTTATCCCCTTCTATCTTTTAATAGATTTATCTTAAAACTTTAACTTATTATTTTTATTTTAACTTATTATGTTAAAATTTTGACAGGAGTTATATCTTTGGAAATAAGTACAATTCCAATAAGTAAAACTCCAAATTTTTCTAATGATTTTTTTCAATTTTTATATTATTATAAATTTATTTTTCAATGTACATATTATGTACTCTTTACTAAAAACTTATTATGGAATATTTTTTAATTTTAAAAAGGTATTGCTTTCAAAATCCTTGGTTTTTTCACTACTTGTTATTTTTTTATTTTACTACATTTTCAAAAAATTTTTGAAAAATCGGTTTATTAGTTTCTAGTTTCTTAGTTTATTAGTTTTCTAAAACTATTTTCTTGGGGATGAAGTTGTTCATTCTATGAAAACTATTAAACGGAAACCCTAATTTTGGTTTAAATGCATTTGCAAAAAAACTAATCTTTAAAAGCTGGAAACTTTTAACATTACGAAAGCAACCAATACGAGACTTAAATTCATCCATATTGTCAAGAAAAGCAAGCCATATTACACATTTGCAAATAACAGAACTGTATCAGATTTTAAACCGAAAGTTAACTTATTTAGTAATTAATTATCTTTCACCTCAATACTGTCTTAGCCAGCTGAAAAGCTACCACACGTTTGAGAAATTGCCTGTTGCTTCGATAGAATTTACACTTCGAATGTTACAGTCTAATATTACGCATGTTATCCTAAATCCTAAAAAAAGTAATACAAGTGATCCTTTCAACGTGTGTAAAGCTTGTGGGCAGGAGACATAGACGGTATTACACGTACTTTAAGAAATATACAGAGAGACTGTTAAAGAAGCCCTGGATACCAAAAACCACAATAGGAAAGAATGAATATCAGATGAAACACGGAACAAAGGTTTTTCAGTAAAATTGCTATTGTAGCCTTAGCTTTAGATTTTAATTTAATTTTTTTTGGTCGAAGATTAGAAGAAGATTTAGTAGAAGATTAGAACATCACTCCTAGCAAACAATAATAATGATATGAAAGAACGCTACACAACCATATGTAGAGGAAGAAAGAAGCTACAAGAAGGGAAAAACGGAAATTCATAAACAACATTGCTATGGAAACTCAACAAGCAGCCGATCAAAATAACTCAAAACAATTATTCGCAAAAGTAAATTGTATCCAACCAAAATTCAAATGGAGATCATTCAATTAAAGATTTCCAAAATTAATCTCTTTAAATGTGGCCAGAGGCTTTTATTCTGACTTAGCCACTCCACCACAGTTATTGTTGACTATGTTGGTTATTTGCACCACAGTTGCTGTTGACCTAATTGATGCTTCGAAATGCGATATCAGCTGGATTATCCTTACTTTGAACGTGTTGTGTTAGATAAAATATAACTAAATGTTTTATTTATTTGGATGCCAGCTAAGCCACAATAATACAATTGTTGAGTCTGTCCAAAACAAATTTATTTATGTCTGCCGATTTAAATACCTTCGGCACTGAATTGACACGAATTTTATTGGAGCTAACATTGACTTCGAGGATAACAAATTAGTTATGATGTTATCACCTGGCTTTTCAATTTTAATATAGATAACTGCAACATAAGCTATCATAAAAGCATTTGAAAACCTATGTGTTACATCTCCGGGTTCGTAATTTATCCAGCGGAGTATATTAATTCCTTGAATATTATAAAGATCATTAGGTAAATTGTTCAGTTGATCTTACATCTGGCAAAGGGTAATCCCAATCAATTTCTTTTAACCATAATTGCTGCAGTAATGATTTATTCCGTATAAGTATTGGTTGCAACCAATTAAGAGCATCATATAGTTTCTATATTTCAGATAATATTGATCTTTTTGTGTGAATATTCTTTGCTTGCTTTGTGGAAACATCTTATAAAAGAAGGCATCAGCTTCTGGTATGCAATACAACCCTAATGTTTTCACTTCTACTCCCAATCTTACTAATGGTAATTGTAGTTCTCGATCTGTTTTTACTATGTTTAATAATAAATTATTATCATTTACCTAAAGAAAATCCTGTCTCTTTCAAGATTTCACTAATATCGTTTCAAATATGCTTAGCTTCTTCTACAGTATGAGCACCTGTCATTACATCATCTACATAAAAATCGTTGAAAATAATGTTTGCAATTTTTGAGTTTTATAATTTTGCCGACTACGCTACTTTATGTAAAGTTCCTATTGCTACGGATCGAGCGGAAGCCAATTCAGAAGTTACAGTCTTCAACTTATAATATTTAGCTTCGTCAGCTAGATGTTTTCTTCACATTATTCTGTGAAAATCACGATTTTCTGCCTTCAACCATATCTGCGGCGATATTTTTTCAATGTCGCGAGTAATTGCAAATTTATATTTATATACGAAGAAGTTTTACGTAATTCTAGTAAGAACTGACTGACAAACTGACAATATCACAGATAGCCCAATTGCAAAGACCAAAAAAATTAAATTAAAATCTAAAGCTAAGGCTATAATAGCAATTTTACTGAAAAACCTTTTTATGCTCTTTGCATTTCAAGGTTCAATTGCAATACAACAGAAAAAAGCCTTAATTAAGTGCTTCATTAAACAAAAATTACATTTAAATATTGCATTATATAAAAAGATAACTTCCAAAAGGTTCAGAAATCCTAAATATCTGTTATTTAAGGTGTATGTTCGTGAAGGAATTATGAAAAAAGTGAAATATCTTAAATTTTGGAAGAAGCGGTCCACAATAACAAAGTTCCAAATTTACATTTAAATATTGCATTATATAAAAAGATAACTTCCAAAAGGTTTAGAAATCCTAAATATCTGTTATTTAAGGTGTATGTTCGTGAAGGAATTATGAAAAAAGTAAATTAAAATATAATGTTAATAAAGATAAAAATAATATTAAAAATAAAGAATATAATAATAAAAATATTAAAAGTAATAAAAATAATCGTAGAAATAAAAATGAAAATATCCTATATAGCAATTTAAAAATAAAATGCGAAACTAATTGTATTAGAAAAACAAGATTGAGATAACTGTTTCTGGTAGTAATAATATGTCAACTAACAATAGTGATTTAATTGTAAATTCGAATAATAGCACAACCCAAAATAGTTCAGTGAATTTTAACACAAGAGACACAAATAATTCCGTAATTGAAACAAACATTAATTCAAACACTTACAATTCTCCAAACACAAATCAGAGCAATATATTGCTTAACCACAATACTATTTAAAACAGTAATAACAATGTAAACGCTTTTAATTCTGTAATAACTAATAATCCTGTAACTAATACTGTCAATTCTATAACAATTACTGAATCTTCTTCTTCTTCAACTTCAATAATGTTCTTCCTAGTTCTAAATTTATAAACTTTGTTCAAGGTGAAACTCTTATACTTTCAATTATTAATCCGATTTTGCCACCAATAACAAGAATGACACAACAATCTCTTGCCAACAACGATTACACAGTCGCTCTTTCAAGGTTAAGAGAAGATAAAGTTTATAACATGGTAAGATTATACTTATCTTATTTGTTCGATGATAAATACAATACTGTATTGAAATGTAAGACTAAAACAAGTATAAAAGTTTTAATTGATAACGAAGGTTTACCAACCGAATACAAATAATTATATAAATTATATATTCAATTTCATAAAACTAAAGTTATATCATCAAAAGGAGTGTCAAATGACTTAAAAGCATACCCTAGTACAGCTTTTATTGAACTTACTGGTGGTTAAAGGAATCGTGGAATCTTGCAAGCTATTTTAGACACACTTGCCGTTAAAGCTAAAGCTAAAGATTTGAAATTTTGGACACAGTTTAAATTTCGGTGACAATACATGTTTCTAAAATAATAATAGCAAAAACCAGTAGAGAAGTTAACTAAATTAGCAAAATAATAAAATTTTCATACATTTCATAGTTTTTTAACAGAATTATTACAGAGTAAAATAAAAATATGAAATTTGCCTTGACACGTGTGTCTTTGTTGTTGCGTTTATATATAGACAAAACCAAGATCTAAGTAAACAGGCCAAGAAGTGAAAACACATGAGTAGTTGTGAGAGAATTACAATTGATTTTCACGTATCGCGCGTATGAATAATTTCATAATTGATTTGAGTCTCAATTATAGCCATATAAGCGTGTACAAAATTTTAAAATATGAAAGTGGTCTCGATGTACGTATACTATTACGATATTGAGGCAATTTTTCTTAAGAAGCTTTTAAAATAAAAAATTTAAAGGAAGACAATTTTTTAAATGCATATTTATGAATGAAAATATTATATTTAAAAATATTTTTCTTTAATAAATTATGTAAAAAAGATGCGACTTTAATTTTCTCTTTGGACCAAATTGAATAAAGTAAATGGTTTTTGTGTTATTTCAAGACATATAGTCGGCTCCCTATTTTATTCCATAAGATTGCGTCTAAATTTTCTAAAAGCTGGCCCCTTATTAAGCTACACTCTCTACACTTCATGGCCTGATAATTGATGTGAGTCTCGTTGCTATTTAATATTTACCAGCAAGACCTAAGTAAACTTAACCTAACTCCTAAGTAAATTGATGTGAGTCTTATTTCTATATAAAAAACGAGAAAGAATACAGTTGCCTTTGTCAACTTTTAGATACCCGTACGAACTGTTAGTATGTTCACAGCCTGTCTCTCTGCTTACAATATTATTTTTTTAATATTGTAGTATTTTAAAATAATTTGGGTGAATTTTATAATTTCTAGAACTATGGGTTGTTCATATATTCAAACTATATGTTTATACATTCTTCAAAAGCAGATTCTAACCTATTATATAACGATTATCAATCCAAAACTTTTTCAAATATTCTATAGTATCATTTAATACTAAGCGGTAAATGTATATTAAATTACAAAACAGTAAATATAATTTTAAATATTATATTATATTAATGCGATGGATATCTACCAAACCCTCGCCAGCAGAGACCAAGGCTGCTGGCGAGGGTTTGGCTGAATGTTTAAGACGTTCAGATGAGTCGCCAGTGGTTTATAATAATAATAATAATGTTAATAACATGTATAATTATGATAAATTAATAAACCCTTTTGTGAAGGGCTCGAAGATTCAAAGAAGTCCACCTAAAAAAGGTGACGAAAATAAGAAAACTGAAGAGGGTAATAAAGAAAAAATAATGTTCCATGAAGGCAATATAAAGAAACCTACGAGGGTAATAATAAAAATCAAAGTTCGTTACTGCAAGACAGTAATATTGGAGTCAACTCCAGAATAATAGAGTTGGAAATCTTGTGTAAAGATTTACAAAGAGAAATCTCTCAACTTAAGGCAGAAAATTTAAAATTAAAAAAGGAAAAAAATAGTGTGCCAAATGTATCCACTGGTACTAAAGTTGGGACATACGAAACGGATGAAGAAGAACTAATCAGAGAATGATTGAACTAGACACCGAAAATGATTATAGAGTTTTAACAAAGTCTATAAATAAAGCGAAGTTGGAATGGCATACGTATGAAAACAAACTGACTAGACCAATTAAAGTTATGGTAACAAATCTTCACCCATCATGTGAGCCAGAAGATATTAAAAAAGAACTTCTTAATAGGGATTTTAAATGTCTAGATGTGACAAATAAAATTAAAAAAACTAAAGATAAAAATATAAAGATTGTAACAAAGCTTCCACTGTTTATGCTATCTTTTGACCATTCGGAGGAAATAAATAAAATATACAAAATAGAATATTTACAGCACATGAGAATGAAAATTGAGACTCTCAGAAGTAGTAAGTCCATTTCTCAATGCAAAAGATACCAGAGTTTTGCAAAAGATACCAGAGTTCAAAAATTCTGCCAAAGACAGGCTAAATGTGTAAAATGTGCTGGAAATCATATGACTAATAGAATGTAGTAAAAAAGAAAATTTCCAAGCCATATGTGTAAACTGCAACGAGGCACACTCTGCTGGTTATCGTGGTTGTTTGGTAGCAAAAGAATTACAGAAAAGAAGATTGAATATGCGTAAACATAAACATTCAAATTTAATAAAAACACCCAAAAAAACTACACCGTTTATATCTAATAAAGTTGTGAATGGAGTTTTATACTCCCAAGCCTTAAAATCTAAAACAAAAGAAAATATTCTTACAGAGAAACAATCTAAGGTTATCAAACCTAAAAGTAATGACAAGGATGTGATGCACATGATGCAAAACTTATTGCTAAAAATTGATGAAATCTTCATAAGATTAAATAAAATAAAAAAAAAATACATTAATGTATCTCATGAAACCCCTAAAAGAATTGTAAAAATTTATCTTGATAAAATACGTATTGCAACTTGGAATTCGAATGGTGTCCTAAATAAAAAACATGAACTAGAAATTTTCTTAAGGTCTAGAAATATTGATATATGTCTGATATCAGAGACTCATTTGACAATAAACTCAAACTTTAAGATACTAGGTTATGAATGCTATAATGCAGTTCATCCTAGTAATCAGCCGAGATGAGGTAGTGCAATTCTAATAAAAGGCACTATAAAACATAATGAAGAATTCAAAATTGAGTCTGAAGAAATACAGCTTTCTATGATCAAAATTTCATCTACTAAACAAGACCTTAATATTGGTGCAGTATATTGTCCACCAAGATGCAATATAAAGAAAAATATTTTTAAAAAACTCCTAAATGTCCACGGACATAAATTTTTGCTAGGAGGTGATTATAATGCCAAACATACTGATTGGGGTTCTAGAACAACTTCAACTATAGGTGGAGAGCTAAAGAAAGCTATGCAAGAGTTAGGTTGTTGCCATCATTCGACTGGCAAAACAACTTATTGGCCCACAGACACCAACAAGGTTCCAGATCAAATTGACTTCTTCATAAGCAAAAGAATTTCAGGCAACTATATCATGGTTATCTAGAAGATAACCATGATCTAGATTCTGATCACTCTGCTGTTATACTAGATTTGAATGAAAAAATTAACTAGAAAACTAAATAAGCCCACACTGACAAATAATACAACAGATTGGTTGAGCTTTAAATATGAAATCGTAAACAACATTAATTTAGAAATAAATTTACAATCAAAAGAACAATTAGATCTGGAACTTGAAGGCTTTATTAATATAATTCAAAAAGCTTCTTAGAATAACACAAACATAATTGAATATAGGTCAGCAGCAAATATTTATCCCAGAGAGATAACTTATTTAATAAAACGAAAAAGAAGGGCTAGACGTAGATGGCAACAATCTCGTCACCGTGATGATAAGAAGATTTTGAACAAATTATCACAATCTCTTAAAAGAAAAATCAAGATTCTAAAATCAGTAGTATATGAAAATTATATAAAAGGTTTATCGGCAACAAAAGAATCAAATTACTCGTTGTGGAAAGCAACGAAGAGTGTAAAAAGCCGATTAAGCACGCCCCGCCGCTCATGAGACGGAACTTGGGCAAAGAATAATAAAGATAAAGTCGAATTATTTGCAGATCATTTACTTTTAATAGTAATTAAATCCACTATTAATCCATTTACACAAGAAGAAATTAGTGGAATAATAAAAACTCTAAAGTTGAAAACAGCCCTAGGTTTTGATCTTATTACAGCTCAGATTATAAAAGAGCTTCCACAAAAAGCCCTAAGATTTTTGAGAAAAATCATAAATGCGGCAGTAAAATTGAAGTACGTTCCGAGCGCTTGGAAAGTGGCAGAAGTTATTATGATAGCAAAACCAGGGAAGCCATTAAATGAGGCGAAATCTTATAGGCCAATATCTCTGCTACCCATTATGTCAAAACTTTATGAAAAACTGTTGTTAAAAAGGCTGAAGCCAATTATAGAAAATAAAAATTTAATTCCTAACCATCAATTTGGTTTTAGATCCAAGCATGCAACAATTGACCAAGTTTTATTCTATGAAATGTTATAATGTTATAATGATGTTATAGAAAATAATGTTATAGAAAAAGCATTCGAAGAAAAACAAATATGCTCCACAATATTTCTAGACGTAGCACAAGCGTTTGACAAAGTTTGACACGAAGGTTTAATATTTAAATTAAGAAGACTGATACCGTTACAATATGTAGAGATACTCAAATCGTACTTGTCTGAAAGATTATTTAGAATTAAACAAGATGAAGAGTACTCTACACTAAGAGAAATAAAAGCAGGTGTCCCTCAAGGCAGTATTCTAGGTCCTATATTGTACTTGCTTTATACAAGTGATCTACCAGAAGTAGAAAATGTAACTGAAGCAATATTTGCTGACGATACTGCAATATTGGCAGTAGGATCGAATATTGACGAAGCTACAAAAAAATTACAAAAAGCAAGTGAAAAAATATGTTATTGGACTATCAAATGGAAAATAAAACTAAATGAATCGAAATCTGTGCATGTTAATTTTTCTTATAGAAATATAAAGAATCCACCTAAAATAAATTTAAACGGTGTATTTGTATCAATCGAAAATTCTGCAAAATACCTAGGAATGACACTGGATGTCAAGCTAAGGTAGAATGAACACATTAAAAAGAAAAAAACTAGAACTTGAAAATAAATATAGAGAAAATTACTGGCTCCTAGGGCGTAAGTCTAAACTACCAATATATAATAAAGTGTTAATTTACAACCAAGTAATTAAACCTATATGGTTATATGGGTTCAACTTTGGGGTTGTGCCAAGAAAACGCATATTGAAAAAATACAATTTTTTCAGAATAAAGTCCTACGTAACATAGTAAGTGCTCCCTGGCATGTACGTAATAGCAACATTCACAGAGATTTGCAAATTCCCAAAGTTATAGATGAAATAAGTAGATATGCCATAAAGCATAAAGCTCGTTTAGAAGAGCATATAAATCTTGAAGGTGCTCAACTAATAAATAATCAAATTATTATAGGAAGGCTTAAAAGAAAAAGACCTTTAGATATAGTACGAAGTACAGATTTCCTTAGGGAAAGTTTATAAAACCTATATTCAAAACAAGATAGCAAAAAATTAATGGTTAGTCAGTTTGACTAGTTTTAATAAGGGAAGGGTGTGGATTAGTCGGTAAGAATTCGGCATACATTTCTGCTACGGGGTGGTCTGTATCTTTCGAAGATTCCACACCAATCCACGTAAAAAAAAAAAAAAAATATTAATGCGCACATAGTATATTTATATTGTTATAAGTATATCTCCATACATTGCAACATTTCTTTAAAAATATTTACATTCATAGAATAATTTCTTATAAGTTCAATAAAATACATATATGTATGTATGTAAATACGGCGCTATATAATATACATACATCTATATTCTATACTCTTATCTTTCATTCATCAGTGACATATACGATATGTAAATAAAGATGATATTATATAAGTATGTATGTATATCAATATCATACAAATAAAAATTATTCAAGCAACCGTTATGTTGTTTATTTATTTACATTTTTTTGTACTACGCATTATATCCTCAACAATTTCAAATTATCGACAATTTCAAATTATATCAAATTATAACATTTGAAAAAATCAAGTAACACTTTCGTGAATTATAAAGTAACCCTACATTATTAAAAAAAGTTTTTAACGGAAATAAGAGTATAATTTGAATGCGGTAAATAAATTTAAAAAGTTTGAATAAGAAATATTATTCTTTTTTTTAAAATATGCATTCCACGCTTTATTTTTTTTTAATTAAAAACTTGTTGAAGTTCATATGCAAGAAAAATATCTATAACTGTCAATTCGATATTAGAGGTTAAATTAGTCGGAATGTAGAAAGATTCCTCGTTATGAAGTTGCAGATTAAAATCACCACATATTATAATTTGGTCCAGGTAATTTAATTTATTATTCAAAGAATCAACAACTGAGCAGAAATGAATCAAAGCTGGACATATCTTTCATGTCTTATACGGTTTTAAAATATTTATGTATTTTGGATTTATTTATGTATTTATGTATTTACGTATTTATTTATGTATTTTGGATTTGTTCATTCTTCGTTATAGACTCTAATCCTCGTTGGTATTTGTTTATTATGTCGTAGTTTTTGTTACTAACTAATATTTGATGAATGTGACTTAAAGTTGTGGCATTTTCTATTGGGGATTTTTTTATTATTATATTGGCTTGTTCAAAACAGTAAAATTATTTTGCCAACGCTTTTTAACTACATTTAATAAATTATATGACTATTCATGTAAAAACATAAACAAAAGAATGGTGACTCACCGCGTGCGGTCAGAGTGAGGTCTTGAAATTTTTTATTATTATTATTATTAACAGCGAACGGATACTAATAAGCAAATTTTGGAAAAATATGCTAAAAAGAACTATGTTATATGCTTTAAAATTAATATTCTTTTGTATTTAAATTTTTATCTGATACAGATGTTGGCATGTAACCATATACGTATCAGCTTTCTTAATAAATATTAATGTATAATAATTAATTTATAATTTTAATCAAACAAGTGATAACCTGTATAATGGAGTTTCGTGCAATTTTTGAAATTTTTTTTCTTTTTCATAATTTTGATTAATGATATTTAATTTTTTTCCCGTGTTCTTCAACAAATTATAAGTTATTGCAATTAGAGACTAGGGACTTCTAGTTGTTTATATCTACCTAGTATCTTGTAAATCATATTTATGATTTCTTATCTACATTTGTCTTTACTTACTATAATATCAGTGTCCAATAACTCAAGTGTATTTTTATAATTCACTTCTGTTGGGGAGGAAACTACATTTTCAAGAGTGGGAGCCAGTTTATCACGTAATAAACGCCAAGGCAAACCTAATGCAGTTGCTTCTTCCATAGCTTCGCACCATTTTGACAAAGGTAAAACGCCTTTAATTAAAAATTCAATTTTTTAAAGTTTGAAATTTTATTTTTTTGAATAAATCTAAATCAAAACAAGATTAAAATGCTTTTTAAAATAGATTATTTTATTACCTGAACCGGAGCCATCACGTTTTTTAAATGCTTTTTCTAACTCTAAACGACTTTCTCGTAGTCTCGCACCTAATTCACGCAATGCTGAGCTTTCAATTAGTCCAACTCTTTGTCTGAAGGTTAATTTTCTAGTTTTACTTGCCGCTGCAGTATATAGGACAAAATGTGTGTCTAAATGTGGATCCAATTTTAAATACGCTCCTTTATTAGAACCAATTGCATAATAATTGGAAGCAGAGAATATTGTTATAACCTTAAAAAAATTTACATAGATAAAATATATTATATTTTTTAATTTAATGTATTATTTACTTTTCCATTATGTGCCAATTCATGACCATCAGGACGACATTCGTGTGAGCGCACTAAAAATGATAGTTTATATTTTTGTAAAAATGTATGTGTAACATCTGGTCCAAAGTAAACACCAGCACCGCGTAATGAGTTTGGTTCACAGCCTTCATTATGTTTAGGATCACTCCACATAATATCGAAAATCTAATAATATAATCTCTTTGAGTATATCGTTAATGATAATAATAATAATTATTAAAAATTTCTGCTGGCTGGCGGTGAAATCTTGAATAGATCTTATGTGGATGCGCATGCCACAAGAATTCGGGATTGTATCGATTAACAGTAGAATAGTGGATACCTATCCGGAACGTTTTCACATTACTTTGTATGACATGAATTCTTTTACTGTTTGCTCTCTATTACCTACCACCTGTGTCTTATATTTATAAGACACAGTTGGCAGGTAATATATTTTGCGTGTTTTTAAATAATGGTAATCTAAATAAACCTGCAGCTCGTAAATTGTATGTTGTTGACTCATTTAAATAATTCAAATACCTGGTTAAATATTCTGGCATATATTCCATCTTATATATAAATACCAATACAATACATTTCAATATCTGTTGAATGGTCATCGATTTTGATTCTTCAAGTATATATCTTATATTAGTTCTTCTACAACATTTCAAAATTGTTCTCATCGCTTTATTTTGTAGAATTTGTAAAAGTTCTTTTTTTATTTCTTTACATACAAATAAGATAGAAGAGCAATAATCTGTTCGTGCCAAAATTGTTGTATTATATAATGTAATTGCACATTTCGTTGTTGGTTTCTGATTCTTTATTATTAGCCAATTTTTTTGCCATTTTATTGTGTATTAATTCACCATATTTATCAAAATGTAACTTATTGTCAATCAGAACAGCCAAATATTTGATCGAATCCTTTTCATCTATTTGACTACCACCAATGCTAATTCTACTAAACTATTTACTCTATCTTTAATAAGTATTTTGTTTTATCTGTATTCAACTTTAACTTGTTTATATATAACCATTTATAAATATTATTAAGGTTCTCATTATTTTACTGCAACAAAAATCTATAATATGGCCCACTATATACGAGCCCTAACAATTATTAATTCGGACACATACATTTTTTTTGTATCAATCATATTTGCAAATTTATAAAATGTGTTTCTTAAATAATAATGTAAGACTATTTATACTTTTTAAAAAATTTGATTTATTTTAAACAAATTGCAAAAAAAAATTTAAAAAAACGTAATATTAGTAAGTTTTTGAACAAAACAGAAAATTCTCCTTTTTCTAATGAAAAAAATATTGGCAACTATAATTTAATTAATTCGGACACTCTTATATTATACGGCTTATATTATTTAAACAATAGAATTTCTGTTATATATTCAAAAAATCATTTTCGAATGTATATAAATATGATTTTACTTTTCATTAAATGATTAAATATCTTTTTTGTTTTTATTACAATTTCTTATATAATTAATGCGCAGTAATGTGCAGTAAAAATATAATACTCCTTATATAGTTCCTTAAGTAACTCCGTTATAAACAAAACTGCTTTCAGAAATAAAACCATTTATATTTGTTCTCTGCTTTCTTAGTTCAAACAATCTTCCAAACCAATTCATTTCTTTATACCTAATACAATACTCTAAACTAAGTTTAGTAAATTGAAATCTAAACGAAGAAAAATAAATGAAGTTGTCTCAATTGAAATTTACAGTTTACTGGATGAAATGAATTTTCACATTCTATTAATGGAACTGAATTATAAATTGCATCAATACTTTTGACAAAAAATATATTGAATTTTTTTACAATGGTGTTAATAGTAATTTTATTTACAAATAATTTTTCAATGGATTGGTTATCACATGATTTTGAAACATATTATTTCTTAATAGTTCTAAATATTTTTGGAAAAAGGTAACTTTTAGGGTAAAAACTAAATTAAAAAACAATTAACTTCGGCGCGGCTTTTATTTTGCGATTAAACCTCTAAAGATCCCATTTAGCCCTTTGAAATTTTTTTTGCGAGGGTATGTGAGGGAGGGTGAGAATCTCGAATTCTTTTTGGTTGTGTTAGACTTTAACCAACTAAAAGCCACCTTCCTTTTAAACCTACCATTAGGTTAAAATCTATGGTATAATGAACTGTTTGGTTTGGGGAATGGGAAATATAGGAAGTTATTTTATTTGGCAGGATTACTTAGATTAACAAAGATGTTGATGTTCTTCTTAAATTTGTCGATATCATACAAGTTATAATTGCCAATTTTAGGGAATACTTCCGGCTACTTACTATTCGCGCTGTACGCATTACAAACAAATTTCGATGTGCGAATATGTGCCACCTGTCGATCTTTAAGGTATAGAGGTTAGAGTGTGCAGTGCTTCTTGTATCTCGGTTGAAATAGGCATTAATGTTTTTATTATTCATTATTTAAACCTTCTGAGCAGGTGTTCCTATGCCAATAAAATATCTATAAAATAGAGTGAGTGCTCCAATGACCCGTCGATGACCTAGTGGAGTCAGAGTTGAGGTAGCATTGGGATCGTTTCGTGCTTTGCACTTTGTCTAGGTTCTCAATGCTGTTGAAATGTATGCATTGTACTCCATTCTATCTCTGGTGAAGGATTTATAAACAGATAAGAAATCTAAAGACGAAAAGAACGTCTTACATTGATACACGAAGTCTAAACATCTTGCTGATTCCTTAGCTATCCCAAAAACATGGTTTGACCATTTTATTTTTTGGTTTAGCTCAATGCCCAGATTGTTCAAACCTTCAATATGCTGCAAAGTCTCATTTTTAAATCTGAGGTTAGTTATTGCAGCACTGACTTTACGTCAGATTAGACAGCACTGTGTTTTGGAGGTTTTAAAGTCAACTCTGTTGATTTTACCCCAATATGAAATTTTTTTTTAATTATTTAGTTCACGTATAGTGGAATTTTTTGATGCTGACTGGATGATTGACGTTTAGTCTTTTATTGATATTGTAAGTAGCAACAAGAGTGCTATCGTCTGCAAAACTAGGGATAGGATTGGAAGTAAGAGAAAGTAGGTCGTTGATAAAAATTAGAAATAAAGTGGACGAGAGAACAGATCCCGGGTATACTTTACTTTAGGTACATTGTGTGATTGCCTTGAAATTTTATATAACGGTACCTAGTGACGCCACCTATATTCATAGAACATGATTTTTAGCGACAAGGTCATTTAACAGTCAAATTTATTATTTTAAAAATTTTCTAACATTTTGCAGTAATTCAGTTAAACCGTTATATTTTGCGTCTACGACAGTATACAGAAACCATTTTATAAAATATTGTAGAGAATAATACTATCTTTAATATATACATCTTGTTTCATCTTAATAGGTGTTACCGTTTTTGAGATATTAAAATTACAAAGTAATTGGACAGTGTACCTAAAGTAAAGTATACCCCAGATCCCTTAGGCACTTCAGCATTTATTAAAACTTGGTCAGATGAAAAGCAGAATCTACTACTAGGCGAATCGAACGACTTAAAGGGAAACCTCCAATCGATTTTACAAAGACATTACCAAGGCCAATCGCTTGACATTTTCACAATAAGGCAACATGCCATACTCCGTCAAAAGCTTTAGAAAAATCCAGAGCTATAACATCAGACTTCCCCGAAAGGTTGAGGCTGGTACTGGGTTTTTTATAAAGGCAAGTCATGAAGTCATCTGTTGATAGGCTCTGAACCATCTGTTGATCTCTTGATAGGCAATGATAGGCTCTGAACCTATATTGATTGTCATCAATCAAACCTTTGCTATCAAGATATTTCGTAAGCTTTCTATTTAGTATCGATTCCATAATTTTGGAAAGGACAGAAGTAATAGCAATAGAACGGTAATTAGAGGGATCGCTTGAATTGTTTTGAATTAAATTAATTTTGAAATCACTCTGTCTCTACGCTATGATCTCAAGATATATAAAATATAGATCACCTGAGAGGTAATTTTATGGACTATGTAACGATTATTTAACGGAATTAATATAATAGTTTTAGCAGATTGTGTTAAATAAATTGCAACAAAAAATGTTCGAAGAGTTAAATGGGGCCTTTAAGTGCATCGTTAAATGGAACCCGCGCCGTAGTTATATAGGTTTAGTATAGTTTTAGCTGTCAAAAGCTAAAGCTCAATTTGCTATTTCGTTTTCAATAAATTGGTTCTTAGCTTTTGTTACGGTTTCCTTGTATTTATTTCTAATTATTCTATAATTTCCCCATTCACTTTCATTTTCACTTAGTACTGCTCTTTGATATGCCAATTTTTTCCTTCTATTTAATAAATTTAGTTATTAGTAATTCATCCTTGATTAAAATTCTCAACAGTAAACCTTCTTTATATCAGAAAATCCAGCCGAAACATAATCAATAAGAGTGAAAAATGTATTAGTAATTCTAGTAGGAATCAATACTATTTAATGCAAATTAAAAGTGTTTATTACTCTATTTAATTTATATTTATCCTGTTTCTCCATTCATTCATTCTTATTCGTATACATACATGACTGTTTTTCTAATAACTTTTCTCTTTTTCTTGATTTTATAGTGCTTGGAGGGTCCAATTTACCTTTTTACTTTATTTTTAATTTGTAAAATCCATAATTTGTTATTATCTATATAAACATTTTATTTTCTTAAATTTTAATAGAATTTTTACCATAAATTATTACTCCACCAGTTTGCCTAGAAAGAGAACATTTAAACATTTTATAATCATTTAATTCGATTTCATTATCATTAATACATAATGTCGTGAGTTATATACGTCGTCAGTTATATTTATTTTCCTATGGTGCTATTATGTTCCATATATTTTCGCAATCATGCCCAAGGGGTTTTGTTTCTTTATAATGTTTCTCGAGTCACAATTTCTATAGCTGTGACAATAGAAATCTCTTCTTCATTACGACGTCATGTTAATAGAATATCGGAAAAATTGTATTGTGGGATTATATCGGTGTCCGTATTTACTGTTATTCATCTTGTTCCATGGTTCTTGCCAGCTGTATGCATGTATTCTTCTTGTTTCTGCTGCTGCTTATTTTTCAGTTGTCTTCGGCGCTGTGTCATATGTACTTATATTCTTGCACTAGCAATTCGTTTTTAGACACATTAAGAGAAGTATATTTTATTGATGTTAAACTTACAAACGTTTGTGTTAATAGTTGTATATATTTTGAAATGTTTTTAAACATATTTTACCTTCTTTAAATTTTAAGCGCATAAACGTGTAAAGGAATCTTAAATGTTTTAACTACCGGCCATAATACCAATAAATTTTTAATACATAAACTTCTTAAAACTTAACCTTTATACCATTTTAATTCAATTTGTACCTGCTTCCATTCAACTTTGTCTACAATATCAGCTCCTGGCTGCCCACTTTCTGTTATTGGCGGTCTTAATATGGAAATATACTATAAGTAATGATTTTGTATTAATATTTTATATAGGTCAAAATATTTTTTAAATAATATTAATTATTAATAACAATTAAAATTACGAATAAATGAAACAACCTCTTAAATATTACATTCATTCAATTTGAAAGTTAACTATACAACACATATACACTCATCAAAATATCCCATAAAATCAAATTGAATTAATATTTTCTAATATAAGTTCTTAATTTTTTTTTATAGCAGTTCAAGGGTATAATAAAAGTGCCATTACATTTGTGACACACTAAGAGGTGTCACCTGAATGTCAAATTTGGTTAGTCAAACGCAACAGGTTCGGGAACTGCAAAAAAAGCTAGCATTTGAAATTTTTTAAAAGAAAATGTTCAATCATCAAAAATTGGTCAAACGAGCAGTTTTGGAAAGGAAACATTTAACGTTAAGCCAGGCTATATGATAAGTAAATTGTAAATAAAATAAATAAAATGAAATAAAAATCATCTTTATTTTTTGTTAATTAAATTACTACATTATTACTACTATAAATTCCAATTTATGTAAAAGGGCTTTTTATGCCGAGTGAAATATGAAATTGCAAAGTCTTTTCATATGTTTTTACAAATACGAGTATATGACCATTTTTCACTTGACTTTTTCATTTCTACATAAAAACGAGACCTACTTTTTCTAGATTACTCTACAAATCTTAAATGTGCTGATGTCATATTACTATTTAAGAAGGGAGATCTTACTTTGTTAAATAATAATAGACCAATTTCTTTTCTAATTTGCTTATATAAAATTGCTTAATATAAAATTTAATGAAATGTGTTAAAATGTTTTGAATAGTTTTACCATAGTTAACATAAGTTAAATTGGTTAAATGTATATTTCGTTAACATAAATATATAATTAAGAATTTAATACAGAATTCGTTATTATGAATAAAATTTAAAATGATGCTTAAAAAATGGAAAATATGTATTTATATGAGAAAATATTCTCTCATAGAATTCTTAAAGAATATTTTTTCCCATTTGGCGTGATTTTTTTAGTGGAGTGTATTGAATTTAGGCTCGAGTGTACTAAGGTATTTTCTGAAATCAATTTATTGAAAAAAGTATAATTGTATCGAAGATTTCACTGAGCTGAAGTAAATAAGATGTACCTAATAATTTTGTGTTTAGATAGGTACTTATTTATTTGGTATTGTAAAATTTTAAATCTAGTTAGTTAGGCCGTGAAAATATTTTCTAACTTCCATCTGAACCATCTGAACCATATAAAAATTACTGACAACCTGTTCGAATTTTTAGTGAGTTTAACATACAAAAGTATGTTACCTAAGGTTTTTCTTACAAATTTTTCTAATTACATATATGTTTTTAATACCTTCGATAGCTCAGTTAGTAGAGCGGTTGGTAGATATATGTTTTTGTAACGTCTGTAATTGATTATTTTTATACCTTCTATTAGCTGAGGCGTATAGCTTAGCAGTTTTTTTTTTTAAATATTATTCTCTTTTGTTTCAATTTCGTTTTCTCATATAGTTCTTACATTGCAGCTACTTTAGGGAACTATAAATATCAACAGTTCACTCAACTGAAGAAAAAATATTTTCTGAGGATGTGTCTCTTACAATGTTTGGATAACCTATGACTTGGTCAAAAAAGATACAGCACATAAATTACATTTATTAAATAATGTTGCACTCAAAGATTATCTATTATAATAAGATGGGCCATTCTATTTTTATAAATATTAATTCATTTTTTACTACTACCTAAACAAAAAAAAAACCATTAGTAAAAGTAGGTAAAATATATGTTAGTTCGTTTCAAAACCATTCTATCATTGAAATTACTGTAAGAGAGAAAATGAACGAAATATTGTTTAGGTAGTATTTTTACAATGCTTTTTTAAAGGCGCAACTTTGTTACTGTGTCTATGTATTGTTATAATACAAAGTATAGGGGTAAATTGAATCGCAATGTATTTTTAAAAGCGCAACTTTGTTTAATTTTATACATAGTGTACATATAGTGGCAAAAAATAATAATCGAAAGTGTTTTAAATTGTTTATTGAAATTTGAATATGAAAAAAATATTTTAATGTCATATATTTTAATTGAAAATATTTATTGATATTATTTAAATAATTTAGAAAATAAATTTAAAAGATTTAGAATATAAATTAAATGAACGTTTAAAAAATGATTTTATTTATGACTGTTGTAATAAATGTAACAAATCTTATTTTATATACTATGTATATGTATACTCTTCAATTCTAATTTGTCCTTTTTTAACATTATATTTGTCATTTTTCAAAATCAAATTCATCCAAATTTTCAAAATTAATTTTGTCTGTTTTTAAAATCAAATTCTTTTTTTAAGCTTTATTATAAAAAAAAAACGTAAATTTCTAAATTTTGACGAAATTGATTTTGAAAATTTGACGAATTTGATTTTGAAAAAAGACAAATATAATGTTAAAAAGGACAAATTTAAATTGGTGAGAGGGGCCCATCTTATTGTAATAAATAATCTTTGGTTGCACTTGCTACTAGCTCCGTATTGGCAGATAGACAATGTTTGCGTTGAAAGTAGTTGGTAGATAGCCGTACTGGCAGATAGACGAATAGAGTATGTAGTTGAGAGTAGTTGGGGTAGTTGGTAAATGGAACGCTAAGCTTAAAGGGCCGTAACCATTATGCTTCAGTGCGATATACCTGAGTGACGGCATTCCATGTAGCACAGTGGATGTCAATGTATGTCACACATGATGGTAAGAATCAAAATAATTTTGTTTCCATTTCGTCACTCATGTATGTCACACATGAAGCATAGTGGATGTGGCGCTAAACATAATCGTGTTTACTCCTAGCTACTCTTTCTTAAAGGTCGGTTGTAGTTGGAAAGCTTGTAGTTGGAAGTAGAAAAGAGTAGTTTACTGTAAAAGAAATGCAAACAATGATTTATTATGCAACAAATGCTGTAGCTATTTAAAAGACATGATATTATGTTACGGATTTTTTTTTTCTAGAATTCACCTAAATAAGCTTATATGTCCTCCACAAAGTTCATTATATCATAGTTAACAATAATATAATTGATTATTGTATAAATTTTAGCTTAAACAAGTGCAAATATTAATTAAATTTTGATTTTGTTTGATGTTTTTTGGTTTTCAAACTTTTTTTTAACACTTTTATTATAAAAAAAACGATGGAGAACTTTTATATTTTTAAATTAGATTTTAATTTGATATAATTTTACGAAATATTTTGATTTTAATCAGGCAGCCCAATAAAATTTGTATTATAAAAATAATTTTGAAACTGATAGTATTTTTAGTAAAATAAAATGTTTTCGTTTTTCTATTATTCAAAACAGAAGTTTTATTTTAAAAAATTATTTTTCGAGTTTTAACGAGACTGTTTTCAATTATAAATTTATAAATGAATTAGATCTTATCGTCTTCATTATTAAAAATAAAATTTTTTGTTAATAACTTTATTAATTTCGATAATAATTTTTTAGTTGATTATCAAGAATGAACTAATTACGTTGATTTTTAAACCTACTGTTTTTACAAGACTTATTTCAACACATTTTAATATAAAAAAATTTTTATTTAATGTTATTTTATAATCTATAATGAATATTAATTGTATGTCTCTAAAAATTAACATACTTGTCAAAACTAAAATATATAATATATTGTTGTTATATTATTATATAAAACTAGTAATGTGTGCTTGCATTGCAAGCGTCAAACAGATGATTAAATCGCATGATGAAAAAGCATGTTGAAAAAGCATTGTATCACTGATTTTTATAGTAAGAGATCATAAACGCTCTCATCCTCCAACAGAACGGTCCAGAAATGAACTATGGTCCAGAAACAGAAGTTATAGAGCTGGTCTGGAGCTTTTGCAGCTAGTATCTAGCAGATCTAGAAGTGTTTCATCTTTTTGATACGAAATGAGTGTGTGGTTTCATGCATTTGTTAGGAACAGCTTTATATATAATAATATAAAAAAAATTTCAAACGAACTTAAAAAAAAAAAAAAAAATTAAATTTAAAATGTTAATTTTAAATATTTGTTTCAATGTCATACAAGTTTAATGTTATATGTAATTTGTTGATGCGCTAAAGTTTATCTATTTTTTAAAATTTATTTAAAATTTGTTTAATATTTTATAATATGCTGGAAGAAAAGCTTGCACGGGTAAAAATAGCCTAGCCTACAATTAGATAATCAAATACTTAATATTTTGAATTTATTATATTTTGATATTTTATTAATATTTTAATTTATAAAAAATAAATTCTTATAAATTAAATATTTCTTTATACAAAATATTTTTTGTATAAATTTTGTTCGAGTTGGCGAATAGCTTTCCTTGATCAGGACCGTCAATTATTTCTAGTTTTATATTCAACCTTGCGCACTCGGGAAAATGCAACATAAAGTTAACAGTGGCTAAGAACAGGTGTAGATGAATAAATGACAACTATCTCGAAAGTGTGACCTTGCGACTTGTTAATTGTTATCGAAATGCCTATTTAACAGCAAATGGTTTTCTACTTAAAACGAATGACAAATCAGTAACTGATGGTTCTAAATTAATTATTGGGATGAAAATTATATTTCTTTTGTTTGATTCTGATATTACTGCAATAATAAACAATTAGCGAGTTTCAGATTTAGTAAATATTTATAAATATTTAGTAAATATTTATAAAGATATGTATTTAAATCAGAATCTAAAAATAAGGATTCAGTCAAAAACTTTTATGATGCCTATTAAAACAAACTTACTTGAGCTATACTTTAATGTATTAAAAAAAACTTTTCTTTCATTTATTAAAAAAAATTCTTAGTTTTGGAGTTAATTAAAAAAGGATTATTCAAAATAAAGATCTAAAAATCAGATTTAAATATCTGATCGGTATCGGTATTATATTTCGTGGAGTTCGTGGAGTGTGAACCTGAGTTTTATATTGGCAAGTTAAATATTTTTAAAATTTTCAATAAATAAAATAGACAAAAAATAAACATAAATAGTTGCAATATTCTTTTAATAGTTTTATTCAAAATTTAATTTTTAATAAGAAAGATTAGCTATAGTGATTTATAACGCTTTAATTTTTGTTTTACGCTTACAAGAGAATAGCATGTTAGACTTTAATATTCTTGATGAATCTGTTAGTAGTTTTAGTTCTTATTCACTCAATATCAATAAGAATTCAGAGAGGGTCATAGTTGAATTTCGGCTTTATTAAACATCTCAGGGGATCTTTATAAAGCCATTGATAATAATTTGACCATATTATTGGTTTTTTTTAGACTTTTCCAAAGCATTTGACGTGGCAAATCACCTTTTACTGTGTTCCAAGATTATACGCAAATTTCAGTCTGGTAAAATGCAATCTGGTAAAATGCTTCTTAGTTATTTAAACAACAGATATCAGGCTCGCTTTTCTAATGGGTATATTTATCTAATTTTTGGCAGTTAAAATGAGAATTCCACAAGGATCGATTTTGGACCTCTTATTATTTTCAATTTTTATTGACGATATCTTTGCATCTACTAATTTTTGCACTTGTATGCCGACGATGCTCTGTTGTACTTGTCGAGGCCATTAGGTTTGGTAGAGGATGATATTTCTTGTATGAATGATGATTTGGAAAATGTGCGGATTTGGGCAATCGATAATAAGCTGTCTCTTAAGCTGTTGAAATCTAACTGTCTTATCGTTAACCGAACTGCTTTAAATGTAAGTAGTTTTCTGTTTGTTTGCATTGGAAACTTATTTATTCCCATTGTGGATTATACAGTATGTCCATATAAAAATTTTTAGATATAAAAAGAAAAAACAAAAAAAACTTATTCATATAAATTCATATGGCGTGTTATAATATGTATGAAATTTGGAATTAAAAAAGAAATTAAATAAAAGTTAAAGTTAGACGGATCATAAAATGTTCTATAGCAATGTTGTTCCTATTTACTTGTGTAACAACTTTTTCTTAATAATTTTTCTCATAATATTTTCCTGTTGATTTGCTCCAAATTTTGCTGATATTTGATTTGCTCCAAAAGCTTATCAATCCGAGATATTTACGTTAAAACCTTAAATATGAAATTTCAAAAAATTCCGCTCAGTCGTTTCGGCCGTACACGCGGCCATAGTAATACAGACACACACCCACACACACACGCATACTAGTACACACACCCACACACACACACCCACACACACATACCCACACACACGGACTTACCCACACCCACATACCCACATACCCACACAAAAAACTTTTTATAGCCTTCTATGTGGCTATAAAAATGGATTTGTTTTTAATAATTAGTGCATATAATAATGTTTATAAGTTTGTATAATTTGGTAATAAGTTACTAGGTTTTAATAAGTTTGTTGAAATTTGTATTCAATATTCATATAGGCTATGTATATATACTATGTGCATAAATTGAATGTATTAATCGTTGTTTTGACATAAAATCTAAAAGCAATAACGCATATAAAATTCTTAATATTTATTAGGTTTGCTCGAGAAACCGAAAATTTGCCCAAATTTATGGTAAAACTGAGAGTTTTTGAGTTTTATAAAAAAAAGCACTCAAAAAAAGCAGAAATGAGAAAAAAAAAGATGGCTCTCTTTTTCAAATTTTTAGAAATAAATTTTTATTTGTAAAAATTTACTGACGTTTATTTTTTGTTATTGTTGCCTTTTTTACTGCCATTTGTCAAAAAAACAAACAAAATTAATTAAACAATAGAAGCTAAACGAAGAATGACAGTATCATTTAATAATATTAAATTTTCGTCCTCCATATACATACACACATATGATAATACTTTTTTTTACATTTTTGCATTTTTTTTCTAATTTCTTTTGTTTAATGAGCTTTTGAAATTGGTTAATTATATAATATTGGTTAATAATTATAATTATTGAATCAATACATGTAAAAAGTATAATTTTGTAATACACTTATTTTTACCAAAATTTTGTATAAATACCATGAACATTTACAAATAAATAGAGATTAATTATAATCTTCTTCTGGGGAACTAGAAGAAAGATTAAAGGAAAAATTACCTTTTTTATTTAAAATTTGACTAAGACTGAACTCCCGATTAAGCTGTAACTAAAAGGTGGACTTCTGTAGACACAAAGCGCATCGTTTACGCTCACGTGTCTACAGAAATTGACATAGAACTGAAGTTATAATATACGATAAAAAAATAAATATTAATATAAAACTTTATTACATGGCGACCATTGCCAAATAGATGAACTAAAGGAAGATCCTGCTAGATCAGACGAACTAAAGGAAGACCCTGCTCAACCAGATGAACTAAAGAAAGACCCTGCACAAATAATTACTTGGAGAAAAAGTTGAAGGAAGACCTATACCAATCAACTTGTAAGAAGAAGAAAGAAGAACATAGCAAAAAAAAAAAAACAAGAAAAAACTAAATTAAAATACAAAAATAAAAAGAGAAAACAATATGGGAAATCATCTACCTAAAAAGGAAGACATTGTGTTTAATAATGCCCTTTCAAAATGAAATAAAAATTTATATATTTCTTTAAACAAAAAAAAAATCTAATGTCAAGATATAATGACAATATAGCATTCAAAACCTGTATTGAAAAAAAAATTATTGAACATAATAATAAATAAAGGAAAACGAGGAAGAGTGCATTAAAGTAGACTATGTCAACTCTGGGATACCCGTATGAACGTAATATATCCTGTTTCAATATAACTTGATCATCTTTTAAAGAATTTCAGATGTTCTAGTACCAACGTTATAACTACCGAGATATATTTATATAAATTGTGGAGTTGTATGACAGCTACCAAAATCTATTGCACCAGCACAACCAAATTTTACAGAAGTTGTTGCCATAAAACTTGATCTTCATATGCAAGATTGCAGACGCCTAGCTTCATTAAGCTCCAAGAGGTGCAAGAAGCCTGAACCGGCTGTTCTAGATCAACAAAATTTTACAAACATTTTTGACACCTTTTCACTAAATTTCAGATACCTAGCTTCAATAGACTTTGATTTAAAACTAGATTTAGACTCTCATTAAAACAGAGAACAGAAAATATTTTAACAGAGAAGTTGTATGGCAGCTACCCGAACCTGTCGCCCCGGCACAACCAAATTTTACAAGTTATATTGGCCTGTAACTCGACACGATTTTGTAAAATTTGAAACACCTAGCTTCAATAGATACTGAGTTATTTCCATATAAAGAAAGAAGTTGTATGGCAACTACTCGAACGCGGCGGCCAAAAAAGCTGAATTTAAACAGCAAAACTAACAATTTTATAAAAGTGACGTAAAAAATACTTTAGCTTCCTAGCTCCTTTATTTTTTGAGTTATCGTGCGGACGGTCGTACATGGCTTAATCGACTCAGAATTCGATTCTGAGCTGATCCATACTTTTGACACCATATCTAGCTCTACACCTTTAAGGTGTCACAAACGTAATGGCAAATTTATTATACCCTTCAACATAGTTCATACGGGTATAATTAACAAAAAACCTTATTTAACGAAAAAATAGTCAAGCTGACTGAGCAATCTTGCAAAAGAAGATCAAGCTTAATAACAACAACTTCTGTAAAATTTGATTGTGCTGGTGCAATAGATTTTGGTAGCTGTCATACAACTCCACAATTTACATAAATGTATATCGGTAGTTATAACGTCGGTACTAAAACATATGAAATGGTTTAAAAGATGATCAAGTTGAATAGAGACAGGATATATTATGTTCATACGGGTATCCCAGTATCCCACAGTCTACTCTACTGCACTTTTGCTCTTTTTAAAATCAAATTTTCAGAAAGATTAGAAACCCCAGAAATAACAGAAACAGGTAAAAAACATATAAGAATAATATTTCTAGGGTATTATAAACAAATAAAAGATAATTTATACAAGAAAAATTCAGAACTTACTAAAATGGCAAATTTGACAGTGGCAAAACCTTAAAAATTGTACCTTTATTTGACGGAGATAAAGACAAACTTCCTAATTTCTTGAGTTTGACTAAATATCTTCATAATGCTACAAAAGAAGCAGACCAAGAAAAACTGATAGAATTTATATACAGTACCAGACCAGACTGACAGATAAGCAAAGAACAAACTTGTAGTCATCAGAAATCGCAAAAGCTTTTAATGATGCATATTTATTCACACGTCCACAAGCAATAATACAAACAGAGCTTATATCAAGTATACAAGCACAAATAGCTTCGCAGAAATATGCCGAAAGAATAGAAAGACTAATCGCCGAATTCGCAGTCCAAATTAATCAACAAGGAGAAAGCAGCAGATAAACTATCACTGCTCTCAACGATGAATGTGCTATTGGAATATTCAAAAATGGACTTAATAAAACACTAGCACCAACCATACACGCCGCACAACCTAAAACATTAGCTACGGCAATAAGAGGTGCTACAGAATTTAATGCTAGCAGAAATAAGACAAATAAAGTTATCTTCTTACAAAAAGGAAATTGTTCTGATTAATAACAGAAATTTTGACTATAATAATAGAAACTTTAACAATAATAACTGAAACTTTTACAATAATAATAGCAACTTCAACAACAATAATTTTAACAAACATTTTCGCAGAAATCAAAATTTTAACAAAAACAATAAGAATAGAAACAATTATAATAATTATAAAAATAATAACAACAATAATGATAGTTACAAGATTAATATATTATACATAAAAAATAATAAAAAACTATATCTCCATAACAACTAAACTTACCCACTAAATTTTTTAATAGATACCGGCACAGGAACGGCAAAAAAACCACTAAATTTTTTAATAGATACCGGCACAGGAACATAATAAAAGAAAACTTCATAGACATCTGACTCATGGCTAAGTCGGTTACTTTCAATCGAAGGGCCTTAGGTTCAGGTCATAAACAAAAAAAATATGTAGTAGTTTTATATCGTAACAATATATATCGTATAATTAATAGTAGTAGTAATACCAATAATAACAATAATAATATTAATAATAATAGTAATAATAATAATAATAATAGTAATAATAATAGTAATAATAATAAAAATAATAATAATAGTAATAATAATAATACTCAGTGTAATACATAAGCTACAGTAAAGCTATCTTTTTTATTTTATATCATGCAAGTAAGGTGTTATATACTGCTGCACGTTGTAATCCACTGATGGGCCTGACTCTGTAGTAAAATAATAATAATATTAATAAGAATACTAACACCAATAATAATAGCCGCTACAGTGACAGTGGGGCTTGCCTTCAATAATTACCTCATGTAGTAAGGTGTTATATACTACTACATGTTGTAACTGTTGTAACGGCTATAGTCACTGTTAGCAAAATAGTAATAATAATAGGCGGATTCATTGTTTCCTTACAGTCCCACTCCCAATTCAATGTTTCCGTACCCATTCCCTATCCTTTCCTATTCCTACTCCCTAGCCAATATACTGCGTTCGCAGGTAAGGGTTGCATCCCATTATGTTGGCTAAAGGCGGAGGTGGGTTTAGTCAGTAAGATTCTGACATTACCAAGGAGGAAATTAATGGTGTCTTTGGAAGATTCCCACCTCCTTTAGGAAAAACAAAAAGACAACCAAAAATATTTAAACTCAGACAATGTTTGTAAAATAATAACAACAATTATTACATTACCTGCAAGATATATTTTATAGATATCTTGTAGGTAATGACACTTGTTTTATTGAGTTGAAATCAATAATGCCTCCACTTAAACAATTCCAACGCAACACTAGGGGAGCCTCAAGTGCTCGTTTCTACACCGTGGAAATTCCTAGGTTTTTTAAAACTGGTTATGGAAACTCTTTTAATTTGAGTACCGCTAAAATGTGGAACATGCTTCCATCCAACGTGTTCCCCTCTGATACAAATGGTCCAATATACAATTTGCAACTTTTCAAAAAGAACTTATTCAGGTTCGTGTCCAATTTAGCAGCCAATTCTCCTTTATAATCATATTGCCTTGAACTCCTCCGCTTCTTGCTCAAACCTAAAATAATTTTGTATAAAGGAAAACTTTCCTAGAGTAAAAAAAAGTAGCGTGTAAAAAAACAAGTAAATGTAACAGTAAGTCGATGCAACCGACTTATTAATACCCTACACCTGAATAATTCGAATTAAATTAAAAATACATAAGTGTTTTTGGCAGCTGCTTGAACTTCTTCCCTTTTCTGTCTTATTCAACTCGAATTTCAAGAACGTAAAAGAGGCATCCGCTTGGGATATGCTTGACACCCTTGTATAAAATTTTAAGTTTCTATCTTAGTTATTTTCGAAGATTGGTAGTCCTTGGCAGGTTTGTGTCAGCTACCCGAATTGCCACTCCAATTCATCGAATCCATCTCAGGAACATAAAGAAAACTTGCCAGAACACCATTCTATTAAATTTAAAGGTTCTACTTTTGTTGGTTTTGGAGATATGCTCGTTGCTCTTGTGCTCGCCGGAAGTTTCCAAAATACGAACCTATGGTTCAAATTCTTTCAAATGTCAGTTTCCAATTTTACAGAAAAGGAAACATAACAGAACACCTTTGTACTAAAAATAAAAGTTCTATCTTTGTTGGTTGTGGAGATATACTCGTTTGCTCTGGGGCTCGTCCGGAAGCTTCCAAGATTTGAACCCATGGACCAAATCCTCACAAATTTCAGAAACATAAATCAAACATGAAGGAACACCATTCTGCCTAATTTAAAGGTTATATCTTTGTTGCATTTGGAGATAATATCATTTGCTCTGAGGCTCGTTCGGAAGCTTTCAAAATCCGAACCCAAGGATCAAATCCTCTCAAATTTTAGAGGCCTAAATCATACATGAAAGAACACCACTTCTACCAAAAGTAAAGGTTATATCTTTATTGGTTTTGGAGATAATTTCATTTCCTCTGGGGCTCGTTCGGAAGCTTCCAAAACCAAACCCATGGACCAAATCCTCTTAAATTTCAGAGACATAAATCAAACACGAAAGAACACCATTGTACCAAATTCAAAGGTTCTACCTTTGTTCGTATTGGATATAATCTCATTTGCTCTGCGGCTCGTTCGGAAGCTTCCAAAATTCGAATCCACGGTTCAAATTCTTTCAAATTTAAACCCATGGCCAAATCCTCTCAAATTTCAGAGACCTAAATCAAACATGAAAAAACACCATTCGGCCAAATTTAAAGGTTATATATTTGTTGTTTTTGGAGATAATCTCATTTGCTCTGGGGCTCGTTCGGAAGCTTCCAAAATCCAAACCCATGGACCACATCCTCTTAAATTTTAGAGACATAAATCAAACTGGAAGAAACATCATTATAAAAAATTTAAAGGTTCTATCTTTATTGGTTTTGGAGATAATCTCGTTTGCTCTGGGGCTCGTTCGGAAGCTTCCAAAACCCGAACCCATGGACCAAATCTTCTCACATTTCAGAGACTTAAATACAACATGAAAGAACACCACCCTGCCAAATTTAAAGGTTATATCTTTGTTGGTTTTGGAGATAACCTCATTTGCTCTGGTGCTCGTTCGGAAGCTTCCAAATCCAAACCCATGGACCAAATCCTCTTAAATTTCAGAGGCCTAAATCATACATGAAAGAACACCATTCTGCCAAAAGTAAAGGTTATATCTTTATTGGTTTTGGAGATAATCTCATTTGCTCTGGGGCTCGTTCGGAAGCTTCCAAATCCAAACCCATGGACCAAATCCTCTTAAATTTCAGAGACATAAATCGAACGGGAAGGAACATCATTGTACAAAATTTAAAGGTTCTATCTTTGTTGGTTTTGGAGATAATCTCATTTGCTCTGGTGCTCGTTCGGAAGCTTCCAAAACTCAAACCCATGGACCAAATCCTCTTAAATTTGCTCTGGTGCTCGTTCGGAAGCTTCCAAAACTCAAACCCATGGACCAAATCCTCTTAAATTTCAGAGACATAAATCGAACGGGAAGAAACATCATTGTACAAAATTTGAAGGTTCTATCTTTGTTGCTTTTGGAGATAATCTCGTTTGCTCCGGAATCATTCGGAAGCTTCCAGAATCCGAACCCATGGACGGATTTTGTCCAGATTCGAACTTAGCCTTTCTTTCGTAATTTGTAACCTACTATATAAATTTCATCAAGATAGCATCATTATTTTTTGAGTTATCGTGCGTACGAACGGACGGACGGACGGACGGACATCGCTAAATCGACTCCAGCGGTGATCCTGATTCAGAATATATATACATGTCTATACCTAACTCGCTTCCTTTTGGTGGTTACAAACACCATACCAAAGTTAATATACCCTATACTTTAGGTGTATGGTATAAAAAACAAGGTAGAATGTAAACCAACGGTTTTTAAAAGCGCACATTTCCAAAACTCAATACAAATTGTTTAGAAGTGTGGCTTACACAAAAATTTGAAAATTTCATGTAATAAGAAAAAACTTGAAAATAGGACATTTTTGAGATTTTGAGGGGCCGTAAGTCCGGAATCCTATATAACTAAGAAAAGCTGTTAACACACGTAAAAATATATTATTGAAGCTTTAATTTTTATGTCTTGCCGAAGAAAAGTTTTTACAGGTGCCTAAGTTACAGGTGTCTAAAAATAGCAAATTTTCAATTTTTGAGGCGTAATAACTCTTAAAGAGGGGGCGTTACCAAAAAATTTTCTGAGGAAACTTATACTAATTCTAAAAGTTCTTTCTTGTCTCAAAATTTCAGATTCCTATCTAAAGGGGTGCCGGAGTTATGAAAAAAGAAATTTCATGCAAAATGTGGTTTTCACATAACGGTAAATTTAAATCGTAAATTACAAAATATTACATAATTTTGATATTGTTTTATATAGATAATAAAATTTTCGATCTTCTACCGGTTTTAGATTGCAAAACTATTACGCAAAGCCCGAGATATATACAACTGAAAATGGAGCTTTTTTACAATTTTGAAGAGCTGCAGCTTTGGAACCCTTTAAAACTAAAATAAACCTTTCACACACGTAAAAATATATTATTGTAGCTTTCATTTTCATGTCTTGCCGAAGAAAAATTTTTACAGGTGCCTAAGTTACAGGTGTCTAAAAATAGCAAATTTTCAATTTTTGAGGCGTAATAACTCTTAAAGAGGGGGCGTTACCAAAAAATTTTCTGAGGAAACTTATACTAATTCTAAAAGTTCTTTCTTGTATCAAAATTTCAGGTTCCTATCTAAAGGGGTGCCGGAGTTATGAAAAAAGAAATTTCATGCAAAATGTGGTTTTCACATAACGGTAAATTTAAATAGTAAATTACAAAATATTACATAATTTTGATATTGTTTTATATAGATAATAAAATTTTCGATCTTCTGCCGGTTTTAGATTGCAAAACTATTACGCAGAGCCCGAGATATATACATCTGAAAATGGGGCTTTTTTACAACTTTGAAGAGCTGCAACTTTGGAACCCTTTATAATTAAAATAAACGTTTCACACACGTAAAAATATATTATTGTAGCTTTAATTTTTACATCTTGCAGAAGTAAAATGTGTGCAGGTTCCTAAGTTACAGGTGTTTAAAAATAGCAAATTTTCAATTTTTAAGCCCTAATAGCTCATAAACAGGGGGTGGTCCGAAAAAATTTTCTGAGCAAACTTATACTAATTCTAAAAGTTCTTTCTTGCCTCAAAATTTCAAGCTTGTATCTAGAAGCGTGCCGGAGTTATGAAAGTAGAAAAATCATGCAAAATTTGGTTTTCACATAACGGTAAATTTAAATACTAAATTTAAAAAAATTGTATAATTTTGATATTAATTTACAAAGATAAAAGAAATACCTGTCGAATGACGTTTTCAGATTGAAAAAATCTTAAGCAGAACATAAGATATATGCATTTAAAAATAGGGCTTTTTCAAAGTTTGAGGGGGTGTAGCTCCGTAATGAGGGGGGCTACATGAAAAAGTTGTTCCACAAAATTATTTTTTTTATGAGACCTACCTATGGTTAAAATTTTTTTTCTCTATCTTTAACGGTGTAGAAGTTTTGTAAACAGACGGACGGACGGACGGACGGACGGACGGACAGAGTGAAACTAATAAGCACATTTTTTCAAAATTTTTTTGGAAATGTGCTAAAAAGAAACTGGCGTCAATGAATGAAATATGTATACCGAATTAAAAATAGAAAATTACATACCAAAACAAAAATTTAACTTAGTAGATCCCAATTTTCTTATACCAACTGATGGAATACTAGGAATAGACTTCATACATTACTACAATAGCCAATTATATTTTTTGCCACTTTCAAAATTACACTTAAGATTTAAGATAATAAAATTATCCTACCTATCAAAAGCCATATACCAAATTACCATAATATAGTGGTACCAGCGAGAACTGAAATGATGAACATTAAACTCGCTGAACATTAAAATAGAAGAAGATAGTGTAATATTGAGCAAAGTCCTAGGAAAAGGTATATTTATAACCAACACAATAATACCTGCAAAAGGTATACCTCACGTCAATATTCTAAATACTTCCAATAATCAAATAACAATTTCAAACTTAAAATTAGAAACCAAACCACTTAAAAATTATATGATTTTAACTACAAAAGGTAATAGACAACAAAATCTACTAAATGAACTAAACTTAAATAATTTAGACAAAGAAGCCAAAAATTCAATTATAGAAATGTGCAAAAACTACTCTGACATATTTCATACGTTATCATACTGACTCCGTTAATAAACTACATAAAAATTTCATTTTTACATCAGCACCATTAAAAAAACGTTGGAATCATTAATTACTTACTTGATGTAAATAATAGAAAAAAACATAAAGCAAATCTAAACAAATAAAATTAAAAAAGCTAGGTACAATTTATTAATTCTCGCCGTTTTTTCGTGACGGTAATTGTTGACAGTTTTGAATCATTGAGAAAAATGGTTCAAGCTAAAAATATGTTAAAAATTGTTTGAAACACATGTATAGTGTGCACAATACAAACCGGCGAAAAAATGCCCGGCTGAAAAATTTAAATGTTACAATTTTGTAGCGGCGAAATCAATATAGTTATATTGTGACATTAAAATTCAAAAACAATTTCAATGTAATTTTGTTAACATTCGTAGATAGGTTAAGATAATAATATGTCATTTGAAGAAAAATTAATCGACGAAGTAATAAGGAAAATAATAAATTAAAAGAAGACACATTGATTCTTTTTAGTTTAAAAAAATGTTCTTCATTCTTTTCTTTTATTTCCATATAATATTTTAAATCATCTTGTTCCGATCTTCATTTGCTATGCAATTCGAATTCACCCACCAACCGCTACGACATTTTTTTTTTTATACATTTAAAACAATCCCAATAATCGAAATAATTTTAATTTTTTTAAGATTTTACTCTCTATTTTTCTTTAGTTTTAACAAAAATTTTTCTGTCAATCACAAATAGCTGTTTTCGCGCGAAATTACTTTATTTACCAAAACTACTTTCAAGTCTTTTGCATTTATTTTTTTTTGCTTGAAAAAAATTTGCTGAATTTATTTAATTTAAATGTACTTTGGAAGAGGTCTTTGGTATATTTAATAAAAGATTCATGTGTCTGATAATGAAATTTCATAAATTTTCGGGCGCTTTTTTTTTTTGTGACGGTCGTATTCGACAGCTTTTTAATTTAATGGTCTAATAATAAATTAGTACAAAATTACGAATCTATTGTGAGAGAAAGCTACAAAAATGATAGTTTCTATGTTATTTATTTCTTTTTTTTTTATAAAAAAAAATATCTATTTGTATAATATTTAGTAAGTTTCTGACTTCTGTTATGAAATATATGAAATATAATTATCTAAGTCTGCCGAATTTTATATTAATAAAAAAAATTCGAATATTTTATGTTATAACAAAAATTCAGCTTAAAAATCAAAATTTCCACCTAAATAAACAAAACTACTTTAAAGTCTGAAGCTTTTATGATAGTGAAAACAAAATCAAAATAAAATCAGCCTATTATTTTTTTCTAATAAATATGAGGCTTACTATAAACTTTGCTCTTTTCATTTTCAGGCCTTTTAATTTTATTAAGAGTATTTTTACCTTTTCCAAAACAAAGAATCATTTGAAAACTCCCAACAGAAAGTAAAAAATCTTAAAATTCTTACTTTTAATGAAAATTTTGTGTCTTTAATAATACTTTTAGTCGAAGATTTGTGTCTCAGATAATAAAATTATTAAATAAATATAATATACAGAAATATCATCATTGCCAGTTTAGTTCACATTTAGTGTGAGTGTTTTATTATAGAAATAAAATATTTTTTGTTACATTTTGGCAAGGTCTCGTCAACATCTTGTGTATTATAATTATACTAGAAAATCCCCTGTGCAATTGCACAATTTCTATAGATTCAAAAACATTTACGTTACTGACTCCCTTACTACCTGTATTAAGGGAGGGATTATTACATGTATTTTTTTAGCTTAGGTACATTAAGTACCTAACTAAAATAACTTATGGATTTTTAATTTAATTTGAATTTTTTAGGTGTAGGGTATAAATAAGTCGGTTGCATCGACTTACTGTTACTGTTACTTTTACCTTTTTTTTTTTTTGCTTGAAAAAAATTTGCTGAATTTATTTTATTTAAATGTACTTTGGAAGAGGTTTTTGGTATATTTAATAAAAGATTCATGTCTCTGATAATGAAATTTCATAAATTTTCGGAGGCTTTTTTTTGTGGCGGTCGTTTTCGACAGCTTTTTAATTTAATGGTCTAATAATAAATTAGTACAAAATTATGAATCTATTGTGAGAGAAGGCTTCTAAAATTATATTTTCTATGTTTTTTTTCTTTTTTTTTTAAGAAAAATATCCATTTCAATATTTAGTAAGTTTCTGATTTCTGTTATGAAATATAATTAGCTAAGTCTGCCGAATTTTATATTAATAAAAAAAATTCGAATATTTTATGTTATATCAAAAATGCAGCTTAAAAAATCAAAATTCCAACCTAAACAAACAAAACTACTTTAAAGTCTGTTGCGAAGCTTTTACCAGCTTTTATTATAGTGAAAACAAAATCAAGAATAAAATCGGCCTATTATTTGTTTCTTATAAATATAAGGCCTATAAACTTTGCTCTTTTCACTTTCAAGTCTTTTAATTTTATTAAAAGTATTTTTATTTTTTTCAAGACAAAGAGTCATTTGAAAACTGCCAACAGGAGATTAATAATTTAGTTTTAATTTACCGCTGCGACCAGTTCATAATGGATGTGGCAGTCAAATTTAAAATTTAAAAATTTGCTTTAAATTTTGTGTCGAAAGTACTTTTTAAAAAGTAAAAGTTTGTGTCTCTGATAAGACTTTTAGTCGAAGATTTGTGTCTCTGATAATAAAATTTTAAATTATTAAATAAATATACAGATATATCATCATTGCCAGTTTAGTTTATATTCAGTGTGAGTGGTTTATTATAGATCTGGCCAACATCTTGTGTGTATAATATTGTGTATATTATCAGAAATTCAATCATTAATTCCTGGTATTATATATCTGATTAATAAATCTTATTTTTTCCATGGCTAACAATATTATTAATGGTCTAATAATAAATTAGTACAAAATTATGAATCTTTTGTGAGAGAAGCCTTCTAAAATGATATTTTCTATGTTAGTTTTTTTTTTTTTTGTAAGAAAAATATCCATTTCTATAATATTTGGTAAGTTCCAGACTTCTGTTATGAAATATAATTATTTAAGTCTGCCGAATTTTATATTAATAAAAAAATTTGGAATATTTTATGTTATGTTTTATGTTAAAAATTGAAATTTCAACCTAAATAAACAAAACTATTTTAAAGTATGTTACGAAGCTTTTATCAGCTTTTATACTAATGAAAAAAAAATCAAGAATAAAATCGGCCTATTTTTTTCTTCTTATAAATATGAGACTTACTATAAACTTTGCTCTTTTCCCTTTCAGGTGTTTTAATTTTATTAAGAGTACCTATTTTTAATTTATTTTTTTCCAAAACAAAGATTGAAACCGCCAACAGAAGATTAATAATTTATTTTTAATTTACCGCTGCGACCAATTCATAATGGATGTGGCGGTCAAATTTAAAAATTAAAAATTTGCTGAATTTATTTTTATTGAAAATGTGTTTTTTAAGTATGTACTTCTCCTTTTTTGACTGTACTAACTTTTAATGAACGGTTTGTGTCTCTGACAATACTTCTAGTGGAAAATTTGGTCTCTGGTAATAATATTTACTAAATTTATTTATATTTTTAATTAACGGTTTGTGTCTCTTGATAATACTTTGAGTCAAAGATTTGTGTCTCTGGTAATAAAATTTTAAATTATTAAATAAATATACAGAAATATCATCATTGCCAGTTTAGTTTACATTCAGTGTGAGTGTTTTATTATAGATATAAAATATATTTTTTTACATGTTGGCAAGGTCTCGCCAACATCTTGTGTATTATATTATAGATTATATTTAAGCTAGCTTTATAATTTATTAAGCTTTATATTTATATATTAGATTATATTTTTATTATAGATTATTTTTTAATATATAGATAGCATTTAAGTAAACAAAAAAAAAAATCTTTTTTATGCTCAAAAATTTTTTTTTCCTTTTTAACGGTAAGCGTGTAGTGAACACACTACGTACCATACATATTTTATTATAATCATACATTTCAAACCAACTCACTCATACATATTATAATTCCACTTTTAACCCAACATAATGTTAAATATACATTTTTATACCCGTACGATATGGATCGCCGATCGGGTATATTAAAATTGCTCCTCCGTTTGAAACATCTCAAAATAAGCTAGCTAAATATACCTTCAAAGTTATGGATAGGATCAGAATCAAATTTTAAGTCAATTAAGCTTTGCCCGTCCGTCCGTCCGTCTGTCCGTCAGCAAAATAACTCAAAAACTAAGAAAGCTAGAGTCTGGAAATTAACACAAAATATTCTTACATGAATTTGTAGGTTCCCTATTTTTTTTGGTTGAGATCCGACCAAAGCTTGGGGTAGCTCTCGAACACCTAACTTTTAGATCCCCACATTTTTTTTGAAATAGAGTCAAGAAATTTTAACTGCTGATAGATATCATGAAAAGATTAATTTTATTATTAACAACTTTTTTCTGTAGCCCCACCCGTTACGAAGCTATAGCCCCCAAAATTCTAAAAAGCTCTATATTTAAATTGTTATAACACAAGTTATATAAGGTATATCTTCAATTCGAAAACCCCAAACAATTACTGCTTTTATTAGCTTGAAAAATATATATACAATAAATATATACTTGTGGCATACGGTGTCTTAATTTACCGTTATGCGAAACTTAAATTTTGCAAAATTCTTGACTCCTTTTATCTTCCAAACGGTCCCACACGGTCCCAAAATTGCGAAAAAACCCTATTTTCAGGTGTATATATCTCAAACTCTGCCTAGTAGTTTTACAATCTAACGAGGAAGAATACTGTTGCCTTTGTCAACTCTTAGATACCCGTACCGTTAGTATGTTCAAAGCCTGTCACTCTGCTTACACTATTATTTTTTTAATATTTTAGTATTTTAAAATAATTTGGGTGAATTTTTAATATTGATTATTTTTCTATATAATTTGAAATTGTTGAGGATATAATGCGTAGTACAAAAAAATGTAAATAAATAAACAACATAACGGTTGCTTGAATAATTTTTATTTATATGATATTGATATATATACATACATGAGTGAATGATAAGAGTATATATGTATATTATATAGTGCCGTATTTACATACATATATGTATTTTATTGTACTTATAAGAAATTATTCTGTCAATGGAATATTTAAATATAATATAATATAATATTTAAAATTATATTTACTGTTTTGTACTTAGTAAATTTAATATACATTTGCCGCTTAGTATTAAATGGTACTATAGAATATTTGAAAAAGTTTTGGATTGATAATCGTTATGTGGAAGGTTAGAATCTGCTTTTGAAGAATGTACATATAAACATATAGTTTGAATATATGTACAACCCATAGTACTAGAAGTTATAAAATTCACCCAAATTATTTTAAAATACTAAAATATTAAAAAAATAATATTGTAAGCGGAGTGACAGGCTGTGAACATACTAACGGTTCGTACGGGTATCTAAGAGTTGACAAAGTCAACTGTATTCTTCCTCGTTTTTGTAATGTATTGTATACTGAAATCTAATATGTAATTGCTAATTTACTTTTAACAGATTTCAAGGTCTTATAATATAGTTGAGTTATCATTTTATTATATGGCATACGTCTTATCAAAATTAGGATAAGACGTATGTTGTATAGAGACATACACATGACATTATAGATTATAAAATAATATTAAATAAAATTTTTTTTGTATATTAGAATTTGTTGAAATAATGTCTTGTAAAAAGCAATCATTGTAATTAGTGTTGTAATTTTATTACTTAATGATAATAAACTTACGTGTTGTAGAACTTAAGCAGTTCGAAACACGTCGTAAAATAAAATAAATTAATGAATAAAAAAATAAAAAAAAAAATTTAAATAATGAAGACTGTAAGTTTTTATTGGTTTATAAATTTTTAAAAGTTTTAATTTTTCGTTTAGGGTTTAAAAATATGTTTCAATTATTGATTAAATGAATATTTATGTTAATTTAATTACCTTCCCTCTATCTAAGCTTTTAATCAAATCTAAATCAGTAGTATCTGAAATACCTCCGTGAACAATTAGAACTCGATTGTTAACTATTGTACCTAATGGCAACCATCTGTAAACTTCATCAATTAATTTCAATAACTTTTCTGCATTATGCTTTAATTTAAGAAAAACAATATTTTTAAAAAAATTATTAAACTTTTAAATAAGCTAGTTAAATTTATAAACTTACCTTATATTTTTGATGAACTTCCCTAATAAAACCGTATCTAGCATTCATTACACTATCTTCATGATTGCCTCGATTTAAAAACACTCCTCCAGGAAAAACTAATAAGCAAGACAATAATAATAAAAAAACTTCGAGACCTTTTTTTCCTCGATCAACGAAATCACCATTAAATACATAAGGATTTTCTGTTGATGGCAGTCCATTCTATAAAAAAGAATTAATATTTATAACAGACTAGTGAAGAAAAATAATTGATAATTATAAATATATAGATAAGTGTATATATTTATTACCTTATGAAAAATGACAAGTAAATCATCTAATTTTCCATGTAAATCACCACATACAGTTACTTGTTTAGATATTGCTGTTGACGCTTGATTCAAGTTTGGAAGTCTCTTAAGACGATTTGTAGCTTCACGTAATATGCCTGCCACATATTTCGCATGTAAACGATTATACTAGAAAAAAATAATTAACAATTATTGCAAAAAATATTTTATATGAATTTGAAATTTTAAAATACCTTTTTTTTTCGAAATAAATCAATTAATGTATGGATATCTTTTTTATCTAATGGAAATTGCAAGTGGGGTCCACGATATGACTTATCTGATGAAATGCCTTCTTCGCCAATATCATCCGATTCATCAGAAAACTTTGAGTCTAAATTTTCTAAAAAAATCAAAGGAAAAATAAACTTATATTTTAAACACAAGAATTAAAAATAAATTGAAGTAAAATATATCTACACAAAAGTCAATAATATGTAAAATTTAATTTTGCATATATTATTAATTTAAATATTATCTATTTATATTTATTTGTTATCAATTTATAAAAATTAAATACTTTATTTTTAAATCATTCTTTGCGAAGTTGTAATTCGGACATCAAAACTTCGTAAAATTTAATATACGAAAAACATTTTAAATATTTGGGAAAAAAATAAATCTATTCAATGCTAAGAGCTAACAATTAAGATTAAATAGTATCAATGCTAAAATTATAAAAATAAAATATTTTAAACATTTTAAATTTTAATAATAATTTCAAAATTTACTTTTCGTTTTTTAAGCCAATAAATTAATCTTTGGATTTAAAATTACACAAAATTCAATTATTTACTAGAGGAGTTTCAAGATATTGATAGTTTATAATATGTGTAGGAAATCGGATTTCATAATATGTTCAGATCATAGATATATTAACTAATAGATATGCAGTGAAGAAAATATTTTCAGCTAATTTTGAGAAACAGCTTAAGTGAACCGTATTGCTTTAGTTTCCTCAGCAATAGGTTCCTAAAAGGTGAAATAATATCATTTCTAATATTTAAAAGAATTTTATCACTTATTTTGTTACTTTACAAGTAGTTAAAATTTTGAATAACTTTAATTAAATTAAATTTTAATTTTAAAAACAAAATATATAATTGATATATAATAAGTAATATAAAAGTTTAAATTCCCTGAACTGGTTATGAAAACTGGTTATGAAAAACTGCTTTACATTATTTTAATAAATATAAACAGCTGAGGAACAAAATGTAAACATATTATAAAATGCATATGTATTAACCTATACCTAACCTGACTATACCTAACTTCCCATCTATTAGTTAATATATCTGTGGTTCAGATGGTTATAAAATGATTTCAGAATTTTCAGATATAAAATAAAACCAATAAAGTTATAACATTGCATAACATTGTATAGGTATTTTTTTATTTGATATAGTTTTGTTTATAACCAATTACAACAGGTTGTAAGTCAAATAATATTGTACACCTTTTTATACCAATACCATAGTTTCGGGTATATTAAAATTACTCCTCCGTTCGTAACACCTCAAATTAAGCAAGCTAGTTATGGACTCAAGTTTATGCATCGAATCAGAATCAAAAATTAGTCGATTAAGCTTTGTCCGTACATGCGTTGGTCAGCTCAAAACGATAACTCAAAAACTAAGAAAGCTAGAGTCTTGAAATTCACAGAAAATATTTTTGGATTAATTTCTAGGTTTCATATTTTTGATTGAGATCCGACCAAAACATCGGGTATCTCTCGAAAAACTAACCTTTTCATCTCCTTATTTTTCATACAAAATTTTGTATAACAATTGAAATCAACAATTTATATGAGTCTTTTTGTTTCTTTTTTGCTTTTGTATCCATCGTTTTATCTACCTAAATATCTAATTAAAATTATTGAAGATGATTTACTATACAAAAAAAAGTTAAATAAATAAAAAATGTAATTGTTGCTTAAAGAATTTATATTTATATGATATTACTATATACATACATAATATATATGTACTAGCAGCCCTGTAGGCTGTAGCTGGTGTGTAAATATATTATACCGTGACACTAAATTACAAAAAATTCGTATGGGATACAAAATTTATTGATTCCAAAAGAAAACAAAAAAAATCATGATTCTAAACATACATATGTGTGTATGTTATAATATGTTAACGTAGATTTTGTAATAGCAAAATCGTATCCAAATTTGTACTTGCATTCAAAACTTAGCGGAATGCCATAGTGTGTGGCTCAAAACTACTAAATTATAATTATAGATTATGTTTATGTACATATGTATATCGTATATGTTAGTTGATTAGTTGATATGTATAAAAAGAGTGTAGATGTATATATTATAAAATGGGGCTTATATTATACGTATTTTGTTGTACTTATAAGAAATTATTCTATGAATGAAATATTTTTAAAGAAATATTGCATTGTATAGTGATATGTACTCGTGTAATTAATAATATAAGTATATGAATACAATGTACATAATATTAATATTATATTTGCTACTTTGTAGTAAGTAAGTATAAATTAATATACATTTGTCGCTTAATATTAAATAGTACTGTGGTATAGTTGGAAAAATTTTGGATTCATAATCGTTAGGTGTCCAATCGAATATGCGTTGGAAGAATCATATAAACCATAGTTCCAGAAATTATGAAACTATCCCAAAATATTTTAAAATAATGAAAAATTAAAAGAAATAATATTACAAGCAGAGTGACACTATTTAACCGTTGACAAGGACAACTGATTCTTTCTCATTTTGTTGGAAAAACCAAATATTTATGGAAGTTAAAGAGTTAATTATATAAATTAATTTAATTATATTAAAATTTAAAAATTTTATTCCAATTTTAAAAAATTTAATTTAATTCTAATTTAAATTTAAAATAATTTTTTATTAGAAAATTTTTATTCGTATTATTCTCAACATTTAGGGTCAATAAATGTGACGAACTTCTGTATGTCATCTAATATATAAAGCAGAAAGTTTCTCTGTTTCTTTGTTTACTTAAAATTTAAGAATCACTTAAAGGAAAGAAATTTTACAGAAAAAATCTCTGATGTTGACTAAAGGTTATAGGCTATTCTGATTCTACTCCGTCAAACCGTTGCGGGATGAGATCCAAATAAAATATGTTCGTTCGGGCTAAACAGTTGGACATTTCATTTCAAATCTTGCAGAAATATTGTTCCATGCCAAAGGAAGAAATTATTTTTTTTTTTCTAATCGACATGTGAGCCAATAAACGGTTTTCGATTTAATATTCAATTTATTAAAGTCTTGCGCCGGACACTCATTTTAAAAACTTCATGCAAGTAAATTGTGTATAATTGTGTACATTTGTATTAAAGGTTCCATCTTCAAGTTTGGTTTTAAAAGGGGGGTGGTTTTGGTTGGATAAAGTACAACACTACCCTGAGCAACCACGTGCAGTTCCTCTTGGTGACTTTCGAGTTTTCCACCAACCCTCGTAAAAAAAAAAAAAAATATATCTTTGAAATTTTATAGTTGTTTTATAGCTTTCTAGATTTTTTGAGTTTCGTTAATACGTTCCCGCCCGAAACTCGCTGTAAAGGTTTTTTTTTGTTTTCCTATCTAAACAGTCTGATCGATTGAATTTAAAAGTTTCACGTGTGCTATTTTTGAAGAAAGGAGTTCAATAAAGTTTTTTGGTTATAATATATTAATAATACATATACCCAATTCGGTTCGACAGACACAACAATTTTTTATATTCGATTTGTGTATAATTTTGTAGGACAACCTTATGGGCTTAAAGAAAATTTGTGACAAATTTTCATTGAGTTTCGTTAACCTATTCCGGAACAAAGGTCAACATTTTTTTTTTTTTAATGCCCGCAAATTGTCATATTTTTTTATATTCTGAAGAAATGTTGGCTAGCCCACTGTCATCATTAATAAAGGTTGTTCAATTTTATGTTGCTGTAGGGATGTAATAATTTTAAATTTATACGAATCATATAATGCCTTAATTGACCATAATCAAATTAGTACAATTACCTTTATCTATAGGCAAATCCTTTTTTGAATATCTTTAAACTTTTCTTTTCCTATAGTATTTAGTTTCTTGGTATATCTATCACTTTTTAGACTAATACTATGTGTTAAAAATTTTTTAAAAAACAGAATAATTCAAAACATGGTATATACCATTAAAATAGTTTCAAAACTATATGTATGCATTTATACAACATGATTTACTGTTAATTGAGGAATGGCTAACCAAGCATCGGCTCTTATTAAATTTAAAAAAAACTAAAATATTATTGTTTGAAAATAAGACACATAGCTCTATAAACTCACTGCAGTATAATAATGTGAATATAGAATTTGTCAGAAACTTCAATTATCTAGGTCTAATACTTGACAGCAAATCAAATTGGAGTTCACATATGGAAAAAGTAATTAAAAATATATCTCCATACATATTCTTAATGAGGAGACTACGAAAATTCCTTTCTGATCATTCAATATACACAATATATGCATCATATATAAAATCTCACATTTCCTACCTTTTACCCATTTGGAGTAGAGCTCCACAAAATTATCTAAACAAATTAGATATGATGCATAAAAAATGTGTCAAGTTTGCCCAAGGGCTGCCCATGTTACATCCATCTGATTCTATATACAATGATAAATATCTAAGCTTAAAAAATATTATATTATTTGAAGTCTATAAAACTGCGTTTAAAATCATTCACAACAAACTAAAACATAACTTCATTCTAAATAGGAACCTAGACATACATAATCATAATACTAGGAATAGATCCAACTTCTACCTTTCTCTGTTTAGAACAACACATCAAAAAAGAATTGCTTGTATAACTGTCTTAAAGCCTATAATGAACTGCCAGAACACCTGAAGTTAATTTCTAACCTTAATTTATTTAAACAAAAAATAAAATCAACCTTATTTAGCATATAACATTATAAAAAAGATTAGTAGAAATAGAAAAAAAATAATAATAATAATAAATACACTAATTACACTAATAAACAAACTAAAACACTAACTAATAAATAAACTAAAAACACCAAATAAGATTAAAAAAAAAAAAAAGAAAAAAAAGAAGTGTGAATTAATGGAAACTATAATATTAATAGATGTAATCTCTTTTCTTGTTTGTTCAATAATTAATTAATTGATATTATAAAATTTACAAGACCATACAGCATTATGCTAAGGTCTTTGATTTATATAAAAAAAAAAAAATATTTATTTTCATTTACATTCAAATCATGTAGATTTCATTTATCTAATAAATAAGGAAGAAATTCTGTTTGTTTGTTTATTTGTTTGTTTGTTTGTTTGTTTGTGCCCTTTTCACGTAAAAACCACCAGTCCGATTGCAACCAAATTTTGCAGGAACGTTCCTACGACCCCGGAAAGTGTTATAGGCTATATCGCGTTTCGGTTCATTAACCCATTGCGGCCCGAGAGCCATTTAAAGCCGTTTCGTTTTTTCGTTGTCCTGCCTAAACGGTTTGATCGATTGAGTTGAAAATTTGGACAAATATTCTTATTATCATTGGACGGGTACCGAAGAAATTTGGATTCAATATATTACCCGGATTCGGCCCGGCGGGCTTCCAAAAAATTTTTTGTTTCCGATTTATGTCCAATTTTGTAAGGTGGTTTTATGGTCTGAAAAAAAGCCTGTGACAAATTTTTATGAAGATCCGGTAACCCGTTTGGGCACGAGAGCCGAACGAAGTTCATTAAATTTTTCTGTTGTCCTGCTAAAACGGTTTGACCAATTGAGTTGAAAATTTACAATAGTGTAGCTCTTTACCACAGGAGCTCAGTGAGTTGATTTGGTTTCGATCCATTAACCCGTTTCAGCACCAGGGGTCAGTGAAGTTTTGTAATTTACTTAGTTGTCGCACTTAAACTGTTTGGCCAATTGAGTTAAAAATTTATCAAAGTGTAGCTCTTTACCGCAGGAGCTCACTGAGTTGATTTGGTTACGATCCATTAACCCGTTTCGGCACCAGGACTCAATGAAGTTTTTCAATTTCTTTGTTGTCGCGCTTAAACGGTTTTGCCAATTGATTTGAAAATTTACAAAAGTGTAGCTTTTTACCACAGGAGCTCACTGAGGAGATTTGGTTACGATCCATTAACCCGTTTCGGCACCAGGGCTCAATAAAAATTTTTAATTTCTTTGTTGTCGCACTTAAACCGTTTTACCAATTGAGTTGAAAATTTACAAAAAAGTGTAGGTCTTTATAACAAAAGCTTTCTGAGTTGATTTGGTTATGATACATTAACCCATCAGGCTGCAGGCCATGAAGTGTCTCATTTTTTGTTGTTGTGCTTAAACGATTTGACCAATTGAAAATTTGCACAAGTATTGCACTTTGGCACACAAACTCATTCAATAAATTTTGTTGTGATACATTAACACATTTCGACACGATAGACTGTCAAAAAAAAATTTTGTTTCTAATTTCGGTCTAATTTGGGAGGATGAATTTATGGTTCTAAATTAAGCCTGTGACAAAATGTTTGTTAACGTTTATTAACCCATTTCCGCACGAGCACTTATTAATAATATTTTGCCTAATTTTGTGTATTGTTATTATTATTAAAAAGATATTTCCAACACTCTTTACTTTTATCTAAACTGTTTCTAATATTCCATAAAAACCTTTCAATGCAAATTTCTAATATAGAACAGTAATTAAAGTAACCTTATTAAGTATCTTAAGAATACTGTGTTTAAGTTTTAACAACATAACATTTTCGGCCGTTATTTAAAAACAGAAACAATCTCCTACATTAGACAATCATCATGTCATCATTCAGAAATGCATTACTTACATGTGGTCTTTACATGTGGTCTACCTATATAAGATGCACGTGTATAATATGTTTCCCATAAAATATTGAAATATGTGCATATAGTATGTATAATATCCGTATATTTAAAAATACTATAAACTTTATCAAGTAAATTAGAAAACATATTCACATTTCAGTACATCATTTAATCAAAAATGAGTTCATACATATTTAAAGAACAGAAAACCTTACATTCTTATCCATATACAATTTTTACACATATTTTTAGCCAATCAATTTGGAAACAAAATTAGAAAAACTAAACGTAAAAAAATTCCGGTTGATTTATAAAGGTAAAAAACAATCATGTATTTTTTATATTGAAAATATGTTAAACAGAACCGGAAATGTACGCATTTAAAAAGAAGTTTTTTCAAAATTTGAAGAGCTGTCGGTGCTGTAGGATCTCCAACGGTGAGGGTACATAAAAAAGTTGCTCTAAAACATTACTCTTTTAAGAGACCTATGCATAGTTAATATTTCATTACTCTTTATTAAACAGTATATAAGTTTTAGCAGACGGAGGGACAGAGCGAACTTAATAACAAATTTTTCAAAATGTGCTTAAAAGGATAATTCACAAAAACATGAAGTGATATTACTTACGAAAAAAAAAATGTACTACATTATGGTCATAATTGAAATGCGATTTTATGTCTCGGTATTAAAGAATATATTGTGGAAATTCACTTCGCCGTAATTGTGTACTCAATAAATTATTGATTCCTTTAAAAAAATTTTGTAGAAGAATTGTCTCTAATTCTTGGCTCTGTTTATTCAATTTAACTAAATAATCTAATAAAAAATAGAATATAAACTACCAGCATCTGTAAATGCATAATAATAAGTTAACTATATTAATTAAATTATATTAACGTAGAAACAAAAGTTAATAATTTTTATTTCATAAAGCCAATAAAATACTCCGGGCAACGCCGGGTACTCTGCTAGTATATAAATAAAGAAAAAAAAAAAAAAACTATCATCAGAAAAAGGTATAATAACTGTACACTATACAAAAAGTCAAAATAATTGAATTCTAAAAACTTTTCGTATTTTAGCACTTTTCGCTAAATACTCGGCAAAATAAATTCCAAGAAAACTTTTAAAACAATTAAATATATAGAGTTGTAGTGTTCTTTAAGAAATACAGAATAATGAAATAATTGATAAGAACAAAAAGCAAAGAGTAATTCATATTGATTTACAATCAAATGATCGTATTCGTGTAAAATATGTAATGTTTTATAATAACACAATAACCAAGGGGCTGAAGGTGCACACTTGGCCGGTTTAGGCCAGTTCTGATAACTGTAACAAAACATGAAGAAATATATTGGATAAAAACAAAAATCGATAAATAAATAAATCATAATATAACTATTTCAACAGATATTAGTTGGCATACCAATAGCTTTATAACATTTGTGCTTTACAATTATTTTTTTACAATTGCCAAGTATTTAAAAGTTTAAGAAGAATGTAAACTACTCTGCTGCAATAATCGCAAATAGTCACAAAAATTTACAAATTAACAAATGATAAATTGTGCGATATGTCACAAGCGACAAAACGTAAATTAGAAATTATACTACATTTATACAAATGTAAAAACATTTAGTTTTTTCGATATTTAATTAAGTCGATTCTACAAATTGTTGTTAAAAATTTTATAGGGCTTTCAGCAAACAATTCACAAATAATAACTTTCACAAGTTCATAATAGCTACAAAAATTAAAAGTGCCAAATGCCAATCTAATGCAAGTACCATTCGTTACTTACAATATTCAATACAAACCAACGTTCAATTCATTTAAAAAATCTAACTGTCCAAAATGGTTATAAGGTATTGAAATTTATCTCAATTCAGTATGATTTCATAATTCTTGTGATTATTTATTCTTTTCCCAAAATTATCTATTACAAATTTATCTGCAAAATGTTTGGAATCTCAAATACTTTTTGCTTAAACAAAAATGTTTGGCAAAATACAAAAACAAAGCTAAAAGGATCGTTAATAAAATAAAAAGTAATAGTACAGTGAAAAGGATATGAAGAAATTTTCTATTTTTTTTAGAAAATAACTAAGAGAAAAATATTTCAATAATGTTCATTTACCTGTTGAAGATGCTCTTGAAGTCGGTTGTGATTCAGTTGGTTTTCCAGCAGCATCTGGAATGTGTGTTAGTAATGCATTGAAAAAGTTGTAAAGCTAAAATAAATTAAGATTTCAAATATATTTAGATATACACATAATAAGTTAACTTTTTTCTATTTATATTGCAGATAATGATATATACAGGTTGTTAACGTGTTACCAAATCGTAAGTGAAATAAAAAATTATGAAACTGTTTTAATAGTATACCTTATTTGTATCCCTATATTTGCAAGTGTATATTTTTAATAAATAAGATTACAACAATTTCGCGAAGCTGTTTGTGTTGGAAAAAAAATTTAATTGAAAAAGTTTTAAAACGCGAAGGCAACACTTAAAACTCTCAGTAAGAAAAGTCAAAATAAATAGTTTTCCCAATTATACCCTTCCTTTCGATAACACGCTAACGGACACTCTGCATATTGATCAATAGTAATTAAATTTTAGTTTATTAAAAAATAGTTTAAATTTAATAAATATTAGAAAGAGAATACTTTTTTAAAAACATAAATTTATAATTCTGAATCATATCACATTATTCCAAAACCATACTCTAACTCAAAATTACTTTAAAATTACTGAAAATCAAGAAAAATAATTTAAACAACAGATAAAATATTTTTACCTAGTTAAATCTTTTTTTAAAAAATATAGGTGCACGAGAAACCTATAGAATTTTTACAGAAAAAAATCTTAAGGTATGCAAGGTTTTTAAAGGCGCACATTTGCGAAAATACAATAAATAAATAAAATTCAATTTGAATAACATAACATAACAGTTCAATTATAAAGGAATCCTATACAATTTAAAAAGGCTGATAACACACATGCAAAAATATGATGCAGAAGTGTTTTTTTTTTTTGTGTTTTTAAGAGAGATTTCCATATGGTAAAAATTGTTTGTTCTATATTAAACCGTGAGGAAGTGTAGAAGGTGTAGGACGAACGAAAAACGTAAAACAAATAAATTCCACATTTTTTTTAAAAAATGTTTTAAAAAAAGATTGTACTTGGTTTTTAACATGTATACATATTTACAAAAGCCAAATGTATTTTAACAATTCTGAAAGATATACTTACTCTATGCGTCCGTTTATGTCCGTCTCTTTACAAAACTTTCAACCCATTTAAGCAATGATAATTTGAAGCAGAGAAGTAAGGTCTTTGATAATAAATATAAGTTATTGTAGTGTTCATCCCGGTTAAGAGGTTAAAAATTAATTGAGAAGGTGATATTTTTATAAACCTTAACGATGAAGGATGTGCCGTAAGATGCAAAAAATTAACTTTGGACATTATATATTTATATACCTACAGGTTTTCTTAATTAAATGGGTGTATAAAAGTGCCTCTTGTATTTTCACAAATTTAATTTAACGATCTTTACAAAACACATTCTATAATATTTTGAAAATATGCGACTTTAACCTTTTATTCTACATATTGCCTTGATTAAAATGGTATAAATATATTAATATCTATATTATATAAACGTAATTTGATTTTCCACATATTACCATAAAGAAACTATACTATGCTATAGTGATATTACCTAAAAATCCATTAAAAGTTATACATTATATATTTATATACGGGAATTATGTATTTACATACCTACAGTCTTTCTTAATTAAATGGAGATGTAAGTGTCAAAAGTGTTTGTTGTATTTCCACAGTTTTAATTTAACGATTTTTCAAAACACATTCTATAGCACTTTGAATATGTGCGTCTTTAAAAACCTTTTTTATTCTACATACTGCCTTATTTAAAATGATATAAATATATAAATATATAAAAATAATTTTATCCATTAAAAGTTAAAAAAAATAAAAGAATATAGCCTTTTAAAATACATAATACAATTATTTCTAAAAGTGAAATAAATTAACCTTTAATATAAATTGAAAAAATGTTATTTTGTGTACACAATACATACAAAATTACAAATTAGATTTTGTCCTTTTAAAAATGTATATGTATATATTTATATAATCAAACTTATGTACATAACATAATATTGGATTTGAAAGTAAATTTACAATATCACCCAAAATTAGAACACCCATATAAAATTAGTTGTGGTTTTTGTTTTATTAATTGTATTTTAGGTGAGAAGGGCCATATAATGTTTTTTATTGCATTATAATTTTAATTCTTGAGTTATGAGATCCAAAACTATAAAATTAATTAGTAAAAATATGATTATTTAAAATTGAATGAAGATTATGCAACTTGTTTTATACATTTCTTTCTTTGTAATTTTATATAAATAAAAATTAAACTAAAAAAAGTACTTTATAATACGCTCTATACGAACAATAGGTATACAAATTGTTATAATGAAAGTTTTGATAAAATATTTTCTTTCTTTCGTTTTCAACATATTTTATATTATTTACAGTTTAAAAGAAATATTTTTTGCTTACCTTTACTTGGTCTTGCTCTCCAGCATATTCTATACTTTGAAAAATTGTCCAAGTATAACGCCGACGAACCTCCATTCGGGCCATATACCGACGGTACCATCTTTGAATAAGAAGAGCTGCTTTCATTGCTGAAAAAATATGAATCTGTTTATTAAATGTATTATATATATATTAAAATTTTTGGGATTAAGTTGTAAAAATAAAATTGTTTTCTATATTTCATACACTTCCAAATACAATACACAACTTAAATATCACAAAAAGTCTTTATAAAACTTACTTTTATCATTTATCTATCTTGATAATACAATTTTTAATTAGTTATAAAAAAATATATATATATGTTATAGAAGGAGAAGTTATTTGAAACCATTTCCCGGGAATTTCGAATAATACAAGGATCCGAATAGTGATTATTGTGACTATTCGACATTGTATTTAAAGGTGTATCCACAAGGAACCTTCTATTAAGCTGGTTCACGTCAAAACTATATAACTCATCCTGATTTCTACTCTTACAAAGTTCAAGATTCGCTGCATTTCTTCAAAAGACTTCTGAAGATAAATTAGAATTTAGTTTTTAAGAAACGTATTTTTTCCGGACCTGGCGTGTTAATAAAGTAACTTTATTTCGGAGCTTCGAAAATATTTCACGATTCGATTCTATTCGATTTCGTTTCCAGGTTTCAAAGGCAATATCACGTTCGTTAGAAAGTTTCTGGACATTTGGACAGTAGTAAGGTTCAAAATCATTTCGTGGCTTGATAGTTCTAACCGGTATGTGACAATCAAAAGGATTTATTAACAAAACATTCAATAACTCAATTTTACGGTCCATCAATAACAATTTGACAGCAATTCCACATTTTCGGATCATTAGAAATCGAAATCCGAAAAATAAAAATAAAAGAAACTGAAAATATATAAATCATAGAAAACGTGTTAAGTGTAGTCTGACTCTACACAGTACATTAAAAAAATAACACAAAAGAAATTTAAACGAGAGTAAATATTAGCATATACGGATACACGACATGCATACGTCATATTTTTTTCTCTTATTATTATATTTTGTGTTCTTATTCTTATTAAAATTGCCATAAAAAAATAGTCATTTTTCTACCTGTTTCCTATTGGCAAATATCAGTATACTATTCATCTCTCTTTCGAAAGTTCAAATGTAAATGTGTTCTCTATTTTTAACATGAAATAAAAGCTTCTTTTTATAGGTTTTAGGCTTATAGGTCTTTTTTTGTTCTTATTTTCTTAATTCAATGACTGTAGATTGTGGTTTACACTGCAGAGGTACTTAATATGTTAATGCAGTACAATATGTATGTATAAAATGCATGTATAAGAACTTCGTATAATATGTATGTATAAAATGTATGTATAAAATGTATGTATAATATGTATGTATAAAATGTATGTATAAAAACTTCGGGTACCTCTCGAACAACTAATTTTTTGATCTCCAAATTTTTCCATACAAATTTTTCAAAAGTTTCACATCGTTTGAAGTAGAGCCATGACATTTTCGTATCATTTGTTTAGGAGTTGTAAGGGGTTAGAAACTGAAAATTCGTTAAATTCAATTTTTAAACACCTGTTCAAATTTTTTTGAAATAATACATGCAAATTAAAGCTGCAACATTATAGTTTTATTTGTATGTATTATTTATATTATACAACTACATAATTGTATAAATGTGTGACTTGATTTTTTTCAAATTTTCTAACAAATTTCTTCATTGAAAAGATCTTGGCGAGCTCTCGAACTTTAGTTTGGGGAACAATATTCTAGGACGCCCTGTTTGGTCCTTGAAACTGTTTATAAAAGCTTTTATAAGCCCTTGGTATAAAATCAGCTGTATATGATCATGTGGGGTATCATTGAAAAGATCTTGGCGAGCTCTCCAACTTTAGTTTGGGAAACAAATTCTTGAAACTGTTTATAAGCCCTTAATATAAAAGTAAGCTGTATATTATCATTTGCGTTATCCTTAAAAACGTCTGGATGAGCTTAACAACTTTTTTTTTTTTCTTTATTAAAATTTTTTTTATTTACATACTAAGTGGTTTTCACATATTTTTTTATTGTATTATAATCATTTTATTTTTAGACCCTAGCCATTAAGTGGTTGTATGGTCGTATAGATAGTTTAATAATTATCAAAAAAAAAAAGAGAAATATATCATTAATCGCAACAATTCTGAAATTCCTAAATTTCATTTTCCTCTTTAATTATTAAATTATATTCTTAAAGCTACATTTTCAATATATTAGAATTAGCTATTAGTTTTTTTTTTATTTTTTATGTTATTAATTAATTTACTATATTTACATTTACAATTATAACAAAATCTCTAATTTTCTTTTTAAATAAGCTGTAGGAAGTTAAATATTTTAATTCATCTGTTAAACTATTATTAACCCTTAAACTATTATGCACACAATTATTTTTTTTTTGCTTATCTGTTCCGAACAAAGAAAAGTAAAAGTTACTCCGGTTTCTAGTATTATGATTATGTATGTCAAAATTACGATTAAAAAGTTGTGTTTAATTAAATTGATAACTATTTTAAATTCTATTTCTATTTACTTTTAGTTTCGGGACTCTGGTTTCTGGAGGCCCCGATTGGGTTCAGAAAACTTTCATAAGCTCTTGATATAAAATCAGCTGTATATGATTATGTGGGGTATCATTGAAAAGATCTTGGCGTGCTCTTCAACTTTAGTTTCGGGACAATTGTTTTAGTACGCCCTGTTTGGTTCCTGAAACTGTTTATAAGCCCTTAATATAAAAGACAATGGTATATTATCATGTGGGGTATCATTAAAAAAGCCTTGGTGAACTTATAAACTTTTCTTTGGGCAATCTGGATCCAGGATGCTCTGATTGGGTTCAGAAGGTTTTATAAGCCCTTGATATAAAATCAGCTGTATATGATCAAGTGGGATATCATTGAAAAGATCTTGGCGAGCTCTTCAACTTTAGTTTGGGGACCATTGTTCTAGGACGCCCTGTTTAGTTCTTGAAACTGTTTATAAGCCCTTAATATAAAAGTAAGCTGTATATTATCATGTGCGGTATCCTTGAAAAGGTCTTGATGAGCGTCACAACTTTTATTTGGGGACTCTGGTTTCTGGAGGCCCCGATTGGGTTCAGAAAACTTTCATAAGCCCTTGATATAAAATCTGCTGTATATGATTATGTGGGGTATCATTGAAAAGACCTTGGCGAGGTCTTCAACTTTATTTTGGGGACCATTGTTCTAGCACGCCCTGTTTGGTTCCTGAAACTGTTTATAAGCCCTTAATATAAAAGACATCGGTATATTATCGTGTGGGGTTTCATTAAAAAGATCTTGACCAGCTTTCAAGAGTTTATGATTCCTTACTATAAAAATCAGTGATACATAATGCTTTTTCAAAATGCTTCTTCAAAATGTATTTATGTATTTATACGTGTTTTATTGTAGTTATAAGAAATTATTCTATGAATACAATATTTTTATTTTTTATTTATTTATATTTGGTATTTTGTAGTAAGTTTAGTATAAATAAATATAATATGTATATTTGCCGCTAAGTAACAAATGGTAATAGCATATTTGGAAAAGTTTAGAATTAATAATCGTTAGATGGAAGGTTAAAATTTGCTTTTGAAGAATGTTTAAACATATAGGTAGTTTGAATATACATACATATGTACAAACTTCACCCAAAACAAAACTTCACCCAAATTATTTTAAAATACCGTCAAAATAAAAATATAATATTATATATATTACAATATGATATTAATTATAATTTATAAGACATATATACTTATTTTTAATTTAATTATATTATATATTATAAGAAAAATGTCTATTATTTTTTATTAATCTATATGACCCAGCCGGGGTTGAACCCGAGACCTTTCGTATGAAAAACCGGTGTCTTAACCACTACACCATTGGCTGGATAATCCGAATTAGGAGGGAAATTAAAGTGAGTCAAAAGTAGCAATGGAACTTCTGACACGTCACCATCAAAGTATAGTTATAGAAAGTAGTTTTACTTTCTACCAAACCTATTGCATTTTTCATAGAACAAAAAAGCCTATTTTCAAGTGTAGGTGCAATACATTTTTCTATTTTTCATATCCTCTGTGTCTGTAGGTGTAAACATATAAAAAACGAGAAAGAATACAGTTTCCTTTGTCAACTCTTAGATACCCGTATGAACCGTTAGTATATTCACAGCCTGTCACTCTGCTTACAATATAATTTTTTTAATATTTTAGAATTTTAAAATAATTTGGGTGAATTTTATAATTTCTAGAAGTATGGGTTGTACATATCTTTAAACTACATATACATATGTTTATACATTCTTCAAAAGCAGATTGTAACCTTCCAGATAACGATTATCACTTCAAAACTTTTTCAAATATTTATAGTATTAATTATACATTTTATACATTTAATACTAAGCGGCAAATGTATATTAAATTACAAAATAGTAAATATAATTTTAAATATTATATTAATGCGCACATAGTATATTTACATACATTGTTATAAGTATATCGCCATACATTGCAATATTTCTTTAAAAATATTTCCACTCATAGAATAATTTCTTATAAGTACAATAAAATACATATATGTACGTAAATACGGCGCTATATAATATACATCTATACTCTTATCATTCATTCATCAGTGACATATACGATATGTAAATAAACATGATATTATAAAAGTATGTATGTATATCAATATCATATAAATGAAAATTCTTCAAGCAACCGTTATGTTGTTTATTTATTTACATTTTTTTGTACTACGCATCATATCCTCAACAATTTCAAATTATCGAGTAAAACAAAATGCAAAAAATTCGTTAAAGAAATTTGTTAGAAAATTTGAAAAAATCAAGTAACACTTTCGTCAATTATAAAGTAACCCTATATTATTAAAAAAAGTTGTTAACAGAAATAAGAGTATAATGTTGAAGCCTTAATTTTTATGTATTACTTCAAAAAAAAATTTAACAAGTGTTCAAGTTACAGGTGTTTAAAAATAGGAAATTTTCAGTTTTTGACCCCTTACAGTTCCTAAAGCGGGGGTAAACGGGGGATGATACAAAAAAAATTTCTGAAATGACTCATACTTATTTTCAAAGATCTAACTTCAGTCAAAATTTACAATACAATGTCTTAATTTACCGTTATACGAAACTGAATTATTGCAAAATTCTTTAATCCTTCTATCTGGTTTAAGTTAGAAACTTGAAATTATTAACAAAGGAGTTATATCTTTGAAAATAAGTATGAGTCACTTCAGAAAATATTTTTGTATCGCCCCCCGTTTACCCCCGCTTAGGAGTTGTAAGGAGTTAAAAACTGAAAATTCCTTAAATTAAATTTTTAAACACCTGTTCAACTTTTTTGAAATAATACATAAAAATTAAAGCTGCAACATTATACTTTTATTTCTATTTCTGTATTTCTGTTTCTTAATAACATAGCATTACCCTAAAAATTGACGAAAGTGTGACTTGATTTTTTTCAAATTTTCTAACAGATTTCTTTAACGATTTTTTTGAATATTTGTTTTACTCGATAATTTAAAATTTGTTGAGGATATAATACGTAGTACAAAAACATGTAAATAAATAAACAACATAACTGTTGCTTGAAGATTTTTTTATTTATATGATATTATATACATGCATACATAATATTATGTTTATTTACATATCGTATATGTCACTGATGAATGAATTATGTAATAATAAGAGCTGGAGTGCATATAGATGTACTCGTGTATACATATGTATATGTATGTATATAGCGGCATATTTATAGGTTTTTATTGTAGTTATAAGAAATTATTCTATGAATGAAATATTTTTAAAGAAATATTATATTAGATATATAAAAATATAGTATGTATATATGAATGATTGCATATGCATATTAATGTGGAAGATAAGATAATGAAGTAAATAGAGTATGTTTGTATAAATTTAAATTAGAAGTATCTTGTCAAAAATTGGTTGAAATCATAAATTTAAATTGAAAGTAGCTTGTCAAAAATTAATTGAAATTATAAATTTAAATTAAAAGTAGCTTGTCAAAAATAAGTTAAAATTATAAATCCAAAATTCAAAAATAGGTTGTTGTAAAAAGCAAGCAACATGAGTTCGGAGTAGTAAAAAATAATCGGCGATATGCCTACTTTTTGTAAGTTAGTCTGAAAAATAATAAAGAACAAGAAGGTTGGAAAAAAAGAAGACTGTTTTTATTTTTTTAAGCATTGGTCTAAGGTTCCTACAAATTTTGGGGGCTCAACGCAGAGGAAAAGTGAACATTAGAAGTAAAAGGATATATAAGAAGTTGCAAATTTAAGAAGTTTTAAGAAGTTATTAGAAGAAGCAACAAAAAATACAGTTGTACAAAAAGGTCTATATAAGAAGTTGCAAATTTAAGAAGTTTTAAGAAGTTATTAGAAGAAACAACAAAAACAAAAAAGTACAATCGTACAAAAAGGTAATTTGTTTTTCAATTTTAAAACATGTCTACCTTTACGACGCCAATGATGGGAGATGGTAAAAGAATAAATAGAAGAATGAATATACAACAATTAAAAGACAAATTAGGAAATCTAGGGTTGTCAAAAAAAGGAAAAAAGGCTGAACTTCAAGATCGATTAAAAGAAAAAATGAGAAAATTTAATTTAGAAAACAGCAATGAAGATGAGTTACAGAACTCTCACATAAATGCCACAGATGAGGAAGAAGCAGATGAGATGGACAAAGAAGAGGAAATAGAAAAATTAAAAAGAGATATAGAAATTATGTGGAAAAAATTGGAACAGTTCAGTGAGATGAATGAGGGTATCAGATCAGAATCGGAATCAGAAAATGAAATATTGCCAATATCTTTCGTATTTCGAGATATCGAACAATCATAATCAAAAGTTAGTATATTTTGAACGCTTACTTAGAAGTCCCGCAAAAAATTTTTTAAAAGAAAAATGAAAACCTGGCAGCAGTTAAACAGCCAATTTTTGAGGAGTTTGATGTGAAATTGTCATCGGCAGATGCGCATGCTATAATGCAAAAAACGAGGAAGAAGGAGAATGAGAACATTTTTGAGTATTTTATGAGAATGAGAGAATTGGGAGAAACAAATAAAATTGAGGATATTTCCGGTATTAAATACATAATTAACGGAATTAATGAGGAAGCATTTTATATGGTGCTTGTAGTTTTAAAGACTTTAAGATAAAACTGCATGCGTACTCAGATTTTAAAGCGAATACAAGTTTTAAGAAACGTGAAAACAGATTTTATGCAGAAAACAGATTTTATTCATGCAGTAAAATAGGACACGTAGCTCCTAAATGCCCAACAAAAGAAGAAGGAATAAAATGCTTCAAGTGTAATAAACGAGAACACAAAGCAAATACGTGTACATAGAAGAACGAAGGTAATAAAAGTGTTTTAATGGCAACAACAAATAATTTATATGACAACAGATGCAAATTAGTCACCTTTGGTACGAGGTTGTAGTTTTGATTGACACGGGAACTGACGTACATATTGTGATTTAAAATGTAATCAAATTAAAAAACATAACGTTGGAGAAAGATTTTAAAATAAAATTAAAGACGGCGGGTGCGAAAGAAATAAGGACGTTGGACGTTTATTGAAGTGGTAATGTAAAATATTTAACAAAGTTTTATGTAACAGAAGATAAGGATCACCCAGTCCAAATGGTACTAGAGGGTGTATTTTTAGAAAAAGTCGAGCTTACAATACGAAACAATAGTATATCAATTAAATCAGTAGTATTACATAACGAGGAGAACGAAAATTTTTTATTACATATTACTGTTGACAAAACGGTGGATGAATTATAAAAGAAGTTCCAGAATAATTAAAACAAATAGTTACGGAATACAAACCTAAAAAACTTATAGATTCAAATGTGAATTGAAAATTCAAGTAACTGACGAGAATCCGATTTACCACAAACTAAGAAGGTTAACAGGAAAAGAAAAGGAAGTGGTGGAAAACCAAATTAAACAATGGATTGAAGATAAAATTGCCATTTCTTGTTCATCAGAGTATGCAGACCCGGTAGTGGCTGTAAAAAAAAGGGGGTACAACCAGAGTTTACATAGACTATAGAAGCATTAACAAAAAGGTTATCAAAGATCGGTATCCGGTACCGCTAATACAAGAACAATTGGACGATCTACAAAAAACTAAAGTCTGTAGTACCCTAGATTTAAAGAATGGATTTTTCCATGTACCAGTGTATTCGGATAGTCAAAAATATTTATCATTGATTACTCAAATGGACCAATATACATTTTTGAAAACACCCTTTGGCTGCTGTAACTCACCTAAAGTTTTTCAGCGTTATATAAACGAAACATTCCGTGAGTTAATTAATAAGAATTATGTGTGAATTTACATAGATGATATTGTAGTGTTAGTCGAAGATAAAAATTAAGCAATTCAAAGATTGATTGAAATATGCGTCAGAAGCAGGCTTAGAAATAAATTTGAAAAAGTGTCAACTATTAAAAAGTAAAATTGAGTTTTTAGGACACGTTTTAGAAAACGGAGCAGTGAGACCATCCCAGGAGAAATCCCATGCATAATAAAATTTTCCAAAGCCAAAGAATATTAAACAGATTCAAAGTTTTCTGGGATTGACGGGGTATTTCAGAAAATTTATAAGTGGTTAAGTCCTGATTGCTTAACCGTTGACAGATTTATTACGTAACAATCGAGAATTTAAATTCGACGGGGAACAGGAACAAGCATTTGTAAAATTGAAAGAAAAACTATCTAATGAGCCAGTATTGAAGATTTATGATCATGATGCGGAAACGGAACTACATACAGACGCGTGCAAATATGGGTTTGGGGCTGTGGTATTACAAAAATCAAATGATGACCAGAAGTTGCATCCAGTTTTTTATTTATCATTGATAGTGATAGCAGTGGTGAAGGCCTTACATATTTGTGTATATTTGTTAGATAAAAAATTTAAAATTGTCACGGATTGTGAAGCATTTAAAAATACTACGGATATAAAGGAGGTGGTTCCAAAAATTAGGTGATGGGTTATGTTATGGAACACCACCTGTCTACAAGAATGAAGCATGTCGATTCACTAACTCGGAATGCTATTTTGTTAATATCTGCAGAAGAAAAACTACAAGTTAAAATTAAAAAATGTCAACAAAAGAATGAAGATTTACAACTTGTGTTTGAAATTTTGAAAACCCAACCATACAATAATTTCTTTCTACGAAATGGTGTGCTATATAAACATCGAGATGGACTAGATTTATTAGTATTGCCGAGAAGTATGGAGGTTGAGATTATTAAACAATACCATGAAAATGGACATTTTGCGGTAAAGAAAGTAGAGAAGATGATACAACAAAACTATTACATTATTAAATTAAGAGAGAAAATTACCAAGCACATAAAAAATTGTATTGCCTGCATATTAGCGGAAAGGAAAAACGGCAAAGAAGAAGGATTACTTCATCCAATAGAGAAAGATGATGTGCCACTCCAAACATTTCACGTGGATCACCAAGGCCCTATGGTGGCAACGAACAAATCTTAAACACATAATAAACACATTCTGTTGTAGTCGATTCATTTACGAAATTTACGTGGATATTTCCTACGAAGTCTAAAGGATTATCAGTGACAGAGGAACTGCTTTTTTATCAAAAGTATTTGGTAGTTATTGCGAAAACAAGAAAATTGAATATCACATAGGAACAATGGGGATGCCAATAGCAAACGGCCAAGTTGAAAGGATCAACAGATGTATCATTCCGGCACTCTCTAAAGCTTCACTTAATGATCCAGAGAAATGGTATAAATATGTGCCACTATTGCAAAATGTACTAAATAGTACATTCCATCGAAGCATTTCGATAAGCCCATTTAAATTATTTTTTGGAGTGGAAATGAGACGTAGAGAAGACGTATATATGGCCGAAATATTAGAAGAAGAATTTATATCCAATTTCATAGAACAGCGAAACGAAGACCAAGAAACAGATTACTCGCATTCAAAAGGAAAGCAAAATATCATTCGATAAAAATCGTAAACCAGCTATTGAATTCAAAGTAGGAGAGTTAGTAATAGTGAAAAGAACTTAATTTAGTACTGGAAACAAATTAAATAAAAAATTTCTTGGTCCATACAAAATAATAAAAGTATTGCCAAAGGATAGATATGACGTTGAGCAGGAAGGAAGGTCATCACGAAGGACCGAGAAAAACTTCAACTGTAGCCGAATACATCAAACCATAGTCATCTGAGCCAGATGAACATTAGGATGGCAGAATGTGGAAGATAAAATAATGAAGTAAATAGAGTTTGTTTGTATAAATTTAAATTAAAAGTAGCTTGCCAAAAATTGGTTGAAATCATAAATTTAAATTAAAAGTAGCTTGTCAAAAATTAATTGAAATTATGAATTTACAAATTAAAAGTAGCTTGTAAAAAATAGGTTAAAATTATAAATTCAAAATTAGCTTGTCAAAAATAGGTTGTTGCGAAAAAGCAAGCAACATGAGTTCGGAGTAGTAAAAAATAATCGTCGATATTCCTACTTTCTGTAATTCAGTCTGAAAAATAATAAAGAAGAAGAAAGTTGGAAAAAAAAAGAAGACTGTTTTAATTTTTTATTTGAGCATTGGTCTAAGGTTCCTACATTAATATATATTTGGTATTTAGTAGTAAGTTTAGTATAAATTTAATATACATATCTATGTATATTTGCCTCTTAATAACAAATGGTAATAGCATATTTGGAAAAGTTTTTAATTGATAATCGTTAGATGGAAGGTTAGAATCTGCTTTGAAGACTGTTACATATAGGTAGTTTAGTTAAAACATATAGGTAATTTGAATATTCATAGTATATGTACAAACCATAGTTCTAGAAATGATAAGCTTCACCCAAATTATTTTAAAATACCGAAAAATTAAAAATATAATATTTTAAGCACCCGTTAGTATGTTCATAAGTGACAGACTATCAACATACTAACGTGTTCGTATGGGTATCTAAGAGTTGACAAAGGCAACTGTATTCTCCCTCTTTTTGATTTTAATTTCAAATCGTTTTTTTTTATTCTGTCTTTTTCATGCATGATAATTTTTTATTACCATCCACTTTTTATATTAAGTTACCTAATTTAATTACAAAATATTTTTATAGTGTTTTTTCATTTCTTCTTATTAGTACCTATACATATTTAGTGTGTTTGACTTTGGTACGATTCCGGATGGAAACATAATATTTTTTTGTATATAAATTACAAATAATAACTTACTTATTATGCAACAAATAATAAAAAGCAATATTATTTACTGCATTATTTGGCAAAAATTATATATTATTCCAAATTGCAAAAACAAATACCTATGTACATTATGTGTATAAAAATAAAATCTACCATAATTAACTCCATCATTCTATGACGAGCCTAGTCATAACAGCTAGTTTTTAATAATTAAATTTAATAATAATATTTATTTTCTTATACTATATGAAATGTATTTATTGTTGGTATCCTACTATGTTTGTATCTCATTCGTGTATATATATAGAAAAAAGTTGTTTTTCATAGATAAATTTTGCGTAGTGATCATAATATTACTGTTTAATATGATTAAAAGTAGGTATGTATACATATATTCAATTTCTAGTGCAATAATAAATATTTTAACCACTTTTTCATAAGTCATTTTATCATAGATAAAGAAAATAAAATAGTATAAGGGTAAAATTTATAGAAAATTTTTTTAGTTTGTGATTAGGTAAAATATAGGAAAATCCGTTAAAATGCATATAGTAATGAGCTTGTAATTCTATATTATTGTGTGTTATTGTGATTCTCGTGAAAAATATAACCGCAAATTTTTAATTAATCCTATACTTTGTTTATGAACAGGTGAGTTCAAAGTATTCAGGAAATAATTAATAACGAACGGTTTGTAGTTGTAGGTACATTGTGTTAAATCGAGGGGTGTTTTATCGACCTCTTTCAACTATAATACCGACTTAATACTATAATTGAAAGCTAGAAAGTTCCGTTTGAATGATTTAAGTGTGCAAAGGTAACTACGTAATTTAGTAGATGGATATGTTCGTACATATTATGCGCAACTTACTCACTTTTTTGATGTAAAATGAAAAAAATATGTTTGTAAAATGAAAGTGTTTAGTTTTTTTTTCATTTTAAATTTACGCAACATTATTATTTTTAAGTATAAGAAAATAAGTTAACATGATAAAACCTGTTTTAAAAAAGTTAATATGAAATGTATTTATTGTTTGTATCATGTCACATAATGTATTACATTCGTGCGTACAATCTACATAATACATATAAAAAAAATCAGCTATCTCTACCATAGGACCGACCGCAACTACACGAAAAGTACAATGCCAAAATTTATAGAATTTTTACATAATAATTTATACCAAAGCAAAATAACCTATAATAATTTAAAACGTTTTGTTTTATTCAATAACAATAATAAGCAATGAAATCGAAAATATATGTGCATTCATTCATACATCCATTTACATTATTATGTAATCCTAATCATATACCTACATGATTTTTTTTCATTCAAAAATATTAGAAGTAAAAAATAATAAAAACTGTATACAAATACAAAACAAACATAAGATTAATATTGAATCTGCTAACAAAAATTTTACCGTTTTAATTTTATATCATCAACAAAAGAATAATATGCATAGATATATAAGTACATGCATACATAAAGTACATGCATAATACATACAAAAAACGAGGAAGAATACAGTTGCCTTTGTCAACTCTTAGATACCCGTACGAACCGTTAGTATGTTAACAGCCTGTCACTCTGCTCACAATATTATTTTTTTAATATTTTATTATTTTAAAATAATTTGGGCGAATTTTATAATTTCTAGAACTATGGGTTGTACATATATTCAAACTATATGTTTATATGTACATTCTTCAAAAGCAGATTCTAACCCTTCACATAACGATTATCAATCCAAAACTTTTTCAAATATTCTATAGTACCATTTAATACTAAGCGGTAAATGAAATGAATTTAAATTTACTTAGTACAAAATAGTAAATATAATTTTAAATATTATATTATATTATATTTAAATATTCCATTGACAGAATAATTTCTTATAAGTACAATAAAATACATATATGTATGTAAATACGGCGCTATATAATATACATCTATACTCTTTATCATTCATTCACTAGTGACATATACGATATGTAAATAAACATGATATTATATACGTATGGATATATATTAATATCATATAAATAAAAATTCTTCAAGCAACCGTTATGTTGTTTATTTATTTACATTTTTTTGTACTACGCATTGTATCCTCAACAATTTCAAGTTATTGAGTAAAACAAAATGGAAAAAATTCGTTTTAAAGAAATTTGTTAGAAAATTTGAAAAAATCAAGTAACACTTTCATCAATTATAAAGTAACCCTATATTATTATAAAAAGTTGTTAACAGAAATAAGAGTATGATGTCGAAGCTTTAATTTTTGTGTATTACTTCAAAAAAATTTTAACAGGTGTTCAAGTTACAGGTGTTTAAAAATAGGAAATTTTCAGTTTTTGACTCCTTACAGCTCCTAAACGGGGGGTGATACAAAAAAAATTTCTGAAATGACTCATACTTATTTTCAAAGATCTAACTTCTGTCAAAATTTCAAGTTTTCAACTTAAACGGTTTAGAAGATAGAAGGGTTAAAGGATTTTGCAAAATTTTGGTTTCGCATAACGGTAAATTAAGACACCGTATGCCACAAATATATATTTATTGTATATATACTTTTGAAGGTAATAAAAGTAGTAATAGTTTGGCGTTTTCAAAATGAAGATATACCTTATACAACTTGTGCTATAACAATTTAAATATAGAGCTTTTTTGAACCTTTGGGGAGCTGTAGCTCCGTAACGGGTGGGGCTACAAAAAAAAGTTATTAAAAATAAAATTAATATTTTTATGAGATCTATCAGTAGTTAAAATTTCATAGCTCTATTGCAAAAAAAATGTGGGGATCTAAAAGTTAGGTGTTCGAGAGCTACCCTAAGGCTTGGTCCAAACTCAACCAAAAAAAATAGGGAACCTACAAATTACTCCCAAAATATTTTGTGTAAATTTCAAGATTCTAGCTTTCTTAGTTTTTGAGTTAGCGTGCTGACGGACGGACGGACGGACGGACGGACATGGCTCAAAAGTCTTAGAATTTTTTTCTGATCCGATCCATACCTTTGAAGGTATATCTAGCTCGCTTATTTCGAGGTGTTACAAACGGAGGAGTAATTTTATTATACCCGATCCTATCGTACGGGTATAAAAATTGTTCATATAAATTGATATGGAGTGTGTATGGAGAATTCATATGAAATTTGGACTTAGAAAAAAAATTAAATAAAATTTAAAATTAGTCGGATCAAAAAATGTTCTAAGACAAAGTTATTGCCTTTTACTTGTGTAACAACTTTTTCTTAATGATTTTTCTCATGAAATTTTTATGTTACGAAATATTCGTAAAAAAACTTAAAAAGTACACTACTAAACTACCACTTGCGGTTGTCCGATTTGCTCCAAAAGCTTATCAATCCGAGATATTTACGTCAAAACCTTAAATATGAAATTGCAAAAAATTGCGCTCAGTCGTTTAAGCTGTACACGTGCCCTCAGACATATCCACGCACGCACGCACGCACACACACACACACACACACACACACGCACAGACATCATGCTAAAAATAATTTACAGACTTTTCCACACCGGAGTAGTGCATATTTGCCAAAATCTCAGGTACAAATTTTTAGTATGAAAACAATACCTACCTTATACATTAATGTATGCGGTCGGTAAAAATTTACATGAAATAAAATTATAATAATTATAAATACTAAAAATTAAACTGCTGTGCTGATAGAGTTCTCTTGAATTACGCCACTGCTTCAGTTTAGTTAGTTTAGTCAAGTTTAGTTAATTAATTTTCAAGGTAAATGCAAGTTGAAAATTAATTAATAAAGTTAATTTTCAACGTAAATGCAATTTTTAGAATGCATTAAAAAGAACAAGAAAAATATTGTAATACGTGTAATTCCATAAAAAAAAATATTGTGTAAATTAATACAAAACTTTTATTTATGTTTAGTTGAGTTGAACAAATTAGAGTTATTAAGAATTGAGTTAAAAGTACTGATAAAACCAATAAACTAATAAATAAAATATTAACATTTTAATTAAGTAATATAATTGGCAAATATAAATAACTGAAATATAAATTTTTAAAAAGAAAAAAAATAATTATAAAAAAAAATAAAAATTTCTTAAAATATAAAAGTTTTTTTAGCAAAAAAGGTTAGATGTTAAACATAAAAAAAAATTAAAAAACGTTTAAATTATTTAAATTAAAAAAACAAACAATCCCCGTAAAAAAATTTTTTTTTAGAACTTGATTTAAATACAGAATTAAATACATACAAATGAAAAAACTTTTTGTGATCAATGTATTTTATTAAAATCAATATGCATACATAATTGAATCGTATCAACTTAACTAAAATAAAAAAAGCGAAAGTAAAAATGCAAAAAATAAATAAAAAAAATATTTTATGTATAGAATATTAAGTTATTACTAATATCTTCTTTATTTATCCATGAATCGTGTTTTTTATCAAAACCATCCTAAACCTAAAACTTGATTTCCTTTTCTTTTTAAATTTCTTTCTAGAATATCCACATGTGGATTTTTTAACTGGTGTTAATTAAGAATTTCCATGTGCGGCACATAGTTGATCCTAAATGACTCAGAACCACTTCTTTTATAATTATAGAAAACCTTCGATTTTAAAAGCATTGCTCCTCTATAAATACTATTAACCCAAAATTTGGCGTTCCGATTAATATTTTTGGTAAAGTGAGGAATATAGATCCTCATTTCTAAGAATATTATTTCTCTAATCGTATTTTCAACAAATTCAACGTTTTGGTTTCTAAAGCATGGTGGCCAATCAAATCAAAGATCTTAAAAAAGTTATATCTCCTCAGGATGGGAGGACAGAAACAAATCCAGGAAGTAGCCCTTTCTAAGGCAAACCCAGGAACGATCAAAGATTCTTGTGGGACTGCTGACAAGTTGCTCTAGGTGAAATAATGAAGCGATGAGTTCATCTTGTTTCCCAATTGAATTGTAGTGAGAAGAGCTATTACTTGAAAAATAAAGCTAGTCTGAGTTCTGAACATTGAAATCTTCCGCCAGTAATTTGAGTATCTGGATGCAAGACCAAAAGCTTGTTCCTCTGGAAATTTGATTTTAATATAATAGATTGGAGCACTTGTAGTTATGTAGAATGCTAGAAGCAGTATCATTTTTATAAAGAGTGCAATCCCTTTTCAAGGCACAAAATTTGACACAATCAATTATTTCGAATAGCAAAGTTGTCATCTGGTCCTTTAGGTTAACCAGATTCTTTATATCAATATTTCTGTATAATAGTTTCTGTACAACTGTCAACAACTCCTTTACAACCCATTTACAAAAAAATTATTAAATATATAAAGACGTAATTCTTAAGAAATTCACATTTCCACGGGCAATTCCATCGGCAATTTTCGTTGCATGAAGGTTTTATTGTCTTCTTCAAACTGTTGAACGTTTTCATAAATCATTTGCAAACTATATAATCAACAAACAAATTGTGTTGTCAAGCTCACGATATATAAATCGTACGCATATAAATTTTTTTTAATTCAGTTTTTTTTTTTTTATTATTTAACTTAAAATACTTAATTTTAAATTTTAATTTGATATTTAATCTTTCTAGTAAATTTTGAAAAAAATTTTGAAATAATGTATTTATTAGTTTTGTCCGGCCGTCCCTCCCTCTTTACAAAAACTTCGGTGTTTATAAAACTTCTACACGGTTTAAAATAAAGCAATGAAGTTTTAACTATGGATAGGCATTGCCAAAAAAAACTAATTTTGGAACAACTTTTTTCTGTAGCCCCACATGTTACGGAGGTAGAGCCCTACAAAGTTCGAAAAAGCCCTATATTTAAATTGTTATAACACAGGTTCTGTAAAGTATATATTCTATCTGGAAACGCCAAATGATAGCTGGGTTTACAGGCTTTATAAACACATATAAAATAAATATGTGGCCCCCGCCCCTTTAGGAGCTGCAAAGGGTCAAAAACTAAAAATTCTCTATTTTTTAACACTTGTAACTTGAGCATGTGCCCAAAAATTCTTGAAGTAATATACAAATTAAATAGTAATATAAGTTGAATATATTATACAAATTAAATAGTAATATAAGTTGAATATATTATACAAATTCAATAGTAATATAAGTTGAATATATTATACAAGTTGAAGTAATATATTAATTAAAGCTCCAACATTTTATTTTTGTATGAGTTAATTATTTTTCTTAATAATATAAGGTTACCTTAAAATTGACAAAAGTGTGACTTGATTTTTGCCAATTTCTCTAACAAATTATTGTAACGATTTCTTTCAATTTTTGTATTATCATAAATTTATTTTATTCACTATACCTACTTAATATTTATGTACTCTTTACCAAAAACTAATTTTGTAAATGTGTTTTATTGAAATCCCTTGGTTATTTCATTACTTGTTTTTATTAAATTATATAATTTTTACTTTCATTCATTTTAAAGTTTTTATACAAAGTTACAAACTTTTATGTAGATTTCTGCAACATATACGCATACGCCTTGTGTTTAACAAATACCAGCTTTCCTTGTCCTATGTTAAACACAAGTTACTAGTCAGAATGATAATTTTCTCGCTACACACTCGTTTCATACTTGGTACCTAAAAGAGGTACCGACATTTATGTATATTTAAAATGGCATAGTTTTCAACACTCTTAATAAATTCAAATGTTCTAGCCCAACCTTCCACTATGTTTGAGTAAAAATCGCCGTTGGAAAGCAAATAATACATTTCTGCTTCTTATACAGATCACCCAACTGAAGTGAAGAACGAACTGTCGGGGAAATTGAAAATATCTCAAACCAGAACAACGAAATTTTGGATTCATCATCAGAAACTGAAAATATTCTGGCGGGTGATTTCAATATTAATAACAGAGATTGGCTTCACTCTTTCAACAACACTTGTCTGAGTCAAAACTCAACTGGGAAAGAAGTTGAACTATTCTCATCTCTGCTCCACTTTTATTATCTTGTTCAAAATCCCACCAGGATCCGTGACTGTGCTGATCAAGAAAGTCGCCTCTTGGATCTGTTCCTGACCACACACCCTGAAAATATGTGGTTTCAGTTAGTTGCCCCTCAGATTACTCCGACCATTGTTTGGTAAAAACAAGTTTCTGGGTAGGCACAATAACCAATCAAAGAACTCATCCCAAAAATAGTCATACGAACTGGGATGGCCTTAAATGAGGTTATTTATATTTCACTCCATGAGAACTATTAAATAGAAATTCAAATCTTGGTTTAATCGCATCCAGTGGAGCCATTCTTCAAAAGGAGGAGACTTTTAACCTATACCAAAGCAATAGGTCTCAGGACAAACTATTTAGTGGTTCGGAGCAGATGCAAGAGTAAACAACAAGCTAACTTTTTTATTTAACACAAGGTTGAAACATAAACGTATTCACATGCCGAAGAATAGCAAATCCTTTTAGACATTTGCAAAAAGTTTAAAAGAAGACATTAGAAAGTCTTCGCTAAAATTTACTTCAGGACGATAGCAGTGATGCAAATCTTGAAAAATATCGATACAAAAAAAAATAGCCTCTCCAGATGGTATCACTCCATGGTTCTTAAAAATACCTATTCAAATATTTCAAAACCTCCACGTAACTTTTTCTACCTTTCCTTTACTCCGGGTATTCAACTTGTCCAATGGAAGGTTGCAAATGTTTTCTCAATACCACAAAAAAGTAACAAAAGTGATCCCTCTAAGTACCGTCCTATTCCAATAACATCGGTTCTTTTCAAAGTAATGGAAAAAATTATAAACCTGAAGCTTGTGAAATACCTAAATCTTTCGGGTTTGCTTTATAATCGACAATACGGGTTCAAAGTCCGTCGTTCTACCGGTGATCTCATGACTGATCTTTGTGAAAAGTTGTGGTGGCTTTGGATATTTTTAAGGCTGTCGACCGAGTCTGGTATGATGTTTACTAGCAAAATGCAAAATATTAGGTTTAGGTAGGGTCTTTTAAAATGGATTGGATATTTCCTTTCGAATTACACGATTCGGGTACTTTTCGATGGGTATTCATCTGAAATTTTATGGTAAATACTGGTGTCCCTCAGAGATCGGTTATATATCCCATTCTCTTTTTAATATTTATCAATGACCTACTTTCAATAACCTCCAAGCCAATCATTAGTTTCGCAGAAAACAGCACCCTTGTAGCTTCCTATGAATTTCATAGCCGCTGCAACATTAATCACCAGAGAGCAGCAGAAAATTGCACTATAAGTATGCTAAATATTGCTTTAGCTTAAATTCAAAAATACGGTGAAGTCAACAACACCAAAAACACAACGATATTCATTGTCATCTAACTCAAAACGTACTGCTCAAGTCGCCAGCCTTTCAATAGGATAGTTTTGAGTTGAAACCCAGGTCAGGGTCATAAATAAAAGAAATGTAGTAATTTTAGATCGTATTTTATTATATCGTATAATTAATAATAAGAATAATAATATCATACAGTGGAGCTATCTTTAGTTATATCATGCAGAAATGTGTTATATACCACTGCACGTTGCAAGCTACTGATGGCCCTGACTCTGTAGTAAATAATAACAATATTAGTTATTAATACTAATACCAATAATAATAGTTTCTAGAGTAATAGTGCGGTTTCACTAATTACCTCATGGAGGAAGGTGTTATATACTACCGTATGTTGTAACTATTTTAACGAATATTATCAATGTTAGAAATAATAGGCGGATTCTTTTTGCTCCTTTCAGTCCCACTCCCATTTCAATGTTTCCGCATGGTATTGTGGCCCTAGCCAACTTCCTAGCCAATATACTACGTTAGCAGGTTAGGGGTTTCATCCCATTATATCGGCTAAAGGAGGGAGGTAGGTTTAGTCAGTAAGAATCTGACACTACCAAGAGCGAATTCTTCGTGTCTTTGGAAGAATCCCACCTCCCTTAGAAAAAAACAAAATCTCTCGTAAAGTAGCAACTACTATACCCAACCTGACATTCCAGGAAGAAGCTCTGCAGCAGTCAACATATTTAAAAATTCTGGGCATTGAGGTAAATCAAAAATTGACTTGGTCAAATCATATTTTTGGTCTATTTAAAGATGCTGCTAAATGTTTGAGTTCCTTGTACCCCTGTAAAGCTTACTTTTTTTCAACCAAACTAATCAATATTTATAAAAATTACGTTAGGCCCAAAATGGAGTATAATGCACATATTACCCAAACAGCGCCAGATTATCTCGTTAAAGTGCAAAACAGAGCTATACGTCTTATTGGCGACTCCAGTCTTACCTCACGCTCACTCCACTCTGCCATCGCCGCTCTTTCGGTTCATTGAGCTTGTTTTATAATTACCTTGTAGGGGTAAACACCTTTTCTAAAGAAATAAAACAAATAAAGCCTTCACTCAAAATTTTCCAAAGTGAAACAAGAAGTGCCCTAGATTCCAACCTCTACACTGCCAACTGTCAAGATAACATAACATAGTATTTGAAAATTTGTTTGTGTACGAATTTTTTCCTTCATCTTCCATAATCTTAATTATATCAAACGCAATCTCCCAAGTTCAATCTCCCTTCATCCTTTTTCCCAAAAGCAAAGGACCCATATATCATTGTTTTGAGGTGCCCATCCTAAAGTTGTGTTCTAAAAGGGTCGTTGCGATTGATTAAAGTACCCAGAGGAACCTAGATTTTGCTAGATTTTGCTTCCTTCATATCTTCATAAAGCTTTTAGATATAGACAAGGAATTTCGACGGAAGAAAGATCTTTTAGAAATAATATAAATAAATTCACTCAGAATTTTTTTTGTACCAGCACCTGTTTAAGAGCTATTAGGGCTCAAAAAATAAAAATTTGCTATATTTAGAGACCTGTACAAATTTTTTAAAATAAAAGTCAAAAATTAAAGCTCCAGATTATATTTTACATGTATTAGCAGCTTTTGTTAATTATGTAGGTTTGTCTTAAAATTGAGGTAAGTGTCTGTTGCTTTTTAACAATTTTGTCTTATATACAAAATTCTTAAAAAATTTATAAATTTTGGTACAAATCATAATATTCTAAACTGAAAAATATACGCCTTTCAAACCTGTTGGTTTACATTCCAACTTATTTAACTTAAGTTCAAAAATTTAAATAAAATTAGGCACCAAATATGTTATTTTTAAATATAGATTTTATTCAATAAATTTTTTAATAGAAAAAAAATTAAATAATTAGACTTACTTGCTTCTGCTGTTGGTTTTACTCTAGAAGGTTTAGCAAAACACGTTTTCAATTGTGATAACATTTTTTTCAAATTTGTAACTAAATATTTCAAGTATTTTTAAAAGTAACTGCGAAACATAAAATTTTTACATCATCTTTAATTTTATTTAAAAACAAATTCGATTTAGTCAGTTTCTTTTATTAAATTGTCATGTTACAAATCATAATTACAAATTTAGACTTAATGATAGAGTTAGACAAACAAGACACGAAATTTTTAATGGAATATAAACACAGTACAGTCGCAGAATACGGAAGAATGAACCGATAAACAGATTTTAGTTAATCTAGATAATAATTTAGTTAATCTTTAGATAATAAAATTAGTTATCTCTTCCCACCTTCAAAAACACTTTACATCAAAACTTTTTAAATTTACTGACCTAAGACAATTAATTCCAACCATTTCATAAATTTACTTTTCATAAATTTATTCAAATGTGATATTATAATTTTTATACCCTACACATTAAGTATAGGGTATATTAACTTTGGTATGGTATTTGTAATCACTAAAACCGCACAAGCATATATTCGAAATTAATAAAGATAGAAACTTCAAATTTGGTACTAGGATGTTGTTTCCTGAATCCCTGATTTGTCTAAAATTTGCCATGAATTGGTGGAGCTGTTCGGTTACCTCCCACACAACTCCCAAAACCGAACAAACACATCTTCGAAATTAATAAAGATAAAAGCTTCAAATTTGACACGAGCGTGCTGTTTCCTGAATCCCTGATTTGCCTAAAATTTGAGATGAATCGGAGTGGTTGGTCGGGTACCTCGCATACAACTCCCAAAACCGAACAAGGATATCTTCGAAATTAATAAAGATAGAAACTGCAAATTTGATACGAGGGTGTTGTTTGGAATGGTTGTTCGGGTATCTCCCACACAACTCCCAAGACCGAACAAGCATATCTTGGAAATTAATAAATATAAAAACTTGAATTTTGATATAAGAGTATTCTATACTGTTCTGATAATGTCTCTAAAATTTGGGATGAATTGGGGAGGGGGTCCGGATGCCTTCACACACTTCCCAAGACCTAACAAGCATATCTTCGAATTTAATAAAGATAGAAACCTGAAATTTTGTACGGGTAAGTCGGTTGCATCGACTTACTGTTACATTTACTTGTTTTGTATTAATTTTGACAAAAAAGTCATTGTAATTTAATTACATAATAATGTTCATATATTCATAATTCTACATTAAGTATTTAAAAAATATTTTGATTATGTCATCAAGTTTTATTTTTTTTTTGTAGTACGGTTTATTGCTTACATACATATCATTAAGAATTATAAAATTTACTTAAGAGTATAAGTTTTTTTTGTAGGTAATCAAATTTTGTATTTTGTTTTTTATATAAATTAGTCATTAAGAATTACAATCATATTTCATGTATTTTTTCAATATCAATGTTATAATATCTGTTCTTTTTGTTTTTTTTTTTTTAAATATGTATATTTTTTTAAACCTTGTTTTGGTAATTAAAATAAAAATAATCTTGAAATATTAAAACTACACGTATGTTAATTAAGTAACAAATTTCAGATCTCTAAACTGAAACTGATTTGCTTCATTTAAAAGCTCCGGCTCTATACAAACATTTTTTGATATATAAATTTTTCAATTTTTTTTTTTTCTAGAATAACATTGGAATATCACGTCAACTAAATGATTCTAATTTAACTGTAGTAATAACATTTTAGCTCGCTTAATGTACCATAAGTAGGACACTTAACGTAAATCCATTTTTCAAGCATAGTGGTCGCTATTTTTAAAAATTTTATAAAAATTTTGCAACATTTTTGTATGTTTAGACGCAGTTTTATGGAAAAAATTGTAGGCCGTTTTTAAATCTTTTATAACTAGAAAAATACTCTCCTTTTTTGTTTCATCCTTAAAACTACTTCATCTGGTACATTAAAATTTAAAAAATGTTAATATTTTAATAAATCTTTTAGTTATAACCTTGAAATTTTGAAAAGAGATCATTCAAAATTCAAAAGCAAGAAGATTATTCAGAATAAACCCAGTTACTTAAAAAATTTTAAATTAATTTAAATTAATTGAAATTACAATTTTGTACTTCCTTTAACTTAAAGTATTCTCCGTAGATTAGGAAATCTGGCAGTGATTCTTGAAAGTGTTCTGGAAAGATGGTATACCTGTAAGTGGAATTTCCTAAATTAGGAAATTGTTGCAAGGACCCCGTTACTACCTCTTATCTTATGAAAAAGATGTCTTTTACACAGAATCAACAATTGACAATTGGGTGGTGTTATTAGGCGTAGACGTGCTAGAAAATGGCGTAGGCGTAGACGTGCTAAGTATGAATGTGAATTTTAACTGCTCTGATTTCGCAGAAGACTCTGACATGGATTTGAGACGCTTTCATAGCTTCTGTTGTCAAAATAATATCATCGTAATGGTGTCATAAATGTAAGGATTTTAACACCAAATCTTGTCGAATAGGTTTTTTTTCGTTTTGAAAGAGCACTACCGACCGAGAGTCTAGCAGTCAAGTGTTTTTGTATTCTAAAATTTGTATTCTATTTACTTCCGCAAGCTAAAATTTTTTGAAATTGAAACTACCGAAAATATCTCGTTAGTTTCTTTTTCCAAGATTTGGGTTTGGAATCTGCTTTTTCCGCCAAAATGGTATTTCATAGTGGCATAAATGTAGTGAAACGTAATATCAACTCTAGCCGAATAGGTTCTCGTACGTTTTGAAGGTACACTACGAATCTTGAGTCCAATATTTCTGACAAGTTAGCTCAGCGCTTATCAACATTGAGTTACATATAATTTCATTATTTCTAATTTAAGAAAAGTTCATATCAAATATTTTTTTCTAACAGACCTTAATTAATATTTAATTTAGGATGTTCCGCCAGAGACTCTTTTAATATATCTAATATAATTATATTTTATATATTTATTATATATATTTTCTTTATTATAAATAGCTTTGAATAGCAACAATTTCAACTAAGGCAGTAGTTCAAAATCTCTGGTGCAGGATTTTCAATTCTTTATAAAAGATCTCCACACTTGCAAAATTGAACTTAAGGATGCGATTAAAGGATTCAGTACAATGAGTATTTCCAGTCCAACAAGCAATACCGAAGATGCAAATTGTAAAAAAGAGCTCGCTGAAATTAAAAATAGTGTAGCTTACTCTCCAAATTATGACATTTTTGATATTGTTTTCGTTAAAATAACACTTCTATAGAAAAACAGTCATTTAATGAGTAAAAAATCTTACAGGTACAGCTTTTCAATTTTTATAAAATACTATCACAAATCCGAGTTCTTACAATTAAATTTCAAAATAACACCAATTACTTGCAAAAATATTACTCCACGTAATATCAATTAACGAGAAGTTTGGTATTGATGTTGTAAAATTGATCTGTCAAAAGAATCTTAGTCTCTCTTACTTTCTGGGGATATCAGTGTAAAATGGAAACTGTTAAAGTTCGAAAAAGTTGTAAAAAAATAGGATTAAAAAATAAAAATTATAACAATAAATTTATGAATAATAGTACTAATATCAAAAATTCGATCAGAATTAAATATAAAAACCAAAAAAAGATATTTAAATCCATTGGATAGATACCGAATTAATTAATCTAATAAAACAAAAAATTACTGGTATGGTATAATAAGTCAACAAAAAACTATGAAAATAAATAGATTAAAAATAAATATAAATACTGGTTAAATATGTTAACAACTATGAAAAGGAACAAAAAAAAAATTGTACTACGAAAGAAAATTTAATAAACGAAAAATAATCCTAGAAAAACTTTGAATAACATTAAAGACATTATCGTTCTAAAGGATAATTGTAAAGAAAATAAAATATTTAATGGTAATTTATCTACTGGAAAAAAATATGTGAAAATAAATAGCTTTAATGATTATTACAGCACAATTGGAGAATCCTTAGCAAAAAACGAAACACGAAATTTTTTATCAAAATCGACATATTAAATTATCGACTTAATTTTAAAAATGTAAATGACAAGGACATTAAAAATTACATTACAAAACTTAAAAATACAAAACCAAGAGGAGCTGACGAAATCCTAACGGAAACATTGCTGTATCTCTGAATTGACACCTTACATAACATCACTAATCAGCACCTCATTGAATACCCTTACATTTCCAGAAAATTTAAAAATTAACAAAGTAACGCCAATCCAAAAGAATATAGACGATGATAGTATATCCAACTTCAGACCAATCTCAGTATCTTCCATTATCGAAAAAATTATAGAAAGTATTGTTAATGATCAGCTAACACACTATTTGGAGAAATACAACATTATAAGTAGTAAACGATGTTCCGGAAATAGTAAACGATATGCCGATATTTCGGATTCTGGATTTCGGAAAAAAGCTAACACCACAAGTGCAATATTTAACATGATATCATATATCGAAAAAAATAAGATAGCTATTGTATTGTATTTTATAACCAAAAGCTTTTGAGACATTTGATAGGAAAATTTTACTAAAAACATTAAGTAACATGGGTGTAATTGGAACAACTCACAAATTGTTTAAAAACTATTTCAATAATATATGGATCATATACATCCATGGACAGATATGTATATATATGCTGATGATCTAGCAATCGTATATAGTGACAAACATTACTAAAGTATGCAACACAAAATAAATGCAGATAACATAGAAATATTGAAAATGATAAATAAATATAAACTTACAATGAATGTTAATAAAACCAAATATTTACTATTGAAAACCCAAAATAAAGAAAAACTAGATTTAAAGTAATAACATCAAAATGAATATAGGGCAAATCATTAAAAATATTTAAGACTTAGTATCGACAAAGATCTAAATTGGAATATACATATTAATGAAACTATGCACTAAAATGTAGGAGAATAACGGAAATTTTCAGAAGAATATCTGACATAGTTCCATATATAGACGTGACGTAAAAAGATCCATCTACTACAGTTTGTTTCATTCAAATATAACATATGGATCATTAATCTGAGGAGTAAGCTCGTCTCAAAATATAAAGAAACTTCAAACAAATCAAAATAAAGCAATTAAAAACATATTCAATCTAGAAGTAGAACAAGCTCAACATAGTTACATATACAAGAAATTTAATATAAATACAATACAACAACAACTCAAAATCTTACAAGCCGAACATATATTAAAAATCCTAAATAAATAGATTGGTAATCTCAAATACAAATTTTTTGCGAAAAATACAATGGAAGCGAAACTCACGGTCACTAATTTAAAAAGATTAGTAGTTCATATTTGAAATAGGAGAAAAAAAAAAATTTTAAGTTTGGAATATAAAAAATACTAGCAGAGTACCCGGAGTATTTTGTTATCTTTATGAAATAAAAATTATTAACTTTTGCTTTTGTGTTAATGCAATTTAATTAATATAGTTCACGTATTACTATGCATTTACAGATGCTGATAGTTAATATTTTAGTTTTTATTACATTTAATTACATTTCATTAAATTTTTTTTAGCAGAAGAATAAGAGACAATTCGTCTACAAAAAATCTTTAAAGAAATCAGTAATCTATTGAGAATACTACTAGGGCGAAGTGAGTTTCCATAATAAATTCACTAATATCGAAACATATAATCACATTTCAATTATAAAAGACCATAATGTAATACATTTTCTTTTGTAAGTAATGTCATTGCATGTTTGTATGAATTATCCTTTTACACACATTTTGAAAAATTTCATTCCGAAAAGTTTCACTCAGTCCGTTCGTCTGTTTAACATATTGCAACCAAGTTTCTTCGGTACACCATTAAAGCTAAGAAGAACATTTGTGCAAATTTCAACTCAATCGGTCAAACCGTTTAGGCATGTCAACGAAAAAACCAAAAAACTTTAAAAGGCTTTTAACTATATATACTTCGCTAGTACATTTTCTAATTCTGACCCTATTGTAGTTAGATACCAATTCCTCAATATCTTAACAGTAATCTTAACTTTGAACTTAAATTTGATGGAAAACTTATTAAAAACATACTTGGAAAACATCGACTATAATTCTTTTTAGTTCCTGTTTAGCCTGATTTAGTCCCTGAGATAATTTTAAAAATTGTTCTAGCTCTCTAACAGTACCTTTGTTACTATTTTTTAGAACTTCCTTGTCAATAGGTATATTTCCAGATCTATGAAAGGAAGCCTATTAGAACACTACATAAAAAAAATGCTTAAAACTATGTTATTAAATACCATCCTATATATCGTATACACCAAACATTTTTCGCAAACTATCGTATGCACCAAATATTTTTGAGAAAATAATTTTTGACAATATATATTCGAGTTACGTTAAAATTATAGAACCTAATCAAAATGGCTTTGCCCAAAAAGATCAATCATAAGAAACCTAGTTAAAACAACTTCTACCTAAAAATGAGCGTTTCTTATCGTTCAAAATGGACTCAGAGTCAATCAGTCTGTGTTCTGTAACAGCCCTCTACTTTTTATACTGAGTATTTATAATTGAGTTAGTTCAAAAACAGTTTCTTCTATTCGCATTTAGAAACCAATATAACCCTTCAGACTTTTTAAAGCTTCCAAGGTACACAACAATACCTATATTCTTAAACATACTCCCTTTGTCCTCACGTATAGACAAATATTTTTATCATGTTTTACTTTTGAGATTCTAAATAATAATATTGCTATCCAATCTTTTAATTACAAATTTAGACTTAATGATAGAGTAAGACAAACAAGATACCCGAAATTTTTAATGGAATATAAACACAATACAAAATAGGGAAGAATTGAACCGATAAACAGATGTTGTATTACATTCAATAAAATTAGTTATCATTATTCTTCAACAATTTCCAGAAATACCTTCAAAAACACTTTACATCAACACTTTTTCAATTTACTGACCTCAGACAATTTATTCTAACCAATTCATAAATTTACTTTTCATAAATTTATTCAAATGTGATATTTATTATATTAATTTTCACAACAAAGTCATTGTAATTTAATTATATAATAATGTTCATATATTCATAATTCTACATTAAGTATTTAAAGTAGTATATTTTGATTATGTCATCAAGTTTTAATTTAAGTTTAAGTTTTATGTAGGTAATCAAATTTTGTATTGTATAACTTTTGTTGTTTAAGTCTTAAATATATTTTTTTAATATTATGCATATAAATTAGTCATTAAATATGATCATGCAATCATATTTTATGTATTTTTTTCAATATCAATGTTATAATGTCAGTTTTTTATACCCTACACATTAAGTATAGGGTACATTAACTTTGGTATGGTGTTTGTAACTACCAAAAGGAAGCGAGTTAGATGTGGACATGTATATATATTTTGAATCAGGATCACCTCCTGAGTTGATTTAGCGATGTCCGTCCGTCCGTTCGCACGATAACTCAAAAACTAGTGAAGCTATCTTGATGAAATTTGCATAGTAGGTTACTAATTACGAAAGGAAGGCTAATTGGGATAAAATCGGCCCATGGGTTCGGGTACCTCCCATACAACTCCCAAAACCGAATTCGGATATCTTCGAAATTAATAAAGATAGAAACTTCAAATTTGGTACTAGGGTGTTGTTTCCTGAATCCCTGATTTGTCCAAAATTTGAGATTAATTGGAGGAGCTGTTCGGTTACCTCCCACAGAACTCCCAAGACCAAACAAGCATATCTTCGAATTTAATAAAGATAGAAACCTGAAATTTCGTATAAAGGTTGTAAAAGCATTTATTTTTTTAGCTTATATTAAATACCTAACTAAAATAACTGATGGATTTTTAATTGAATTTGAATTTTTTAGGTGTAGGGTATAAATAAGTCGGTTGCATCGACTGTTACATTTACTTGTGTTTTTGTTTAAATATGTACATACCTTGTTTTGGTAATTAAATAAAATAAAAGTAAAATTAATTATGTTGTTTCAAAAATATTAAAATTAAGTTGAATAAAATCTAATCAATTTGTTTAATTTTTAAAACAATAAATTTTATAAACTTGTATTTAAATTTAATTTAAACCGAATTCCCCATTTTAGCTTATTTAAAAAAATAAAATCTAATCAATTTGTTTAATTTTTAAAACAATAAATTTTATAAACTTGTATTTAAATTTAATTTAAACTGAATTTCCCATTTTAGGTTATTTAAAAAAAATCTATATAAAAATATATAAATTTTGGTGCAAGTCGTTGGTTCATTGTTTTTATTCTTGTTCTTTAAAATCTTGGACTAAACTTGTTTTTAGTTCCCGCGTCCGATCCTTTTCAAACTGCGCACAAACACGCTTGGGAGCAAATAAACATGTTTTGCTCTGCTCTGGATTCGCGAAGATATCATTAAGGGGAGCAAATAGACTTTTAAAGTTTAATTTTTCATTTTGATGTTTTTATTATCTCCTGAACTATAAGGTATATTAACGACGTTTTATAAGTAAATGAACGAATGAAAGACTTACTTTCTAAAAATATGTACTTTTTTGAGAAATTTTAAAGTATTTAGTTAAATTTTAGTTACAAAATGGGAAAAACTAAATTTTTAGAGCTATTTTTATTCGTCATTAAAAAATATAAGAACTAAATAACGGCAAATTTTTAAAACTCTAAAAAAAATATAATTTTCCTCCTTTTCTAAAATGGGTGAACCAAATTTGTTAGTGGAATTGGTTTTCAAGTTATAAATGGACACCCTAAAATATAAAAACTTTATATAAAGCCATGTATTAAAATGTTTTTAAAAAAGAAATTTTACTTATTTGAATTAATATTATATAAAAACATTGGGGATCCTGTAGTTTACGGTGACTCCTCAAACGACGAAAATGTTATTTGGTGGCTGGAGCTTTTCTAAAGAAATGAAGAAATGAGTACTTCCGAAGAAGTAAACGGTACTTGGTGGCTAAGTCTTTTCAAAAAATCTTAATGGCGTGTTTCGTCCTTTAAGGACGAACAATACTTTTGACAACATTTTTGCCCTTTTAGGTTTTTTTGTGGAAAGTTTTTTATCTCTTAATCTATTGAATATATATGTATGTTTATTTAGGTAATACGGAAATGATCTATAGATTATTTTATTGTCTATTAAGTGGTGGCGATAGGTGTTACCCCAAAAATTAAAATTTTAACGAAAAACGCTATTCTTCTTATCTTTCCCTAAAAACCAGATACCTCAAGATTTAGCCAAGAAAACTCCCTAATTATAGTTTTAAAAAGTTAAATAGTTATAGTTTTAAAAAGCACTCTTCTTTTCTAAAATTCATTCATACATACTTTATACATACCTTTTACATTTAGAAGATATAAGAATTTATTTCTAAAAAAATACAGTTTTTTATTTCTTTTTCTACATAAAATAAAAAACTATTATTATTGCTCCTTTTATAGAGTAAAAATAAAAAAATCCTCTGTAAATTGTAGTTGGAGAAAATAAAAACAAAATAATGAAATAAGTAAAAAGAAATGTATTATTTTTTGAATCCGATAGGTATTGTCGTTGTTGATATATAGAATTTTAAATTTGGTAATTTTGAAAAAGAAATACATAAATCTTTTAAATCGTTCCTTAAAAACCAATATCTCAAGATTTTGCATAGAAAACTCTCTCAATAATTGTTCTTCGTTGAAAACTTTGTCCATTTGCCCGAGACAAAATATGTTCGTTTCTAAGCGTGTTTCCGCAAAGTTTGAAAAGGATCCCAGTATTGAAAAAAATACGATTTCGAAGGTAACCCAATAAAAAAAATTAGCATTACAAAATATTTAATTTTAAAATGAATTGTACAATAACAAACTCAATATGAGCATAAAAACGAATAATGTGCATTAAAACAATAAGTATGTACGAATACATATCTAGGAATTTATAAATAAAGATATTTTGACTTGAGAACTAAATACTTGTTAGCACATTCCCAAAAAAATTTTAAAAATATCTGCCTATTAGTTTCACTCTGTCCATCCGTCCGTCTGTCCTTTCGTCCATCTGTTTACAAAAGTTCTACACCGTAAAAAAATAATGTTGTAGAACAACTTTTTCATTATGAAGCTGCAGCCCCTCAAGCTTTGGAAAAGCCCTATTTTTAAATACCTATGTCTTATGTTCTACTTAACATTTTTTCTATCTAAAAACACCATTCGACTCAAATTTCTTTTACCTTTATAAATCAATATTAAAATTATACATCTTTTTTAAATTTACCATTATGTGAAAACCAAATTTTGGATAATTTTTCTATCTTCATAACTCCGGCGCGCTCTTAGATAAGTACTTGAAAGCTTAAGGTACGAAAGAACTGTTAGAATTAGTATGAGTTTCTCAGAAAATTTTTTTTTGGAACACTCCCTGTTTATGAGCTATTAGGCTCAAAAATTGAAAATTTTCTATTTTTAAACACCTGTAACTTAGGCATCTGTACAAATTTTTCTTCGGCAAGACATAAAAATTAAAGGTTCAATAATAATAATAATAATAATAATAATAATAATAATAATAATAATAATAATATTTTTACGTGTGTTAACAGTTTTTCTTAATAGTTAAAAAAATACAACCTACAAAAATGCAAGATATACGACTTATAAGAATAAAATTCCAAAGAATTCAATCTCTCCAGATTTTATCAAACAGTACTCTAGGTAGGTATAAAAAAATTTTATGTATATACATACTTGTGGGAATTACAACAAAACGCAGATATTACAATTCAATTTAATATAATTTAATAATAGTATAATAGTTTTAATAATAATAGGTTTAATTTAGTAATAATAATAGTTTAATTTAGTAATTATTATTATTAATTATTATTATTAATAGAAATATTTGTCCAGAAAAATGATGTGTAACAAACGCATTCAATTTAAAGTACAAAATTGATTGCAAAACTTTAGACTTTATAACAGTCCAAAATTCTTGCACTAGCAATTAACTTTTATATGATAACAGTCCAAAAAACTAAAGTTTTGCAATCAATTTTATTATTTTCTTTTTAGGGGGCGAATTCGGTTTTGATAAAAGCATATTTTAAAAAATATTTTTTTTTACATATTATTTTATTTTATATTTTTTAGTTTTAAATGAAACACATAAATATATATGTACCAAAATACTGTGATTATAAATATTACAATCCAATTTTAGTTGAAGCAACATTTCTAACAAGTATGAAAGTGATACACATAAATGTATTTTACTGTATATTTCTATAGTATAGTAATAGTAGTATATCGTATATCCAAACAAACATCTAACCTTGAACACCTACCTATCTAATCGCTTAATAAGATCATGCAGTAAAAATGCAGTAACAAATATATTGATTTAAAAAAATGGATTTTATAAAATGGAGCGGAACAAAATAATTTAGGAAATTAGTTTAACATAATATTATGTACGGACGTACATACTTACATACATATATACTTTTAATTTTTTGTGTTGACAAAATTTTCTTTGTAAATCATAATTCGTAATGCGCAAAAGCATAATTTTGTAATGATTTTTACTTTTTATATTTTCTACTATGTACATACAACAAAATATTATGTATGTATGTAGTTTGAATTTGGCAATTGGAATTATTTTGAATAAATAAATTTTATATGTATATCTATATACACAATATACATAATAAATGCTCCTAAATAAAACACATAAAACATTAATTTTTAACGTCATGCATATTCAATATGCAATAAAGAATGTTGACAACAAATATTCTGATTTAAATCCTAAACAAATGTTTTAAAACAAAATAATTTAGCAACATAAAAATATTGTACCTATATATTTTGTGTTTTGCTAAATTCTAATACAAAACACATGTGCACATCAAGATTGATTGAACGTAATTATTACAGGAGGAAAGATCAAATAATATGTGTGTATGTGTTATACATAAAATTTTATTCAAAAAATGTTGATGAATACAGTTAAAAAAAAAAAAGTACATACAAAAAGTGAATTCGAACCAAATTACCCTCAGCTTCAAAACTTGTACACTTCCCTCTGCACCATAGAACACTTTAATATTTTGTGAACAGATTACGAACATAAAACTGATAAAACCATAATTTTTAAGACCATGTATATTCAATATGCATTAAAGAATGTTGACAGCAAATATTTTGATTTAAATCCTAAACAAAATATGTTGTAAACAAAATAATTTAACAACAAACATACACATCTTGTATGTATTGTGTTTTGCTAATTATGCTAATACAAAACACCATGTGCAATGGACATCGACATTATACTATTATAGGAGGAAAGATCAAAAATATAATGTGTATGTTTGTATGCATGAATAAGAGATAAAAATGTAAGTTTTAAATTCATATATACAAAATATATACATTTTTTATTCAAAATATGTTGATGAATAGATAGTTAAAAAAAAAAAAGTTGCATGTGAACTGGATTCGAACAAAATGTCCGCACTTTTCGAACCTGTACACTTTCCTCTGCCAACACTTACACATGTCGCTAACATATACGAAGATAATAAAAACCGTGACAGAATGACAAATAAATAAATAAATAAATAAACCGACACCGACGTGTTATTATAAAAGCATATAATAAAGAAAGCCAAGCAAATATTTTATTATAGGAAGCAGGAATATTTCATAATTGTTTATGAATTGTAAATTGCAATGGGTAGTCTTTAATTTGTTTCGAATTTTTTGTTTTGTTAAAAAGAAATTTGTTCTAAATTTTTTTTTTTAATTTTATTATAATTTTCTATATATCCCATGGCACTTCTGTATTTTTCAAGTGAGTCCAAATTTTCCTTTTGTATTGATAATATTTTTTATTTCTCTCCTTCCCACACCTATAAGGAGCATTGGGCATCCACTAAGTAATTTATTTATTCATATTTGACTAAGTTTCAGTTTATGGAATCATTCATTTTACTAAGCCGTTGATTACTCGGCTGTAGTTATTGTACAAGACTATGAGACATTTCTTTTATTTCTACGTCATCTATTATCTTATACAAGAATTATAGTTTATTATTATTTTATTATATAGCTATTAACAATATGATATTAAATTATAATTTATAGGACATACATATATACTTATTTTTAATTTAATTAAATTCTATTAATTATATATTATAAGAAAAATGTCTAATATTTTTTATTTATCTATATCACCCAGCCGAGGTTTAAATCCGAGACCTTACGTATGAAAGGCCGGTGTCTTAACAACTACACTATTGGCTGGATAATGATAATGTAATAATTTCGTTTATAATAAAGATTAATAATGTAATAATATCGTTTAGAGTAAACTTTCTAGACTAAACTTCAATTTATGCCCCGGACAACTATAAAATCAGATACAGTTATTTTCCAAATTCTGGTCAGCCAGGATGTATACATATACATTTATGTATATATATCCATTTTCAAGAAATTTTATAGACGGTTACGAAATTAGATTTGCCTCTTTTTCCAGAATAAGTATTCATATATGCATGTCTGAAAATCTGAATTAGGACGGAATGTGAAGTGATTCAAAAATACCAATGGAACTTCTGACACGTTACCATCAAAGTATAGTTATAGGAAGTAGTTTTACTTTTTACTAAACCTAATGCATTTTTCACATAGCAAAAAAGTCTATTTTCAAGAGTAGGTGCAATATATTTTTCTATTTTCCATATCCACTGTTCTAAAATAAAAAAAATAACACTATATATTTTTAGATGGTAATATTATTACGGGTACCTACCCAAATAAATTTGTTGGTGTGCGAGTATAATGTATTAGAACAGGGAATAACTGAAATTGCAATTGTGTGTATATATACGGGTAGTGGGTACCCAAATTAGTATTTTATTATTTGTGGTTTCAATTTCAAATCGTTTTTATACCCGTACGATAAGTATCGGGTATAATAAATTTACTCCTCCGTTTGCAACACCTCGAAATAAGCGAGCTAGATATACCTTCAAACGTATGGATCAGATCCGAATCAAATTCTGAGTCGACTAAGTCATGTCCGTCCGTCCGTCCGTCAGCACGCTAAATCAAAAACTAAGAAAGCTAGAATCTTGAAATTTACACAAAATATTTTGGGAGTAATTTGTAGGTTCCCTATTTTTTTTGGTTGAGTTCCGACTAAAACTTCGGGTAGCTCCCGAACAACTAATTTTTAGATCTTCACATTTTTTTTGAAATAGAGCCATGAAATTTTAACTGCTGATAGATATCATAAAAATGTTAATTTTTTGTGAATACAAAAATTTCTGTAGCCCCATCCGTTAAGGAGCTACAGCCCCCCAAAGTTCGAAAAATCTCTATATTTAAATTGTTGTAACACAAGCTCTATAAGGTATCTCTTCAATCTGATCTGATGAATTCCAAACGATAGGTGCTATTATGAGCTTTACAAACATGTATGTAATAAATATATACTTGTGCTATACGGTGTCTGAATTTACCGTTATACGAAACTGAATTATTGCAAACCCTTTAACCCTTCTATCTTCTAAACAAAATTTTGACAGAAGTTAGATCTTTGAAAATAAGTATGAGTTATTTCAGAAACTTTTTTTTTATCACCCCCCGTTTAGGAGCTGTAAGGGGTCAAAAACTGAAAATTTTCTATTTTAACTTGAAACACTTGTAACTTGAACTTGAAAAATGTAAATAAATAAACGACATAACGGTTGCTTGAAGAATTTTTATTTATATGATATTGATATACATACATACTTATATAATATCATGTTTATTTACATATCGTATATGTCACTGATGAATGAATGATAAGAGTATAGATGTATATTATATAGCGCCGTATTTACATACATGTATGTATATGTATTTTATTGTACTTATAAGAAATTATTCTATGAATGGAAATATTTTTAAAGAAATATTGCAATGAATGGCCATATACTTATAACAATATAAATATACTATGTGCGCATTAATATAATAAAATATTTAAAATTATATTTACTATTTTGTAATTTAATATACATTTACCGCTTAGTATTAAATGGTACTATAGAATATTTGAAAAAGTTTTGGATTGATAATCGTTATGTGGAAGGTTAGAATCTGCTTTTGAAGAATGTATAAACATATAGTTCGAATATATGTACAATCCATAATTTTAGAAATTATAAAATTCACCCAAATTATTTTAAAATACTAAAATATTAAAAAAATAATATTGTAAGCAGAGTGACAGGCTGTGAACATACTAACGGTTCGTACGGGTATCTAAGAGTTGACAAAGGCAACTATATTCTTTCTCGTTTTTATTTTGTCTTTTTCGTGCATGATAATTTTTTATAACTATACACTTTTTACATTAAGTTACCTTAATTTAGTTACAAAATACTTTTATAGTGTTTTTTCATTTCTTCTTATTAGTGTACATATTTAGCATGTCTGATTCTGGCACGGTAGTGTGCAGGTACGATTCCGGATGGAAACATAATATTTTTTTTGTAGGTATATAAATTACAAATATAACTTTTTTTTTATTTACTGCATTATTGGCAAAGTACAAATTATACATTATTCCGAAATTGCAAAAACAAATACCTATGCATATAAAAATAAAATCTACCATAATTACCTCCGTCATTCTATGACGCGCCAACAGCTAGTTTAATATAATTATAATAAAGTAAAGTTCAATACAAAACTAATTAATTAAAAGGTAAAATAAAAAGTAACAGTATTTAAGTAATTTAATCTTAGTGATGCTTCCATGTTCATGTTTTGATATAAAAGAGGAAATTTTCTTTTTTGGATTTAATGATGTAAGCTTATACAGCTGATTGACGGTTACGACTTCTACCGGGAGATATTACAGATATTGGAGTTGCCGTCAATGATCCCATTTGGCCATCCTAGATGGTCTTCAACCTTTCAAGATATATAATAAATTAAATTAAGGATTAAGTTAAGTAAGTTAATTAATAAAAAAAAATTATATTTTTAAAACAATTAATTAAGTTAACACTACTGTTTAATTGTAGCATAATCATCTTAATCTGAGGAATTATCTTCATCCGAGTTAAGGCTTATCCATGGTTTCATTTTATCGGCGGAACTGTCTGTGATGTTTGTTTTTAATTGGCGATTCTTTTGGTGATTGTGGTCTGTAGTTTTGTATTAATGAAATAGCCTTGTTAAAATCTTCTTCCCAGAATTTTTCAGTCCCGGTAGGTTTTCAAAGTTTTCCTCATTTTGGTCGACATTGATTTTTGCCATTTTCGATTCGCATGATCCAATTCCGCATTTGATTTTCTGTCCGACTTATTAACATTTTTTGTAATATCTACTTATTTTTCCATCACCTATTGTAATTGTAGCTTTTTGTAACATGTGCATATCTAAAATGACATCTTGTTTTAAATAAACGCATATATCTCACTCAACCATATATTTCAATATCGTCATAAATTTCATTGTCGATCTCAACGGTTGCTCTACAACATCCTTTTGTTCTTATATTAGAACCCAAGCCTGTAATTGTCATTGGGTTGTGTAATAATTTTTTTTAAGCATTAATCAATTTAAAGTAACAACTTTTTATGACACAAACGTCACTACCTGTATCAACTAAACATTGGAAATATATGTTATTTACTTTAACTGGGATTGTCATTTTATTTGTCAGGTCAATGCAATGTACATCACGACGTAGAATCTCATTTTAAAATTTTAAATTCTTCTGCAATGATAAAAGTTCTGATGGTTTCCTGCATTCATTCCTTCTATGCCCGTACTTATTGCATCTACAGCATTTTGGACCCTTGTCCTTTTGAGGACAGTTATGAAATTTATGTTGATTAGAACCGCAGTTGAAACAATACCTTCAACTTTTTTTTTCATGAACATGTGCTTTAACTATGTTATCTTTTTTGTCAGCAGCAGTTAAGAAAGGTCTTTGGCTTTTGGGAATTTTCTTATAAATTAACAATTTATCTTCTAATTCTTACGGTTTTGGCACCAAATAAAATAATTTTGTTTCCTTATTCCCTGTATTATATAACTAATTATTGACATTTCATCTATATGAGCTTGTGATGCTATATCTACCATGCGATACAAGTATTCCCTAAATGATTCGTCGTTGTTTTTTTTGCGCTCACGTAATTTTGTGTGTACTTTTGTACTACTGATTCTTTATTGAAATTCTTCGAATAATGCGTTTTTTATTTCGTTATAATTGATTAGCTTGAGTTTTTCGCACTCAATATATAGGTTAGCATCGCCAACAAGCGATCTTGTGCAGAAAATGAATTTTTGCAATTCGTTCCATTTAAATACATTTGCGTATTGCTCAAATTTATTGCTCTATGTCGTCAAATTTTCTAATAAAACTTTCGAAGTCGCCTACATTTAGTTTTGTATCATCTGTACATCTGAAGAGAAGCCTTCTGAGTTAACAAATGCGTTACTTCTTTGCAAGGTTCCTCGTCTCCTGCTACCCATACTGTACACTATTTAGCTGCAAGCCTTTAAAGTAACCTTGTATAAAATAAAATCTGATTGCCAATATTATTTATTATTTTAATTTTTATTGTTAGTATTAAAATTCGAAATAATAGCTTTTATTAAAAAAAATATATATATAGTTTTAATTTAAATATTTTTAATGAATCAAAATTTAAATATTTATTTCAAAATTATTTTAAAATGTTCAAATTTATTTTCTAGTAAATCATAATATTTAATCTGTAAATGACAGACATTTAAAACCATTTTACTCAATGATTTACCAACCAACTTTCATTTTTTTCTTTTTAAATGATAAATATTCAGTATAGCCATCTTACAAAATTAATATTTTTCCAAAATTTTCTGATTTTCATTAATAATTCTCCATTTTTATAAAAAACCCATGTAAAGTATATACATATGTATCATATAATATGTATAAACTATACCTATAATATACATATTCAAAAACGACGCTCTTTTATTCCGTTGAATTTTAAATTTTGTTTTGTTGTTTTTGCTTTTTGTTTTTTTTCTAAAAACATAAAAAAAATTTTAAAATATAGTTTGCATGGTGGGAAATAGAAATTTCACAATATAATTGAATATAAACATCAAAACTTCAGTAGGGAGTTTGGTGCAGTGGTAGAGTGGCCGCTTCTTAAACTTGAGAAGTCTTTAGTTCGCAAGTTCGATTCTATTCTATTTTTTTTTTTTTTTTTTATATTTCTAATATTTTATATGAAATAAATTCTTACATATCATAATATTCAATCTGTAAATGACAGACATTTAAAACCATTTTACTCAATGATTTACCAACCAACTTTAATTTTTTTCTTTTTAAATTATAAATATTCAGTATAGCCATCTTACAAAATTAATATTTTTCCAAAATTTTCTGATTTTCATTAATAATTTTCCATTTTTATAAAAAACCCATGTAAAGTATATACATATGTATCATATAATATGTATAATCTATACCTATAATATACATATTCAAAAACGACGCTCTTTTATTCCGTTGAATTTTTGTTTTATTTTTCTTTTCGATTAAAAATTTTAAAATATTGGTTGTATGGTAGGAGTAGGAATTTCACAATATAACTGAATATAAAGATTAGAGTTTCAGTTTAGTATTTAGTACAGCGGTAGAGTGTGGGGTTATTAATAGTTGCTTTTTGATTTTGCAAGTTCGATCCAGTTCTGTTTTTTTTTTTTGTTTTTTTTTTTTTATATTTTAAACGAAATAAATTCTTACATATCATAATATCATCATAATATTTAATCTGTATTAATAGATATTTAAAACTCTTTTACTCAATGATTTACCATCTTAGGCTTCTTATAATATATACATATATAATAGATATATATTGAGTTTCTAATACTCAATAAATCATGGGCAACTTCTAAAAGATAATAATAATCGTGGTTTTACAAGGAATATCATTTACAAAGAAATTTTAAATTCATAAAGGCTTTAATTATTGAAAATTGTATTTTTACATTTTAAATAAAATCATAAAGAAACTATACTGTATATATTGTATTGTAATTGCTAATTAAAACACCTCGAATTTCGAGGGGCGGGCGAATACTAGTAAATTGTTAATCTACACTCGTTCCTTTTTTTTTTAATATGTTTTTTAATGAAAATATTTTTATTCAAGAAATTGTCAACCTTCCCTGGTAATTTTTTTTTTTTAAATATAGGTATTTATGTGTTTTTAATAACAAAATTTACAAAATTTTTTAACAAATGTTTTTGTTTTGTTGCAATAAATGTTGATAAAGTTTATTTATTTATTTTTATAAATTTCGTATTAGAATTTTTTAACAGCTGAATGATCTATTATCATTTGTAATTAGTAATTATAATAATATATTTCTGATATAAAATTAATTTTAGAACTTTGTATTTTAACTTAAAAGGTAGATAATTAATTTTAATCATTTACTTCAATAATTAAATTTTAATATTTAAAATATATTTAGTTCAATAAAATAAAATAAAATGTCACTTCTCTCATAAATGGTTTAAAATAAGATAATATTCTTTATAAAAGTAAGAGAAAGAGAAAGTGTGGCTAAAACAGTACACATGCAAGAAGTTAGAGCAGATAGGGACAACAGATAAAAAGAAAATGTACCTAAAAAAATACACATACAAGAAGTTAAAACACATAGGGACTACAGAGAAAAAAAAAATGTAGTTAAAAAATAGACATGCACTTTTGGCCACTTTGGGGATGCAATTCAAAAAGATTTTGTAAATAATCTGTTCAAGTTTGATGAGGGATTTAAAATTTTGAGCCATATTCCTCCTTCGCCTTCTTATTGCAAAACTAAAAAAAAAGAACTCTTAACAATGATTAAACAACTAGGAAAACCCACAATATTTTTGACACATTCGGTGACCAAATTTAGCCTGAATTATTGTGAACTTCGAGTACTTTGAATAAAACGGAAATTTAACACTCCAGCAAGCATATGGATAAATATGAAAAAACCAAATTGATTCAAACTGATCCCGTTACTTGTCCTCGGTATTTTAATTTCAAAAGTGCTAAATTCATGAATTTATTAAAACAGAATGAGAGTATTTTTTTGAATTATACTCTGGAAGACAGCTATAGACGTGTTGAGTTTCAAATGAGCGGTTCTCCACGTAAACATATATTTTTGTGGTTGAAAAATGCACCTTATGAGAAAAATTATACGGGATCTATTAAGAGATGTACCGAATTTATTGACAAATTTATATCATGTCGATATGAGGAAAATAATTCGTACATAGCTCTTCAAAAGCATAAGCATAGCCATACTAATAGCTACAAAGATCAAAAGTCTAAAAAATGCAGATTTAATTATCCTACACCTGTAATGCCTCAGATTATTATTTTGGAATCATTATTACCAGAAGAAATAACTGATGATTTAAAAAAAGTTTTTAGAAAAATTAAAAATTATATCCAATTTTTATACACAAAGCAAGATAACCTTCGAAGAAATTTTAACTAAATTGTCAATCAACGAAGAAACATATAAAAGAGCGATTAGAAGTTCGTTGAAAAAACTACAAGTATTTTTAAGAATATCTAGTTTGGAAGTAGGAATTGATTGTTACAACGAGAAAATACAATATTTATTCGAATCAAATATGGACATACAGTTTGTGTGGGTTCCATATGCATCTTATGTTGTAAACTACATAGCAAAAGTTTAAGTTGGATTATCTAAATTACTAAGAGACGCTGCCAATTATATTATAGAGAACGGCAATAATAGTATAAAGGATAAGTTTAAAAAATAGCAGCGTGTTTTTCAATTCAAATTTAATGTGAGCTCAAGAGGCGTCCTACCATATTTTATCCTTACCTTCATCGAAAATGAGTAGACAAAGTATTTACATTAATACAAGCCCCGTAAGAGAAAGAGTTTTAATGTTAAAATAAAAAAAGGAACTAGTAAAATTACACAAAAATTCGAATGATATTTATATGACTGATATTATTAAGAGATATAGCTAAAGACCCTCTGAAATGGAAAATATATGTCTTGCATGTCTGCAGACTTTGTTGCAGAATATTCTAAAAAAATAAATATTCAGCATAAGAAAGACGGTACTGAAGACGATTGCGACTCTCTTTGGTACGAATACAGAAAAAAGCCAGCAGTTATAAGATATCGACAATATAAACTGGTTTACAATTCTCACAATTATTATCGCGAGTAAATTATGTTGTTTTTTTCCCTGGAAAAATGAATCTTGTGAAGTAGAAAACATAAATTGCGAAGTATATTGAAAGTTTGCAAATTAGAGCGCAAAATCGAACAAAGTATTCTATTATCGGTGATGAAAAATTGGACCAAGCTATAGAACAAGCTGTCAATCAAAATGCATGTGAAATAGAAGAAGTAGTTTCAAAATTGTTTTCAGATGTAAATATTGATTTATTCCAACAAGCGGGAATGGATAGGTTAAATAAACCTAATCCTACAAGATAAATTGTACCAGTCCTTATAAATGAAACTGATGCAGAAATTAAATGTGCGCCAAAGAAAATTTGTAATGCATGTTTTAAACTGTTTATATTATTCATACAATAAATTTCACAATTACAATTACAACTAATTAATAAAAAAATTTCATAAATTATTAGAAATTATTTTGTAAAAAATCTTTAAATGGAATTTAAAATTATGCTTTTCGTATAATAGCGGTCGGTCCTGTGGTGGTGAAGCTGATTTTTTTTTGTTTATTTTAAATTCAAACTATGTACTTTATTAATCGAATAAGGAATAATGTTACACACTAAAAAGAGTTATCGTTCTACGTGCAATTAATAAGTAAATTAAACCAAAAAATTAAAATAAATAAAAATAATTATTATTATTATTAGTACACATTAGTTATTATAGTTAGTTCAGCTATGTACGAGCTGAAGAGCTCTTATTGAGATTAAGAAAATAAATTAATGAATAAATATTATTAGTTAGGGCGGGGGTGTAGAAATGCCCACAGTGAGGTATGCTTGTGTTACGAGTCCACTAAAAACCACTCAGTTACTACCTCACAAACTCTTTCTCACTTTCACAAACGGTCTTTCTAGCCGAATGTATATTTTCCTTATTTATTTATTCATTCCATTACAATATTATATTAGGTAAATACATCTAAATAGTTCTTTTAAGATTAAACATATGTACATATATTATATATCACTGTACTATATAAATAAAAGAGTAATATAAATAAGTAAAAAATTTCAAAATATAATATAATTTGCAAATAATTCATATTTATTATTTGCAAATTATATTATATATATTTAGAAATTTTTTCTTTTCTTAGTAAAAATTGGGGAAAAAAATATTTACTTGCTATTACACCATGAAAAAATTTAAATTGTTTGGAAGAATATTCGAATCATTCTTTTATCTTAGCAGTTATATGACGAATGATCAATTTCTGTGTTATTATATACGAGTATATATTGTGCAGTGTGTGTAATTTGTATGGCATATAATAATAGTATATATCTAAAAGTTAGCTTTTAATTTATATACTATAATGTATATATAATTTATTAGATGAAATAAGACACAGAATAAAATTATTGGACCAAGATTAGAGGTAGCTGCAGCAATTATGCACTGTTTTTATGTTTGTTTTTAAAAAAGTTAAAACAATTCGAATATGTAAACATAATCCCATTTTACAGAAATAAAAATAATGTAGGTAGTTACTAGTTAAAGTAAGCATTTATTTTCATATAAATATAACTTAAAAAAATAATACCTAATTGATAAAAATTTAAAAAAAAAACGAGGAAGAGTGCAGTAGAGTAGACTGTGTCAACTCTAGGATATCCGTATGAACCTAATTGATAAAAATTTAAAAAAAAACGAGGAAGAGTGCAGTAGAGTAGACTGTGTCAACTCTAGGATATCCGTATGAACGTAATATATCCTGTTTCTACAAAACTTGATCATCTTTTAAAAACATTCAGATGTTTTAGTACCGACGTTAACTACAGAGCTAAATTTATGTAAATTGTGGAGTTGTATGACAGCTACCCGAATCTATTGCGCCTAGCTTTATTAAGTTCCAAGAAATGAGAGAAGCCTGAACCGGCTGCTTTAGAGCAATCAAATTTTACAAAAGTTTTTGGCATGTAACTCGACCTTTTCCCTAAATTTCAGATAGCTAGCTTCAATAGACACCGAGTTGTTTTCATTTAAAAAGAGAAGTTGTATGGCAGCTACCCGAACCTGTTGCACCACCACAACAAAATTTTACAGAAGTTGTTGCATTAAAACTTGATCATCATTTGCAAAATTTCAGAAACCTAGCTTGAATAGATAATGATTTATCTCCATATAAAGAAAGAAGTTGTATGGCAGCTACTCGAACCCGCCGACCGAAAATGTTGGATTTAAATAGCAAAACTAACAATTTTGCAAAAGTGACCTAAAAAAAAATGCAGCCTCCTAACTTCTTTATTTTTTGGGTTATCGTGTGGACGGTCGGACGGACGGACGTACATGGCTTAATCGACTCCGAATTCGATTCTGAGCCGATCCATACCTTTGACACTATATCTAGCACGAATCCTTTAAGGTGTGACAAACGTAATGGTAAATTTATTATACCCTTGAACATAGTTCATACAGGTATAATTATAAATGTAACACATTAAACCGAACTCTCCAAAAACTACGTTTAAATTTCAATTACAAAATGAATAGTTATTTCTAAAACTAAATAATCAAACCTGTCTATACTTTATTATATGTACCTACATGTATAGGCAGGTGTATAGAATTGATAAGCTTTGGAAAAAGGGTCATTAAAAACGTTCAGCTATTAATGATTAATAGCATTTTTGATTTGATATCCAACACTCCTTAATTTTTACGAGAAACATTAAAAAATTGTATTTAATATATCTATTGTGTATAACAACTTATTATCATCATATTTCGGACACCATAAACTCATTGAATTTTTAGCGCATTTCCAAAAAAATTTTTAAAAAATGTGCCTATTAGTTTCACTCTTTCCGTCCGTCCGTCCGTCCGTCTGTCTTACAAAACTTCTATACCGTTTAAGATAGAGAAAAAAAATGTTAGCCATAAGTAAATCTCATAAAAAAAAAAATATTGCAGAACAACTTTTTCTTGTAGAACTTTGAAAAAGCCCCATTTTTAAATTCGTATATCTCATATTCTACTTAACATTTTTTCAATCTGAAAACACCATTCGGCTGGATTTTTTTTTATCTTTATAAATCAATATCAAAATTATACATTTTTTTTTAAAATTTAGTATTTAAATTTACCGTTATGTGAAAACCAAATTTTCCATGATTTTTCTATCTTCATAACTCCGACACGCTTTTAAAATTAGATAAGTTCCCTTAGAAATTTTTTTTGGACCACCCCCTGTTTATGAATTATTAGGGCTCAAAAATAGAAAATTAGGTTTTTTTAAACACCTGTAACTTAGACACTCCTGAACAAGACAAGACAAAAAAATTAAAGCTCCTGTAATATATTTTTACGTGTGTTAACGGTTTTTTAGTTGTATAGGGTTCCAGTGTTACAGTCCCTCAAAATTGCTAAAAGACCCTATTTTCAGAGGTATATCTCTCAGGCTCTGCGCAGTAGTTTTGCAATATAAAACCGCTAGAAGATCGAACATTTTGTTATCTCTATAAAACAATATTAAAATTATGAAATATTTTGTAATTTACTATTTAAATTTACCGTTATGTGAAAATCAAATTTTGCATGAAATTTCTATCTTCATAACTCCGGCACGCTTTTAGATAGCAACTTGAAATTTTAAAGTAAGAAAGAACTTTTGGAATTAGTATAAGTTTCCTCAGAAAACTTTTTGTATCGCCCCCTGTTAAAAGCTATTACAGCTCAAAAATTGAAAATTTGCTATTGTTAGACACCTGTAACTTACGCACCTGAACAAATTTTTCTTCGCAAGACATAAAAATTAAAGGTTCAATAATATATTTTTACGTGTGTTAATCGTTTTTGTTAGTTATACAGGGTTCTGGATTTACAGCTCTTCAAAATTGCAAAAAAGTCCTATTTTCACATTTTTTCTTATACGAAATTTTCAAATTTTGGTGCGAGTCACAATTCTAAACAGTTTATATTATCTTTTGGAAATGTGCGTTTTTAAAAACCGTTGGTTTACATTCTGCCTTGTTTTTAATAGTAGTAATATAATGAATATATACATACTTGTATTTAAATTTGTATGTATATGAATACATTTACAAAAATATTATAGAAAATAACACAATATTTAATTGAAACTGTTTAATATTATTGGACTTTGAAACTTTTTTTCCAAAAAAGAAACGGTGTAAAATGTTCACGTTTTGTTTTTGTTTTTCTTAAATAACAAAATAATAAAGGAAAAAATCATGTTTTTTAGCACATTTTGAAAAAATTTTAAAAAATGTGCTTATTAGTTTCACTCTGCCCGTCCGTCTGGGTGTTCACAAAACTTCTACACCGTTTGAAATAAAGAAATCAAATTTTAACTACTGATAGGCGTAGCTAAAAAACTAATTTTGAGGAACAACTTTTTTCTGTAGCCGCACTCGTTACGGAGCTACAGCCCTACAAAGTTCGAAAAAGCCCTATCCTTAAATTGTTATAACACAAGTTCTATAAGGCATATTTTCGATCTGGAAACGTCAAACGATAGCCGGTTTTATAAACTTTATAAATACATATATATAAAATATGCGGTATTTTAATATATCGTTATGTGAAACCTAATTTTGCAATAATTTAGACCCCTTCTATCACTCAAACGGTTTAACTTATAAGTTTGAAATTTTCATTTTATTGAATATTTCATTTAAATATATCAATTCATTTCAGGAAATATTTTGTGTCGCCCCCCTCTGTAAGAGGTCAAAAACTGAAAATTCACTATTTTTAAACACCTGTAACCTGGGCACCTGTTCAATTTTTTTGAAGTAATAGGTATACAAAAATTAAAGCTCCAACATCATATTTCTGTTTGTGTTAATAATTTTTCTTAATAATATAGGGTTATTATAATTGACCAAAGAGTGATTTGATATTTCTCAATTTTTTATTTATGTTTTCATTATTATTCATAATTTATATTAATAAAATACGTACTTTAAATTATTATAAATTTATTTTTCAATATATCTACTCTTTAGATATACTCTATGCTTATAATTGAATATTTTTTTAATTTTGGAAATGGGCTTTCTAAAAACGTTATTTTTTTCCATTTCTTGTTTAATCGTAAAAGCACATACTTACATAGCACCATTACACCAAGTCTGTTATTTCATTTTGCAACAATATAAATTTTACACTTCAATTATTTCTATATAAATTAATATCAGACATTAAAAATAGATGTATCGATTAAAATATTTTACCTATTATTCTGTATCACCTCTCGCTTAGTGAAAATAATCAATAAAAAAATATTGGATAAATTTCCAAGCATTTTTACGTACATACCTACATTATTTAAGTTTTAGAGTTTACATACAACAAAAGAATAACTAAACTGTATACATACATAAATATATTTAGTATATTTTTCCTAACATTTCATAAACAATTACATATCTATATTCTATAAAACTGTTTAGTCCTTTCGTTTTTATTAATTAACTATTCAAAATAAGTATTAGTTTTAAATTTTACAAACATCATTTTATTTATCAGAGAAATTTTTAACTATACGTCTAATTTTTTGATAATACGTTTTGATACATCCATCAGTCAACCATTATTACTAAGCTTTAAAAATTTTATTAAAGTTTACGTTTTTCTATTGAACATTCATTCTACGAATCTGCCATTTTAAAAGCATATTCTACTTTAAAAAAAATTATTATGAAATCTGTTTAATCTGTACCAATTTGTTTCAAAACTTCCCTAAAACTGTTTTTTTTTTTATTTAAAACCTATTGCATTTAATAGAAGTCTCTATCTCATTAAAATAGCCCCAAGACAATTACTTATTACGTTTCGATAATAAGTTGCGATATGTAAGCTCGAGTGAAATTCTCTTTGTTTTTCGTTGTTCAACTAATTAAGCAAAGCGTTATAAACTCAGGAAATTAAGTAATGTGTCAAACATTTGCTTAATGAAATTAGCATCAGTTATAATAAATTGTTTATTTAATGCACTATTACAATTAACCGACTTTACAAAGGAGAGCTTATTTTAAGTTAAAATAAGAAAAAAAATTCAGAAAAAAACAACAAACTAAAAAACCTATAATAAATATTTTTACATATTAATATATTATAATCTGTTTTATATATGCCATATTATAAAAATACCAATAAACTTTTAACGGCAATAACCTAAGATCCAAAATAAACAAATCTAATAAACAAAAGTTAAAATTAAAAAAAAATAAAGAAATAATAATGATGACTTTATTAGTTTATTTGCAAGTGTTAGTAAATAACATTGAATGTTATGAATGGAATTAAATTTAAAAATTATAATTTTTTATTTATTTATTTCAAAAATTCTTAAGAGAGCATTCGATTCTCTTATAGAGTATATATAAAATCAGTCTAATAACTTAAACTAAACTTAACTAAACTTAACTAAACAACATTCGAATCTAGTATTTCAAAGAAGCAAGGTAATTTGAGCCTGGCTCTCAATTTTAATTTTTTAACGTTAGCATCAAAAAGCTCAGAGCTTGAGTTAGTTTTAACATACGCGAAATATGCTCGAATATGCAGTAGTCTGTAGAAAGATGTGATACTTTAAATAGCTCGACCAATCTCAAATTGTTCGGATTTTCCTATATAAATTTTAAAACAACAGATATAAAAGAGAAACCAAAAGAAAAGTAGATGCAAAGACTGATATATGGTACACAACGTTTATGTCAAATGAAAATAAGCTAATACATACTAAATAATTTTCTTTAATTAGATTAATCGAAAATAGAAAATTAAAAAATTTTGCATTCATACGTTTAAATTAATGTTAAATAAACTAATATTACAATTTCTAATTAATATACAATAAATCATTTTTTTATAATGACAATTAAAAAACAAAAACTGACTTCTTATCGAAACTTCTCACAATATTTTTAAATAAATAATGACGATAAAAAATTTAATAATAATTTTCACATTTTTAACTTATAATCAAAAATAGTTCTGTTCACGTTGTATATTGTAGAGTTTTTGTATAATTCAATTACATATATTTAATTATGTTTAAAAATACATAGGTACATTTTAAAAATTATACATTGACAATTACCAATAATGAAATATACAAAATATTATAGTTAAATTAAAATAAATTATAAATTCTATGCAGAAATAATATTATATTAATTATGTTAGGGAAATATTCTTGTAAAAATAGAATAATTTAATATATTATTCTGTAATACATATTTTACTTTAAGAACTTATTTAAACTTCAAATTTTACCGAACTAATTTAAATTTTTAAATTTTCACAGATTTTATTTAATATTATCTTATACTTCTTATAGGATTAAAATAATTTAAGTAATCTAAATTATTACATTCTTAATAAAATAAAATAAAATAAACTGTTTTTGTACTCCAAAAATAACATTAGCGCAAACAAAGACGCAATACTAAAAGTTGAAAATAATTTATTAAATAAATGTAGTAATTTAAAGAAAATTGTTAAACCGCGCAATATCAAAAAAAAAAAAAATAATAAAACATTGCGGTCATATAAAAATTTTTTACCTATACTTGTTATAAAATTTAATCTTTTTGTAATTTTTTCATTATAAAATTTCTTTTAAGTATATAGTGTACATTGCATATATTTCAGGTTAAACAAACACCTAAAGAAAGAAAATTAGCACAAAATTATAAAATTTCTTGGAAATTTTGTTTGGAAATATGTAAATACATTTATGTAGGTAAAACATTTTACAAAACTTAAAAGGATATGAAAAAAAGTTTTTAGTTCGTACAACATTTTACAACAAAGTATTAATTAAATATATGAAAAATAGTGATAATTATTAAAAACTAAAAAACTATGAAACAATATACATAAATTATTTAAAATAGTTTTGATAGCCAAAAAAAAATCTCAGTGTTTTCGATAATTTTCAAAAAATTAAAATTTATTAAATTTGAATTTCAAAATATTATAAATACATATAACTGTGAAGTCTTTAACGGAAACATAGAAGCAATATACTTACATACATCATATACCTACATGTATATAATATAATAATTGTTATTAATTTTCGCTAGGATTTATTTATACATATGTATATAATAAAATTATAATTGATGAAATTTTAATTAACAATGTAAGAATTTCAATTAACAAAATTAAAAATTTGATTTTATTTTTAAGATACATGTACATAAAGTAGGTACTATTCCTTTATATTAAGTAACTTTTATTCCATTAAGGATTAAGTAAAATTTTTAATTATAGTTAAAAATTTTAATTATAGTTAAAAGCTAGTAACCGTAAGCTACATACATACATACATATGTAGCTCAGTAGCAATATCAATGAACAATAATAACTTAACAATCAATAAATTAAATTTATAATAATTGTTTGAATCATATCATTTCCACAATATTTATATATACATACATACATATTTATACTTGTGTATAAAGTATTATTTTTACTACATTTGCAAGATAATGTTAAATTTTTGTTGTAAAAATTCATAGACGAAAAATTATTGGATTTAAAAAATTAACTATTGCATAATTTTAACATTTCAAGAAAAAATATTTTTTATCGCACCTGCTTGTAGTTTTAAAAATAAAATTATTTGAAAAAAAAAAAAAAAATTCGTTTAATATTGATGAATGTGATTTTCAATTTATTTTTTTTTTAATTTTATACTTACTTCGTTCAATTTTTGTCATGCTCATACCACGCCCGGTTTTCCGCCACTGATGATACCAACCTTTCGAACGAAATAATGCAAATATACTGTTGTTATTGTATGTTGTATCATTTCCAACACCACCTCTTTCAATTTCTGAAGACCGACATGACGATGAATCCTCAAAACTTGAACTACGTCGTTTATTACGACGAAAGCAAACGCAACTACGTAACATTTTCCGTAATTAAATGTTTTAACCTAAAATTTTTAAACACTTGTTTTATATGTTTGGTCAATTTTAGGGCAATATATAGATTTATATTTTCTTAATATTTATGTACATATGTACATATGTACTTTTATAACAAAAAAGGTAACATAAAAAACTATTACATAATACCTATATAACAATAAATAACTACATATGTATGTATGTTAAATAAAAAATAGGATTGGAAATGTCAATTTGTACGATAATTTTATTATTATATACAAATATACAATAATAATTTTTACCAACCGCATACATTAAAGTGTACATATATAAGGTAGGTATTGTTTTCACACCAAAAATTTGTACCCGAGATTTTTGCAAATATGCACTATGTAATATGCAAATATGCACTATATTTGTACAAGAGATTTTTGCAAAAATGCGTGTAAAAATTTTTTTAGCGTGATGTTTTTTTGTGTGTATGCATTTTTGTAGACACGTGTACAGCTTAAATGACTGAGCGAAAATGTATGAAATTTCAGGTTTAGACGTAAATATCTCGGATTGATAAGCTTTTGGAAAATATTATAACAAAAATTATTAAAAAAAAGTTGCTAAACTGGTAAAGAGTCACAACTTTGCGATACAACATTTTTTAATCCAACCAACTTTAACTTTTATTTATTATTTAAAAGTCTAAATTTTATACATTCATGTATAACACGCCATAATGCATTATATGAACAAATTATTTTTGTTTTTTTATATATGTATGTATCTCTAAAAATGTATATACACCATTGCACCAATGCATATATACGAGTATATATATGTATTCTTTCGTTGAATGAATGATAACGCAAAACTTAAACTGTAAAATTTTTGTTAACAGATTCAATATTAATGTTATGTTTGTTTTGTATGAATGAATGTACATTATGTACATATTTTTACGATTAATTCTTAGCTTATGAATTATTATTGTTATTGAATAAAAGAAAATGTTTCTAAATTATTAGAAGTTATTTTGCTGTGATATAAATTATTATGTAAAAAATTATGAATTTTGGCATGCTTTCCCTGTAGGTAATAGCGACCGGTCCTGTGATGGAGACAGCTGATTTTTTTATTTGGTACAATTTTACATTATTAACTAATTAAAAGTATATGTATGTACATATGTAGGTATATATAAAATTATCTCTTTCCTATTGAAAAACACTCAATTTAGTTTCTATTTTTTAAAATAGTTCCAGGGAGATGGATGTCAAATACAATCCTACTTTAATAAAATTGTGCAATTGGTCTCAAAATTCCATCTTAAGATGGTTAATATCCAAAATCGCTTAATTATTGAAAAAAGTACTTATAACTATAACTATAATTAAATTAAAAAATTTATCTGATTTTTGGAAAACAAAACGATTACTAATAGTTTCAAAATTTCTCTTTATATTCAAGGGTATAATAATTTCGATAAGTATCGGGTACAATAAAATTACTCCTCCGTTTGTAACACCTTGAAAAAAGCGAGCTAGATATACCTTCAAAGGTATGGATCGGATCTGAATCAAATTCTGAGTCGATTAAGCCATGTCCGTCCGTCAGCACGCTAACTCAAAAATTAAGAAAGTTAGAATCTTGAAATTTACACATAATATTCTGGAAGCAATTTGTAGGTTCCCTATTTTTTTGGTTGAGTTCCGACCAAAACTTCGGGTAGCTCCCGAACAACTAACTTTTAGATCTCCACAATTTTTTTGAAATAGAGCCATGAAATTTTAACTGCTGATAGACATCATAAAAATATTAATTTTATGATTAAATTAATTTTTCTGCAGCCCCACCCGTTAAGGAGCTACAGCCTCCCAAAGTTCGAAAAATCTCTATATTTAAATTCTTATAACACAAGCTCTATAAGGTATCTCTTCAATCTAAAAATTTCAAACGATAGGTGCTATTATGAGGTTTACAAACATGTATATAATGAATATATACTTGTGCTACACGGTGTCTTAATTTACCGTTATGCGAAACTGAATTATTGCAAAATCCTTTAACCCTTCTATCTTCTAAACGGTTTAAGTTGGAAACTGGAAATTTTGACAGAAGTTAGATCTTTGGAAATAAGTGTGAGTCATTTCAGAAATTTTTTTTATATCATCCCCCTGTTTAGGAGCTATAAGGGGTCAAAAACTGAAAATATTTTTCAACACCTGTAACTTGTACACCTGTTAAAATTTTTTTGAAGTACCTAATACATAAAAATTAAAGCTTCAACATTATACTCTTATTTCTGTTAACAACTTTTTATACCCGTACGATAGATAGATAGATATACCCTCAAAGTTATGGATTGGATCAAAATTAAATTCTAAGTCGATTAAGCTTTGCCCGTCCATCTGTCCGTCAGCAAGATAACTCAAAAACTAAGAAAGATACAGTCTTGAAATTAACGCAAAATATTCTTACATCAATTTGTAGGTTCCCTACTTTTTTTGGTTGGGATCCGACCAAAACTTCGGGTAGCTCTCGAAGAACGAACTTTTAGATCTCCACATTTTCTTTGAAATAGAGCCATGCAATTGTAACTGCTGATAGATGTCATAAAAATATTAATTTTATTATTAACAACTTTTTTCTGTAGCCCCGTTACGGAACTACAGCTCCCCAAAGTTCGAAAAAGCTCTATATTTAAATTTTTATAACACAAGTTGTATAAGGTACGTATATCTTCAATTTGAAAACGGCAAACGATTACTGCTTTTATAAGCTTTAAAAATATATATACAATAAATATATATTTGTGGCATAAGGTGTCTTAATTTACGGTTATGCAAAATTCAAATTTTGCAAAATGCTTGATTCCTTCTACCTTCTAAACGGTTTAAGTTAGAAACTTAAACCAGAACCAGAAATTTTGAGAGAAGTTAGGTCTTTGAAAATAACTATAAGTCATTCCAGAAAATATTTTTGTATCGCCCCCCGTTTCGGAGCTGTATGGGGTCAAAAACTAAAAAAATCCTTATTTTCAAACACCTGTAACTTGAATACTTGTCCAAATTTTTTTAAAGTAATATACAAAAATTAAAGCTCCAGCATTGTATTTTTATTAACAACTTTTCTTAATAGTATATGGTTACCTTAAAATTAACGAAAGTGTGATTTCATTTTTCTAAAATTTTCTAACAAATTTGTTTAACGATTTTTTTTTATCCGATAATTTGAAATTGTTGAGGATGACGCGTAGAACAAAAAAAATAAATAAATAAAAAATGTAACGGTTGTTGAAGTATTTATATTTATATGATATTAGTATACATACTTATATAACTCATGTTTATTTACATATCGTATAGGTATGTCACTGATGAATGAATGATATATAATACATATGCTTAGTATAAATTATTATACATTTGCCGCTTAGTATTAAATGGTACTATAGCATATTTGGAAAAGTTTTGGATTGATAATCGTTATGTGGAAGATTAGAATCTGCTTTTGAAGAATGTGTAAATATATAATTTGAATATATGTACAACCCATAGTTCTAGAAATTACAAAATTCACCCAAATTATTTTAAAATACTAAAAAATTAAAAAAATAATATTACAAGCAGAGTGACAGGCTATGAACATACTAACGGTTCGTACGGGTATCTAATAGTTGACAAAGGCAACTGTATTCTTCCTCGTTTTTATAAATATTCCATTCATTAAATTTTTTCTTCAAGTACACAAAATATGTACAATCTTATACGCAGCTACATATATGTATATTTTATATCTATATACTATTATTATATGCCATACAAATTACACACACGGTACAATAATATACTTACTTTTATAAAATTGTTAGTTTCGCTATTTAAATTCACCAAGTTCGGCCGGTGGGTTCGAGTAGCTGCCATACAACTGCCATAATTCATTGTCTATTGAAGCTATAGGTATCTGAAATTTTGTGAAAGTCAAGTTGCATACCAAAAACTTTTGTAAAAATTGCGTGGTCTAGAGCAGCAGATTTAGGAAACTGCTACACAATTTTTTTTTCATATAAGCATAATTTATATCCCCATAACTTGGTACCTAATAAAGCTGACATTTGAAATTTTGTAAAAAAATAGTCAATTTTAATCGCAATAACTTTTATGAGGTTTGGTTTGATCTATAGTCCAACAAGTTCAGGCTTCTTGCACGTCGTGAAACTAATAAACCTATAGGCATCTGAAATCTTACGTAATATCATCAAGTTTTATGGCAATAACTTTTGTATAAAATGATTGTGCTGCTTGTGCAATAAGTTCGGATAGCTGCCATACAACTTTCATTTTTTTTTTTGCAGAAAAATGTTGGAACTTAATTAAGCTAAAAATGTCAAATCTTGTGAATCTTAAACAATGGTCAAGTTTTATAGCAATAACTTCTGTAAAATGTGGTTGATTCCAGATTGATGATGTGTTTATAGGTGTTTTATATTTGGTGTGATGATGTTTTAATTAAATGAAATACATAAATTATGAATATTATGAAGATAATCAAAAATGATGTTGCTGTTAATATTTGCATTTTAAGTCCAAACATTATAGGTCCACAAGTTCATACATAATATTCAGTTACATTTTTTATACCCGTATGAACTATGTTCAAGGGTATAATAAATTTGCCATTACGTTTGTGACACCTTAAAGGAGTCGAACTAGATATAGTGTCAAAGGTATCGATCGGCTCAGAATCGAATTCTGACTCGATTAAGCCATGTACGTCCGTCCGTCCGTCCGCACGATAACTCAAAAAATAAAGGAACTAGGAGGCTGGAATTTTTTTTACGTCACTTTTGCAAAATTGTTAGTTTTGCTATTTAAACCCAACATTTTCGGTTGGCGGGTTCGAGTGGCTGCCATACAACTTCTATCTTTATATAGAAATAACTCAGTATCTATTCAAGCTAGGTTTCTGAAATTTTGCAAATGATGATCAAGTTTTATGGCAACAACTTCTGTAAAATTTGGTTGTGGTGGTGTGGCGAGTTCGGATAGCTGCCATACAACTTCTCCGTTTAAATGAGAATAACTCAGTGTCTATTGAAGCTAGGAACCTGAAATTTAGTAAAGAGGTGTCGAGTTACAGGCCAACAAATTTTGTAAAATTTGGTTGGCCTAGAGCAGCCGGTTCAGGCTTCTTGCACCTGTTCGAACTCAATGAAGCTAGGCGTCTGAAATCTTGCAAATGATGATCAAGTTTTATGGCAACCACTTTTGCAAAATTTGGTTGTGGTGGTGCGACGGGTTCGAGTAGCTGCCATACAACTTATCCGTTTAAATGAGAATAACTCAGTGTTTATTGAAGCTAGGAACCTGAAATTTAGTAAAGTGGTGTCGAGTTACAGGCCAACAAGTTTTGTAAAATTTGGTTGGTCTAGAGCAGCCGGTTCAGACTTCTTGCACCTCTTGGAACTTAACGAAGCTAAGCGTCTGAAATCTTGCAAATGATAATCAAGTTTTATAGCAACCACTTCTGTAAAATTTGGTTGTGCTTGTGCAATAGGTTCGGGTAGCTGCCATACAACTTCTCTTTTTAAATGAAAATAACTCAGTGTCCGCCCGCACGATAACTCATAAAATAAAGGAGCTAGGAGGCTCACATTTTTTTTACGTCACTTTTGCAAAATTGTTAGCTTTGCTATTTAACTCCAGCATTTTTGGCCGCCGGGTTCGAGTAGCTGCCACACAACTTCTTTCTTTAAATGGAAATAACCCAGTGTCTATTCAATCTAGGTATCTGAAATTTTGCAAATGATGATCCTGTTTTATGGCAACAACTTCTGTAAAATTTGGTTGTGATGATATGACAGGTTCGGATAGTTGCCATACAACTTCACTTTTTAAATGAAAATAACTCAGTGTCTATTGAAGCTAGCTATCTGAAATCTAGTGAAAAAGTGTCGAGTTGCATGCCAAAAACGTTTGTAAAATTTTATTGGTCTAAAGCAGCCGGTTCAGACTTCTTTCATTTCTTGGAACTTAATGAAGCTAGGCGCAATAGATTCGGGTAGCTGTCATACAACTCCACAATTTACATAAATATATCTCTGTAGTTCGGTACTAAAACATCTGAATGTTTTTAAAAGATGATCATGTTTTATAGAAACAGGATATTTACGTTCATGCGGGTATCCCAGAGTTGACACAGTCTACTCTACTGCACTCTTCCTCGTTTTTATTAATTGTATTTTTCTTTGTGCTTAAACTATAAGAATAGATTTCTTTCAACTGAAGATGGCATTGGTATATCTTAACTATAATACGCCAACAATGCCTACTTGTTTTTAAAAAAAAACTGTTATAGGTACTCGATTTTCTATTTCAAGTCTCATATTTCCATCGTATTTGGGTAAAAAGGTTTTAGCAATATATATATACATATGTATTATGTATATACATATGTAGTTATATATAATATGATAGTCATCCAAAAATATTTTATAACCATATAAAAATAACAATTACCATATAAAAATCAGTCTTATTGTAATATATGTGTGTGCAAAAAATAAAACTGAGAAAAATACAAAATAAAACAAACAAATGTCAAGTGTCTTCATTTTTTTAAGATGAAAATCTTTGTTTTTGCTCATTTTCTCAATACTAGTAGTCCCCTAAATAGTTAAGTGTTGTTTTGTTGCTCGAAAATTTTCTTTAAAAATAAACATTGGTTTTTATTAACAAATAATAACAACGTAATTGCGTTGCGTTGTTAAATATTTTCTTTAGTTTTAAACTTAAGTTGTTAAGATTAAGAGTTATTAAACTTAATGCTTAAAAATATTTTAATTAATTATCTAATTCATATACGCGAATATATGTTTAACTTTAATCTTAATTTTTTAACATAAAAAGTTTTGTTTCTTATTGGCTTTGTTATTGGTAACTTTAACAGATGTCTTAATTATTTTATGTAATATGTATATTGCTTATGATTTACTGGATTAAAATGTAGAATATCTTTAATTATAAGTTCTCTTTTAAGTTGACTTTAATCTTTATGTAGGAATTGTTCTTTTAATTCATATCATGAAATTCTATCATGAAATCATACTTACATACTATTTGAATAGTATCTAGTTTCCCAGTTAGCTTGAATACTGTCCCTAAATATCGTTAGAAGTAGAATAAATTATAGGCGAAATATATGAGCCTTTGTTTCCCTCCTTTTTCTTTTATTTTTTTCGAATTTTATGTTTCTATACAATATATGCTATTGCATATATAGTTAGAAATTTATATACTTATAGTTTGAAATTTAAATATGAATGATATACAAATGTATTTATAGAGCTACGTAGTGTTAGGTATCTATAGTCTATGGCTATATGTATTTTTTGTTTTATTTTGTTTTTTATGTTTCTATACAATATAACCTATTGCTATACATGTAGTTTGATATTATGAATAGTATAGATATGTATTTATGTATATGTAGCTATGTAATATTAAGTATTTATCTACATATTTTTTGTTTTGTTATGTTTCTTTTTTTTTTTTCAGCTGTTTTGTGTAAAGAATGAATGTGAATATAATATTAGGTAATTGATGTATTGATGTAAGTATTAGGTATATGATGTACATCGAAAATTTTAAAATTTTTTTAAGAATAAAATGTAAGGGTAGATTTTTAAAATTTATAATGAATGTATAAAATAATTTTCATGCAATTCACAAAATTATTTGTTGAAGTTTGCATCAAAATTAATATTGTGATACATATGTATGTATATTATTTATGCATCACAAATTCAATAATATTGCACTTTTTTCATTCAAATCAAATATTTTTTTTCTTAAAAATTTGTTAAGAATTAGAAATCTGATTGCTGAAAATGGAAGTATTCGAAAATAACCGTTCAATAAGAGGTCTATTTATGTATTAATTAAAATATATGACAAAGTTCAAAATACTAGAAAATATTTCGCCAGTGCTTAAATTTTATTTTTAATAAAATTTCAAACTTACTTGTTATTATTAACAAATTAAAATGGAGCCACAATACAATTCTAAATTTCAAGCGGTTACATTTATTTTAAATATATTTCTTACTTTTCAAATAGAAAAGCCCAGCAAATTTTGCATATAGATTTTAAGCATTTATTTAGGAATATCTGGACTTTATTGATGTTTTTGTAGTTTGCGTGACAGGTTTCACTGCCACAAAGTAGAGGGGACTTTAAACATAGGCGTTGAATATCCTTAATTTTGTGTTTCTCGCTAAGTGAAAAGATCTCCATGTTGCTCATAATCTTGCGAAATCCGTTTGTGATGTCTTCTTCACAGCCACCTTCGGTAGAGATTATGCTGTATAATTGTATATAATTGAAGTAATAACTCTTAAGAGGGGGTGCTACCAAAAAAATTTCTGAGGAAACTTATACTAATTGTAAAAGTTCTTTTTGTCTCAAAATTTTAGGTTCGTATCTCAAAGCGTGCCGGAGTTATGAAAAAAGAAATATCATGCAAAATTTGGTTTGGTTAATTTAAATAGTACATTACAAAATATTGCATAATTTTGATATTGTTTTATAAAGGTAAGATTATTTCCGGTTTTCTACAGGGTTTAGATTGTAAAACTACTACGCAGAGACTGAGATATATACATCTGAAAATAGGGTTTTTTAGAATACATCTGAAGAAATTAGTAACACACATAAAAATACATTACTGGAGCTTTAATTTTTTGCAATATCTGATAAATTATTTTTTGCAATATCTGACAAAATTTAAATTTTTGAGTCCTAATAACTCAAACAGGTGGTACAAAAAAATTTTTTGAGCAAACTTATACTAATTCTAAAATTTCTTTCTCTGCTCAAAATTTCAAGCCCCTATTTTGAAGCGTGACGGAGTTATGAAGATAGAAAAACATGCAAAATTTGGTTTTCACATAACGGTAAATTTAAATACTAAATTTAAAAACTATGTATAATTTTGATATTGATTTATAAAGGTAAAAAATTTATTGTAATTCCTGTCGAATGGCGTTTTCAGATTGAAAAAATGTTAAGCGGAACATGAAATATACGCGTTTAAAAATAGGGCTTTTTCAAAGTTTGAAGGGCTGTGCTTCCCTGATGGATGGGGCTGCATCAAAAAGTTGTTCCAGAAAAATGATTTTTTTATGAGACCTACCCATGTTTAAAATTTTTTTTCTCTATCTGTAACGGTGTAGAAGTTTTGTAAACAGACGGACACACGGATATATAGCTACAATGTATACAGTATAGATATGATTTCTAATTGCAAATATTTTTAGTTTTTCAACTTAGATACGTATTTACGTACGGGGAAAGAAAAGTAATAAACAAACAAAAAAAAAAAAAAATTTTTTTCATTCATTTTTTCGAATTGATTTTTTTTATTTTAAATTGATTTTATTTTGTGTTGACATACATACATACCCATATATGCATATACAAAGAAAATGTTCTTAAATAATTTTAAAATGTCATTCTATAGATTTTAAAATAAACAAACAGGACCAAACAAATATTTTATTATAGTAAGCAGGAATATTTTATTATAATTGTTTATGAATATTGTAAATTGTAATGGGTAATTTATTTATGAATTTATTGGTGTACGAGTATATAATATAACAGGTATAGGGATAACTGAAATTGGAATTGTGTGTATATATCCGGGTAGTTTTTATTCCGTCTTTTTCGTGCATTTTAAATTCTTATTTCTATCAGCTTTTTACATTAAGTCAGCTTAATTTAGTTTCAAAATATTTTTATAGTGTTTTTTTTTTCATTTCTTCTTATTAGTACATATTTAGTGTGTCTGACTCTGACATGATAGTGTGCAGGTACGATTCTGGATGGAAATATAATATTTTTTTTGTATATAAATTACAAATAATACCTTTTTTTTCTATTTACTGCATTATTAGGCCTTTGCCAAATTATAAATTGTACATTATTCCGAAATTTCAAAAAAAATTCATATGTAGGTATGTATATATAAATAAAATCTACTATAATTAACATTCTATTACGGGCCAATAGCTAGTGTAAAATAAATATACAAATATAGACATATAAACATATAAACACATATTCACATTTATTAAAAATGCTTCAAATTTGTTATTGTTTAATAGACATGCAATTTTTAAATACATTTTTTTTCAAATATAGAACTGTATATGTAGAACACATACATACTTTTTTAATATTGCTAACATCATGAATTCATGAACTAAAATAGAAGAAAAAACATTTTTTTATTCTTCTTATTAACTAACATAAAATGAATATACATAATTAAATTTGGATAATACTCTTGAATAATTTATTTTCTATTTTTCATTTATAAAAATCAAATAAAAGCGAGGAAAAATCCATTGCTCTTGTTAACTCTTAAATACCAATGATACCAATTCTCGTACAGGTACATGATACCAAAGCTTTCTGAACCCAAACGGGGCCTCCAGAAACCAGAGTTCCCAAACAAAAGTAGTTAAGCTCGCCAAGACCTTTTTAATGATACCACACATGATTATATACAGTTTACTTTTATATTAAGGGCTTATAAACGATCTCAGGGATCAAGAAGGGCGCCCTAGAATACTGGTCCCCAAACTAAAGTTTGAAAGCTTGCCAAGATGTTTACAATGATACCCCACATAATCATAAACAACTGATTTTATATCAAGGGCTTATAAAAGCTTTCTAAACCCAGGCGGGGCCTCCAGAAACTAGAGTTATCTTAAGGACTTATAAACGGTCTCAGGAACCAAGAAAGGCGTCCTAAAATACTAATTTCCAAACCAAAGTTGAAGAGCTCGCCAAGATCTTTTTAATGATATCACATATGACGATATTAGATTATAAATATTGAAATCCCATCTAGAAGTGCTTCATCTTTTTGATACGAAATGAGTGAGTGGTTTCATGCATTTGTTAGGAACAGCTTTATATATATAACTAGTAATGCGTGCTTGCATTGCAAGCGTCAAACAGATGATTCGCATGATGAAAAAGCATGTTGAAAAAGCATTGTATCACTGATATTTATAGTAAGGGATCATAAACACTCTCATCCTCCAACAGGACGGTCTTGAACCATGGTCCACAAACAAAAGTTATAGAGCTGGTCAAGATCTGTTTAATGATACTCCACATGATAATATACCGTTGTCTTTTATATTAAGGGCTTATAAATAGTTTCAGGAACCAAGCGGGGCGTGCTCGAAGAATGTCTATTCTGGACGCTTTTCGAGATATGAAGGGTTAAAAATTTTTTAGAGACTTTTATAAAAAAAATCACAACTTTTGAACGGCTTACTATAGAGAGATAAAAAAATGTATTTTATAGAGTAAGTTATTAGCTTTAATTTTTTTTAATATCACCATTTTATTTTTATAAATAAAATGGTGATATCATCTTCTCTGGACATTTAAATATGGACCCAGTACCATTGTATGAAATGTATCCCCATATAATAATTTTACCACTTGCAGAATAACGTGTATACTGAGTAATTTTCGAGCATGCCTCTGTTTTGGGTCGAAGCGGTAAAAATGTTACCCATAAGTTCACCCTAATGATAATGCTGTCCTCCACAATACCGACGTCCAAAAGTCAATTGGCTTATTTGCATAATCTAAGCAATTTATAATCGGAATCTGCGATTTTTTTCCGTGGTTGCTTACGAACAATGTATACGGTTTAATACGTTTTCGTCAATTGTTCTGCGAATTGTAGTTTTGCTGATTTTATTACTTGTGGATGTGTGTATTTTGTTGTAAATGTTTTGTGTGGTTACTCCAGGATTCGATTTCATAAAACGTATAATTTTTTTATCTTCCACATTACTCGCTACTCATCTCCTCCTTCCTGCTGTGTTAACCACAGTCTTAGTATTTTCTTGTTTTTTTATTTAATAAAAAATTATCTGCTTATGGCATTTATATTTTTTAAAAAGTTCCACTGCAAAAATGCCATTATAATATTCTGTAACTGTTTTGCGCTAAAGCATTTGAAATTTCTTAAAAGAAGGTCAAGTTATATAAAAACAGCATATAGGATATATATATGTAGATACGTAGATAAGATACTATATATCTGTATAACTAATTTCTTTTCTAAACTAATTTCTGTAAATTAATTCTGTAATGTTATACTACAATAGCAATATTAACAACTTAACATTATAATATTCTTTTTGTTTTTTGTTTTTTTTAATTTATTTCAAAAATTTATAGGCACATCTCATTCCGCAATTATAGTATACATAATTTCATTATTTTCTTAAAAATGTCTGTAATTAATTCTGTAATGTAGCTATTGGACTATTTTTGTTTTTTCTTCTTTCAGTATTCAACGTCCGTCAATATTCAATTTTCTTTGTGTTATTTACTTGAGCGGGCTGGTCGGCGAAAATTCTCAATCCAAACCCTCCTCGTGGGTGTCGACCGGAAATAATCACCAACTACGTGGTTAGGTACTAAGGGAAAGGTAAACTGGGTCTCTCTTTATGAATCCTATTACTGACACCTCGGTTTTTACCGAAACCATCGAATTGGGGTAAACCTGGTTCGGATTCAAAGTGTTATGCGACCCTTGCGAATAATCAGCCTGGCTGGAGGCCCCGTCTTAAAAATAGCCCAGTCGCGAAAGGAGTGTTCGGAGTACCTGGCAACCTTCCGAATTCATTAATCTTATTCTATATATAAGAATCACTGCATAGGGCAGACCTTCCTTTTCTTCGTACTCGTGGGTTAAATTATGGAACAAAATATTTAAAAAAAATTCCAAAACAGAGTTAGCAGGCACTTTCCAAAAGTAGGCAAATAAAATGACTAAACCGGGCACTAGAAGTGCTAAAGAAAGTCGCGAACAACCAAAAACGGTATGCAAAGCGCGCCCGAAACAAGCCTCTTGTCGGCCCATCGGTAAACGGTCGGCCTATAAAATAATTGAGAGGTTAAGCTCTCTCAATGTTGGTCATTTATCTGAGCCGCAAAAGAATTTCTTAACCTAGGCCAAAAGAGTAGCAGGCCAGGTCAAGCCCCAAAAAGGACAAATTCCAGGTTCATCGAAGGGCCTTATGTCCAAGAGACTAAAGTCACAAAATGAGCCACAAGGTAGTTCCAAAAAGGCTAGGCTAGGGAGCAACCAGGTAACCAAGCCGTTCAGTGAAATTGCCAAGGATAGTTTAATTCGGGAGATCATTAATGAGGGGCTAAAGGATGGAGGTATTGCTCCCAGTAATTGGAAAAAGGTTGTTGCTGCTTTAAACACAACCTTCTTCCAGGTACCACCATTCTCCTGTAGGGACGCCGACTGGCACCAAGGTCACTTCAAATTTACAGCCTGCGCTGATCATAGATCCGTAGATCTCTACAATTAGGCGATAGGGAAGGTGGTAAGTCTATGGCCGGAGACCAAGCTCAAAGCCGTAAGCAGGGAGGAAATCCCTAGCAAGCCAGGAGCTAGGGTGTTGCTGCCTAGAGAACCCGCCGAAGCAGACACAATCATAAAAATGATGAAAGTGTCAAATCTCCAACTTCCAACTCACATTTAAAAGATTGCCAAGCTACGGGAAATAGTAGGAGATTCTCGACAGGCGCTAGTCATAGTCAATAAGAACTCTCTGCAAACTCTAGTGAAAGCCAAAGATTTCAAATGTTACGGCTAACACATACGGCTTACGACTAACGGCTATAACACTAAGGATGTATAAGAAGGATGAGGTGGAACCCTCAAGGAATATCAGTGAAGGCCCAAGTCAAGCCCAAGATGCAGACTCTGACCGATCCGATGTCGTTGACGTAGCATCCTCCTCGACTCCAAATAGACGCTTCGACCCCAAAGAGACGGTTGAAAAGCTTCTCAATGAACTTTCAGGATGAAGCTAACGCTACGGTGGTGGAGATTAACGATGGGTCAGATAATGAAGCTACTTCAAAGTAATCTCCATCACTCCAAAGCGTCTTCCACCGCACTTGAAATCCGCCTCAGAAGAACGTGCGAGGACATTATCTAGATCCAAGAGCCTATGAGCCTAAATTCATGGAAAGTTTCTGATGAGCATTATTTTTCAGATCACAGATACCTTGAGTTCAGTCTGGACGAAAGTCCTCCTATAAAGTCAGTGTATCATAACCTTAAGGAACTGACTGGAACAAATATAAGGAGTACTTAAAGATGAACGCTTCACTGTTTGACTCCAAGAATTCATAAAAATATCCAGGATCTAAATAGCCTAGTAAACGTTTTTACTAAGGTCTGCAATAAGTCCTTAGAGCATTCGTGCCCCATCAGTAAGCTCAGGTGAAAACTTAAACCACCTTGACGAAATGAAGAAATCAAAGCTCTAAGGAAAGGCATTATGAAAGGTAGGGGCTTTTAATAATGCCAAAAAAACAAATGAGGTACAGGACTCGAGCTCTTATAAAGCAGTTCTAGTCAAAAGACACAGAACCAATTATATCACCACTTTTTAAAATTTTCTATACCTAATAAGAATTGAATACAAGATTAACTATGTACCTATGTACTTTTTTTTTACATTTTTTACAATTTTTTACCATTTTACGTTTTTATATTTTTTATATTTTTTAAATTTGTGACCTTTTTTAGAATTTTGAGACAATTTTTAACATAAATAATTTAACAATTTTATTTTTAAATTCTAAACTAAAATGTCTTAAACTATCATATGGACTTTAAATAGTGTTTAAGATTATTTTGTCGTTTTTAAAATGTGATGTTGAGTCTGAGAGTTTTCTATTATTTTTTATTTCATTTTTATCTCATTTTTTGAGTAGCTTTGTTATTGTATTAAATGTAAAATTTAAAACTGAAAATAAAATAAAAAACTAATTTAGTCGTAAAAATCAGACAGCAGCTGATGATGATATGAAAATATCGAAATGTATTCTGTAATTTTTTAAAGGAATATTTACAAATTTGATGATTATAATAATAAGAAATAATTTTTAAAATTACTATAATTTGTTCCAGTTTTTTTTTTTTTTAATTTTTTGAGTAAAACCCAAAAATTTGTGTTAAATGCGACTAATTGCGACTAATTTGTATGTTACAATAAGTATTTGATTTTACGTTATATGTTCAATAAATTTATATATTTTTATTAATTGTAAATCTTGTTTTTACAGATCAGTGTACAATATAAAAAATGTCATATGTATAAAAAATAACTCGTAAGGACTTTAGAATTGATTATAAAAATTTAATAACCAGGGTTTTAATAACTTTTTTAGAGGGCGTTTGAAATCCGAAAGTCAAAATCCCAAGCCCAAAATCCCAAAAAAAATAATACCAAATTTCAAAATCCCAAGTTACAAAATCCCAATGTTACAAAATCTCAGAATTTCGAATATATAGGGTGTTTAAAATTGAGGTATAATTTAGATTTTGCCGCCATTTTTTTTCAACCTGGAATTTTTATACGAGGTTTCTTTAGGTATATTCTAAATACATTCCGGTTAGTTAATATGGAACGTTACACGAAGGAACAACGTGTTTTTGTTATTACAACATTTTTTGAAAATGGTAAAAGTTTTCAAGATGTAATTAGAAAATTTCGAACAAAATTTGGTAGAGAAAATGTTCCAACAAATCGTGCCATCAAGGTGATGGTTGATAAATTTCTAGAAACTGGATCTGTTCTTGATAACAGAGGCAGCATTTATCAACGTAGTGGCCGTTCAACAGAGAATGTAGCAGCTGTGAGCAGAAATGTTGAAGAAGATCCAAAAACTTCCATTCGTCATCGTTCGCAGCAATTAAACATCAAACCATCCACATTATTCAACATTTTGCATCGTGATCTCCATTTAAAGGCTTATAAGATCCAGCTGACGCAAGAATTAAAACCAACTGACCATGCATTACGTCGGCAATTCGTTTCTTGGGCAATCGAAAAACAAGAAGAAAATGAGAATTTTTTTAACAAAATAATCTTCACCGACGAAGCTCATTTCCAGCTCAATGGCTACGTCAATAAACAGAATTGCTGCATTTGGGGTGAAGAGAATCCAAGGGTTATCTTAGAGCAACCAGTACATCCACAAAAAGTTACGGTTTGGTGTGGTTTGTGGTCAGGGGGAATTATCGGACCATATTGAAAACGCAAATGGAAATGCGATTACGGTCAATGGAAATCGCTACAGGGAGATGATCCGAAGCTTTTTGTGGCGGGAAATTGATGATTTGGACGTAGAGAATATGTGGTTTCAACAGGATTGTACCATTTGCCACACAGCAAGAGAGACAATGGATCTTTTGAAGGAAAAGTTCGAAGATCGCATTATTTCTCGTAGAGGAGGAGTGATGTGGCCACCAAGATCGTGCGATTTGACACCGTTGGATTTTTTTTTGTGGGATTTTGTGAAATCGAAAGTGTACAGCAATAATTCCATAACAATTCAAGAGCTTAAAAACAACATTATCGAGCAGATTTCAACCATTGAGAACAGTTTATTGAACAACGTGATTCAGAATTTTGGTAAAAGATTGGAAGCCTGCCGAAGTAGTAGAGGGGGCCACTTGGCCGACATAATTTTTGATTATTAACCGGAACCTATTTGTAATAAATTAAAATTAAAATATATTTAATTTTTCAAAAAAAAAGTCTTTTTTTATTAAAATTAAAATGATACCTCAATTTGAACACCCTATACATAATATATAAATATTCTGCAAACGACGTATAACTCTCATTTTGTAACCAACTCTAATATCCCTTTTAATTATTTTTTTTCTAGATATATTTTTATATATATTTCAACTACAATGAACTTGAAATAGTGGGGTCTGCCGCCCCGAAACCCCCGCTAAACAAATTATTGAAACCCTGATTTTGTAACCATCTCTAAAATATCTCCTAACTCAGAATCTCATATATAGATATATATAAATATTCTGTAAAAGGCGTATAATCCAGATTTTGTAACCAACTATAAAATTCCTTCTAGATATTTTTTTATATTAACATATATTTTCAATAATAAAGAACTTCCCATAGTGGAATACTCTAATACGGGTACGGCATACCTACTTTATACAAAAGTATTGAAAATAAAATATTTTTTTAATAGTGGCTTTTTGTAATGCAAGATAAAAAAAACAAGCAAGATTCCTAACTCGAAATTGAAAGATATAACCTTGATTTTATAACTAACTAAAAATTGGGATTTTGCAATTTTGGGATTTTAAAATTTGGGATTTTGGGATTTTGTAATTTGGAATTTTGAAATTTGGGATTATTTTTCTTGGAATTTTTTTTTGGATTTTGTCTTATTTGGGATTTTGTATCATTGGGATATTTTTTTTTTGGGATTTAGGTGGACTCCCAAACTTCTTTATTTATATGGAAATTATTCAGTATCTAATGATGCTAGGTTTTTTGAATTTTGTAAAATCGTGTCAAGTTACTTCTCTTTTCAAATGTAAATAGCAGTAATTATAGGTCTAGAGCAGCTGGTTCTGGCTTCTTGCACCTCTTGGAATTTAATGAAGCTAGACGTCTGAAATCTTGCAAATGATGAGTTTTATGGCAACAATTTCTGTAAAATTTGGTTGTGGTGGTCCATAGTTATAACTACGTCGATGCTAAAACATTTGAAATTCTTTAAAAGAAGGTCATGTAATATAGAAACAGGATATATTACCTTCATACGGGTATCCCAGAGTTGACATAGTTTACTCTACTGCACTCTTCCTCATTTGAACTAAAAAGTAATAATTTAGTATGTAGATACGTAGATAAGATACTATATTTCCGTATAACAATATACGTTTTTCTTTTCTAAACTAATTTCTGTAAACTAATTCTGTAATGTTATACTACAATATTAACAATATTAACGATAGCAATATTAACAACTTAACATTATAATATTCTTTTTTTTAGGCGAATTTATTTCAAAAATTTATAGACACATCTCATTCCGTAATCATAGCATACATAATTTTATTCTTTTCTTTAAAATGTCTGTAATTAATTCTGTAATGTAGCTATTGGACTATTTTTTTGTTTTTTCTTTTTTCAGTATTCAACGTCCGTCAATACTCAATTTTCTTTGTGTTATTTATTTGAGCGGGCTGGTCGGCAAAAATTCTCAATCCAAACCAACCTCGTGGGTGTCAACCGGAAATAATCACCAACTACGTGGTTAAATTCCAAAACAGAGTTAGCAGGCACTTCCCAAAAGTCGGCAGTAACACGACCAAAGCAGGCACTAGAAGTGCTAAGGAAAGTCGCGAATAACCAAAGACGGTATGCAAAGTGCACCCGTCGAAACAAGTCTTATTGTCGGCCTATCGGTAAACGGTCGGCCTATAAAATAATTGAGAGGTTAAGCTCCCTCAATGTTGGTAATTTATCTGAGCCGCAAAAGAATTCCTTAAGGGCCAGGAGTAGCAGGCCAGACCCCAAAAAGGACAAATCCCAGCTTCATCGAAGGGCCTTATGTCCAAGAGACAAAAGTTACAAGATAAGCCACAGGGTAGTTCCAAAAAGGTTAGGCTAGAGAGCAACCAGGTAACCAAGCCGTTCAGTGAAATTGCCATGGATAGTTTAAATCAGGAAATCATTGATGAGGGGCTAAAGGATGGGGGTATTTCTCCCAGTAACTGGAAAAAGGTTGTTGTTGCTTTAAACACAACTTTCTTCCAGGTACTGGAAGAAATTCCGGTACCACCATCTTCCTGTAGGGACGCTGGCTGGCACCAAGGCCACGTCAAATTGACAGCCTGCACTGATCAGAGATCGGTAGATCTCTACAAGCAAGCGATGGAGAAGGTGGTAAGTCTATAGCTGGGGACCTAGCTCAAAGCGGTAAGCAGGGAGGAAATCCCTAGCAAGCCAAGAGCTAGGATGTGGCTGCCTAGAGAACCTGCCGAAACAGACACAATCATAAAAATGATGAAAGTGTCAAATCTCCAACTTCCAACTCACAATTAAAATATTGCCAAGCTACTGAAAGTAGTAGGAGATTCCCGACAGGCGCTGGTCATAGTCAATAAGAACTCCCTACAACCCCTGGCGAAAATCAAAGGGGTCAATAGTTACGGCTTCACGGCGATAACACTAATGGTGTATAAGGAGGATGAGATGGAACCCTCAAGGAACATCGGCGAAGGCCTAAGTCAAGCCCAAGACGCAGACTCTGACCGATCCGATGTCGTTGACGTAGCATCCTCCTCGACTCCAAAGAGACGCTTGAAAAGCTTCTCAATGGACTTTCAGGATGAAGCTAACGCTACGGTGGTGGAGATTAATAATGGCTCAGATAATGAAGCTACTACAAATTAATCTCCATCCAAGAGCCATGGGTGGCAAAAAAACAGGTTCACAGGCTCAGGACACCAGGTTATAAGTTGTTATATAATAAAGAGGTATGCAAACCTAGAGCGTGCATACTGGCTAAAAATACTTTAAATTTAACTTTTATATTTAATTACAGTGTTGCTGTTCTAAAAAACTCAGGGCTCTGCGTTGTTGGGGCGTATCTTCCTCACTTTCTCCATGCAATCTTGCAGGGTTGGTAGCGGATGCTAGAAAGGTCAACATTTGGGTCATTATAAGCTACAAAGCCAATGCTCACCATGACATCTGGGGTAGTTCGGTTACCAACGAAAGAGGTGAGTTTGATTACATTTTAAATATTAACCTTCTTATCTGTAACACTGGCAGGGAACCTACCTTTTTTATTAGTAATAGGCAAGAAGATAACTTTAGTCAACATAACTTTAGTCTCAGACTTTTATTCTAAAATAAACTCATGGAAAGTTTCTGATGAGCATTATTTTTGAGATCACAGATACCTTGAGTTCAGTCTGGACGAAAGTCCTCCAATAAAGTCAGTGTATCATAACCTTAAGGAACTGACTGGAACAATTATAAGAAGCACTTGAAGTCAACGCTTCACTCTTTGACTTCTGGAATTTCTAAAAATATCCAGGATCTAAATAGCCTAGTAAACGTTTTTACTAAGGCCTGCAATAAGTCCTTACAGCATTCGTGTCGCATCAGTGAGCCCAGGGGAAAACTTAAACCACTTTGGTGGAATGATGAAATCAAAGCTCTAAGAAAAGGTGTTATGAAAGATAGGGACTTTTAATAATGCCAAAAAAACAAATGAGGTACAGGACTGGAGCTCTTATAAAGCGGCTCTTAGTCAGTAGAAAAAGAGAGTTTATTTATTTATAAAACAAAGACACAGAACCAATTATATCACCACTTTTTAAAATTTTCTATACCAAATAAGAATTGAATACAAGATTAACTATGTACCTATGTACTATTTTTTAACATTTTTTACATATTTTTACATTTTTTACATTTTTTACAATTTTACATTGCAATTTTTTACCATTTTACGTTTTTATATCTTTTATATTTTTTAAATTTGTGATATTTTTTACAATTTTGAGACAAATATTTACAAATAAATTTATATATTTTTATTAATTGCTAAATCTTGTTTTTACAGATCAGTGTACAATACAAAAAATGTCATATTTATAAAAAATAACTGGAGAATTGATTATAAAAATTTAATAACCAGGGTTTTAATAACTTTTTTAGCGGGCGTTTGGGGCGGCAGCCCCCATTAAGTAAAATTCATTCATAATGAAATATTTCATAATATTCATTCATAATAGAAAGAATATCTATTTCATCTATAAGAAATGTATAAATGAAATATCTATAAGAAATTTAATTTAAAACTTGAAAACTTTCAAAACATATTTTCTTCCGATTTGAGAAAGAAAAATTAAATTGTTTTCCTTTCATTATTTAAACAAGAATAATTTACAAGCGAATGCATAAAATTTTTTCTCAACCTCCAAAAATTTTTATTTGTTATAACAGGAATTACAGAAATAAAATTATTACAATCATTGTAAAGTTAAAATTTGAATTGTTAAATAATTTTCATGTTAAATGTTTCTTTTTAGTTTTTAGTTATAGGATTTTTGTTAGTTTTTTTAACAAAAAATGTTCTAGGTTTCTAATTCTTTTTTTTTTGACTATAGTATGTTTTTTAACATATTATAATATTTTTTTAACATAAATTAACTTTAAATTGTCTTGTACCTATATAAATAGAGATAGGTATATGTATATAATACTTGATAATGAACTAAGTTCGGAACACGTCGTAAATAGAATATAATTAATAAATAAATTTCTTTAAACGAAGGCTGTTTTATTTAATTAATTTTTTTCTTTTTAAAATATTTTCTTTTTTTAGGATTAATAAAAATATATTTGGTTTTAAAAAACTCTCTTTAAAACTCGAAAAATGTTTTTGTGTTCTTAAAATTTTAAATCGTTTTAATAAAATTATTATGTGCATATCTTAAGTTACGATTTACGTTCTTTCTATTATAACTGAAAAATAACACGTGCGCGTGGTCGAGTGTTTAGGAAAAACAAATTTTAAAAATTAAATAAAAATATTTACAAGTTAATTTAAAAATAAATATAATACGTAATAAACATTGTAGAATGTAATTAATGAAATAAAACGGATATAAAAACAAATAATTCAAGTAAAATTAATTAATTAAATAGTAAATTGCTATTTCTGTGACATGTATCTCTCATATAAACAGTAATTATAAAATTACAAAATGAGTACTGTGAGAGAATGTGGTGATTGTAGGAATATAATTCAGCGCAAAAGTGATTCAATACATGTGGTGGTGTATATGCAAGAGTATTCCATGTAGTATGTAAAAAGATAAATAGAACATTAGAAAAGAAGTGTCAGTAGACATTAGACAATAATATTGTAATGATTTGTGATGAATGCAGAATAAATTCTAATATTTATATAGATTTATATTTCATATATGAATGAAAAGTTAAACAAAATAAATCAAAATATAGAATTATTAAAACACAGTTTTGAAGAAAATAAAGAAACAAATAAAAAAATGTTTGAAAATGTAAACGAGTTAGTAAAAAAGTTTTGATGAAAAAAAATTAAATGTAAGGGAAAGCCAAGGTGTTATGTTAATGTGCTAAAAAATAACCCAAAAATATTACCTAAAAATAAACAAACGTGTCAAAAGACAAAAGAAGATTTAAACAAGGTAAAATGTAAACCAACGGAAAAATGAAAATTTAAAAAATAAAATTCAAGAAATTTTTTGTAATAAGAAAATATGTGAAAATTGGACTTTTCTGAAATTTTAAGGGGCTGTAAGTGCAGAGCCCTATACAACTAAGAAAAACTGTTAACACGCGCAAATATATATTATTGAACCTTTAATTTTCATGTCTTGTTATAGATGTCTAAAAATAGCAAATTTTGAATTTTTGAGGCGTAATAACTCATAAACAGGGGATGTTATCAAACAATTTTTTGAAATTTAAAAAAATTGTATAATTTTGATATTAATTTGCAAAGTTAAAAAAAACACCTGTCGCTTGACGTTTTCAGATGGAAAAAATCTTAAGCAGAACATAAGACATATGCATTTAAAAATAGGGCTTTTTCAAAGTTTGAGGGGCTGTAGCTCCGTAATGGATGGGGCTATATGAAAAAGCTGTTCCACAAAATTATTTTTTTTATGAGACCTACCCATGGTTGACCATGGATTTTTTTTCTCTATCTTTAACGGTGTAGAAGTTTTGTAAACAGACGGACGGACGGACAGAGTGAAACTAATAAGCACATTTTTTCAAAAATTTTTTGGAAATGTGCTAAAAATAGTATTACTCCATGTGATGCAAATTGTGAGGGGATCTTTAATAAACAAAACTGGGTAATAGCATTAAAATGTACAGATATCAATTCAATTGAAAAAGTAAAAGAATTAGTGCATAAAAATGAAGTATTAAAATAAATTTATGAATTCACTGAACCAAAAATTAGAAATCCTAGAATTAAAGTATGTGGTATAGAAAAAAAGTACGAAAAAGAAGATTTGATTGATTATTATAAAAAAACAAAATGATTTTCTGAAAGAACAGGAAATAAAAGTAGTAGCCGTAAAAAACATTACTGGAAAAGTAATTAATTATTATAGTGCAATAATAGAGATGAATGGTGATGCTTATAAAAAAATAATGAAAGTACAAAATCTTAATATAATAAAAGACAATCTCCAATCACAATCACAGAGAACAATCATAAATTTCATATTTCACAATATTACATTGAGAATTGGTGTGGTTTAAATTGACAATTGACATTTGTTTTTATGAGCAAAAAGAATTCCTACAATAAAACGACAATGCATTATATTATAAACTCTTAGAAGATTCTTATTAATAGAAATATTTTTTGAATGAAAAAAGCACTCTTACTACTACATGTTTAAATATAATAAATTCAAATCATTATTTTGTGTTGTTCAAAAAAAAAGTAAAAACAATCATAATATAACCGTTAACCATATTCTTCTAATTATAATTCTATTTGCATATATTTATTTCTAAAATGCAATCTCTTAGAAAGTTAAAATCGAAGTATGTATATCTATTACAATTTACAATAAGAAATTGCAATAACCACGTGACTACAATATTTTTATATGGAGAAAAAAATCACATCGAAATTATCAGAACGCCTTTGTATGTAATTCTTCTTCTCTGTAAGTAATTCTTCTTTTAATTGCAAGTAAAAATTTAGGTATACATGTTCTCTTACTTTCTCATCTCAATTATCCTATACAGAAAACTTAAAGCAAGTAAGTATAGCACTTTTTACCTCTTTTAACTAATGGATTTTTTTTGGTTTGGTATATGTAAAAATTTAAAAAAAAGATATACTTTTGTAATTATTAACCATTATTTAAATGCATGTTAAATACATACATATATTTTATAGAAATAACAAAAAAATTAAAATTTGACTTGGAATTATATAAGAAGATGAGCCACTCCCATAACATATGACCGAATATTTTTTCTGCTACTCGAAAAAAGACAAAATTTAAATTTTATTATTAAAAAATGATTGGGTCCGGATGACATACAGTAATTAAAAAAATATTTTTATTTGCCGTGCGCCTTTTCACTAGTTACTAATAAAATGAAGGGCTT